>JAUBYV010000011.1:0-1200000 GCA_032760415.1 Diplocarpon rosae
CTAACCTAACCCTAACCCTAACCCTAACCCTAACCCTAACCCTAACCCTAACCCTAACCTAACCCTAACCCTAACCTAACCCTAACCCTAACCTAACCCTAACCCTAACCTAACCTATAGCTCTCTTAGTGTATTTTTAGAGTTTAATTATATGCATAATATTAGATAAGAAGAATATAATCTAACCTAATTATATTCTATATAATATACCTCTTAGCTAAATTATAATAATAATAAGAATCAGCTAAAAAGTATATATAATTAGATTATATAAAATAAAGAGTAGAAAATCTACTATAGTGATAAGGAAGTTTTTAATAGATTTAGAATAGCTCTAAGGAAATCAAATAAAGAATTAGGTTAATTTAAAGAAAAGTTAAGGTTAATTATACCTTTTAGCTTTATTTTCCCTTCTATTTACCTCTATCTACCTCTTTTGTTATATATTAGCTTAATATAAATACTACTTTCTACTATTAGCTTATTTAAGGCTTTATTTATCAACTTACTTATAAAGGTTGTATTTATAGTAATATCTTAAGAAAAAGGGATAGTATTTGCTATAATAGCAACTTTAGAGTTTATTACTTCTATTATGCTATTAGAAGCTATAAGTGCTCCTAAGGCATAGAACTTATATAAATAGCTTAGAATGCGTATTTAGACGCTTGCTAGCTTCTTAATGCCTTAGTATATATTCTACTATAATTCTCTTTTTATTATTATTAAAATAACCTTCTTTTAGACTATTATTATTTAAAAGTAGAAGCTTAAGGATATTTTAAAAGAGAAGGAAGCTTTTAATATAATTCTAATAATTATAGAAAAAAGGAAAGCAAAAATTATATTATTATTTAGTTAAGTAGTAGAATTAGTAGTTTACGCTAAGTAGAAAGGCTTCTTCTTTATATAATAGTAATAAGCAGCTATTATAGCTAAAGTATAATATTAGTTCTTAGAGTTAATAGTACTTTATATAATTAATATAGGAAATTAGATTTTTAAAGAATAAGTTATTTAATAAAGGCTTTTGCATTTTAGAGATTTAAGAGCTTTATAAAACCTTTAAACTTCTATCTTAAGAGGTTTTTAATAAGACTATTTATATATATCTTATTAGTAGGAAGGTAGATTACCTTAAAACTCCTATTCTTATATTCTTATCTTAACTATATATTATATATATTAATATAATAAAGCTTAATTATAATTTGCTAAAGGTCTTTAGTAATTAATTATATAATCTATTAATTATCACAAAAGATAGTCTATTTAGTTCTTATTTTAAGTATTAGCTCTTTGAAGAAATACTTTAGAGCTATTATCTCTTTAGCTATAGAAGCTACTCTTAAGAGCTTAGCTTCTATTATAGAGGTTATAATAGTAGATTATTATAAAGCCTTCTAGATAATTACACCTCTAAATAAGAAGATTATATAACCTTATAAGAAGCATCTTATCTTAGGGTTATTTGCAAAAGATATATTAGAAGAGATTATTAGCTTATTGCTTTTATTATATTTATTAAAGGTTATACTTAGAAACCTTATACTCTAAAGATATCTAAGTATTTAATTAATAGTATTAAGGTGCTATTAGCTAAGGTTTATATAGAATTAAGATAGCTAAGAGGCAGTATATGCTATATTTAATTAAAGTATAATAGCTATATATAGCATTAACTTAACCTTTTCTTAGTATTCCTTAATTATATTTATAAAAGAGGTCTTATAATTCTTTTATAGTTTATATTAAAAGAGAAGTATTATTAATATTTATATTTAAGGTAGATTAAATTTATTAGTAAGCTTCTTAATATATATATTATAAAGCAAAGTGATCTTACTATTCTCTTTATCTCTTATGACTTTTACTCTTAAGAACTATTTAATATCCCTTATAGCAGTTAGCTTATAGGCCTTATTTAAGCCATTTATGATTCTCTAAGCTTTTGTGGAGTTTAAGGTATAATAGATTATCTATATATTATTAATATAAAAGGTAAGAAACACTAATTTTGACTTATTAGTATATATATAAAGCTCTTTTCTTAATAGCTTTAGCTTTAGAATATATAAAGTATTAGTAAAATCTTTATACTATAAAGTAGATAAATCACAAAGGCTATATAAAGCATATTAAAGCTTTATAAGCTTATTCTTTTACTTTTAACTATTAGGTAGATAATAAGTAACTAAAGCACTCTATAGGTCTTTCTTTGCATTAATAAATATATTTATAATATTATATTATTTAAGCTTTATATTAAATTTAGCTATAATTGCTATAAGAACTTAAAAAGAATATAAAGTAAAAGTAGCTGCATAAGTAGAAAATATTAATACTTTATCTTATAGGTCTTCTTATATAATTATTCTTAATCTAAATTATATTATTTCTCTTAATAAGTTTAGCTTATAAGTAAAGACTTATTTTAAAGGTATAAAAGATAAGATTACTTTTAATATATTAATTACTTTCTAATAGTCTTTTGCTTTTAGGTTCTTAATCTTTTAATATACTTCTTCTTTAAATTGCTTTCTATAAGGATAATTTTAGAGTTCCTTCTAACTTATAAGAGCTTTTAGAAGCTTATCTTAAACTAAAGTAAAAAGGTTAAAGTTTCTTTCTTTTGCTTTTATTTAAGTAGTAGTAGCAATAATATTATAAACTATTTTAAACTTATTGCTATTAGTAGCTATAGGTTTTTAACTTATTTAGAATATTATAATAAAGTTATTTACTTTTTGCTTTTAGCTTATTATAAGTTCTTTAAGTATTAATAAGAAGTCTTTAGCTATTAAGGCATAGATTATATCTCTACTCCTTTTTCTCCTTTTTTGCCTTTTAGGAGTTTGCTCCTTTTAGAGAACTACTTCTTATGCTTTAAAGGTTAATTTTCTCTTTCTAATAGGTTGATTTTATATAAGGCTAATTAATAGAGTTAAAATAAAAGCTTTAGACTTATTATATTCTATTTTATTTATTATTAGAAAGAGCTTCCTTTCTTATATTTCTATAGCTTATAGTATAAAGTTAATATATATTAGATTCTCTTAAGGTTCTTTCTTATATTTAGGTATCTCTTAAAGCAACTTATTATCCTTATTAACCTTCTTCTTTAGTATTAATTTGGTTTTAATAAGAGTTTATATTACTTTATTTCTTATTGCTTAAGGTAAAGTTTCTAATTTAAGACTCTTTTGCTATACTTAGTCTACTAGCTGCTTAATTTATATAATAAAAGGAAGTATATAATTATATACTTCCTTAATAGAATAAGCTTTTAAGCTATAAGAGAGGTTACTCTTAAGCAGATCTACTTATTTTATAATCTTAAGGTCCTTTTCTTAACTTTCTTCTTAAGAGACTAAAACTATATTTTATCTATTAGTGGCATTTACTCTTAAGGTTTAAACTAAAAGCATAAACTCCTTATCTTTATCCAAAACTATTAATTTACTTCTAATAATAGTATTAGTATTTAGCTTATTTAAGCTTTCTTCTTTATTAATATTCTTAATATTTAGCTTAGCATCTTAAGTCTTAATATCTAATAAATCTTCTTCCTTAATATAATAGATAATCTCTTTTAGCTTTAGGAGTAGATAGCTAGCCTACTTCTTAGCTTTAAGAGTAAAGAATTAAGATTTATTAAAGTTAATATTTCTAAAGATTATAATTCTTTAGAGCTAAGGCATTTAAATCTTATATATATTAGTAGTATAGTAATTAACTAAGTATCTAATATACCCTTTTAGTTTAGTCTTAAAAGCTCTTCTATTATAGAGAGCCTCTTTGTCTTTAACTAATAGATATATATAAGAATTATATGCTTTTATATCTTCTTATTTTAGTCTTAAGTTAGTAGTTAACTTTATAATAATCTTAGGATTATATTATTAGAAGTATTATCTAAA
Source organism: Diplocarpon rosae (assembly GCA_032760415.1). NCBI lineage: Eukaryota > Fungi > Ascomycota > Leotiomycetes > Helotiales > Drepanopezizaceae > Diplocarpon > Diplocarpon rosae. The sequence goes on from JAUBYV010000011.1 coordinate 3,921, forward strand.
TTAGCTATAAAGTATTTTATTTAAGCTCTTTTATCCTCTTCTTTATAAAGGCGATATATTATATAAGTATATTATAGCTAATACTACCTTTAGCTAAAGATAATTTAGTAGATTTGCAGATAAAAGTATTATAAGTGCCTTTTTGATAATCTCTACTTTAGCTCTCTTTGCTCCTCTATTTGGCTATATATATATAAAGGTGTTATCTTTATTTTTATTCCTTTTTCCTTATACTATTTTCTATATTTAGAAACTCCTTAAGATAGGAAAATAAAGGTATTATTATTACTTTAAAGTATATAAATAAAAAAGCTATATTAACATTTAACTTATGCTTTAAATTTCTATATAGTATTAAATACTAAGGTTAAAGTCTTTTAGATAAAAGTATATTTAAAGATTTTCCTATTATATTTATCTTTTATCAAAAGGAGCTAATTATTAAGTATAAGCTTTAAGGTCTTATAGTCAAATAGATCCTAAGAGCATTTATAAAAGAGTCTAAAAGATTTATTATTTAATTCTTTAGTTGATATAACTTATTTAGCTTTAGATTAAATATAAGCTTTACAACTAATTTAGAATATTCTTTTAATCTTTACTCTTTTTATGCTAAAGATAAGCTTCTCTAAAGCTTTAGCTTTTAAATAGCTTAAATAAAGATGCTATATATATGCTTTATCTTCTTTTAGATATAAATAAATGCTATTTTAAAAACTATAATTAGCTTAATATTATATTATTAAGAAGAATAAAGCTATAAGTTATATATAATTAAGATGAATAAGAGATTTATAAAAGTTAAATAGCTTATATTCAAAGATTATTATATTTAATTTATACTTTAGCTTCTTTAAAACTATATTATTATCTATTATCTCCTTTTATAAAGTTATATCTAATCTTATATACTAAATGTTAGCTCTCTTTTATAAAGGCTTAGAGATTATATTAATATTAAAACTATTCATAAGAGCTATATTCTAAAGCTTTAGATTAGAACTATCTATAAAGACCCTTTTAAAGAGATAAGTACCTTATCTTCTTACTAATAGACTAAAGCTCTTAGCTTTTATATAATTAATTAGGTGTAATTCAACTAGAGAATTAGGAACTAAAAGCTCCTTTTAGTTAACTAAATAAATAGTAGTATAATTATTAAGAAGAGTTATATTTAAGAGTAGATAGAAAGCTTTATTTAATATAAAATATACACTAAGTAAGAAGTTGTTAAATACTTTTAGATTTAAGAGAGTAGCAACTATTTTACTAAGAAAAGAAGATATATATAAAGCTCTCTTATCTTTAGCTTTACTTTTAATAATTTAATTAATAAATAGAGTTTTAACTTTACTTAATTTATAGCAAAAGTCTTTATACTCCTTTTTAGCATAATGCTCTTTAATTTGTTTAATCTTATTAAAAGTAGGAAAGTATTTAATATTATCTCTTATTCTATTAAGAATAAACTTAAGTTTTCAATAGTCTTTTAGGTTCTAATAGTACTTACTATTTACTATAGTATTATAAAAGCATTTAGTATACTTTGCAAATCCTTTATATCTACTTTTATTATTAATTGACTTAGAACTTAAGCTTAAAGCATTTCCTATTAAAGCATATACTCTTATAGATTACTTTGCTAAGGAGTTAGCTAAAAAGCATTCTATAAGGCTCTTAAACTAGTTGATATAATAGATTATATTATAAGAGTAAGATATACTTATCTTATTATCTTAGAGAATCTCTACTTAGTATTATTGCAATTAGTTTAAAGCCTAATATTATATTATTATAAAGAACTTAGTTATAGCTAAAGTCCTTTTTATCTTAGGAATCTAATAGGTTCTTATATCTTAATATATTTCTTAGAAACTATTAAACTATGCTTTTAGATTAGTCTTATTATAAGAAGTCTTAGTAAGCTTATTAATATAATTATTCCTTAGAGTTTCTTCTATACTTGCATCTAAAGGAATAAGCTTTTTATATAAGTATTTAATAATCTATTAGATAGTATCTTTATTTTTATCTTAATAGTCTTATTAAGTAGAAAGTAGAAGAAGAAGAGCAATTATATTAATAATCCACTTATAGAGTTAACTATAATAATGCTTTATAGTCTTCTAATTATTAAGCTCTTATTAATATAGCTTTTAGCTAATGCTTTAGTTTACATATATATCCTTTAATTCAAATGGCTTTAGCTTCTTAGGTTTATCTTAAGTAGGCAATTAAAAGGTATTTAGGTCTTTTTACATTAAGCTATATTCCTAACTAAAGAGCTTTTCTTAATATTCCTTTTTTATTTATTTATCTTATTCCTTTAAAACTTATTTATTCTAAATGCTATAAGCTTATATATAAGAATATTTAGAACTTTATTTATATATATTAGCATATTAGGATTATTTAGAATATTATTTGTAAATCAAATATCTATTATAAGATATTTAAAGTATACTAAAAGGCTAATAACTTTAGCTTAAAATTAGAGTTTAGAATACTATTGCTATTATAATTTGCAGTTGGTAAGCATAGCTCTAAAGCTAAGGAAAGACTAAGTATAGTTAATCTTAGTAGAAGAAGATATCTTATAAATAATTTAAGGAGTATTAGTTATATTATATATAAAAAAGAGATATAAGTAAAAAGATGAATATAACTATAAGTAAAAGGTAATAGCTTCTTATAGGGTTTCTAGATATTCTATAAGTTGATTAATTAATTAAATTAGCTTATAAGAAGCTAATAATGCTAATAACTATAGTATAGAAAGATCTTAGGTTTCCTTATATAGTAAAAGAAGTATATTCTTTTCTAAAGGAGCACTTAGGAAGCCTTTATATATAGCTCTCCTAGTATATTTTTAGAGTTTAATTATATATATAATATTAGGTGAGAAGAATATAACTTAATCTAACTATATTTTATATAATATTAAAAATATTCCTTAGGATAATTATAATTAAGTAATCTAAAAGGATACTCTTTAATATAAATCAAATAAATAAAGCTTCAACTAATTATAAAAGTATATATAAGACTTACTAAGTAACTTCTTTATTAATTATATCTTTCTTAATATTCTTTGCCTATTAGAGTCTTAGTCTTATAAGTTCTTTATAATATTATTTCTTAAGTTTAAGATCTTAAATCTACTTATCTTAGACTATTAGCTCTACTAAAGATATAATATTACTTAGGCTAAAAATAAATAGTATTTTACTTAGCTAATTTAACCTTAATCTTAAATAAATCCTAAGTTGCTATATTAAGTTTTTTCAAATTCTAAATATAGATTATTACTTTTTTATATATATAATATAGCTTAAATACCTTTTATTATTTAAGATATTTAAAGATAAAACTTATCTTTTTATATAATTTATATAATATACTTTTAAGAAGTAGAAGATATAATATAAATAAGATTCCTCTTTTTAAGCCTTTCTTTCTATTATCTTTAGCTTTTGCCTTATTATATTTTTGTATATCTTATAAATAAACTTTATAATTTAATTAATATAAAAGAAACTTTAAATCAACTAAGTTTATTATTAAAAGTATAATAACTTAGCTATTCTTTCTTAGAAGTAAAAACTAAAATATCTAAAGCATTTTATTAATAATCTTTTTATCTTTAGTAAAAAGTAGAATTTCTTCCTTTTCTTATAGAAGATTTTATTAATCTATAATTAGTAAAGCGCTTTTATAAGCTTAGGCTAAGCTATAATTAAATTTATTCTAATATATATTAGAATATCTTAGATTTAAATAAGTATTAAATTCTTATATTTATATATCTAATAAACTTATTAGAGATAAGACTAAGATAGCTTTAGTCTTTAGCTTAATAAAATAACTAAAAGAAGAAGATAAGCAAAAGTAGTAGAATCTATATTCTTTAAATACTAATTATGCTAAAGAGTATAATCTTATTATATTATTTATATTTTTGCTAATATATTAATTTAGATTTTAATTAATTTTATCCTATAGAATATTATAAATATTCTAAATATAATAGATAATAAATATTATAATTATCTTACTTAAACTTATTATTAAAGCAAAGAAAGTATATAATATAATATTATACTAAAACTCTAATATTATATAAGCATTAAACATTTATACTAATAGTATTTAATATATAAAATATAAGACCTTAATAATATAGCCTAAGTCTTAATATATTATATTATAAGTAAATAAAGAGTAAGCTTTTTATTAAGTTTCTAATATAAGATATATAATAATTTTATTATTTATTAGATTTAATATTCTAAATAAATATTAGTATTTATATATATAAGATAGGAATTTTATATAAACTCTTATAGAAATTCATTTATTTTATATTCTTAATAATCTCTTTATGTATCTATTAGTCTATTTAGATTACCTTTAAAGTCCTTCTTATTTAGCTTAGATAGATTAGAATTAATATTCTTCTTTTTAATTATATTATTAAGATTAATATTATTATCTTTTCTTTTATTATTATTATCTCCTTTATCTAAAGGATTCTTTTGCTATAAAAGATTAACTTATTAGCCTTAGGAAGGTTTATTAGGTTTTAGCAAAAGGGCAAATTTTAGTAGAAAAGTATATTTTAGTAGAGAAGAAAGTCTTAGTAGATTTAGAGATATAGATTCTTATAAAAATATAGATTTAGGCTAAGGTATTAGTTTAAGCTAAGAAACTAAATTAAGCAAAAGTATTCCTTATAAGCTTAGTGTTAGTTTCTTCTTTTGAAGAGCGCCTTTTAGTACTAAGACTTTTAGTAAACCTTTTTATAAATGCAAATAAATAGCTTAAATAGATAGCTAAATTCTTATATTATTTTATAAGCAACTTATAGCTAATTAAAAGGTTAATTTAAAAGTAATTATATAATATATACCTTTAGAAGTTTTATCTACTTATTATACTTATCTTAACTTATTTTAATATATATTAAGATTAGTCTTTTATTTATCCTTTAGGAAATCTTTCAACTTCTTATATAATAAATAATTAAGCTATAAAATGCTATTTAATATATTTCTAAATATAGCATTTAGTAGAAAGCTAAGTTATATCTTAAATTTAAAGATAAGCTTAAATTTAAAGATAAGCTTATTAGTAATACTACTTTTTATATTTATATAAAGATTAATAGTAATTATTTAAGACTTAAATGCTATTATAGTAAATAGACTAATTGATTATAAATATAACTATTAGAGTGCTAGCTATAATATATTTAAAGAAGCAATATCTAAAGCTATTAGACCTATTTTACTTAAGGATTATTAGTTAAAAAATAAGTATTAAAAATAAGTAAAGATTTACTTATTCTTATAATATTTAGACTTTAATTAATATCTTAATCTACTTAAGGAGATAGTAGTTCTAATAAGAAATCTATCTCTATAAATGCTTTAACTATTACTTTAGTATTATTATACTTAATAATAGAATTAAATCTTACTTACTAATATAGAAAAGTAGAACTAAGATATAAAGAGTATAAAAGAACTAAGAGCTAGCTTAATAGCTTTATTGATAGAAGATAAGAGAATTCTTAGAGGAAGAGAAGGAAGTTTTTAAGTAAAGAAAATAATAATAAAAGAACTTTAAGAATTTAAGTATTTAAAGTAAAGTAGTTAATCTATTATAACTTAGTTTATATTAAGCCTTTATTTAAGTTTATATTTAGTATAAAGTAGAGTCAAATCCTACTTTTGTCTTAGTATAAAGTTAAGTTACTCTTTTCTTTAAAGATATTCTCTTTGATTTTAATATTTTCTAAGCTATTATTATTCTTTATATATTATAGTTTAAGGAATATAAAGTAATTCTTAGTAAATCTTACCTAAAATTATATATTATAAAGGCAGTAGAATTAGCTAATATTATAATTTAAAGAATATATAGTAATTTATAGCAAATATTACTTAGATAGTATTTTATAAAAATAGCAAAATTAGCTAATATTATAATTTAAGGAATGCCTACTAATTTGTAGTAAGCATTATTTAAAATAGTATACTTTGAAAATAATATAATTAGCTAATATTATAATTTAAGGAATATATAATAGTTTATAGCAAATATTACTTAAAATAATATATTATGAAAATAGTAGAATTAGCTATATATATTCTTATTATTTATAAAGACTAATAAATAGCTATAGTTTAGTTTTATATATTTCCTTATATATCTATTTATTATAAGTCTTTAATATTATAAGGTTAAGATATAAGACAAAAGTTCTATTATAATATAATTCTTATTTCTAATAAATTCTCTTTGATTTAATCTTAGCTTTATTATCTTATTATACCTTTTTTACTTCCTTTATTACTTAATATAAGCTATAGCAGCTAAGTAAAGAATTAAAGGATAAAATAGTAAATAGTAAATTAACTACTTTAAATCTTCTCTAAATAAGCTAATTATTTTTAGATAGGAATACTTTTAGATTTACTCTTTAGCTAGCTAATAATAATATTAGATAAAAAGTATAATTTATAAAAGAAAAGAATTTAGATTAGAAGCTTTAAAGTAATATATAAGCAAAAGATATTAGTACTTAGGTATTACTAAATGCTATTATTCTCTAAGTCTTAGATATTAAGGCTAAGGATTTTAGAGAATAATAGGACTAAGCTTATAAGAGTCTACTTATAAAAGAGCTATTCTTAATAATAAAATATATTTAGCTAAAGTAAATTGAATTAGTTGTTATAAAGCTAATAAAATTAATTTAAGATAGTAATAATAAACTATAGTTTAATAATAAGACTATTTAGACAAAAAAATATTTTCTTATATATAGGCTATATATAGCTAATCTTTAGAAGAAGAGTATTAGCAAAAGTAGATTTAAGTCTACTAAGGATATATTATCTAAAGATATAAATTCTAATCTATAGCTATTTAGCATATCTACTTTATAATTAAAGTAAAAGGTATAACCTTAAATACTACTTTTATTTATAAAACTAATAATTATAAAGATACTATTAATTAGCTTATTAAATACTTTAATTATTATATTAAATTCTCTAAATAAAAGAATACAAATAAATAAATTAGTAGATTTTATACCTATTAGTAATAAACAAATAATAAAACTTAATAAGATTATAAATATAATATATAAAATAAGACTTATAACTTTTCTAATATAAAGAAATATTATAATATATCTAATTAATCTAAAGTTCTTAAAGTTAAAGTCTATTACTATAAGAATTAGTATATTAGTAATTAAAGAATATATATTTGTAAAGCCTAAAGATATATATCTTAAGCACTTTAGATAAAGAATATTCTATAAAATCCTATAGGATATAGATTTAAATTATTTTATTTAAAATAAAGAATTATATAATTTAGATAATCTACTAATATTATTAGATCTAATTAATTAGCTAATCTTAGAATATAAGTTATTAAGCAAAAGAGGTTAGATTAGTATTATTAATAATAAAAGCTAATAGCAATAGGCTATTAGTATTTTGAAATTTTATATTAAGATAGATAAAAGAGATTAAGATATTTATTTTATTATATAAAGCTAAATATTTTATATTATTTAAGTTATATAAGAATAAAGTTTCTTAAAATATTATATAATTATACTTTATAAATTAGATATTATATAATTAATTAAATATATTATTAAATTATCCTTTTTAAATTATCCTCTTTAAGTATTCTACTTAAAGTATTCTTTAAACTACTTTATATAAACTATTCTTCTTAACTGCCTTATTTAAACTACTTTTTAAATTACTTTCTTTAAACTACTTTATACATACTACTTTATGTAAATTATTCTTCTTAAACTGCCTTATATAAACTATTCTTCTTAAATTACTCTTCTCAACTATTCTACTTAAACTACTCCTTAAATTGCCTTATATAAACCACCTTATATAAATTATCCTTTTTAAACTGCTTTATATAAACTGCCTTATATAAATTATCTTATATAAACTATCTTATATAAACTATCTTATATAAACCACCTTATGCAAACTACCTTATATAAACTACCTTATGCAAATTGCCTTATATAAATTACCTTATATAAACTATCTTATGTAAATTATCCTTTTTAAACTACTTTATGTAAATTATCCTCTTTAAATTATCCTTTTTGAATTACTTTAGTTTGATTATCCTTAATATTACTTTATTAAAACTGCTTATATAATTATACTTATTAAACTACTTTTATTATATTATCTTATTTTTTTTTTAATCTTTTCTTATACTTATACTAAATTATACTTTTTTACTTAAACTACTCTACTTAAACTGCTCTTATTAAACTACCTTAATTAAACTACTTTTAAAAAACTATTTTTATTAAACTACTCTACTTAAACTGCCTTATTTCTTTTTAGCTTTTATTATTTAGCTATCTTAATCTACTTTATTCAAATTGCCTTAAGATATTAACTTATAAAAATAGCCTTTAAAAATACTACTTAGTAATATACTTTATTTAATTAGTTGCCTTCTAATAGTATACTTAATGTATAAGTTAAGATTAATTATAAATAAATAATATTTAGTAATATAATATTAATAAGCAACTAATCTTTATATAGCTAATCTTCTTAGCTTATATTAGTAAAGTATTACTTTTTCTTCTCTTTATCTATAAATACTCTAAGTATTATATTATTTAATATCTTAACTACTACTTCTAATTTGCTATTAATTATGCTATAAGTATAATCTTAAAGTTCCTAAGTATTTAATAATCTATAGTCGAAATAATTATTTATATTATTATAAAGTAAAGTATTAAGCTTAGTATATTTTATTATAATTTATTACTTATATTATATCTAATATTTATATTAGCTAAGAATAATTCTTTAAGACTTAAGCTAACTAAAGTTGCAAAAATACTCTTATATTAAGAATAGATATTATTCTAAATTAAGCCTCTTAGTATAAACTTACTAATAATAATAATATTATATTAATAATATTAATATATTTAGTATAGCTAAGTCTAATAGCTTTATAACTATAATACTATAATAGTTAACTAAATCCTAAGATAGTTATAATAATATTATTAAATAAGGTTTAATAAAATGCAATTATTAAGAGATATCTCTAAGCTGTTTATTAATAGCTATTATATAGATATTAGAGAATTATAAATTAGAAATAATATTTTAGCTAAAAGAAGATAAGCTAAAGTTAAGTAAAGTAGTTATAATCTATTAAATTATAATATAAGATTTAAAGTAAAATGCTAGCTTTAAAGCCTATATGCTAGAATAATTAGTTGCTAAAAAGGTATAAAGAAGTAATAACTATTTGAAATATTACTAATAATAATATAAATATAAGATTATATTAAAGATAGATATTCTAACCTTTTATAGCATATATAAGAGAATATTAAGAATGCTTTTTGCTTATATCTTAATATATTAAATCTAAAAATATAAAAAAGTTTTTAGAAAATAATAATATAAGATTATATAATTTTATTATTAAATCTAAAAGAGGTATATTTTCTATTAGATAATAAGTTTAAGTAATTGCTAACTAATTTACTAAGCCTAAAGTAAAAAAATAGACTAATAATATCTTAGTTAAATATCTAATACTATTTTATTAGGTAAAAGGTTATTAAGCTTAATATAATTATAGTAATATATTCTCTTAGTTTAATCTATTATCTAAGATAATAATAGTAATTATTATAATAATAATTATGCTAGCTTACTATAAATAAGGATAAGAGGCAAAATTAGTTTTAATTAGTATTAAAAATAATATATATAAGTTTTATTTATTATTAGTTATTTATATTTGATTTTAATTAATCTTATATTAGCATTATTTAATTTGGTAAAAGATAGCTAAAATAAAATAGCTTTTAAGTGATATTAGGTGATTCTTATAAGAATTATAAAGAAAATAGATAAGATATTAATAAAGAGATTAATTATAATATATGAAAAGCCTATTAAAACTCCTTATAATAAGAACTTAGATAATCTACTAAATAACTTAGACTTTATAAAAGTAAATTAATTAATAATTTCTAATAAGTATTATTATCTTATATATAGCTAACTATTATAAAGCTTTTAGGTTTAAGCATCTAAGAATTAGCATAAAAAATATATAAGCAAAATATGCTTTTATGAAAAGTCTAAAGTTATATAAATTAGGATAATAAGCTTAGCTTTAAAGAGGATTAATCAACTTTCCAAAGTGAATTAGAGTTAAGTATATTATTATATTATTATAATTAGAAATTTACTAATAGTAAATCTTATTAGATTTATTTAATATAAAAGATATAAATTATTTTAATAATAATTTAAATAATAAGATAAAGCTCTTAAAGTTGAAATAATTAGAATTATAGCTAAAGAAGTAAGCTCTAATTTATTAGCAAAAGCAAAAGGTAGCTATTAGACTATAATCTTCTAAGGTATAATACTTCTAATTATCTAATAATTATACTAATTATATTAAAGATAGCTTTGATTTCAAAAAAGCTAATTAGTAAGAAAATAAATAAGTAGGTTTTTTATAATATAATATTAAGAAGAATATCAATTAGCTAATTTTCTCTTAGGAATTAAGGATTAGCATTTAAGTCTTTTATAAAATATCTTAAAGTTTAATAAGTATACTTAAAAGAAAGTCAAAAAGTTAGCATATATATTTAAGCTTAAAGATATAATATCTTAGCTAGACTTAATAAAAACTATTAGTATAAATATAACTAAAATGATTTTTATAGTAAGCTAAGCAAAATAAGATAAATATTAGTATAATAATAATAGTTTTATATTATATAATAAAAAGGACTTATAGAAGTTATAAGAAAGGTTTAGATCTAATCTAATATAAAAGATTATAATACTTTATAATATAACTAGTTAATAGTAGTATAATCTTAGCTAATAGAGTTGGATTTCTTTAGCTAATTAACTTATAAGTATTTTAAAGGTGCATTTAATAAAGCGCTTTTAATAAGATGCTTTTAATAAGGCGCTTTTAATAGAATGCTTTTAATAAGGTGCTTTTAATAAGGCATTTGCAATAAGGTATTTTCAAATAAGGCGCTTTTGATAAGGCGCTTTTAATAAGGCGCTTTTAATAAAATGCTTTTAATAAGGCGTTTTCAATAAGGCGTTTTCAATAAGGCATTTTCAAATAAAGCACTTTTAATAGAATGCTTTTAATAAGATGCTTTTAATAAGGCGCTTTTAATAAGACACTTTTAATAAGGCGCTTTTAATAAGGCGCTTTCAATAGGGTGCTTCTAAGGAAGTATTTAAGTATATATATATAAACTTTAAAGTAAATTTTATAATAAATTTATTTATATATATAATTAATTATATATTAAATATAATTTACTTAAAATAGCATATATATATAAGAATATTTTATTTTTAATAATATTATTTATATTATTAATATTAGAAAGGATTATAATATACTTTAAGCTATAATTATATTTTATATCTTTAGAGCTTTTGCTAATATATATGCTATTATAGATAAATGCTAAAGTAGTAAATATATAGCTAATAATATAATTATTGCTAATGCTATATTATATAAGTTTAATACTTTAGGCTTTTATTGCAAAGATAGCATTAAGGGAAGTCTTAGAGCATTTGAAATTTAAATCACTAAAGGTATAATTAATGCTTAAAAGGAAATTAGCACTCTAAGTGCTAAATATACTAGGGTTGCTAAAATAAAATTCTATAATTAGCTATTAGTACTAAAAAATTAGATATACGTTTAAGATGCTATTAGTATATCTAGCGCTTATAATAGCCTCTAACTACTATTAGCCTTTATATTTTTTTACAAATATATATTAATAAATATATAGCTAATAATATAATTAATACTAATCTTATATTATATAATTTTAATACTTTAAGCCTTTATTATAAAGATAATATTAAGAGAAGTCTTAAAGCATTTGAAATTTAAATTACCAAAGGTATAATTAACACCTAAAAGAAAATTAGCACTTTAGGTGCTAAGTATACTAAGGTTGCTAAAATAGAATTCTATAATTAGCTATTAATAATAATAAGATAAGTATATATTTAAGATGCTATTAGTATATCTAAGGCTTATAGTTGCTTTTAACTATTATTAGCTTTTATATTTTTTTATAAGTAAAGAAGCTGCTAAAATTTTAATTATTATTAGATAATATATAAATATTAACTTTTTTATATTACTAATAAATACTTTAAAGCTAGTTATTTATTATTTAGAAGAAAGTAGCTATTAATATTTTAGTTATTATTAGATATAATATAAATATCAACTCTTTTTATATTAGTTACAAATAGTTTAAAGCTAAAAAGTTATCTATTATAGAGAATAAAAGAACTACTTATATCTTAGTTGTTAATAGATATAATATAAATATCAACTCTTTTTATATTAGCTATAAATAGTTGAAAGCTAATAAGTTATTTCTTATTAAGAAAGAAGAAGCTGCTAATATCTTAATTATTATTAGATATAATATAAATACTAACTCTTTTTACATTAGCTATAAATAGTTGAAAGCTAATAAGTTATTTATTATTAAGAAAGAAAAAGCTGCTAACATCTTAGTTGTTATTATATATAATACAAATGCTAACTCTTTTTATATTAGCTATAAATAGTTCTTAGCTAATAAGTTATCTATTATAAAGAAAGAAGAAGCTACTAATATCTTAGTTGTTATTATATATAATATAAATGCTAACTCTTTTTATATTAGCTATAAATAGTTAAAAGCTGATAAGTTCTTTATTATTAAGAAAAAAGAACTATTAACATCTTAAGAGTCATTAGATAAAATATAAATGCTAACTCTTTTTGTATCAGCTATAAATAGTTCTTAGCTGATAAGTTATTTATTATAAAGAAAGAAGAAGCTGCTAATATCTTAGTTGTTATTATATATAATATAAATATTAACTCTTTTTATATTAGCATTAAATAGTTGAAAGCTAATAAGTTTTTTATTATTAAGAAAAAAAGAACTATTAATATCTTAGGAGTTATTAGATAAAATATAAATATTAACTCTTTTTATATTAGCTATAAATAGTTCTTAGCTAATAAATTATCTATTATTAGGAAAGATAAAGCTGCTAATATCTTAATTATTATTAGATATAATACAAATACTAACTCTTTTTATATTAGCTATTAATAGTTCTTAGCTGATAAGTTATTTATTATTAAGAAAAAGAGAACTATTAATATCTTAGTTGTCATTAGATATAATATAAATGCTAATTCTTTTTATATTAGCTATAAATAGTTAAAAGCTGATAAGTTCTTTGTCATTAAGAAAAAAAGAACTATTAACATCTTAAGAGTTATTAGATAAAATACAAATGCTAACTCTTTTTATATTAGCTATAAATAGTTCTTAGCTAACAAATTATCTAATATTAGGAAAGATAAAGCTGCTAACATCTTAGTTGTTATTAGATATAATACAAATGCTAACTCTTTTTATATTAGCTATTAATAGTTCTTAGCTAATAAGTTGTTTATTATTAAGAAAAAGAGAACTATTAACATCTTAGTTATCATTAGATATAATATAAATGCTAACTCTTTTTATATTAGCTATAAATAGTTTTTAGCTAATAAGTTATCTATTATAAAGAAAGAAGAAGCTGCTAATATCTTAGTTGTTATTATATGCAATATAAATGCTAACTTTTTTTATATTAGCTATAAATAGTTGAAAGCTAATAAGTTCTTTATCATTAAGAAAAAAAGAACTATTAATATCTTAGGAGTTATAAGATAAAATACAAATGCTGACTATTTTTATATTAGCATTAAATAGTTGAAAGCTAATAAGTTCTTCATTATTAAGAAAGAAAGAACTATCAACATCTTAGGAGTTATTAGATAAAATATAAATGCTAACTATTTTTATATTAGCTATAAATAATTCTTAGCTGACAAATTATCTATTATTAGGAAAGATAAAGCTATTAATATCTTAGTTGTTATTAGATATAATATAAATGCTGACTCTTTTTATATCAGCTATTAATAGTTCTTAGCTGATAAGTTGTTTGTTATTAAGAAAAAGAGAACTATTAATATCTTAGTTGTTATTAGATATAATATAATTGCTAACTCTTTTTATATTAGCTATAAATAGTTCTTAGCTGATAAGTTATCTATTATAAAGAAATAAGAAGCTACTAATATCTTAGTTGTTATTATATATAATATAAATGCTAACTCTTTTTATATTAGCTATAAATAGTTGAAAGCTAATAAGTTCTTTATTATTAAGAAAGAAAGAACTATTAACATCTTAGGAGTTATTAGATAAAATACAAATGCTGACTAATTTTATGTTAGCATTAAATAGTTGAAAGCTAATAAGTTCTTTATCATTAAGAAAGAAAGAACTATTAATATCTTAGGAGTTATTAGATAAAATACAAATGCTGACTATTTTCATATTAGCTATAAATAGTTCTTAGCTGATATATTATCTATTATTAGGAAAGATAAAGCTGCTAACATTTTAGTTGTTATTAGATATAATATAAATGCTGACTCTTTTTATGTCAGCTATTAATAGTTCTTAGCTGATAAGTTGTTTGTCATTAAGAAAGAAAGAACTATTAACATCTTAGGAGTTATTAGATAAAATATAAATGCTGACTATTTTCATATTAGCTATAAATAGTTCTTAGCTAACAAATTATCTATTATTAGGAAAGATAAAGCTGCTAATATCTTAGTTGTTATTAGACCTAATATAAATGCTAACTCTTTTTATATTAGCTATTAATAGTTCTTAGCTGACAAGTTGTTTATCATTAAGAAAGAAAGAACTATTAATATCTTAGGAGTTATTAGATAAAATACAAATGCTAACTATTTTTATATCAGTTATAAATAGTTCTTAGCTGACAAATTATCTATTATTAGGAAAGATAAAGCTGCTAACATCTTAGTTGTTATTAGATATAATACAAATGCTAACTCTTTTTATATTAGCTATTAATAATTCTTAGCTGATAAGTTATCTATTATTAAGAAAGAAAGAACTATTAATATCTTAGTTGTTATTAGATATAATATAAATGCAAATTCTTTTTATATTAGCTATAAATATTTCTAAGCTAATAACCTATCTATTATTAAGTAAGATATAGCTAGAAATATCCCTATTATTATTAGAGATTCTATAAAGGTAGACTCCTTTATTAGCTGCTTACTTATCTAAGCTAATTTGTGTAAGGCATATCATTTAAGAGACCAAAAGGGACAAATGTCAAATAGATTACTTTATATATTAAACTATTATTAGAAGAATATCTAATTCCAAACTATAGATACTTGCTAATTTCTTATAGTAGGATTTGAGAAGAATAGTCTAGCGAATGTAGAAACCTTATGCCTTTGGCATAAAGCTTTTATTAGATTCCTTCTCTTCTTTAGAAAGGAGAGGCTTAAGTGCTGCAAAGTTAGAATTATCATCTTTACTATTTGCATCTATATCTTTAGCTCCTTTTGCTTTTATCTCTATAGCAGCAGCAGATCTACTACTGCTAACTACCAACGCTAGCTCCTCCTTATTAATGCTACTTATTATAACATTAGGCCCCTTAGCCTTAGGGCTAAGGGAAGGAAAGTCCACATAAAGGGATTAGAGTAGCAGCTAGTCTATAATATTATCCTTTTGCTACTTAAGCTCTAGAACTATAATAGAGCATCTGCTAAGGATAGGCGCTATAATATTAGTATATGCCTACTAATAGACTAAGAGGACTGCATTTAGGAACTTAACCTCTTTAGCAATATTAAAGATGACTATTAGCTTTTGCAGGCTGCAACCATATAGACTAGAATATATTAGAACCTAAGGCATACTAGTATTATAGTATTTATATATGCTAAAAGACTTATAAACTTAGAAGTCCTAGGGGGGTAAGAGCTAAGATACCTAAGGTAAAATTAGCTATTAGGATAGAGATAAGTAAAGCATCTAAGATAGCATTTGTCAAATTATTGCTCTTTAGAGGGAATCTTAGCTGGTTATTAATATAGGAGGTGATAATGCTATGCTAGCCCCAACTTTGCCTAGTGGTAAGCCTGCTTATAGTGATAATCTATTGTAGCTCTTAGGTTAAAGTGGCCTAGATGGCTTTAATACTATATTTAAACTTATACTAAGATATAAGGGAGATAATTTATATAATAGCATTTATCCTTTTGCTAGTATTTAGAGTAGTATATAAGGCGAAGACTATCCGTAAGGCGTTTAAGAGCTAAGGGTCTGCTATGAGGTAGATGGCTAATTATAGGGCAAAGATAGGGATATTATCTACTTCCATCTTATAATATATAGCTAAGATCTATGCTACTTATATCCTCTTAGTAGTATTAAAGATAGTAGTAAAGAATATCTTTATAATTACTATTACTTCTACTAGTATAAAGCTAATAATAGTAGTCTTATTGTTTATTATAAATGGAAACTCAACCTGCAATAAGGCCTCTATAAAGGCAGCATAAAGGATCCCTACCTTAGCGCTAGGCATATTAGTGCTTAACGCTAGCTATTGCTAGATAGTGTTACTAGCTAAGCAGCCCTTAGGGCATATAGCAGCATAGGCTATAGGAGCCATAGCCTTATAGGGCGGGTGGTCTAGGCTTAAGAAGGCGAAGGGGGAGAAGCTAAGCTTAAAGCTGTTGGGGTTATACTTATTGATAATAGCTGCTAGGCGGTCCTTAAGATTATATAGTAGTAGGGCGTCCTTATTATCCTTATTGTCCTTATTATTCTTATTATCCTCTGCATCCTCTTTGGCAGCATTAGCGGCCTGCTTTAGTGTGTATACAGCTGCAAAGTATAGTGCTAGTAGAAGAGAGATATTAATCTAGAGATATTTAAAGATAGTATAAAGGAAATTTATTAACATTTAGAACTTATTTTAGATTATATTACTATTATTCATATTAGTAATAGCCTTTCCTAAAGCCTCTAATGCCTATATCTATTAGCCTTAGTTGCTAGGATTAGCTAAAGAGCCTATTGGTAGGATGGCCTTATGCGCTTAGGCCAATAGAAGGATTGCAGCTATATAGGGGGTAGAAGGCCTAAGTATATTTATGATAGCTATATAGGGCAGGTAAGGGCTAAAAGCAGAAGAGGGTGGTGATAGGGATAAGGAGTAGAAGGCAAAGAAGCATAAGATAGGGAGCTAAGAAGCTTAGGCAAAGGGGTGTATATAGTTAGGGTTAAGGTTGTATAAGGCGTAGCTAAGAGAGAGGAAAGTTGGGATAAGGTGAGGTGGATAAGGCAAGATATAAGTGTTTCGGAGGGAGGGTATATATGCATATAAGCACTCTTATTGTTAGGTGGGGTATTGCTAAGGAGTACTATTGCTAAGGATACTCTTCCACTTATAAAAATATTAATATTAGCATATAAGGATTATTGTTGTTGATATATAGGTTGCTATAAGAAGAGAAGCATAAGAGGGGAGGGGAGAAGGGTAATAGGATATATATGTGATCTATAGGAATCTGGCCTTAAGGGGGAAAATTTTAGGGGTAGATAAGGGGTAGTTGCATTAGGGATAGGTGTTGCTATAGGGGTATTGCTAAGAGGGGTAGGTGCTTGCGCTAGCATATAGCTACTCTAATTGGCTACTACTTTAGGAAGGCTATTTCTAGCATTTATTAATGCTAAAAACAAATGCATATAAATATTAACCTTTTGCTATTCCTTATCCTTCTAATATAGTAATAACAACTATAATGGATATAGTAGAGCTCTAAAATAAATTACTTAGCAATCTACTTATATAGGTACTATCTTAGGCTAACTCTTAATACTAGTCATATACTAATATAAGGCTAATTCTATATTATAGTATAGGATATCCTATGCTATTATGCCTATGCTACTCTAGATCTTATTATAATTATTATTAAAGGTTTATTTAGATACTCTATGCCTTTGCCCTAGCTAATTAGATATAGTTGTATATATTATCTTAGCGACTTCTATAGCGCCTATGCGACCTGCCTCCTCCCCTAACCTATTTACAACTACTATAGCTAGCCCTACTGCCTCCAACGCCCATCTCCACCTACTGCCCTCCTAATGCTTCTATAATGTCTTAGATTAGGACATCCTAATGTGCATCTAGATTAAGTATATGCTATATAGGTGCTCTTCTACCTTCTGCTAGGTAATGCTAATTAGGCAGACCTTTTGTCCTAAACCTAGTCTATCCTTAGGACCCTTTGAACCCCTTAAGCTAGCAATAATAATGATAATAATATGCCCTTATATAAGTTCTACATCTGATTATAAAGGAGGGTATAATAAGATAAGAGATGGTGGATAAAGGAGAGAGAATGGTTTGCTAGAGTAGTTAAGATAGCTTTAGAAACAAAGATAATATTAGATAGTTGGTGTATTTATAGCATCTAAGCTATTTAGCCTTAACTTTATATATAACTTTATATTAATAAGATACCTATGTGACTCTAGCCTTAGGGAGAGGAATGCAAATGCTAGCCTTATCCTTTGCCCTACCCTTCTCCCTTCTTCCTTAGAGCTAAATATAGATAATTAGATTAATCTGCTACTTAGCTTATTGCGCAAAGGCTATAAACCCCTAAGGGACTAACTAGACTATCGCCTTATAGTGGGTATTATTATATAATTAGAAGTTGGTGTTATGCGTATAGGCAGCTATATTAATTAAGGTGATAAAGTAACTTCCTTAAATATAGAAGATTATACTAAAATATATATATTATGCTATTATTATAGTAAGTAAGCCCTTTGGACTAATAGTCGCAAAGGTGAGCATAATCTTAGCAAAGGTCTTAGGTAGAAGCTGCTAATCCCTAAAGGTAAAGCTGTAGAGGCTAAGCATTAGCAGTAGGTGGTCTAGTAGAACCTATTGGGTTTTAGGAGCAAAGGGATACATTAGGTGATATTTATATTATAGGCTTAGAGGAAGGCAGCTCTATAGCTGGATCCTTAAGAGGATTTAGATCTAAGCTTAGAAGGTTGCAGCACTTATAGTAGTAGTAATCACATTTAGGTTAAGGTTAAGCCTACTATTAATATGCTGCTATAGCACTTTAGCTTAGATCCTCTACTACTATAGCCCTTAGGGGCAATATTGGATTAGGGTGCTATATATGGCTAGGCATTAGGGGATTGACTCTATTAGGATTTCCTAGATGCCTATTGCCCTTTGGAATACCCTTAGCTGGTATACTTATAGGTTGATAGTAGATAACCCTTACTAAAGGACCTCTTAGAGCATATTCTGCTTTAGATATATTAGCCTCCTCTTAGGGCTTATAGATAATGCTTATTATAACTTAGGAGAAGTTGCATATTGGCCTATGTAGGAAGAGCTAGGTGGCAGCCTAATCCGCCTAGATACGCCTTATGTTAAGATAGAGTAGGATTATAAGCATTAAGTTAAAGGCATAGGAGTTGGCCTATTAGGCTAGCCCTAACTAGTACTACTGCACTTAGTCTATAGTAGACAAAGAGTAGGTGCTATTAATCTAGTGCCTAATAGCAATAGGGATATTAGGGAATCTAATTAGAATAGTATTAATATTGCCTACTTGCACTTAGATGGAGGAGTATTAGCGCTAAGATGCGTCTGCTTATATTATAGCTTAGGTGGCAGCAGCAAACTGCACTATAGACGCCTTTAAGAGTATAATAATTTCATTGCTAGTTGGCATAATGCTATTAGGAAATTAGGCAAAGAGCCTAAGGCGGCTATATATATCCTATTAGTTGCAGCCTAAGGTAGTATATTAGGGCAGAAGAGGGAGGACCAACTGATTAAGGTGGTGGTAAAGCTAGCATAAGGCGCCTAAGGCTATAGGTAAGATAAGAGCATAAGCTATAAGAAGGAAGACTATAAGGGGGGAGATCTATATAAAGCAGAAGGCAAAAGGAAGATAAGGGCACTAATGGTAGGATAGAAGGGATGTAGAAGGAGTAGAGCGCAAAGGGGAGATTGAAGCAAGGGGGTTCAAATAAGAGGAGGGAGTAGGGAGAGTGAAGAATAAAGGAAGGAATAAAGCTGGCGATAAGGAGGAATATCGAAAGGGGGGAGGAGGGGGTAATTTCTGGCATTTATAAATGCTGAAAAATAAAATTATCTATTGCCTTAGCAACATAAGGCTACCCAACTATAAGGCCCCTTTTCTACTGCTTATATCCTTTAGGTAGTTTATTATAGTTGTATTATCCCTTCCCCTCTCTCTTCCTTTATCTTTAACTATCCTTATAATAAATCAACTAATGCGCCTCCTAATACTCTATAAGTAGATAGGTGGCTCTGCTAATAGGGTAGGCATATACTAATTAGACCTTTATAGTTTCTAGCTGCAGCATATAAGCTATATATAGTAATTAGCAATAGCGCTGAAATCTACTACCTTATCCACAAAGGTAGGATTAGTAGCCCTAACTATCCAATAGGCGCATATGCTAATTAAGTTATAGTTGTCTACCTTATGCTAGTAGATACTCTTAACCTTATAGCTAAGCTAGCTGCTAACTTAGCAAAGGTAAGGCTTACTAGCCCTATGCCTATGACTAGCCCCCTTTTGTAAGCAAAGCCCTATAAGCTATTAATGCTAAGGAAGGCAGCATAGCTAAAGCCAAAGAAGCAGCCCCTTACCCTTAGGAGTATTATGCCATTTATAGCCGCTATATCCTTGCCCTTAGGCAAGTTAATGCTATAATTAGGCGCTATAAAGGACCTGGGCTTAGCTGACTAATAGATGACCCTTATGGTCTTATGCCTTAGCACTATAAAGAGACTAGCGTTGGTATATATGACGCCTAAGGGTAATAGTACCTCTAAGAAGAAGGTGGACAAAAGTAAGCCCTTATCCTAAGCTAAGCTTCTCCATTGGAATTAACCTATTAGCAGTTGGAGCCTTAGCGCAAACCCTCTTCTTAGGCCTTAATAAGGTTGTCTAAGCTTAGTCAACTAAGACTACCCCTTTAAAGCTTAAGGGCACTTCTACTAAGTAGCAGATATACCTTAGCTTATCTAAGAAGTCTATCTTCTTATTAGCTAAGAAATAATATAAGAGTAGGCAGATAAGGGTAGCATTTAGGGCTAAGATAAGCATTAGCTTATAGGCGAAGAGCATAAAGGCAGAGGCAGCATTAAGGGCTAAAGGGAAGAGTAAGGCAAAGAAGGATCTAATAGTAGTAGGCAAAGCTAAGGTAAGCATTAAGTAATAGATAGCTGAGATATATTAAGGGAAAGGGATATATAGATATAGCATTAGAGATCTTAAATATACTATTAGCAGATGCTAGATATAGTAATTATAAAGGCAAAGTAGAAAAGGGTAAGATATGATATATAACCTCTATTAATAGCCTTATAAGAGATATAGGAGATTTGCTTTTGCAGTATAGGATAAGGTATATAAGGAGATATATCTACTGTAGACGTAAGGATATAGCAGAGGAGTATAGCAATTATATGGGCTTATTAGTGCTAATTATAATGGTGTACTAAGGTCCCTTTGGCTAACTTTAGGCAAGGTATAATTAGCATAGGCTAAGATGCAAAGAAGGGCAAAGGGGGGCTATAAAGTCTAAGGTGCTCCTTTTATAAGGCCAGCATAAAAGAGGATATTAGCTCCTCTTAGCCTTTAATGTTGGAGGCTGATTACTATTAGACTAGCCTAGCTACTAACTAATAATTCCCTAGTGATATAATAGCACCTCTTCTGCTAATTCTTAAGCGTAGCTATCTGCTAGCATAATATTAGCAGGTAAGATAGTAGTTGTATAAAGGCAGATTAGAATGCTAATAACCTTAGCTACTTTAGTAGATTATGCATTTTCTAATGCTTAAGCTAATGATAATACATCCAACTTAGATCTCTTATCTATAGGAGATTTTGCAAATAGTAGTAGATATATTGCAAGAACTCTTAGAGATTATATTACCTCTCTTAGCGCTTATGCTGCTACTACTACTATTGCCTATAGTACTATCTACCTCTTTGCTACTAATCTATTTCTTGCTAGCATTAGTCCTCCGCCAACCTATGCTCTTAACTCTCCCTTAATCCTACTAACTATGATTCCTAAGTTGTTTTGACTTACCTTCCTCCAACCAGCTGATAGCTAAGATGCCTATATCAGCAGGGGATTAGCAAGAGGCGCCAGCTACTGCTACTTAGCTAGCCTTCTTAATATCTATACCACTTATCCTTTTGATAATACTATAAAGCATACCTCCACTAAGATAGGCGGCAGCACTCTACACTACCTTCTATTGCCCTAGAAGGAGAGGGGCTGCTAATAGGCTACTCCTAAAGGCGTTATTGACTAAGCGCTTACAGATCTTAGGGCCTTATAGTAGGTGCAACTATAGCAGAGAGACTATAGAGACCTAATGCCCTAAGAGCTAGCTATATGCCTTTTCTACTATAGATATATTCTAAAAGCGCTTAGGTCAAATGGAGATTATAGAGAAGTAGAGTAATTAGATTATTGTCTTTTAGATTAGCATAATATTCACTTAGACTCTAATTTAGTTCTTTTTTAATTATACCTTTAGCTTTTTCTACTGCATAAGGATACTAGAGCTAGTGGATTAGATTAACAACTAAGAAGGGACTATAGAGTTAGCTATTACTATTGCTTAGGCTAAGGCGTAGGATGAGAGCCTATTGCTGGAGGTGTAGAAGTTCTTCTTTATATATGTAATCTATTAAGCGTAGGAGTAGAAGCTAGATCTAATCTATAAGATTGCCTAAATGATCTGCAGCTTTAAGCTATATTATGCTTTTATAAACCTAAAGGAGACTACTACTAGCAAGGATAGGGAGTAGCTATAGGCCTTCCTAGAAGCCTAAAGCCTAACTATAAAGTAAGGTTGCAATATCTGCTTATATATCCTCATCTACCTAATATAGGTGCTAAATATAAAGAAGGAGATGCTAAGTATATAGTTGCAAAAACACTAAGGTGTTTATCTGCTTAAGCAGCAGTTTAGCAAGAGGATCCTTATTCTACTCCCTAAGGGCGCTATAAGTTGGTAAGTATACTATAGCTAGTGATACTATCTGCTAATAGCAATAGGATCTATTAGTTTAGCATATAGAAAATGCAATATATTATCCTTATGCTATTTATAATGCTACTAGAGGCAATAGAGGTTTATTAGGCTATAGAATACCTAATCCTATATATTATATCCTAAATGGATATTATATTAACCTTACTATAAGCGCTATAGAAGGCCTAGCAGCTAGATCTCTCTTTAGTAGAGATGCTAGCCTTATTCTAGTGTATAATGCAATCGCTAAGCAACCCATAAGATGCATAGCATAAGGGAAGATAAGGTGGGCAAAGGGGGTAGCATATGCTATTAGCTAAGGGTAGGCAAGTAGAATATGGCATTAGCGTTAGTTAATAGGGTGTAAACTCTATAATAAGGTATATAGGCATTACTAAGTAGAGGTCTAACGCTAGGCGGAGGCAGAGAGGAGAGATAAAAGGCTTAAGTAGGTAGGCAGGTAAATGCAAAAATTTTCTAGCATATATATATAGCAAAAAAACACTTACAACCCTATTAATCTAATCCTATTATTTAAGCCTAACACCTAATCCTCTAAGCTAAGCCAATAGAGTAGTATAATAGAGATAGGCAGAATGCCTAAGGGAAAGCTAATGCTAAGGATATGCTATTGCTAATTGTATGACTTATTAAGCTGTGGATTATTATAGAGTTGTCTTAGTCTGAAAATCTAAGGACTATTAGATAACTACCTCTTAAGTATATAAAGACGCCCTAAGAAGAGGAGGATGCGCTAACTAGTCGTAGGATCTAAGGTTTAGCTGATCTACCTTTGGCTCAACTCCTCTCTTATAGAAGGCAGTAGTATAAGTGCTAGCCCTATTGACATCTAGCTTTAGTCTTAGGTTAAGTAGTTGAGTAAAGGCGTAAGATAATACTATATAAGTGTAAAAGGTGTAGAAGGAGATGCTATAGTTAGTATAGCATAAGCTAAAAGAGTAGATTAAGGATAAGGTGTAGAGCTAAGTGGTGATAAGCCTACTAAAAGCATTATTAGTTAAGAGCTATATAATAATATAGCCTTTGCTATCCTTAGAGGATAAGCCTAAGGGATACTATTATAGGCATATATCTAAGGCCAACCTAATCTAAGATCTTAAGTCCTTTAGAGCTTAGAGCATCCTACTTAAAGAGGAAGAGGGAGAAGGAGAAGGCATTTAGGTGGTAGATTAGATGCTTTCCACTTAGGAGAAGCAAAAAGGGATATTTATTGCAGATGATAGCTTAGCAAAAGGACAAAAGGCAGATCTATTAAGCTAAGATTAACTATAGGTTCTAAGCAACCTTTGTCTTATAATAAGGCAAAGTCTACCACCAAAGGGATCTTATGCCTTAATAGATAGATTTGCAACCCTTTAAAGGGGTTTAAGAGATATTCCGCCAACTAATAGTAAGAGTAGAACTACTCCCCTTTTGAGGGTTGCAAACTAAGTTCTAAAGGGGGCACTTCTAAATTCAATTAGGCAGACTAGGCTAGCTTAGAAACCAATAATGACTAGAGTGCAAGAGGGTCCTTTAGCTAGCTAAAGGAGGTAGACATAGAGCAACTGCCTTAGATGGCAAGGCAGTAGGACCTCTTAGACTTCTATTGCTAGTTTCAGATGATAGAAGTCTTATTAGCATATTAGATAATAGTAGATATATTATTTAAACTAATTTAAGCTAGCTTTTTTAGCTATACTAAGGCTGACTATTATTTCTAAAGTAGATAGCATTATACTTAGGCTATAGAGAACTATTACCTATTAGATGCTATCTACTCTTTAGTGACCTAATTCCTAAATCCTTAGCAGATAGGACTTCTAAACTTAAGTTGGCAATTAAACTAAGGCATAGTATATTATACTCTCTTTCCTAAATCAGCTATACTATAGGATCTATTTATAGGGTTACCTTACCCTTTTACTCCCTTGAAAAATATCTATTTACACTTAGAGTAGCCTTTACTAATATTCCTAACAACTAATATAGATATGGATAATATATTTGCGTTTTTAGATAGCTTAGGCGCCCTAAAAGAGGAGTTTTATTATTATCCTATAATCTAATTTCAATAGAAGATTATAATAAATATGCATCTCAACTAGATAATCTTATACTCCTTTATTAAGGGAGGGTTGGCATAAGCTATTCTTCTACTATAGGTGATTCCTTACTTATATTTTAGCAGCCTAAGTGGCATCTATAATTATAGGGTCTTTATTTTCTTCCTAAGGTTGTATTCTAAGGGCTAGGAATATAAACAACTAATAGATGCTTAAATGCTTTGTTTTACCAACTATATTATGCTATTAAGTATCTCTTAACACTTATAAGATAGCATTCTAAGGCATATCTTAGCTAATGCTACTATAAGTGTATTTAATGCTTTAGCAAAAGCCTTAGAGATAAGAATTAGTATATATGATTCATAGGCTAAGAACCACTAAGAGTATCTAATTCCATCCTCCTCCTTAGTAGTAATCTAGACCTTAGTGCTTAGCTTAAGTATATAGTAGGACCTCTAAGAGTTCATAGAGGCCTTTCTCTACATTATAAGCAAAGGTTATAAGCTATAGTTCCAAAACTAAGACTTTATGCCTAAGATGCTTATTAGGTTCTATTAGAAGTTAGAAATAATAATTGACTAGAAGTTTCTCTAATATAACTAGCTCTTTCTAGATATTGCCTTAGAGATCTGTCCTAGCGCTATAGCAAGTGAAAGGCTATAGAGAGGTAAGGCGCAGGTCTACTTATGGAAATGCTACTACCTTAAATAAGGTCTATGGCAGTTATATTAAGGGGAACCTTAGGGCACTATCTAATACTATAATGTCAAGTTCCTAGTAGATGTATGCAATATGACATATAAGTCAGCAAAGAGGTTGATGTTGTTTTAAGGAGGCTTATGATATTTATAGTATTATATAGTTGAGAAGAAGATCTCCAATAGTAGTAGGGTTTATTTATTCTAAAATAAGGGCATCTTAAAGCTATACTTAGATCCCTTAGTATAGCAGTCAGCAGCTGTAGCAGCAAATCTCATAGGAAAGCAGTCGCAAGCAGCAATTATCTAAAGTTATACTACTAACAAAGAGCAGATCTTATATATATACTAAGTAGCATAAGATAAATTATATCCCCTCTAATAGAAGGTAAGACTCTAAAGCATAGCAGCATTAGTGTTATATAATTGCTTCTACTAATAAGTATAGCATAACCTATCCTAAGTGCAATTCCAGCTATAGGCAATAGCACCCATCTTTATATAAGCAATTAAGACACTTTAGTTTTGCGATTACATCTTAGGTAATATCTAAAAGCTATATCTACTAGTTGAGGGCATTACTATAACCTTACTATAAAAGGGCATCCGCTAGGAATAAAGCAGTCTAATGTATATGCTGCTAAAATGCTTATATTTTTTCTTCACCTAAAGTATTTTGCATACTATCTCTACCCTTTAGTACTATTACTATAAAGACATAAAGAGGATCTATTATAAGTTAAGGTTTAAGTTAACCTTACTATAGATAGGGTATATATAGTTAATACTAGTTGTAGATTAGAACTAAATATAGCTATATAAGAGTATAGATTTCTACTTTAGCATTAGATCCTATGATATCTTAGGATTCAACTAAAGGATATATCTTATATAGGATATAGCTTAGCAGTTGGATAATATGCTAAAGATCCTACCCTAAGTGGTTATATGCCTTTGAAATATCCTAAAGGTAGTGGATTTGTTGAATTATCTCTGCTTTTAGAGGTATTAATAGGATATCCTCTTAGCCCTCACTAAGGAGAGTTATATAAAGTCAGATGAGATAAAGAGGAAGATTAAGGCGGATGATATTTGATTCTCTTATGCAGCCTTATTATAGTACTTTAGCGAACTATATTTCTATAGTAGGAATTAGTATATAACTAAAGATGCTTTTATACTATTTGAATAGCTATAGTTGAATAAGGGCAGATAGAGATAGGACTACTTTGAGAATTAGCTATATTAGTAGATATTTGCAAAGGTTAAAAGGGCTATATAATTATATAAGATAATAGTAAGGACTTAGGAGAGCAACTTTATGTATTTGTTTTTTAAGTATTATTAGGTCCTCTTTTTGTCAGATGGGAATAAGACCTTAATTATAATAGAAAAGAAGAGTCATAAGTGGGTATAATAGTCTATGATATAAAGGGTAGGTTTTGTGTAAAGGGGGAAGGTATATTACTAAAGGGTCTTTCTAGCATATCCCAAATCGCTTATAATATCAAAAGAGGCAATAAGGAAATTCTACATTAGCTAGGCCTAAAGACATAAGGTTGATAAGGCATCTTTCTAGCATATAGGTATATTATAATCAGTATCCCTTAGGACTATCCTAATAGGGTAGAGCATATATTCTATAGTTCTTAGGCACTAAGATTAGGGGGAAACTTATATGTGACTATAGGAGGATATTATATAAAGGAAGATAGTAGTAGAAAACCTAAAAGTAAGAATGCCTTTACAGATGTTCTAATGCAGACATAAAGCTAAATCATAGTTCTCCCCTTATAGTATATATAGTAGTAGCAGTTGTGGCATATTAGCTACTACTGCAGGCTCTATCCTTAGTGCTTAAAGCTTTTGGCGGCTGCACTAGAGTAGTATAAGGCGCATCAGCTTTACACTTATCTACTTCCTTAGCAGCTGCTTTAGTGTTATTATCACTATAAGCCCTTTGATGGTTATAGCTACTAGCTATAGAAGCATTTCTACTAGATAGGTTGATATCCTTTGCATTAGTATCCTAATAGTAATAATAAATGCTATAAGTTGCATCCACTTTCTCCTTCTTTCTGCCTATCTCCTATAGGTTATCTTTTGAACTCTTAGCATTATCTGCTTCTTCCATCAGATGATTAGGGTTAGAATCTATATCTGATGCTATAAGTATATAATTAGGAAAGTTCTTTGCGATTAAGCCTTCTATATCTAAAGCTAAGGTGCTGAAACTATTATTGCAATAGAGGTTAAGAATATAAGAGCATATAAGGGAGTATTTGACCTTAGAAATAGTTTTCTAGTATTAATTATCTATAATCCTAACTAAGATATTCATCTAGTTGCAGATAGCCTAAATAGATATATCTTAAAGCTTAGACCTAAAGTCCTTCTGTAGTAGTAGAACTAACCTTATGGTGAGGCTAAATACATTTTTGATAGTATAGAAGGTGATTCTATATGTGAGTCTAAAGTAGATGGTATAAGAGGCAAAGATAATCCTAAGAGAAAGGAATATTATATTAGCAGAGGTTTAGTAGATAATAGCTAGCTTTTAGAGCTAAGTAGTAGTAGGTGTAATATCTATATCCTTAGTTTAGATATAAGCAATATTAGATTCCAAAGGAGGCGCAATTAGCTAAAGCTTTTCGCAAGACCCTATGATAGCAGATAGGATAGTATTGCTATAAGCAACTTGGAAGGGGATAGTCTTATAACTAAAGTGGATATTAGCAGATATAATTTAGCATTATTTGGGATGCAGAATATAGCAGCTATAGCAGATAAGAAGGGTTATTTGGACCTAATCTAATAGGATAAGAATGCTAGATATAATTGCATATTCAAAGGGGGTATTATATTCTTTGCTAAGGATAATGCAGATAATAAGGGCAATATGCTTCTACTGCTAGGTAGTCCTTATCTATAGCTTATTGCTAATATTAGCTAGCATATTAAGTTGCATATTAGATTGGATGTTATTAAAGCAGTTAGACTATAATTGTTCAGATATAATATGACTAGAGATATATTCTTAGATAGGGATTAGAGCTAAGGATCCTAACTTCTAAGATATATAAAAGGCAACCTTATTAGGTCTAATATAGGAATATCCTTTTACTATAATAGCTTTTTGTAACATCTTAATAGTTTAGGGTAGCTTAGCAAATAAAGCCTTAAACTAAAGTGGATATAAGTCCTTAGGAGGATTAGTAGGATAATAGGAATAAATAAAAACAGATGACTAACTATTGCATTTGATACTTATACTCTTATCGTTTGGCATAAAGATTTTATGCCTTATACTCTGCTTTTTTCTACTCTAAAGTCATTTATGCTAAGACCTATTTGCCTTAGGACTAGCGCTTACGCTTCCTTGAAATAGATATAATAGCTTTAGGTGATATTATTATATCTGCTAGAATAGGTAGTTAGAGTAAAGTAGGAGAAGCAGATAGTATAGCTTAGGTGTTTAGTGGCTTAGTGGAATATAGCAATATAATATCTGCAAATTCGGAAAGAGGCATATTAGTAATAATAGAATAGAGCTAAGGCTAATTTAGTAGGAATAGAATAAGAAAGATTATAAAATGCAAAATACTATTAGGTTAAAGCAATATAAAGTTTATTATAATATAATGCTATATATAGCTATAGGAGTAGCATATAGCGCAAAGGTATATTAGCTAGGTGATGAAACCTAAGTGTATAGTATTAAAAGTAGAGGGTAAAAGTAGGAGTAGGGTCTCTTATAGTAGGATATTAAGAATAGAATAGCATATAATACTCCTTTCAAAGGATGGTTTGCTCCTAATATAATATATTATATTAGAAAAGTAGCTAAGAGAAAATAGTTATTAGGATAGCATTAGAGATTTTCTACCTTAGAATAACATATTTGTAAAATTTTGTTTTAGTATGCTAAGTTATTAAAATAGCAATAACAAAGGGTAGTAGCTAGCTAAGCGAAACACCTAATAGCATTATCGCAAAAAGATAAGATAAAGGATTTATTAATTTGGTGGGAAAAGTGTTAAGCAAAGTGCAATATACAATAAAGTATATAGGCAAAGCTTTAATATTTACTTATTTTGGCATTTATGCATAGCAAAAGAGGGGTGCATTATAGCTAGTTGGTAGAGAGATATAAGTAATGCAGGGATTAGATTAGGCTAAGACAACCTAATAGATAGGATAGCCTAATACTATTATATGCAAGGATAAGGATAGCATAATAGTTGCTATAGAAATAATCCATATATTATAATATGCTAAATAGCTATAAAGTCCCTAAGGTGATCACTTTAGGAAATTATTCTATTACTAAGGCAAATGGATTTTAATGCTTAGAAAAGTATATATTATCGCAAATAGGTATACTTTCTTACTCTTTATATAAAAGCAAGAGAATTAATTAGCATTCTTTCTTAGATGAATAAAGCTGCAAAGGAGCTTTTTGAAGATGTCAAAGACTTATTAGTTCTTTATAAGATCGCTTTTCAAGGTATATCTTATTATCTAGTTAGGACATAGAGGATTAATTTATATAATTACTGCCTAAGCTACTAAGAGTACTAAGGGGTCTTTAAGGTCTAGCTCTTTAGCTTTAAGTAAGTGGAAGAGTAGACAATATGCAGATATCTATATAAATACTAATATATACTTAAAAGAAGCGCTTAAGCCTCTATTAGTTATAAGTTCTTAAGCTATAGTATCTAAACTTTAAGAGGATAAGAAAGGAAAGATAAAAGCTACTATATAGACTAAAGATGCGATTTTCTTAAGTTCATTAGAGGATATAAGTAAAGATGGCCTAAAGTCAACTATATAGGATATATTGAAGAAGGTATTAAAGATTAGAATATCTAAATTTAGTAATTAATATATATTTATTTGTATTATTATCTAATGCTTCTTATTTTAGTATATGCTTAATATAGAGATCTTTGTTACTAATAATTATTAATTCTTAAATAGCCCTTTTTTTTTTTTTTTTTTTTCATAAGAATAGTATATTTGATTTTTCATAGGCAGAAAGGATACTCCAAATAATAATACTCTTTTAGTTAGCATTATCTGCTTAGAGAATTATCATTTTGATGATATAAATCCTATTATAGAAAGTAGGAAAATACTCCAAATGATGACACTCTTTTAGTTAGTATTATCTGCTTAGAGAATTATCCTTTTGATGATATATATTCTATTATAAAAAGTAGGAAAATACTCTAAATGATAATACTTTTCTAGTTAGCATTATCTGCTTAGAGAATTATCCTTTTGATGATATAAATCCTATTATAGAAAGTAGGAAAATACTCCAAATAATAATACTCTTTTAGTTAGCATTATCTACTTAGAGAATTATCATTTTAATGACATAAATCCTATCATAGAAAGTAGGAAAATACTCTAGATAATAATACTCTTCTAGTTAGCATTATCTGCTTAGAGAATTATGCTTTTAATGACATAAATCCTATTATAAAAAGCAAAGGAGTACCCTAAATGATAATACTCTTTTAGTTAGCATTATCTGCTTAGAGAATTATCATTTTGATGATATAAATCCTATTATAAAAAGTAGGAAAATACTCCAAATGATGATACTCTTTTAGTTAGCATTATCTGCTTAGAGAATTATCATTTTGATGACATAAATCCTATTATAGAAAGTAGGAAAATACTCCAAATGATAATACTCTTTTAGTTAGCATTATCTGCTTAGAGAATTATTATTTTGATGACATAAATCCTATTATAGAAAGTAGGAAAATACTCCAAATGATAATACTCTTCTAGTCAGCATTATCTGCTTAGAGAATTATCCTTTTGATGATATATATTCTATTATAAAAAGTAGGAAAATACTCCAAATGATAATACTCTTCTAGTTAGCATTATCTGCTTAGAGAATTATCCTTTTGATAATATATATTCTATCATAAAAAGCAGGAAAATACTCCAAATGATGACACTCTTCTAGTTAGCATTATCTGCTTAGAGAATTATCCTTTTGATGATATATATTCTATTATAAAAAGCAGGAAAATACTCCAAATGATGATACTCTTTTAGTTAGCATTATCTACTTAAAGAATTATCCTTTTGATGATATAAATCCTATTATAAAAAGCAAAAAAGTACCCCAAATGATAATTATCCTTAAGAATATAAATCCTATTATAAAAAGCAGTAGAATACTCTAAAGATTAATACTCTTTTAGTTATTATTATCTACTTATAGAATTATACTTTTAGTAATAATAATTCTATAATAAGAAGCAGATAATTACTTAAAATAAATTAGATTCATTTGATAAAACTAATAAAGATTCTTTTAAAATAAAATACTAAAACTTATACTATGGATTTTAGTCTTATAAGGCTATTAAAATTATGACAAAAATTTAGTCATTTTAAAGTTATATTAAAGTAAT
The DNA here is from genome assembly GCA_032760415.1 of Diplocarpon rosae. NCBI lineage: Eukaryota > Fungi > Ascomycota > Leotiomycetes > Helotiales > Drepanopezizaceae > Diplocarpon > Diplocarpon rosae. Next base: position 36,296 of record JAUBYV010000011.1, read on the forward strand.
AACATAGTTTCTATTATCATTATTTGAAAATTTCCTTTTTGATGATAGAATCTTTATCATCAAATAAGGATAATATTTTATTCAACTTTTGAGTTCTAATAAATAAAATAAAATAAATTACTTTTAAAAATTTTTTTTTAATATTTTAGATATAAGTTCATAAATGAATAATATTTTAATTTTTAGAAGACTATATCTTTAATAGATGCCTAAAGATCTCTATCCCTAAGCCGTTTTACAGTAGTAGATTAGGATAAAGAAAGAAGATACTACATTAGGCTCTAATAGGGTTTATAACTATTAAAGGTGGACTTCTAGAAGAAAGCACTAATAAGATTTAGATAATATGCCTATTAGGATGGATTATAACTAGCAAAAGGGAATACTTCTAGATTAAGCAAAAGGGGTTATAGATATAATATAGCTATTAGAGCACATTTGATGTAATATATACTTATATTATATAATAAGTCCTATAAGGGCATAGGATATTCTTATGCTTTAGCATTATTATATGCATTATTTAATAGGTGCATTAGATAATAATAAGCACCTTGTCATAGGGAGCATTATGCTAGTAGTTGGTAGAGTAAAGAAGGATAGTATTCTATATGATAGTTATACTAGCTATTAAGTAGCATTATTGGAAGGTGGTTGACTTCTTCTAATAATGCTTTAGTTATACCTATGGAAGGTGCTTATCATTATATAATACACCTATTGAATAATGCATATGATAATACTAAGGCATAAGAATATCTTATGCCCTTATAGGACCTATTATATATTATATGAATATATTGCAGCAGATATGCTCTAATGGCCTAATACCTTTATAATCCTTTCTCCTTAGTTGGAGAAGTACTTCCCTTTGCTTATAATAATCCACCTTAGTAGGCATATAGTCTAAACCTTACTAATGCTTTCTTCTAGAAGCCTACCTTTGATTATCATAAACCTTATTAAAGCCTAATATAGTGTTTTCTTTTTTCTTCCTAATGCCTCTATAGCTGCTATTTAGTCTAATTGAGGTAGGCTCTAAAGCTTATATGCTAGTATATTATAGGGAGGTGATGCAAATAAGTCTAAGAGGGGGCTATTAGGCTTTTTTAGTATAATATTACAACTTTAGGAAAAGGTCTTTATAGTAACTATAGAGTCTCCTGCGACATTAATGCTAAGGATTAGTCTAGCCTATTCTTTTATTTGCTTTATAGCATTATAGTCTATAGATGTGAATAAGGGAAGTAGTATAATATTTATATAGCTTAGGAATATATTTAGGAGCTCCTTTATTTGCTAATACTTATCTATGCCTTTGAAGTATACTATAGCTCTAGCAGCAGCCTAATTATAGTACTATAAGGCTATATCTGTTAGGCTTTTAGCATAATAAAGTAGATTGTATATAAGCAATAGCATATATATATTAGTATTATATACTATTAAGACTACTCTAATTATAGATATCTCTATTAAGGTAATATAATCTTAGGTGCTAAAGTTTTAGGCCTTTATATTATTAAGAAGCATCTTAGGTGTATTATTATCATTTAAGTATTATAACTTAGCTTTCTTAGGGGTGATATTATTATATACTATTTGCTTTTCTTATTACCTACTTAATATATAATATATTACCTTATCTGATTTATTGCTACTAGTATTATCACTAATTACTATTATATTGCGCTTAAGTATTCTAAAGATAGTATAAGTAGAGGTTAAGGTATTAGTAGCTATACTCTTAGAAGGTCCTATAATAGTAGTTCTAAAGCTAAAAGGGGTGTCCTAAACCTTCTTAGGCTATCCTAAGGTTTTTTTGCTAAGCATTAGAATACTCTTATCTAAAAGGGCTTATGCTAAATATTTATTATAGAAGTCCTTAAAGTATACTTATTATTCCTTGCTTAAGTTCTATATAGCCTTATAGATTATGCTATATTTAATTATATTACACCTAAGCTTTAGGACTAGCTATACTAATTCTATATATAAGACTACTTTGCCTTCTTATATCTTCTTAGTAATATATCTATAGATTAGCTAAGCTAACTCCTTATGCTTCTTATTAGTTTTAGCTATAGTTTTAGCTTAGGTAGTAACTAATATATATATAATATAAGTAAAGTATTATATTAAGGAATATAATAGGTAATATATTAGTATAGAAGATATATAAGTTAAGTTCTATAAGCGATTTGTTAATATATAAATAAACTCTATTAGGCGTAAAGTATAATAAGCTAAGCTAGGATAAGGATAATAGTTGTTTAGTTGCTATAAAGGGGCGATTTATATACTATATTATAATAGTATTATTATTCTTATATTAAATGCCTTAGTTGTCTTAGCCTTTTTATTCCCTAGATGTATTATATACCTTTGCTGCTATAAGAGTCTAGCATATCTATATTTATATTCTTATATTAGCTTAGTTATATTGCTAAGTAGTTCTACTAAGTGCTATTTGTTACATTTATTATCTTAACCTAAATACTTAATAAGGTATTTAAGGTTATTCTTCTTACTATATTTTATATATCATTTGTTAACTATCCTCTTTAATTCTTAGCTTATCTATTCTACTAAGTTGCTAAGAATAGCTTAGATTAGTTCCTTTTCTTTATAAGGCTGCTTATTATATAAGTCTAGTCCCTTTGGCGCTAATACTAAATAAGCTACTAATATGATATTATAGATCTTCTAGCTTAGTAGCAATTCTAGCTTATATGCTAAGTTACTATAGCACTTTGCAATCCTAAATAGGCTAATATGCTACTTAGATAGCTTTAGGTATATTACACCTAAGAGTTTATAGCCTATATATAATTGCAGATAAGCCTAATTTCTTATATTTATAGTAATTAGCATATGTTTTAAGTTATATTATAACTTATATATATTATTTGCGAATTCCTTAGTAATGCTTATATCTTTCTGCTAAATTTCTTTAATTACTTTATATATCTTACTAGATTCTATGCTCTTTAGTAGCAATAAGATATCTATAGTAGGTTTAAAGCTATATAGTAGCTTATTAGAAGTGCATTTGATTAGCGCTAAGTAGATATTATTTATAGCTACTTAGAAGATAATAATAATATTAGTCTATAGTTACTCTAAGTATATAGATATAAAGAATCTAATTCTTATATTAACCTTTTGGTTATATTTCTTAGCTACTTTATTCGCCTGCTAGTATTATATTATAATAGCTAGTATTATAATACTTAGGCTTATAAAGACTATCTTCTAAAAGCTTAATATAAACTTTAAGTCTTTATCTGAAATTATAACTTTAAATATACTCTAATTAAGTAGTAGCTAAAATTAGAGATAGAGTTATACTTATTCTACTATTTTATATAAGCTATATCTAAGCAAAAGTAAGATCTTGCTTATTATCTTATAGACTTATATTAGAAATATATTAAATAATACTTTTCCTTTTATTACCTATAGTAATACTACTTAGATATTAGGAAGTCTAAGCATAAAGTCTATTATAATCATATAGAAGGGAATTTATAGCATTCAAATTAGTTAGAGACTATTATTAGGTTTAGATCTTAGTATAGTATTTAAAAGGCATATTAAGTAGTACTTAATATAATCCTTAAGATGCTTCTTAAGCTAAGATATATAGAAGTCTTTTAACTTATATGCTATATAGCCTATACTAAAGTAGTACTTATTATTATATATATACTTTAGGATAGTTTTTATCCTTATCTTAAGCATATATAGTTTCTAAGCTTTATTAATATGCTATAAGAGGCTATTTTTGATCTAAAATAAGTATTTATCCTTTTTAAGCTAATTTAGGAACTACTTTATCTTATCTATACCTAAGAGTAGAAGGCATCTTTTGAACTTAGGGTTGCTATAAAGGCCCTTTTGCAATTTAGCCTTAAAGGTAGGTGATATTACTATCTTTATGCTAAAGTAGATATTATCTAACTTATTATTATTTGAGATATCTTTTATCTCTTTTGCATTTAGTCTTAATAGCATATTTAGAATAATATTAAGCTATCCTAAGTAGTATTAAATATCTAAGTCAAATTATAATAAGTATTATAAAGCATATACTAATTAGAGATTTACCTTTATTAGGTCTAATATTATAAGAAATATATAATTATATATACCTTTTGTTATAGCATAATTAGTAAGTATAATAACCTTCTAGCAGCTGGATTAGATTATTAGTTGTAATTTGCAGTAGACTTATATTAAGCATACTACCTTTAACTCTATTAAGCTATAAGCTATTTTAGAAGGGCTTAGGAGTTTGCTTATAAATAGAATTAGTTTAATTATAGCAAAGGATAGGTTAGCTAAGTTGGCTAGCAAGGCTATATTTATCTAAGGGTAAAAGACTATTACTAAGAAACCTTTTTATGCTAATATATTAAGGTTAAGAAATAAGACTTATTTTAGGAAAAAGTAGATAAGAAAGTTGCCTTAGGATAATTGGTTTTAAAGGGTTTAGAATACTCTTTATTTATTCTCTATTAGAATTTACTTTATTTGTATTATAAATTCTTTACGCTTTAATTTAGATGCTATAGCATCCTACTCTTATTCTTATTCTAGCAGTAGGTTCTTATATTATTATAGTACTTTAATAGTTTAGGCATAATATAATAAGAATGCTTAAAGTTAACTTATTATGCTAATATATTATTTTAGTTCTTTTAATATAAATAGGAATTTAATTCTTTATATAGCTATAATCTATTCCTTAATAGTTGCTATACTAAAAGCGTCAACCTAATAGCCTAAGAGCTTAATAGATTTATATCTAATAAATAACTTCTTAAGCAATAGGAAGAGCTTTAGGTTATAAAAGAGTTGGAATATAATATAAAGATATTTAAGGTATTCTTTTAATATATCTAAGAATATAATAATATTATTAATAAAGCACTTATAGAAGTATTAGAAAGGCCTTAGATGCTTATTCATATATCTTTAGATATATTAGATTAAGTTGTAAAACCCTATTAGGAGCATATTTGAAACCTCTTAGCTATAGTAGCTGACTATTATAAGCTTATCTTTATTATTAAGATGCATAAGAAATTAGTAGAAGAATGCTAATCTATTAATAACTATAATTTGTTGTTTCCCTTAAACTATCTTAATTATATCTAATTATAAATGCATAAGGTATATATCCTTAATATAGGCTTTGTTTAATAGGCAGAGGTTGACTATAAGATGTCTTAGCTTACTTAGGCGATTAATTATAAATACTATATTCCCAAAAGGTATTAGTTTAGTGGACTATTTTATTAGGCTTTTGCTATATAAGTCATTAAAGATAAGATCCACTTTAGCTTACTATTTTATACCTAAAGGATATACCTTTGCTAATAATCATATGTTTTGCTAGCCTTTTATTAGCTGAATTTGCATCTAATCTTCTTTAGTAATATTAAGTATTCTCTTATCTACCTAATAGTTTAGAAACTTCTTTATTATCTCTTAAAGCTGCTTTCTAACTATTTTATCTTTATTTTAGATATAGATCTTATTCTTTATTTGTATTTCTTCTATTGATTCTAAGCAGCTAATACTATAAGGGGATTTATTATATACATTAAATGATGGATTAGGACTATAGGTTATTAGCTAATTATTAGGCTTAGCATTAGTTGCTAAGAAGCTATAGTTTATCTAATCTAATAATATTCTTAGAAATGCTTATTTTAGTATAATTTAAGTTGTTATAAAGTAGTTTTATATTATAATAAAATATGCTATATTTATAATTATATCTTATACCTTAAAGTATACTATATTAAAGAAGTAGGTCCTATCTCTTAAGATCTTATTATAGGTTACTATAATTATAGCTAATATATCTAATTCTATATATATTTGTTTAGTAAAGCAAATCTTCCTTATTATTAGAGGCTTATATAGTTGGACTATTATTAGGCATAATAGGTTATAGCAACTGCTAAGGGTAATTATAGTATTAATTAGGTTAATAATAGCTTTTGATTGCTATAGGAATTCGACTCCTAAAAGCAATCCTAGCTTAAGCATTAAGGACACCTATATAGTAATTATAACCTTCCTAAGCGTTAGGCTATCTAATGTATCTCTTAGTATATAGAGTATAAAGGTCGCATAAGAGGTGAATATAATTAGTTTCAAAATGCCTTTAAATGTTGTAGATTTGGACTTATTATATATGACTTCTACAACCTCTAAGAGCTAGTCTATATCAACCATTAGCCTAATGCAGCTAGTGTCTATACAAACTAGCTATACTTAGCTATTAATTAATGTCTTTATATTTAGCTTTATATATATAAATCCAACTAATTTATTTGTTATATCCTCTTAAGGCTATTCTAAGATGATTTTTAGATCTACTAAAAGCAGCTATTAGTCTATATTCATAATACTATCTAGTGTTATATCCTTTGTGTTATACTATTTAGAGGTAGTAATATACTAAATATAGCTTTTAGAGAATATATGCTTAAATATCTAAGAGTAAGATAGAAATAACTAAAGATAGTTTTTATAAGTTGTCTTATCCTTAAAAGCTTATACTACCATATATGCAATATTTGGTTCTTAGTTATATGCTATATCTTTGTCTTTTGCTAAGTGGTTACTAATTATAAAGGATTCTACTATAATATACTTAGCTTAAATAAGGCTATTATAAAACTTATTGCTATATTCTATTAGTATATCTATGTAATTAGAGGCTTATAATATAGAGTCTTCCTTATGCTAGCATTTGAAACTTTGGGTTTTACCTACCTAAGATTTACCTAAAGAGGTAGAGCCTACTCCTCTGCTATTCTAAAAGCTATTCCTAAATAGCTTCTTAGTTAGTAGGGCTAATAAGAGGGGGGTCTATTTCAATAGATTAGATTAGGTTGTTGCAGCTTCTACCTAGCCTAAATTAGCTTTAGATCTATAGATGCTAGGATTAAATAGCTATAATATAGCTTAAGTATTGCTATGCTTATTCTAGAAATTATTATATATATTCCCTATATGTCTTTAATTATATTATAGCTTCTTTATTTAGACTTCTTACTTCTCTAAGAGGTATAATAAGAATACTTTTATGCTTATCTCTAAAGTTGGTTTATTTACTATCATTTTGAATGCTAAGTTAAAGTTGTTATAAATATATAAGAGCTATTAGTAGGTTTTATTAAGATCTATAGCTTTTGCATATCTAATAACTATTGCTATATAGCTCTAAATATCTCTCTTATCTTATGCGTCTCTTTTAAGATACTTCTCTTTAGTAAGCTTTTATAGCATAATTGAGGTTAAGTCCTTAAACTAACTAATTAAGTGTTAGGACTATAGTTCAACCCTATTTGGAGCATAATAGAAAGCTAGCTAAGTAGTCTTACTTAGCTCCTTAGTATATTATTGCTAGGCTAATCTATATAAGCATATTTGGAGATTTGCTTTAACTACTACTTTGCAACCTTCTAAGGAGTTATATTTTAGGGAATCTATAAAGAGGTAGATATTTTTCTATACTATAGTCTTCCTTATATATATATAGTCGCTTGTTTCTATGGAGTTAGGCTTAAAGTAGCTAATATCTTTTAGGTGCTATTTATAAGCTATGATTTAGGGGGCATATTAATCTAATGATCTGAAAATCACAGCTTTAGTACTATACTTAGTAGTACTATATATACTATACTTAGTAGTACTATATGAGTCATACTATAAGTCATATTATGACATAGCTTTAGTACTATACTTAGTAGTATTAAATCAGTTATACTATAAGTCATATTAGGAGTTATATTACAAATTATATTGCGAATCAATATTGCTTATGCTATCTGATTCATAATCTAGCATAAATATAGAATCTTCTAAAAATATAATAGAAGATTCTAAAGCTAGATATTTTGTATATAAAGACTACTCTGCTCCTATAGTTTAGAAAATTAAGTTTCCTAAAGGTCTCCAAAAGGTCTCCTGAATTCACTATTACCTCTTTCTCTATTACTATTATTATAGCTTACATTCTCACAGCTAATAGAGGATTAGTCAACTTTGTAGAGAAATAGGTCAACCTATCTTATACTTATATTCCTTACTTTAGAATTTTATATGATTATAGCATATTAATCTTATTAACTCTATCGACATATGCCTTGCTCTTACTATCATAGCTATATTTCTTTGCCTCTTAATCTCTCTCTAAAATATAAAGATCTAATTTTCTAATTCTTATATCTTTCTACCAAATACCAGCCTAAACTATAATAGAGATATCTTTTACCTTTTTATAGGTTATAATATTGCTTTTCTTTCATTTATCTTTAGGTTGATATTAGACTTATTCTTAGATTCTACCTTTACCCTACTTTATAGAGCACTTATTACTCCAAATATGTTTATAGAAGTCTTCTAAGGTCTAATCTCTTTGTTCTTAATACAAATTATACCTAATTTAGGCTACTTCTTCTATAAAGTAAAGGCGTTTTTTGCATTACTGATATTAGATACTAGCATTATTAAGAATATAGCATATTAAATTATTACTAATATTAGACTATAAATATTATTTAATCTAAGAATAAAATGATTTTAGCTTCTTTTATACTAAGTTGACTATAGCATATTTGAATTATAATAAATATTTATTTAGCTAGCTAAGATAAGCTTATAAAGCTCCTTTATTACATAATAGATCAACTTTAAGGGTATCTTATATAATAGAATAAGGGATTTTAAGCTCTTTTATAATCTAAGATAGTTTTTGGCCTAATTTAGCTTTCCTAATAATTTTCCTTCTTATATATAGACTTAACTTCTTCTTAGGAGTAATATTTTGATTTCTCTTAGCTAAAGCATATTATGGAGTAGGCATTATATAAAGGTAGAAAAGATAGATTTAAAATAGAAGATGCGAATTTTCATAATTTTCGCATAAATACCAGGTACTTATTGCGGGGTACTATAGCTTATAGAAGGCTAATAGATTTTAGCACTAGCAATATGCTATCAGCCAATTAATAATAAATTCATTACTTAATACTAATAAAGCTAATAGACCATAGCAAAGCAAGGTCCTCTGGCCCCAAAGGGCCGCCAGGGCATAGACCTTGTTTATTTACACTATAGTCTTACGTCATTGAGCCGCAGCAATAATAAATGATTTTCAATCCATGTTCCATCTCTCTCCACATACTACTGTGTTCAGATAACTAATATGTTTTGGTATTCATATTTTATTTGCCTACGACCTCTGGTACAGATCGCTAATTCTTGATAGTGAGATGACGCCCCCAATAGGCAAATCTGTACGCCGACCTACTCAAGACTGCTGGATACTAGGCTCGTCGAAAGTTTGCGAACGCATCACCACACCGATTCCTTCAACCGCGATCATTAGTTGGGAAAACGGCGACGGCACCTTTTATCTCCGCGAACGAGTAGAGGAAGACCTTTTGTTAAGAGAAGATGGTTCAGAAACGGGATTGGTACACGAAGGTGGAACCACTGCAGCAGTTTGGAGTATTGGGGTAAACGCCTTTTGCAAGGTAAAGGCTTGGCGCGAAGGAATGGAGCTTGAGAGCAAAACGATTGAATTTGTTAAAGAAAAAGTGCCAGAAGTTCCGGTTCCAGAGGTTATCTACGCATGGATAGATCGCTTGTGGAATAGAACATTTCTCATCTTGAGACGTGTTAAGGGACAGACTTTGGACGAGGAATGGTCCCGACTTACACCAGATCAACGGATGGAGATTGCGCATAAAGTCGTCACATACTGCTCTAAGCTCGCCTTGATGTCAGCCCCCAGAGTCGAGACTGCTACTGGGCAAGCTATTGCTGAGCCTTTTTTTAATAGCATCGCTGACGCTTCTCATCCATCGTGGCTACCGAGACTTATGGGACCATTTTCGTCCGAATCATTAGCTTCTCATCTCTCCACTATCGCACCAGGATCTCGTCTCGAGGTTGGAGACCACTTTTACTTCTATCATGCTGACCTTGGACCAACAAATATAATGGTTTTGGACAGCGCTGTTACTGGTATCATTGACTGGGAATCTGCGGCATATTACCCAAAGTTCTGGATAGCGACCAAACCAAGGCTCAGTGCTGGGTTTTATTTACAAAAAGATAAAACAGATCATAAGGCTTGGAGTAAAATGTTGGGCGATGCTCTTGAAGCTGGTGGCTTCTTACAGAACATCGAGGGATACGACAATTGGAACCGCGAGAGAAAGTGCTACAAATAGAAAGTATAGCCATTACAATCACATCTCTGTCCTGTTCTCAATCAATACCCTCTCCGCATGCCACTAGATCAAGATCCTGCCAAAAAGGTCACAAAATTCTGCAGAGGATATTTTGGTTAACATGTACAGCTTATATGAAAAAGTCCGCAACCCAGTTTATTTGGCCTAATAACGAAAACTCCTCAGAAAACAGAAATATTCTTGCTGTCCTCACGATCTCTTCTCTGATCTTTTTTGCTCAGTTAACAAAAGTTTCCATGATCCAAATTCCCCTTCCGTATCGCGAGGTGGATCTAGAATTTGAGCACATGTCTAGACGGATTTAGTGACCTGAGAAGGCCCGGATTTCCGCTTCAGCTTACCTGTGAGGAATGGAGAGAATACACTCATCTCCCTCCAGTAAGGCCTGCTCCACAATTTTCACACTCCTCGGCATTCGTGACGTTATTAAACTTGCAAGAGCTACATTGCTCTTGTTCAACAGGTTCAATTGGGAGGATCAGTGCCATGTCGATTTGAACGAGTCCAAAATGCGAGTATAGCAGGTGTGCCCGGTCTTTGAGCAATTCGTATGGGTGCTCTGAAGAAAAAATTCGTTTGCAATTTTTCGTTGTGAAATCGAAGCTGAGTCTTTGATCTGAGGAAAAGCAGACTTCTCCAAATTTATACCTTTGAACTCGAGTGAGCCACATGCCACCCGCATTTTCCTAGCTTTGTGACTCATATGCTTCTCCCTCAAGCTGCTTTTAGACCCTATTGTTTGGACGACTGATAATGCTGGACTTCCGATGTAGCTCAGGCATAAATACCTTCTCTCAATTGGTGCAAAGTATGTAGGAATCCCAAATAGTTCCATTTCCGAAATTGTGCAACCATCAAATGACTGATCTGAACCAGAAAAATGCCACTAAGCGGCCCAAGATACATGGATGTACGCCTCCATCTTCAACAATAGTAACTCCCTGTTAAGAACCCTTTGAGTCAAGGATATTCACATGCCTGTGTTTCTCCTCGCAAGAAGCTTGAAAATTCTCGGGAAAAGTAAAGAAGCAGTAACGCTACTTGAGCAGTTCGCCAAAATTCACGCCACGCTAGCCGGCGAATGGGCATGTCGTTCAAGCCGTAGCAAGCGTTCCTTAAGCAAGTAGTTCAGATCAACCGGTTGAAATTGCCCACGAGAAATTCTGGTAATTATTGTCAGAGTACAAGATACCTCGCTTAGCCTCTGGCTATATTCACAAAAACGCTGGCGTATTTGTTGATAAGAAACTCGCTGAGAAAGATCTTAGAAGAAAGATATCATTTACATTAGAAAAAAATGCCATACAATTTCCCATCAGAAACACTCACAGTCTATGCACCTCCCATGAAGAATGAACACCATAGAGAAACATTTCGGTAGGCAAGTGACAAGTAGTGCGCTTACCGCTTCAGGGTTTCAAGGAAGGTATTTCACGTGATAATTCTCCTGAACATATTCCAGAATTTCGCTCTCCTTCCTGGAGCCACCTATCACAACATGTCCGACGAAATCAACTACCCAACAGGATTCTCTCTGAAAGATATTGTTGCTTGGGGTAATTCGGGCATGATATGCCTTGAAAAGGCTTCACAGACTGTCGTCAAAACCCCTCATGGGCAAGAGAATGAGAATGAGATTGCCATCGAAAGGAGAATTTATGAACGCTTCGGCGAGCACGGCGGACATGAAGGGCTCTTGCGCTATCACGGGCCTTACGAATCAGGAATCCGCCTTGATTTTGCCTGCAATGGTAATCTGCGGTCTTTTCTCAAAAAATCCGGCAAGGAAATCGATTTCGCACTCCAGCTTCGTTGGGCCAAACAAATTGCAGACGCTCTCCGCTTTGTGCAGGCAACAAATGTCGTGCACGGCGATGTGACATGCAGCAACATTCTATTGGATGGGCTTTATAATATTAAACTATCCGACTTTGCGGGATCTTCATTAGATGGGACTCCGCTTCTTGTCGCAGCGACAGCCAGTCATCATTGTCCTGGGCCGCCAGATTCTATTCAAGGAGATATTTTCGCATTGGGCTCTACCCTGTACGAGATCGTGACAGGAAATGTTCCCTATCATGAGCTCTCCGAGGAAGAGGTTGAAGCTCGATATTCAAAGGGCGAGTTTCCCAAAACAAAATCTCTCGGGCCGATTGGAGATGTCATCACAGGTTGTTGGCAAGGCCGATACAGCAGCTATGATAATATCATTGTGGATATTGAAGGTATGCGTTCATTTATGATAATTGGCTTTTAAAAGAGATATCCTTGTCAGGCATCACTCTTCTTGACAATGTGCTTTGATTGTTTACTGCATGTTATGTACTTTTCGCTGTCTTCGATGTAGTAGCATATCGTTGATTGTGACCTGGAGATAGAGCTGACATCTGCCTGGAGCTCTAGGCGTAAGAATGAGTCAGGACCCTGATTCTGCAGTGTTGAGGACTCAAGGTCACTAGAAAGAGCCGAGGTAGCACCACATTCAGCAACGGCCGCTTGATGAAGTGGATCATTCGAGCTCGCTGAATGGCCTTTCACGCTAATTGTAGTTGCATTTTTTCCCTCTGGTTTTTTAGCTACTTCCAAGACTAAGACTGTCCATACTGAAAATGAACTTGTAACCCTTCTTATATTCGGTAGTGTACAAAGAGACCTTGCATATTGACACTTTACCCCGAAGTTCTCCGTATTTGGATAATCATAATATTTATCGTTCTACTCATATCAGTCTCTTGATAGAGCTGAGTTCTCTGAATTCGTCTTAGAGTTTAAGTAGAGGTATAAGGGTGTAGGCGCATAGGCTCGGCCTCTTGAAACCGTCTATTCTTGCTTTCGCTTCCAGTTATGCCGAACATTTCGAGCCACGAAATTGACAATAGGAGCTAGCAGAAGGATGCAGGTGCGGGGCTAAGTTACGCGCTTGATATTGTAATACTTTATGTAGTCATTTTTTCCCGATGTCAGAATTGAAAATTTTCCACCTATTAGCACATCAATCTATACAAACGCTTTGTAAGTGATTGGGGAGTGAATTTAAAGTATACCTCCACGAGCTCCGCCCGACCCTTACCTTGTAAACTAGCAATTTCATTAAACCTCAGTATAATCGCTCCTCTCTTCTCTAGGCACATAGGTTCGTCGCCATGATCATGAAGTTCTGTTCTCTTGTTTCTCTTTTCCTGGCATGCCAGGCTACCGCTATTTCGGCTACCCGGCAACATAAGAATGCGGCCTTCTTTCTCGCAGGAGACTCAACTACGGCAATCAAGGGCGGATGGGGTAATGGATTCATCACCACGATCACCAATGGCTCTTTCGGCATAAATTATGGAGTGTCTGGAGCAACAACGGCATCATTCCGTGCCCAAGGAAGATGGGATACTGTTTTGGCCAGTGTTAAGAAAGCGGGAAAGCTAGGATACTCGCCGTTTGTGACTATCCAGGTATAAGCAAAATGAAATGCCAATTTCCTTTGGATCTTCAGCTGACCACATATCTTCCTAGTTCGGTCATAATGACCAGAAAGAAGCGTCGAACATTAGCATTGAGCTGTTCACACACAATCTTGAAATCTTTTCAAAGGAAGTAATAGCAGCTGGAGGTACACCTGTACGTCTCCAAGTCTCTCCGGTATTGTGCTATCTCTCACCTGGCTGCAGGTCTTAACAACGTCCCTGACACGGCGTGCATTCTCCCTTGGAAAAGTGATCGAAAATCTCGCCCAACAAGCAAATGCAACTATACGTGTAGCCAAAAGCCTTGGTGTTCCATATATTGACCTGAACCGCGCTTCTACTGATTACATCAACCATATCGGTGCAACATTGGCGGACACCTACAACCTGACCCCTGACGATCGCACACATTTGAATCCGTATGGAGAGCTATTGTTCGGAACCCTCGTTAGTGTATTGATCGGTCGTACCCTCGATCAAGGGAAGTGGTGGACAAAGCCAAATGTGACAATTGCCAGAGCGCTGTCAAATGGCACCTATATCCTTCCCACCCTGCTGCCTGGGACAACAAACTCGACCGCACCTTTATCATGGTATTATTGAGAAACCTAGCATTGAGCATTGATGTCAAGGAAGAGCTGCAAAAATTTTCAGAGGCATCATGGCAACTAGGGTGCAGGTTTTGTCCCTTAGAGAGGATTATGTAATTATAGCGCCAATGGAAGGTGTCAAGTTCATAAATGATATTTAGGGATTTACTGGGTAACACCAACAAATGCGTCTTCCCCATGCTACCTTAGAAGCAACAGCACATAGCACATAATTGCTTGTTTGGTAACTTCTTCGTGATTAGGAGGCGTAAGTGGTAATTAGACTCAACTTTGAATTGGGGTAACTAATTGTCTTGAATGGCAAATTTATTCCAGTCTAATCAGAAAGGGCAAAAAGCTTCACTCAGCCTTCTAATAAGGTTTTGCCTAATCAAGATCTATTATGAAATGACATGCATTGCAGTACCCTTTCGCTTCTTGATTCCTTGAGCTTCAAGTTTCCACTTCTCTTCTGCAATCAAACCTGGATACTTTAGAGCTTCTGTAACTGGTTAGCGAGCCTTATGCTAAGAGTTTTAGCGAGCCCCTGATAAATTATTTGATTATTGAGCTTTTGCAGAACGTATACTAATTTTTTTATTCATATTTTTAGTATGCGTATTGCAAATTTTTAATATAGTAGTTGTGTAGAGTGTTTAGAAGAGTAGTAATGGTAAATCAGGCTGCAGTATTTACATATCTACATTTACACATTTTATCAATCAGAAATTAGAACTGGAATTAATCAAAAATAATAAAATTCAAAGCACATAGTATACTGTATTATATCATGTTTGCAAAAGTATGTTTTTTCTTTTGATAACACTAGGAGTATGCACATTACAAATAACTAACAAATAAAGTAATAGTATGGATGATTTACAGGAAGAGTAACAGAAGCAAACAAGCTGTTTTGTACAGATTCGAGCGACAATTGCTTTCAATCACACTAATAGTAACATGTGACTTTATGAAAGCTGGTAAATCTAAGGCATTTTTAATTCTGAAAATCCTATCTGGTTACCAAATGACTTGGGCTGTTTTCAAGATTGATTACTATGGTACAGCAGCTTGAAAGCCTATCATGCCAAGGCCTGTCGGCTTTTCAAAACAAGCAAACGAGCTCATGAACGGGCCTATTGTCAAATCCTTTGAGCCTTGAACGCTCACGAACGGGCCTATTGTCAAATCCTTTGAGCCTTGAACATGTTTTCAAGAATCATGGCTGTTTGTTCTCCAAAGGATATTCACCTGTTCACTTCTTCGGTTGAACAGTGATGTTGCTTCAGCTGCCAAGACCTGGGCTAGTTTGCGGCCTTGTCTATCGGCTCCTCGAGAGGTTTGATCCACACCATTGCAGGGGTCCTTCTGGTTACTAGTATCGCAATCAGAGGGCTGAGAAGCGGTAGTGGCGTTCGGTGAAAACGATGAGCCCTGAAGATAGTATTTACAATGAATTTCAATCCTGGCAAATCTTCTTCTATGGCATGTTGTTGCTCAGATATTCGTATCAAGGCTATTTATGTATCCAAACAACATAATATATTCGGGCAACGAAAACCAAGAAAATATGCAGGGGCAGTTTAGTAAACGAGCTGAGTAATACTGTTGGCACAGCCAAGATAAACCTAAAGTATCACAAGAGAAGTGTATTCTAAGGTATGTTGCCTCGATGAAACACAATAAATTAATGAATAGAATGAAGTACCGCAAGATAAGGAACCTTATCTTGCAGTGGCACTTTAATATATTCAGAGAGCTTATTTTCAACTCATTGATTTACTTCTACTATGGTTGCTGGCGAATCTATTCCGCCAAGCCTTCTGGTAGGCTCCCTCCGCATAGGCCACTTACTAGGGGGTACTACCAATGAATTCTTAATGCGCGCTAGCTGCTTTATTAGTAGAATTCTCTACCAAAACATAATAATCTGTTATGGAATCAACATATCAAGTACCTATTCCTAAGCAGCTAAAAGAATTATATTTAAGCTCATTTCCCTTGTGTTCATAGCTCTTATAAGAGGCTAAAAGCCGCAATTCAAGAGGCTTAGGAATCTATCTCTCACAAGAGAATAAGAGAGCTTATACATAGTATAAGAGACTGATGTTGGGCAGTGATAAAGGCCTAAGGTTGGTATACAAAATATTAGGGGATTTTTAAAAGCAGCATTACTTTGCATTGCCAAGAATCTAGCGTCTTGACGGAATAGTTATGCCTGCTACGAAGTAAATAGGCCCTGCTTGAAGCTGCAAGTGATATAAATAAACACAGCCGATGTTTATCCCTGCTCACCGCTCAAGTCTGCCACCATGCTTAATGATTCTCAGCCTACAGACAAAGCTCAGACACTGCAGTTGGATTGCCTTAAGTGAAAGACCCTTCCAAGCTCCAAGAAAAGTCACCCACAATCACTGCAAATTGTATCTCCACCATCTCTATCCGCATCACAGATCTCCTTTGTTTGGCTTTGACGACAACATGGAACAGCCATTGCGGAACCTCAGCGTCCAGGATGATCCTGCTGCCTCACCCTCCTCAGAGCCTCGCAAACAGAAGAAGAAAAAGGTTCTGCTGATGGGCAAATCAGGATCAGGAAAAAGTTCAATGAGGAGTATAATATTCAGTAATTATGTTGCGAAGGATACACGGCGGCTAGGGGCTACCATTGATGTTGATCTGAGCCATGTCAAGTTCTTGGGCAATTTGACGCTGAATCTTTGGGATTGTGGAGGGTAAGTTCTGCCCATTCATCTTTGGGGTATGATTTACTGGATTCATAGAGCTCAGCTCCCTCGACACGCAAGTGCGAATCCAGCAGTTTATCTTGTCCCTTGAACTAGCTGTTTGCGTTGCTAAATTTTCCCAGTCAAGATGCCTTCATGGAAAACTACCTTTCCCAACAGCGACAACACGTCTTCTCTAATGTCGGAGTCCTCATCTATGTCTTCGATATCGAGTCCCGCGACTTTGACCGCGACCTCCTCACCTACCGCTCTATCATAGCCGCCCTGTCTCAATTCTCTTCGACGGCCAGCATATACACCCTAATTCACAAGATGGATCTTGTAGTTCCTGCCCAGCGCGAAAATATCTACAACGAACGAGTCATCCACATACAAGAGAGATCCGATACTTTCAACCCTATCCCGTTCGCGACGTCTATCTGGGATCAATCGCTGTACAAAGCATGGGCCGAAATCATACACGATCTGGTGCCGAACCTGGACAAGATCGAGCATCATCTGGGGAGCCTTGGCAAAATGATACAAGCCGAAGAAGTGCTGCTTTTCGAGCGCTCATCATTCCTAGTCGTGAGCAGCTGGTGCTCTGACATTGGCGCCGAGAATCCCACGACTGATCGTTTCGAGCGGCTGAGTAACATCATCAAGAATTTCAAGCAGACAACCAGTCGTTACACTGGTACCCCGAAGAGCGCAGAGCAATTTTTGCTCATGGAACTTAAACTCTCGAACTTCTCTCTTTTCCTGGTCAAGTTCACCACCAATACCTACCTAGCTGTCATCCTTCCGCCGGGAGAGGAGCGCTTTAATGCTGCGATGGAAAACTGCCTCATTGCAAGGGCAGAATTCGAGGATCTGGACTCGCCTGCAAAGAAGAGTGCAGACAGGGGCGCGACGTCAGCAGGATATTGAGTTGACTCTAGGAGCTTTGCGCGATGTTACTGAACGGATATGGTTATGGATGATCACGATTGAGCGACAAACATAAGGAGGCGAAATACCCAGGCGTTAATAGGAGGGGATCAAAAGGCGTTGTCTTGATGGTTCGAGTATAACAAATCGTTTAGGGATAGTCAGCGAGGGCGTATTAGGGTGCGGTTTGTATAGTGTAAAAGTACAACTTTTTAATCGAAACAGATCTCTTTCTATATCATTCTCGTTTATATGTGCGCAGGGGTTTTACTTTACACTTGTAGAATATTTTGATTTATGGGGGGGCCTAATGACAAGCCTACACACGTCCAAGTTGAGGCCCAGTAGTCGGAGACCTCGCCAGAATGAGTTTATATATTCAGGATGATATATATCATCGAGGTAGCATTAGGTACTTGGCCCGTAGCAAGCACAGCACCAGCACGGTGGGATATTGTCGGCTATACATACTTGTCATGATTTTCGCATGAGGTCTGAATGTCTCTTGTTTATAGGACTGTGCACCCCGTCAATTGCTAAGTAACTCTCGATGGAGAAAAGGTCATATTTGACACAAATTCGATGGTTTCTGTGGTTGTCGGGCAATTGACGACAATAACTTGCTCCATCGCAAGTCTCAGAGGCGGCAAAAGGCTCTGGATTCCTAATAGCAAACATTGAAGAATCTGTGCTCGGCGCTAAATATCCATCTCTCCGAATTCCACGGGGTTGCATTGGAAGAGTACACATTATTTGGTAGATTCTTCGAGTTTGCCTAAAATAATCTCATGCATTCTCTCCCAAAGCAATTCGATCACAGTTGTTGACATAGAATTGTTAGGAGGATCTCTTTTCATCCTGATTCATCCTCCAGGTCTTGAGCTGGTTAGTAGTCTGAATTCTGTACGTGCTATACCATCTGTTCAAACCTGCAGGTTACATATGTCAAGATAAGTTAACTTCTATATCATCATATGAAAAAATAAAAATTTGGTATACATGTGCTTTGCTTCTCTTCCAAACCCTATTCTGAAGTATGCTTCTCACATAGCTTGCTCTACTTCGTCAACCCCTACTGCGTTCCGGAAGTGCAGTCTTTCTTATCTCCCTTCTGCACTCACGCCCTTCCTCAGCCTTTGACGTCTCGTATGAAAGGCAATATTGTCAGCTGTGAACTGCTCACCAGCACAGAGTCCAAGGCGCCTTCGAAACACGCAAGGCAAAGTCGTCCGTCAAGCGCCTCTCTACCGGCAAGCTCTGCGTGGATAGAACCTCCACTAACTACATCAAAGAGAAGTGTCCCGAGCGTGGTCAGAAAGAGGCGCAAAGGCACGAGCTACGCCCGCCGAGTAAGCCAGCTCCTCGTCGGGCTCAGATTTCTAACGATAGGGGGAAAAGAGAGCGGGCTTTTGACCTGAGTAGTAGTAGCTATTTGGAGGATGCAGGGATACTAGAAAGGGCGATATGGATTATGTGGAGGTAAACACACGTCAAATTCGAACTTTACGACTTAAACAGGACGCGAGCAGAGTGACTTTCTCGTCTGCATGATATTTGATCACTAGGTCATATGTAAATCTTCCATTGAGTTATCCAGGTCCAGCCCGTCCCCTATGACGTCGACCCGTTGAACTATCTCACCACTCAAGTGTAAATATCATCCGTCAACGCATTGAGGGACAATCCCTCTTTGGCGAAGTCCACACCGTCCATGAACAACAAGGGCATCTCGACCAGAGTCCCCTTCACCCGACTCAATGCACTCTTCAACTCCGCCACGCCGCCGGGGAATTCATCTTTGACCACATGCCCATACTCGTACTTTGCTGGGATCTTCTCCTCGTCGTCCTCCTTGCTGGGGCTCACAAAGTACACCGAGAAGAATTGCTCGTAATCTTCCCAGTTCCTCACGTTGTCCGCAGGGACGCAATGGAAAGCCTTGGTGAAGACCTCGGTGTTGATGGCCGCCGTGTTTGTCCAGAGCTCGTCGAATTCGTCAGACAGCACATCCTGGACCAGGAGGTCCGCTTGCGAGCCCCAATCGTACGCGTTTGGCTCTCTGTCGAGTGGAAGGAAGTTGGCATCAGGTCTTGTAGGGTCCTGGTCAGGGAGAAGCCCAAGATGCTTCCGGAAGAGCTGGCGACGGAGCGAGGTGGCAAACTGGGAGGCTTGATAGGGCTCGTGGTTCATCTCAGAGTCAACGGGGATGGGGTCTTGAATAATGACCGCGATTTCCGAGTCGTGATCACCGAGCTGGGACCTGTCGTTCAGGTTCGCGGAGCCGCAGATCACTACGCGATCGTCGGCTATGAGGACCTTTGAGTGGATGTAGAGTTCTAGGCAGTTAGCGCAGCTTAACTAGTTGGAACTCATGATTCACCTTCGCTGATGTATGCATCGAACTCGGCTTCCTCTGTGCCAGACCACGGCATGTCCTCGATAGAAGGTCCATTATCCATGTAGCACGAGCTTATTGTGTCAACATTGCTGCCATTATCGATTCGTGCCCCAGCATCCTGATATTGCTCATATGCAGGGTTCGATCGACCATAGTAAGCACCTGTCCCCTCTCCTCGTCCACCATAGCCTGCACCAACTATATCGTCATGCTCTCTCCGAGCACCTTCGAAGTCGAACCCACTTGCCTCTTGGGCCTGTGATAACGCGCTCCCGGCATTGATCCTGTCGTAGTTTCTCAAATTGTAAAATCGAATGTACTGCTTTGAGTTTGGAACACCAGCTTGTTCGATAGCCTCTATGATGCTGTGTCCACCTCGACAGATACTTTGATATTGATACTCCATGATCGCCCGAGTCCCCAGACTATCATCGGCGTGGAGGTCTCCGGCGAATGCGGGGACCGCTGGCATACAGACAATAACTTTGTATTTCTCGCCGCTCTGGTAGGCCCGGACAACTCGCTCCACGATTGCGGCGCCGATTTGATTTTGGACTGGATATTGTTCGTCGCCAGTGGCTGTGATGAAAAATTGGTTTTCGATGTATACAAAGTGCTGGCTATTTTTGATCGTATCGATGTAAGCATTTTGAATCGAATGCTTTTCTTTCAGTCAGCTTCATCAAGATCGTTAGGACCGTTGTGTTACCATACCTCTTTGGGGACGCCGTGACTCCATTCCGCGCAGCTTCGTAGTAGCTGGATAGAAGTTCCTGTATTCGATTGCCCGGCGCCAGAGCTCTCATCATCTCTGGTGCGGAATCCATCGAAAATGCTCCCACGACGACCTGGAAGGTGAAAGCGAGGGGTAAACTTCTGGCGATCTTCACTGAACTCAGAAGCGAAACTCTCTTCATCTGCCGCGCCAGGAGCGGTGACATCCATACCGTTTTCCTGATAATATCCCTCGGAAATTTCAGTGGCACTGAATGTAAGACCAGTATATCGAGGATCTTCTCTCACGTTGTATTTCTCGCTGTAAATGAAGTTCCACCGCTGGACGAAATGTGCTCTCAGGTCATCCACAACTGGGCCTCGCAAACAAATACTGATATCAGACCATCCCATGCGCCCGTTGTTGGTACGATCAAGCTTGTTGTTCTCCCAGTTGGCGACATCTGTAAAGTCATAGACACGTGCATTGTTGAAGTCCTGACCAGGGAACAAGGCTTTGTTGAGGTCAGTCGGGTGTGCATCCGCCAGAGGATGCGAGTTTGTGTCCCAGCGACCGAAACAAAGATCCAGGCCTCCCATGAATGCGATGCGACCATCAACGAGGCACAGCTTCTCGTGGTGGGCCCAGTAGAGAACCACATCTTGGCTTACTCCGTAGAGGTCCTTGAAAGAATCGTCGGGAACATCAGCGAGCTGAAGCGACTTCGTTGAGAAGTTTTTGAAGCAGTCCAGGATCTCCGAGTGAATTACTTGGCTATCCGGAACGTGATCAGGATGCCGGAACACTGCGATATTTGGATGAAGTTCAAGTGACTTCTTGGTATGATCCGAACTCACTGCTCATCGTTAGCGAGGTCAGTCCAATGCGAAGTGGAAACCTCACGTGTCAATATCAGAGAGACCTCTTTGTAGATGATAACATTCACCTTCACTCCTCGTTCCGCGGCCGCGATCAACATCCGATCAGTCCGATAATCCTCGTTCTGGGTGGGAGGGCGTCTGAGATAGAGTTCTCTTTGGAGTCAGCTGACTGCCTCCCCTCGAGGCGACGAGCTCTTTACTGACCGGGGCTCAACCACCAGTCGAGAATCCATATAGACTCTTGTGCCTCTTCAATCGCCACCGAGACTGCCCACATGTAGCTACAGCCGTCGACAAACCACTTCGCTTCATTGTTGTGTCTGGGTGGCGCGAAACTGCGGAAGCGGTTCTGCCTACTTGAGCTCTGGATTTCGGAGTTCGTGGCAGTCTGAATTGGGGCAGGTGGTTCATCCTCACCGCCGATCTCCTCGACTTTCTCCTTGATGTCCGAGGTGAAGCTTTCCAAGGCATTCTTTGCATTTTCGAAAAAAGACATTGTGACGACAATGTGCCTGGTCTGGAGGACAGGCCAGAGATTTCTAGCAGAACTCGGGCTCTCTCTCAAGTTGACGAGGGAGGCCCAGGAAATCCGGACGAGATATCAATCGAGTCTTATGGTTGTCCTTGGCGGCGAGGGGCGAGGTGATAGCAAATCAGCGACGTTGTTCGAGAGCCAGCCACAATCGATGGGTAAATGTGGCTTGTGAGAGTCAACAAGGTGCAGAGTAGCCGAACGCTGGCTAACAACAAGGAAACCACTTTTCCGCGTCACACGGTTAAAAAGACCGGGAAACAAAGCCTTTCATATTCCACCTTGGGAATAGCTACACGACGAGACTAGAGGGGCTCAAGTTACACGGAAGAAATTTGATTTAGCATTCCTAGGCAGATTGTCAGAGTCAAGTGGTGCGGTAAGACCATGTGCTTTTTATTCTTGTGAAAGAGCTAGGTAGGTAGAAGAAATTGAAGAGCCAAGAGCAATGAAGCAGCGGCTACGGCGCGCTCCCATGAAAGATACAAACAAGTGTTATGAATATATAATAAGGAATTGAAGCTAACTAGTATATCTGACTGTTTTTTTTCATCTAGTCTGTAAACACTATTCGTCTCTGCCCACCGCCACATCAATATCCCATCAATAAAGACAATACCAATACCAGTACAATATACAACCCCCTTTTGCATCTGTCTATTCTTTCTTCCCCTTGCCCTTGCTCTTCTTCGGCACCCTCACCAGCCAATACAGCGCCACGGCTGCAAAGCAATTGAAGATGATATACGCCCACATTATTCCAAAGTTCCTCCACCGATCGGTGTAGCTGCTGCTCAACGAATCCAGGAACTGATTCGTGCTGTCCATCGCGCAATACGTGCACTCGCCCACGGCGTCGGGGTTCTCTACGTACCCGCCTTTCGACTGCCCACTGATCCAGGCCTGCATGTAGGCCCCGCAGGTCTCGCCGGCGGGGGCCATGAAGCGACGAATCTCGGTGGCCGAGCAGATGACGCGCGTGTTGGCCAGGCCGACGGACAACATCCCGGAGACAAGGTAGGTAAATGGGGATACGCGATACATGAAGATCCAGAAGCGCGGGAAGACGTCCGGACTGGCGAGGACACCGCAGAAGACGAGCGCCAAGCTGAACATGAGGTTGGCAATGTTACCTCCCGTCTCGGCGGTCTCCATGGCGGCGATGACCATATTAGTAAATGTCGAGGTGAACAAGAGGAACATCCAAATGAAGAGGAACATGAGCCCGCTACGTTCCGTCACAGCGTCGGTTGGCCGGGCGTTGCGGTAGAGCCCGATCGGGTAATACCAGCAGATGAATATGATCACGGCCATGAGCGAGTTCCACGGCAGCTCGACGACGATATTAGAGATCATAAAGGCCTTCCAGGAATACGTCTTGGATGGGCGCTCACGCGCCTCGTACAAGGACCTCTGGGTCACAAAGTGCGGCATGATCTGCTGCACCAGTTGTCCGAAGATGGTGAAGAGCATAAAGATGCTGAACATCTGATTCTGCAGCTCTTGCTCGGAGGTGCCCGCGTTGTAGAAAGAGAACCCGATGAAGAGCGACGAGGCCGTGCAGAGCAAGAGTTTGCTGTAGATGTATGACGGCGTGCGCCAGTACTGCTGGAACACCCGCTTCTGCACCTCGATCTGCTGGACCAGGAACGGCGCCGCGAATTCCTGGAAGGATGCCTTGTCGTCAGAGCTGGTCGCCGGCGTGGTCGTCTGCGGCAGCTCAGTCTTCAGACGGTCGAGCTCACGGTGAACCTCGGCGTACTCGGGGGATGCGCGCCACGCCTCGTGCCAGTCGATCTCGGTATGCGAGCCGGGCGCAGCGCCGATGACTTCCAGCATCCACTCGGCCGGGTTGGCGTCGGGCGGGCATGTGAGTCCGGAGATACGTGAGAAGTACGAGGTGAGGACGTGCGAGCCGTCGCCCACCTCGCCGAAATACACGGTGCGGCCTCCTTTGGCGAGAAACAGGAGCCGGTCGAAGCGCTGGAAGAGCATTGCCGAGGGTTGGTGGATCTGAGGCGTTTAGTTGATGCGCACACGATGCGGGAGGTGGGAGGACGATAACTTACAGTGCAGAGGATCGCCTGTCCGTGTTTTGTCAGTTTCTCCATCAAGTCACAGATGGCCCAGGATGTCTGCGAGTCGAGACCAGAAGTCGGCTCGTCCAGGAAGAGGAGCAGTTCGGGTTTGGCAGCCAGCTCAACCCCGATCGTCAGGCGTTTCCGCTGTTCGACATTGAGACCTATTTCATTAGTTTTGGCGATTCCCCGGGCAGCAGAACGACAACTGACCTTCTCCCGGAACACCTACGACCGCGTCGGCGTACTCCTCCATGTCGAGCAACTTGATCACCTCGTCGACGTAGTCGAGTTTCTCCTGGCGGGGGATAGCAGCGGGTTGTCGTAGCAGCGCACTGAAGTTAAGAGCCTCGCGGACAGTCGAGGTTGACAAGTGCAGATCTTGCTGCTGCACATATCCCGTCTTGCGTTGGAACGATTCGTCGCGCTCTCTGCCGTCGACGAGCATGCCACCGGTGATGACACCCATCGTAGTTCTAGTGGCCAGGACATCCAACAGGGTAGTTTTGCCAGCCCCTGACACGCCCATCAGCGCCGTCAATGTCCCGGGCTTGACCCATCCATCCACGTGGTCCAGGATGCGGCGAGGCTCGCCCTTGATCTTGATGTCATAGCATACATCCTCCCAATGGAAGATGGCGGTTTGCTTCTTCAGGATATTGGACACGTCGACGTTGGTGGAGCTCTTGCCTACTTTTTCGCTCTCCCCTTGGCCACTTTCGACATCGCTGCCTCGACTCTTGAGGGCAGCAGGCTTGTGGCCTCGTCGAAAGAGCAGAACTTCTCCCTTGGACTTTTTGGCCGTGATGTATTCGGTAGCGACCAGGTACACAGCGCAGAGGCCCACGAGAAAGATCCACAGGATACCGAAGTTTCTCCACTTGTGCGATGGGTAGTACTGGTACGATTGACCGATGTAATCCTCGCCTCTGACCACGTTCGAGCCCGGGACGGCGCCGACGGCACTGCAGATCTGGTTCACCGGCGACACATTCTCGTAGCCATCTCCGCTTGGGACGAAGGATGTGGGCAAGCACGTGTAATTGCGTCCGGCAAACTCATTGATCATCAGGGCCTCGAAGCCGTACGCGACGGGGTCCACATAGTTAATCCACCGTGCCCAGCCGCGCATGTTCGGCACCGGGAGCGCAAAGCCCGTGTAGATGACGATGGCAAGGATCAGGACGGCGGCCGGAGCCATGGCTTGAGAGAGAGTTCTCGACAACGAGCCGATGCTGCGGAAGAGCATGGACATGACCAGGGTTAGCACGAACGACATCAGCACGAAGAAGAAGAAGTTTCCCGGCTGTCGATTCAGGTTGACCATGAAGTACAGCGTCAGGTTGAACGTGATGGCGTTCAAGATCTTGTAGGGCAGGTCTGTCAGCATCGACGCAATCGCCTCGCATGATGGGTGGTAGAGAGCGTATCGGGAGTGTTTTTCGACGATCGGACGTTGTGCGTACAGTGTCAAGATCTGTTTGGTTGGGTGGGTAAGCGAGATTATCAACAGTGCACTCCAGGGGAACCCACCTCCAGAGCACTACCGAAGGCGTTGAGCAGAACGGCGAAGAACAAGATGGCACTTCTCGAGTAGAACGAGTCGGTAGTCGATTCCAAGTTGTAGAAGCAGCTGCTGATTACCAGGGCCATGATGCAGTTCCCGAACAGCTGCGTCAGGGTCAAGCTGGGATCGCCCTTCAATCGCCAGAACCCACGGCGCAAGCACAGCTTGACTTGACCGGCGTAGGAGAGGGTGTATGGACTGGACACGTGCTGATGCTTGGACTGCTGAGCGCGGCGGGACTCCTGGAACTCCTTCAAGTGCTGGCCGTGGAACTGGTACCGCTGATTGTAACTATCCACCTCCTTTACGAGCGCGGCCCGGTCGGGACTATTCTTCCACACCAGCGCAAACTCATCCGATGTGCGTGGCACTTTGCTCTCGAAGCCTTCCTTGATGACTCGCTCCAGAGGACTCGTCATCGACGTCAGGAAGTCGGCCGTCGTCTGGCGATCCGGGCAGACGAATCCGAGATTCTCAAAGTACGCCTGGGCCTCTTGGCATCGGCCGAAGTAGATCTGGCGACCTTCGTAGAGCACGAGGACTTTGTCGAAGACGTCGTACGCACTCTGCGGCGCTTGGTAGATGGCTACGCAGGCCGTGGCACCGAGGAGCTCGGTCGACATGCGCAGGGTTTTGACGAACTCGACGGCATTAGCGCTATCCAGACCTCGCGTGCTGTTGTCCCAGCACTGTAGGGGAGCGCCGCTGAGGGCAGCCTCTGCAATAGTGGTGCGCTTTCGCTCTCCGCCACTGATGTCCAGTTAGTATCATATCAATCTCCGTCCCGAGCGGGTGGGTACGATGAGCTTTTGGGTTTCCACCCTGGGCCATGACGAATCCTGAACAGTCGCCTTGTGGCAGAAGTCTTGCGGGGCTTACCTGACACCTCTGATGAAATCATTTCCTACGAATGTGTTGATCGTGTGACTGATGCCGAAGCTGGCCATCATCACATCTCGCTGATACCGCGCATACTCCTCACGCGAGATGCCGCCGGGAATGTGTCGTGGTGCTCTCGCCACAGCCGCGAATTCCAGCGTCTGTCCGACCGTGAGCATGGGGAAATGTACGTCGACCTCGGCCGTGTAGATGGCCTCGCCGCGGAAGTTCTTATGCATCTCCTCGGGCGAGATGCCTTGGTAGTTGATCTTCGACTTCTCGTCAATGAAGAATCCATTGGTCTCGCCAGCGACGGTCTTCAAGAACGTCGAGCAGCCGCTACAGGTTACGTTAGCCGATCAGCCCTCTGCACGATGAGGCAGCGCAATGAGAAGAGGGTGCGTGCAAGACCCCAGCGGCAAGAGGATGTTTGTGTCGTGCGCGCTTGTGGCCTTTGGCCCGACAGCTGTGACATCTGCCTCTTCCCTTGCTTTGCGTTGCAGTGGTTCCACAGTCTTCTTGGTGTCCTCTCCTGCCTCTTCTTATTGCGTCGCATATCTGGTCCCTGAATTGTTGACGATTCGGGTCTTTACTGACAAAAAAAGAATAAAAAAAAAATTAAAAAAGACCACCCCTCTGCTTACCTTCCCGGCGGCCCCAGCACGACCAGCATTTCTCCGTGATCGACCAAGCCATCCAGACCTTGTAAAATTTCAATCTTCCTCTTCTCTTCGCGTCCCATCATCTTCTTCACGAAGCCTACGACCTCCATCGCCACATTACCCACGCTCTTCTGGTAGTCGGTCGCCGAGCCAAAGCCGTAGACGTTTAGATCTTTGAACGCAAAGCCCGCCGTGCGCTGCTTATACTTCTCCGGGTCGCGCGCCTGCAGACTCACCAGCGACTTGACGAAGGCCCGCGGACTAAAATTCTCCGAGTGCGGGTTCAGCCGCGAGTCCGGCGACGAGGTGAAGGGGTTCTCGGAGCTCGTGCTCTGCTGGGAGTGCGAGGTGAATTTGCGCGCCAGCTGGTGCACCTCATCGTCGCGACGCTTGGCCTCGGCCAATTCGAGGCTCTGCTGGCATGTGAGGTCGGAGGCGGCGGCGGCGGCGGGCTTCTCGAGATCGGCCTTTTCGTTCGAGACGGCGTCGGCGGAAGAGGAGCTGTCAGAACGCTCCAGCTCGGGGATGTGGTTGGCAGGGCCTGTGCCCTGGCGCGTCGCCGTGCGGTCGTTGTTGAACCCAATATTGCCTGTAGTGTATTCTCTTTCAGTGCGAGTCAGGCGCATTTATGGTTTGAAGAGACCTTACCCACGACCGACATCGTAGCGGGATGGGTACCAACAACTGGTCAACACTCGTTACAATTAATTCAACGGTTGTTTGTTGAGGGGGTAGATTTGATCAGAGGCAAGCGACACAGATTTGCAGCGGTAGGTGTTAAGCCTGTATGCACCGCCATCTACTGACCAACGTGATCTGCCGGGCGAGGATTAGGGGATGCAGAGTAAATCGGACAGGAAGGGGGAGAAAACGAAGAAGAACAAAGGGAAACCGTTTAATTTAAACCAGACACACACCCACAGCCCTTCTTCTCTTGTCTTATTCCTTGTTTCATTACTCTCGACGTACTCTACGCGAACACGAATACTATAACACGAGCACTCCCCTATTCTTCTGCGGAGCTACAGTTGATTGCAGGGGCAGGGTGGGGTCGGGGGAATCTTAAAGTCGAAGAGCTTGCTGTTGGCGAGTTTATATCAACAGCTCTATTAATTTGGGGGTTTATTTTCCCCATCCATGCTCACACAGCTCTTCCGATCTTCGAGTATCAAGATCAAGTTGGAGTGAGATGTGAGCAAAACCATCACTCTTGGTGTCTGTCTCTTTCCCGGCGGAGCTAGGTGTCCTCCTCACGTGTATAGTATAGCGCAACCAGTCAGTCTTTGTGACCCCCACCTCTCAAATACCGAATCAAAAACAAAAACAATCACAAGAACCACTGCTTTACCGTACTCTCATGCTGGTTGCTTGGGCTGTGTTATGCGCGTGCAAGGTTGGATGTACCTTTTTGCAGTATTTGTTTGGCGTGCAGCAACGTAGCTACTGTATACCTACTTACCAAGTACTGTACTGCATACTTCGTACCCACGCATGCTGCGAGAAGTATCACACCATGGATGTAGCTGACTGCTCAGCTTACCGCTCCCGACGCGACGAGATTGCCAATAACAAATTCTTGAATCACTCATGGAACAGAGTCTCTCCAGATCCATCACCTGGTTTATATTAGTAGCTTCTACCGACACCGGAGAAGGGAAGATGCTGGGTACGACCTGACGCCATAGTACGTGAACTATGTACTGTAGTACCGTCTATATTTAGAAGAGAGTAGTTGGCGAGGATTCCCATACTTCCAGTATATTATAAAGTATTTCTGCGTTTGGTCACATGCTTCAAAGGTTATACTACTGGCTTGCGCGGGGGAGGCGTCATTTGTTTTCTTTCCTAGAATTCCTGCCGGTCGAAGTATCTTGGCGACGGGGCTGCAAACGTAATACTATCAAGTAAACACGAATATTGAAGTTGTGGCCCTGCAAACTCTCGGTACAGTACAGTAGACCCCAGCCCCCGTCGTAAAGGACTTTGGGACGTAGTTGTTCGTAGTATGTGCTCCGCGATACAGTTAGCTGTCTGGGTGATTCCATCGTGGTTGAAGCAGCTACTTCGTCCACTTCGTACCTCTCATGAGAAAAAGTACTTACGGCTAACCTTGCCATAAGCCAGGCTTGTCCAAGTAGATAGACGTATGAGATAATGATATGGGGGAACGGACGACGGTCCTTGGCAACTAATCGTAGAGTATATCCACTTTGTAACAAACAGTAGAGTACTCCAGTAACCAGTACTCGTTACTAGGGACCGATTAAAATATACTTTTGAGGAGATCACGCGAAAATACCTTCGTAGCCTCCGAATCCGAGCCACCAATCTCCAGATACTGTAATCTCGAGTTGAAAAAAGAAGCCGCTCCACCCCAACTTCAAGCTTAAAAAAATCTCTGCGTACGGGACGGGTCAAGTGTATAGTCTGAACTCTACGGTAGTGCACTTCGCTCACCTTGCTCATTGCCTCGCTCCATGCGTCGAGTAGGAAAGATCTCATCGCCGGCCGACCAGGATTGGCTCCAAGCTACGGAGTATATGATTTCGAACGTTTTCCTTAGAGCTTGCGTCCCAGGCAAATTCACTTCGACCTGGCCAATCGTCCTTGGGACCCAGCACGACTCCGCCTGAGTTTGGATCCACGAGTCCAGCCTCGCTGACATCGTGCACCCATCCGAGAGGTCCGAGCTGCTGCTTCTCGGCGCAGATACAGATACGAGTGGAGAGGGTGTGTGTGCTGGTGTGTGTCTGTGTTGATTCCTGTCAAAAGGAGGTCTTTCCGCTATCCGAGCTCTCGGGCTGGAGGGCGTGGGCTTGGACGCTTGGCGGCTTCGGCTGCTCGGATTCAATACGAGAACACGGGGGCCACGACCACGAGGGCAGAACGGTGCTTGCGGATCGGGCCTCTGCTGTTTCCGTAGCGACGATGGGCTTGGCGGTGTGTGTTGGGGGCGGGGGGGTTTTGTGAGAAAATCATGTCGCGCGGTGCTGCGGTATGAGTTGGGATTGGTGAAGGGCGATGAAGGGTGATTCAAGGGTGATTCAAGGGTGATTCAAGGGTGATTCGTGGACCTGGATGAATAAGTTTATGCTGTGCAGTGCTTTCGGACCAAACGGCATAGTGCTCCCGATGATGTACGTACAGTACGGGACGCTATCGAGCACTATGAAGTCTCCCCTCATGATTGAAAATGTGAGATTCTTGGCGGTGGCAGACACCAGCGAATCAACATTGAGGGTGGAGGTAGATGCAGTACAGTAGTGTTATTGGGGCACTATCGGGGACTTTAAATCCCAGCACAGTTCCCCCGTTCCTCGATTGTGTGAGTGGAGACTCTCGATGACCGAGGATTTCTCCTTTCGAGTATGAGCAGGCCTGTACACTGGATCTAAACGCCCGCTGAAGTAGTGATAGAATCCAAACGTGTAGATTCAGACCTATTACTTGTGGAGATCGAGGAGACAGCTTCAAAGATGGACGCCGGCTGATATGATGCGATACATCAGGATTATACCCATAGATCAACAGGAATTGTGACATCCGGGATCCCTTGTGCCGACAGCAACAGCTTCATCAGTAGCAGAGCTGTGAAGAATAAATATGCTTGAAGGATTATCGTCTAGCAGGCGCGGGGAACCGAGCATGTATGAGCCCATGAGGACTGTGTTGATATGACAAGTCTCCGCAGGCGCGAAGAACAATTGACAAGATGATTCCTACAGTGAGCAACCCGAGATCCCTTTTTATGTCAACAAGGAGCCGAGCTCAGGGGCAGCCACACTCGGCTATTTCTAGCGCCATGACATCATCAACAACCAAGCGCGTCCTCCAATTGCTCTGATATCGGAGCTGCAACAACACACCGAGGACTCCGCACCATCATCTCACGATGAACATGGCAGCCGCCAATCAATTCGAGGCCAGTCGCCTAGCCAACATGAGGCGGAATGGCGCTCTTCTCGACACTCTGGGGGTAAACCAGCAAGCCAAGCTCATCACCAACGAAGCAAAGGCAAAGAAGGCAGCAGAGCCACCGAAGAAGAGAAGGAGGATTGAAAGACATGATGCGCGTCCGGCCCCTTCGAGATCATCCGCAAGGATAGCATCGGCGCCTTCGCGACCCACCGACGAGGAAGAGATCATGTCGAGGGTTCCATCGGCCACGAGGAAACCCCAGCTGAGAGTCAGCAAGGTGCGAACATCTGCGAAGAAGGCCGAGGAAGCGACGCCCGAAGACAAGACCATCCCAAGTCTGGAGGAGCTACAAGCCTCCTGGACTGCCTGGAGACCTGAAGCTCCGCCGCCAATCCGCGACGAAGCAGGAGTCTTCCACTTTGAGTCCCATCCAGACTTCACGCCCAACAGGTCCCCCGAGGAGGTTATCCGCGAAGGCTGTTTTGGCGGATCCTACTTTCGCTCGCTGTACTCTAGGAAGTTGGGAATGACCGTATCTGGGGACGACAAGGAGCTGCCGGACGCGTGGACGGAAGGGCTCGAGCACGAGTTGTACCTCACTTCTGGTACCTATGACCCCGACATCAACAAATTCAAAGTCGCTTGCGGTCAGTCGATTGAGGAATGGGAGCTGGCGGGCTGGATCAACCACGCGTATGACGTGCGGGGCTGGTTCCAGTGGTATTGTCGCTTCTATCTGGGCAGGCGATGTGCCGATGATGGGAGGCAGGTCTCGCGGTGGAAGAAATGTGTTGGCGCCACGGGCAGATGGAGGAAGATGTTGCTGAAGAAATACGTGAGTGCTGGCGTGCGCGAGGTTTTTGATGATGGTGAAAGTGAGGATCAGCAGGAAGTCAGTCCGGTCATGCATCAGACATGCCACCACTGGGCGTTTTGCGTTACTCAAGAAGTCCTCGATGAGTACTGGAGGTCGTTGAAATAAGGATACCTCTGCCCGAAGGCCGAAACTCTTCGATGGTAGGAGTCATAGTCGTTGGGGACTCTGGAAAGATTCGAAACGTGACTTGGAGCGTGTTCGGTAGCTAATAAATCCATTGGTTTTCAGGAGGGGAATTATATCGCAGAATCTAATCCACTTTTTCAACCACGTATCAGATACCTGCTTAGCATAGTAGTTTCGCGAAACTCGTCCGCGCAGCGTCAATTCTCCAGTACCTTTCTCACGCAGTAGGAAACATCTTGATATTGAGAACCCTCGTATCGAACTTCACCAATCATTCGTGGAAAGGCTTAGCTGTAGACTTGCATCAGGTATTACTTCGGCTCACATCCATCTCACTCGAAAATTCTGGAACAAGGGACCGCAGAACACATCATCGTTTATATTATAAATCTGCACTCAGCTCGGCAATGCAGCAGCTACGTACAAGCTTAGAAACGATGTGCTGCGCCATATACCGGTATCCTGCAAATGCTCTCCAGACATCCGCATCCGTCTTGTCAGATACGCAAAAGTATGTGTTGAGAACAGGTCACAATCAAAACAAGGACCTACTCCGCCAGATGTGCATTGTTGACCAGCCCTCCATTGCGCCGCCAAAACCAACTTCCGATGCAATGCTATTCCATGTGCCGCCGCGCCAGCCTTTCCGGCCAAATCCCATTCCCCATATGTTATACATGCTCCCCAGTTAACCGTCAAGCAATTGCCCCAAGATCAAACTCTGGATCATTGTCTCGTCCGAAATAATCCTAATTCTCTTCGGCGCAGGCGAGTCATCTACCACGGCAGGCGTAGGACCTCTCTTCCTCTTCCGACTTGCACCACTTGACACCAAACCAAGAGTGCCGAAGACAGCCGTTTCGGCTATTTCCTCATGCGTGTCAACATACAAGAGGTCCCATTCTTGCTCGTCGGACAGTATTTTCCTTGCCTCTTGATAGTCGACAACTTGACCGATGCGGGCCGGTCCCAGTGCACGAGCTAGAAAGGAGTAGGCTTTGCGTCGGTCTTGTGCTTTGCCCTTGCCTGTGATAAGGAGGACTGACTTGCCATCGAGCAGCTTGTCTCGATTGGCAAAGACTTTCTCTAGAGTAGCTCCAGCAGCTGGGTAGGGCTGCAAGATGCGGCTCTTGTGAGCATTTCCCAAGATCGAGGACTGCCCAGCGCACAGGAGATACGGCGACCAATCAACCAAACAAGTCTTTGCGATGCAAGCTGTAATCCAATGGCCTGATACGCAAGGCAGTCCTAATGCAAGAGCTTGCATATATTTGGCCTTGCGACTATGCTCGTCAGCAACTAAGGCTGTAAATCCTAATGTTTTGGCCGAAGATGATAAGGCCAAATCTTCTCCAGGTTTGGCAGCTTCAAACAAGCTATCAAATCCGTCAGGCAGAATGCGACCACCATTCTCGAGTATGAGTTTGGTCACGTCGTCCTTTTCACGCTCATTTGATACATAGGAAACGGCAAATGTCATTTTTTTGAACAGACCAGATGCTCCGACGCCTCTTCCTGTAGTGGAGGGAGAAGAGAGTGCAAG
Source organism: Diplocarpon rosae (assembly GCA_032760415.1). Classification (NCBI taxonomy): domain Eukaryota; kingdom Fungi; phylum Ascomycota; class Leotiomycetes; order Helotiales; family Drepanopezizaceae; genus Diplocarpon; species Diplocarpon rosae. The sequence goes on from JAUBYV010000011.1 coordinate 70,459, forward strand.
AGGATCTGGGCTCGAATCTTTCACTATCGATTGCCGCTTCGACGATCGTGTTGGCAGCACTTCCTCGATGCCCGTGACAGCTGTCTTTCGCTTCGTAGTTCGCTTAGCTAGAGCTGAAGGCGTGCCGTTCGCCGGAGTTTGTAACGAATTGGCAGCTTTGGTGGCAGCCTTCGTCGTAGCCTTTTGAGATTTCGAGGCTGCTCTAGCTGCCGCCTTCGTGACCGGCTTCTTTGCAGTTGACACGTCGGCAGGGGTTTCTGGATTAGCTGGCACTGTGCTGCGAGGCGTAGTCTTAATTGCTATGTCTGGTCTCGTGAAGGAGGCGCTTGTTGCCGTTACCTTGGTGACTCTGGAAGAGGCAAGGGATAGATTGGTGGAAGCAGTCCGCACGGGCTTTGCACGCTTCTGGGATAAACTCTTGCAATTAGCAGCGTAGGGCACTGACAATTCGCCTGTTGTGTCTGTGAAATGTTTTGTGACCTCGTCAAGCGTGTCACTACCAGCTTCTGGTGGTGATGAAGCGGCCGTTTGGCCTCTACCTGCTTCAGCAGATTCCTCGCTCAGTACGTCTACAGTTGCGTCCCCAGACACAAGTTCAGGCAGCTTCTTCTGTATTTCTTCAGATCGTCCCTTGAGAGCAGCTTCAAGGGCTTGATCCATTTCGCTTGATTCCTCCTGAGTTTGTACTGGAAATCGCTCTACCAGATCGCTTATTCGACTATCGCTCTGATCAGCTGTATTGCCAACTAGCTCGTGCACAGGTTCTACTATGCTACTTGGTACACTGGAGAGCGTGGATGAACTGATATTGGATATCCCCCGGCTAACAATAGGGCTACCTAGAGTCTTTGACACTTTTGAAGATGCTTGACGCCGCAGGATTGAGATATTTGATGACAGTGGATTTGGCGAGGTCTTGATCTTCATAGCAGTGTCAAAGTCAATATCCTGAGAGAATCCAGGCAGATTGTCCATTAATGAACTGTTGTCATCGCGCTCGCTGAAAGAAATAGACGCAATGTCTCGCATGGGCCGCAACTCTTGAATAGGGGAAGTCTCTGGCACCGTATCATACTCCTTGTTGGGCGTTTGCAGGTTATTGGACATTTTCTGGGGCGGTAGACTTGGCTCTGGTGCTGAAAGATCCGGCCGAGAGAGACCAGTTTTAGCAAAGGGTCCTGATGACAGGGCTTCTATAGCCGGCTCCTCTTCGTCTTCGGTAGCCTCGTCATCTGGAGCCCGACCTTCTGCAACTTCAACCGCAATTATTGGCACTGCTTCAGGCCCTGTCACTTTGGCATGCAGATGGGGATGAAGCAGCCTTTGTGAGCCGGCAGGGGTTGGGGTGGGCTTGCGTTGAGGCGATGAAGCTGAGCTCAACCCATTAGCTTGAGAGTCCGCTATCACCTCCCCATCCTGCGCATCTCTTGAATTGTGGCCAGTATATTGCGCACTATATGCCTCCTGTATGCTACCTTTCCTACGCCCGGTGGATGGCACTTCTACAGGTATGCTTGATGGAGGCGCTGAGGATCGGGGAATAGAAGAGCGAGGCACTGATGAGGACATGCGTTTGCGGCTGAGTGGTGCTACCGAGGCAATTTCTCTATCTATCTCCTGTTCGCGCTTTTTGTGTCGCGGTATCAACTCGACATCTGAATCGTCGCCGCTGCCTGATGACTCAGACTCTACATCTGCCTGCTTGCTCTGCCTCCGCTCCTGGCTCTCCTTCATAGAAACGTATGCTCGTGGCTCTGGATTCTGGAAACTCCGAGGTCCAGTATTTAAAGCCTGCGCGTCTCGAGAAAACCCCAAACGACTGTTCCCCGCAGAAAGAGAGCGACTGAGAATGTTCCGCACGGAAGACTGGAGCGGCGTTACGTTGTTGGATTCGGATCCCGGCGCTTCGACATCATGCAGTCCTCCCAAGGGTGACGAAGGCACGAATGGAGTTTGTCGCTTCGGCGGAGAGCTGTAATCGTTGTGTACATCCGGAGAAGGACGAGAAGACGTAGGGCTGGCCATATGCCGACCGATTGATGATGGTTGTGTCGCATCAAACAACTCAAATCCTTTCATAACGCTGCCTTTCTGTTGGAATGGGTTGACTGGAGGCGCGGGTGTCTTTGGCTCGAATGAATGGTTATTGTATTGAATCACAGGTGTATATGAAGCATCTTGAGAGTGTTCCTCAACCCCATCCATTGACTCGGATTCAGGATTGAAGTCCAAGGCAATATGACCCGTATCGTTCTCCTCGTATGTGTAGGCCGTTGATTGTGTCCGGGGATCGTGTCTATCGTGTGTCACAAATGGTTGTTCTGCTGGTGGATCCTCGTCTTCTGGTGTAGCATTGGAGGGATTTTCAATCTCGACGACTTCCTGGATATTGTACTGATCGTTAACCCATGCGGGATTCTCCTGCGTCAACGACATGGACGATATCTGAGTTGATTCGTCCATGGCTCGTACACGCTCTGATTTGAACCTCTGATTCAAATCTGAGAGGTTGTATTCCTGTCCCTCAATTGTGCACGGTCGAAGTCTCCCTTTGCTGTCGCGTCGGTACAGTAGCTTTACCTGCGAGGGCGCAGAAGAATAAGGAATGCCTGATATGATACCTGCAGGTTGTTTTCGCGCGTTCGTAATGGGAAGTTGAGGATTCAGCTGATCGGAATTCGTTGGTGAATGTCGAGGGTTCAATTTCGCCTGCAGGTCGGCCTTGTATTTCCCATCTTCCACACCCGCATCAACATCAACATGCCGATGCGGAGTCTGATTAATAGTATCCTCACTTCTGGACTCGTCTTCTTTGTATCTGCCTTTGTTTTTGCTCTCGTTCTGGACCTCTTCCAGATACGGAGTACCCAGCTTCTTCGACGCGAAATGCGCGTCCGAAGACGCGTCTAAACTCGGCCTATGCGTGTTCGGGTACGGGTTCCGCTCCGCTGAGCTGCTCTAATGTAAATCAAAAGCAACGTCAGTGCGTATCCTTACCCCCAGTCCGGCCTGGGTGCCCGGAGCTGCAGATTCCCTGCGCCGACAACAACATGCAGGAAAAACATACTGGTAGCAGTAGCCCTTGTAGTGCTATGCACTGCTGGGTATCATATTCCTGGTAATCGCCCTGGTTTGTGGCCTTTTCTGCGACGTGGATGATGCGGAACATATTTTCATTGTTGCGTGATGAGGATTAGGGTAAAGAGCAGGTGAGTTCGTGTCGAAGTAGGGTCGAAACGCGGTCGCGTCGAATGGAGCGCTAATGGTCTTAGAGCCATGTTACACGTGACTATCTAAGCTGAATAGGGTAGTTTATTTATGCTACTTCGAATGCTTTTGATTCTGAGCTGAAAGCATCACCTCTCACATCATAGGCGCACAAGACATGATTTGACTGTATTTAACTAATTCTACTCATCTCAGGCCTTCTAACTGCCACTTAATATTTAAGCTATCTGGTAAGAGTCTCGATTATAGCAAGTTTCAAAAGTCAAGGCAGATTTCATCTGGAGCTCAAGAAATATATATTCATTCGATCAATAAGAGTCCGTAACATAAGACCAGCATCATGAATTGAGAAACCATCTAAGCTAATAAGTTTCTTCACAGTAAGTTGAATCAGTTTGCTAGTTCAGATGTTGACTGATGCTATACTTAATCCTGTCCTTCCTACAACACACTCAATCCTTGGCATTGCATTTTCTTGATATACTTCTTTGCTGTCAATCTTGTCTTTGTCTGTTTAATCATGGATAGATGAGTTCTTGTGGACAGCTCAGGGAATCTCCCTTTCTCTGATGCATCAAAATGGCTCAGCTTAACATTCATTCCATTTGCGATTTAGCTCATCTCCAGAGTAATGTACTAACCAAGATTCTCTACTGATGTGGAATACACAGTTTACTTAGATAGTTTTAGCTCAGACTCTAAGTCTCTTGACTCTTACTTCCGCAAGCCCATAAATGACTAACATAAAAGTCAGTCTTATTCACCTGCGCCTTGCTAGTATTACATCCGCAACAATGAGCTCATCCAGTAGCACAGGCCAAATGCAAGATATCCCAGCTATCCGGCACCAGCAAGCACTATGTCAACTTATCCCAGACCTCAAGCCAAGTCATCAAGCTGCTTAGTATAGCCTTATAGTAATGTCAACAAAACTGCTGTACACTCTAGAGTGAAATTGATAGATGAGTTCTGTGAAAAAGCTGTTGGACATTTGCAAACTGAAATAGCCAAGCCCTAAAATAAATGAGCAAGATTAGCAACATTTACTCTTACATTTTCCTGGACTTCCTCCAAAGGGGGCATAGACATACAGTTACAACTCTCTAGCTGCCTACCTGGGTATAATATGTATACACCCAAGCGTAGTTGATGGCGCAAGTAGTACCAGCTGGGTCCTGCATAGGTAGCTTAAGCAAGAATATATGAAAGAAGACTAGTGGTAAGTTATTGGTAAGTAGCTATTGTGAGTCTGGTATTATTATTTTTTAACAAGTAATCTTAGGGTACTTATATTCTTTTCTTTCTTTTAGACCAGGTTCCATTGTTTTGTCTTCTTGCGGAGGAGTGGTTCATGGATTAGGTATGATTTTTGGATATAAATAGAAGGATAATGTGTGTGCAGTTTTCTTGCTGCCCACCTGTCGGAGTTAACCTCACAGCTTTCTGGGGCCTTATTATCGCAAGAATGTATTTTTTTTGTATTTTAATGATCTAGATGTCGTATGGAATATGGTTGGGTCAGGTCATATTCTCCTCACCTAACGTTATGCATATAATTAAACTTTAAAAACCACACTAGGAGAGCAATATATAGAGGCTCCCTAGGAGCTCCCTTAGAATAGAATATGCTTCTTTCACTATATAAGGGAACCTAAGATCTTTCTATACTATAGTTATTAGCACTATTAGCTTCTTATAAGCTAATTCAATCAATTAATCAACTTGTAGAATATCTAGAAACCTTATAAGAAGCTATTACCCTTTACTTATAGTTATATTTATCTTTTTACTTATATTTCTTCTTTATATATAATACAACTAGTGCTTTTTGAATCATTCATAAGATGTCTTCTTCTGCTAAGATTAACTATACTTAGTCTTTCCTTATCTTTGGAGCTATGCTTACCAACTATAGATTATAGTAGCAATAATACTCTAAACTTTAATTCTAAGCTAAAGTCGTTAGCCTTTTAGTATACTTTGAATATCCTATGATAGATATTCGATTTATAAATAATACTCTAAATAATCCTAATATGCTAATATATATAAATAAAGCTCTAAATATGCTTATATGCAAGCTAATAGCATTTGGAATAGATAAGTTTTTGAAGGAATAAGATAAACAAATAGAAAAGGAGTATTAAGAGAAGCTCTTTAGTTGGGAATATAGCCTAATATAAGAAGACTTAAGTATTTCTCAACTGCCTACTTAAGATAAACCTAAAAAGCTGAAACCATCTGAATTAAAGGATATATATGCAAATTAGACTATTAGCTAAAAGCTATACTAATAAGAGCTTAATAATTAGAAGACTATAAAGCACTACTATAGTCAACTCTATAAGTGGATTATTAATATAATTGCTTCTCCTCTTCTACTTTCTGCTTAGTAAGACTATTAAGATAAAGATAAGGACTTCATCTAATAGATTATTAAGTACTTATATAAGGAGCTTACTTCCTTAGATGCAAATGTAGAAGAAACTCTAAAGGATAACTATATTAATAAGCTTACTAAAACTTCCTATAGTAAGACTAATCTAAAAGTATAGCTTAATAGTTTCTAGGAGATATATTAAGATATAAGAACCTATTAGATTCCTAAGATAAAAGGAACTTTAGCTATAACTAAGTTCCTTATAGTAATATAATGCTAAGCTCTAAATTAGTCGCAATAATATTAGGCAGAGATTCTCTAAGATAATAAGATAAGTATACTTTACCCTTATGATATAATCTATTATGTCAACTAGTTTAGGAGCCTTATAAAGTGCTCTTTTGCTAACCTCTTAGCAAAATAATCTATAGGAGTATATACTTTAATAGGAAGTACTCTAAGCTTAAGCTCTAAGTCAATTGACAATAGGAGTAGATATAAAGGATCTATAAAGTATACTAAGTGCTTTTGCAATACTATAATAAGCAGTAAGCATTATTAGAACCTAGAAGACTATAAGAAGCTTAAGTTTACTTTTAATAGAATAAGAGATAATATTAAACACTTTCCTACCTCTAATAAGATTAAACAAATTAGGAAGCATTATGCTAAAAAGGAGTATAAAGACCTCTACTATAAGCTAAGTAAAGTTAAGACTCTGCTTATTAATTAGATTATCAAAGGTAAAGCTAAAGATAAGAAAGCTTTATATATATCTTCTTCTCTTAGCAAAGTAGTTGCTACTCTCTTAGATCTAAAGGTATTTAATGACTTCTTACTTAGTATATATTCTATGCTAGATAAAGCTCTCTATCTACTCTCAAATATAACCCTTTTTGATAATTATGCTACTACTTATCTAGTTAACTAAGAGGAGCTTTTAGTTCTTAGTTCTCAAGTTGAATTGCACCCAACTAATTGCATAGAAGCTAGGAGCTTTAGTCTACTAGTAAGAAGATAAGGTATTTATCTCTTTAGAGAGGTCTTTGCAGATAATTCTAATCTAGAGCTTTAGAATATAACTCTTATAAATAGTTTTAATATTAATATAATCTCTAAGCCTCTATTGAAGAAAGCTAGCATTTAGTATATAGGATTAGATATAACTCTATAGAAGGGAATAGTAGACAATAATATAGTTTTAAAGAAGCTAAAGCATAGATCTAATGTTATAGTCTTTAAATATAAGCTACTTAACCTTTATAAATCTCCTATTTATTCTAATCATATATAACCTATAGCTCTACTCTTCCTAATAATATAACATTAAGCTAATTATAGTTTTTGGAGCAGCGCTTATATACACCTAAGAGAAGATAAAATATATATATAGCACCTTTGTTTTAGCTATTTAGGAGCTAAAGCACTAAAGAAGCTTATCTTTAGCGCAAAAGAGGTAAAGATTAAAGGAGTACTCTAAATCAGTTGTAAAGCTTATGCTTAATCTAAAGCTAAATAGGTTATATTAATAAGAGAATTAGATAATAAATCTCTTAGACCTTTTTATAAGTGCTCTTAGGATCTATTTGACTATAATACCTTAAAGCTTATATTTGACAATTAGCTCCTTTTGATAAAAGATAAATATAGTAGGAAAATCTTTAGGTATACTCTTATCCAAAAGACTTTAACCTTAGTACTTAGCACTATATAGAAATTCGAAGCATAAGTTAAATGCTAATATAGCTTTTCTATTTGCATACTTTAGAGCAATAATAATACTTCTATTTTCCTACCTTAAGGAGTTTCCAAATATAGAGAATAGTATAAGGAAGAAGGAATAGAGGTAGAGATAATACTTATGTATATATATAAGCCAAATAGAGGAGCAGAGAGAGCTAGAGCAAAGATTATCAAAAAGGCACTCATCTGCAAAAAAATGTGAAGGCTAATAGTGGTCGGAGGCTGCTATAAGCGCTAGATACACTAATAGCGCCTTAAATGCATATCTAATTTTTTAGTACTAATAGCCAATTATAGAATTTTACTTTGGCAACCCTAGTACACCTAGCACTTAGAGTGCTAATTTCCTTTTGGATATTAATTATACCTTTAGTAATTTAAATTTCAAATGCTTTAAGACTTCCTTTAATACTATCTCTATAATAAAAGCCTAAAGTATTAAACTTATATAATATAGTATTAGTATTAATTATATTATTAGCTATATATTTACCACTTTAGTAATTATCTATAGTAGCATATATATTAGCAAAAGCTCTAAAGATATAAAATATAATTATAGCTTAAATTATATTATAATCCTCCTTAATATTAATAATATAAATAGCATTATTAAGAATAAAATATCCTTATATATATATATATATGTTATTTTAAGTAAACTATATTTAATATATAATTAGTTATATATACAAATGAATTTATTATAAAATTTACTTTAAAGTTTATATATATATACTTAAATACTTCTTTAGAAGCACCTTATTAAAAGCGCCTTATCAAAAGCGCCTTATCAAAAGCGCCTTATTGAAAGCATCCTATTAAAAGCGCCTTATTTGAAAATGCCTTATTGAAAACGCCTTATTAAAAGCGCTTTATTAAAAGCGCCTTATTAAAAGCGCCTTATTAAAAGCGCCTTATTTGAAAATGCCTTATTATAAATGCCTTATTAAAAGCGCCTTATTGAAAGCGCCTTATTAAGAGTATTCTATTAAAAGCGCCCTATTGAAAGCGCCTTATTAAAAGCGCCTTATTAAAAGCGCCTTATCAAAAGCATCCTATTAAAAGTATCCTATTTGAAAATGCCTTATCAAAAGCGCCTTATCAAAAGCGCCTTATTAAGAGCGCTTTATTAAAAGCGCCCTATCGAAAGCACCTTATTAAAAGCATCTTATTAAAAGCGCCCTATTGAAAGCACCCTATTGAATATACCTTCGAAATGCCTATAAGTTAATCAACTAAAGAAATCCAACTCTATTAGCTAAGACTATATTACTATTAACTAATTATATTATAAAATACTATAGTCTTTTATATTAGATTAGATCTAAACCTTTCTTATAACTTCTATAAGTCCTTTTTATTATATAATGCAAAACTATTATTATTATGCTAATATTTGTCTTATATTACTTAGCTTACTATAAAAATTATTTTAGTTATATTTATACTAATAGTTTCTATTAGGTTTAGCTAAGATATTATATCTTTAAGCTTAAATATATATACCAACTTTAGACTTTCTTTTAAGTATACCTATTAAACTTTAAGATACTTTATAAAAGACTTAAATGCTAATCTTTAATTCCTAAAAGTAAATTAGCTAATTGATATTCTTCTTAATATTATACTATAGAAAACCTATTTACTTATTTTTTTGCTGATTAGCCTCTTTGAAATAGAAGTTATCTTTAATATAATTAGTATAATTATTAGATAATTAGAAGTATTATACCTTAGAAGATTATAATCTAATAGCTATCTTCTGCTTTTGCTAGTAAATTAGAGCTTACTTCTTTAGCTATAATTCTAATTATTTCAACTTTAAAAGCTTTATCCTATTATTTAAATTATTATTAAAATAATCTATATCTTTTATATTAAATAAATCTAATAAGATTTACTATTAGTAAATTTCTAGTTATAATAATATAATAAATTACTTAACTCTAATTCACTTTGCAAAGTTGATTAGTCCTCTTTAGAGCTAGGCTTATTATCCTAATCTATATGACTTTAGACTTTTTATAAAAGCATATTTTGCTTATGCATTTTTTATGCTAATTCTTAGATGCTTAAACCTAAAAGCTTTATAATAGTCAGCTATATATAAGATAATAATAAAACTTATTAGAAATTATTAATTAATTTACTTCTATAAAGTCTAAGTTATCTAATAGGTTATCTAAGTTCTTATTATAGGAAGTTTTAATAGGCTTTTTATATATTATAATTAATCTTCCTATTAGTACCTTTTCCATTTTCTTTGCAACTCCTATAAGAATCATCTAATATTGCTTAAAAGCTATTCTATTTTAGCTATCTTTTACTAAATTAAATAATACTAATATAAGATTAATTAAAATCAAATATAAACAACTAATGATAAATAAAACTTATATGTATTATTTTTAATATTAGTTAAAACTAATTTTGCCTTTTGTTCTTATTTATAATAAGCTAATATAATTATTATTGCAACAATTACTATTATTATCTTAGATAATAGATTAAACTAAGAGAGTATATTACTATGACTATATTAAGCCTAATAACCTTTTACCTAATAGAGTAGTATTAGACATTTGACTAAAATATTATTAGTCTATTTTTTTACTTTAGGCTTAGTAAACTAGTTAGCAATTACCTAAATTTGCTATTAAATAGAAAATATACTTCTTTTGGATTTAGCAATAAAATTATATAATCTTATGTTATTATTTTCTAAAAACTCTCTTATATTTCTAGATTCAACACATTAGGATATAAGCAAAAAGCATTCCTAATATTCTCTTATATATATTATAAGAGGTTAGAATATTTATCTTTAATATAGTCTTATATTTATACTATTATTAATAATATTTCAAATAGTTATTGCTTCTTTATACCTTTCTAGCAATTAGTTGTTCTAATATATAGGCTTTAAAGCTAACACTCTACTCTAAATCTTATATTATAGTCTAATAGGTTGTAACTACTTTACTTAGCTTTAGCTTATCTTCTTTTAGCTAAAATATTATTTCTAATTTATAATTTCCTAATATCCATATAGTAGTTATTAATAAGCAGCCTAAAGATATCTCTTAGTGATTGCATTCTATTAAACCTTATTTAATGATATTATTATAACTATCTTAGGATTTAGTTAACTATTATAATACTATAGTTGTAAAGCTATTAGACTTAGCTATATTAGATATATTAATATTATTAGTAAGCTTATACTAAAGGGCTTAATTTAGGATAATATCTATTTCTAACATAAGAGTATTTCTACAACTTTAGTTAGCTTAAGTCTTAAAGAATTATTCCTAGCTAATATAAATATTAGATATAATATAAGTAATAAATTATAATAAAATATACTAAGCTTAATATTCTACTTTGCAATAATATAAATAGTTATTTCAACTATAGATTACTAAGCACTTAGGAATTTTGAGATTATACTTATAATATAGTTAATAGCAAATTAGAGGTAGTAGTTAAGCTATTAAATAATATAATACTTAGAATATCTATAGATAAAGAGAAGAAGAAGTAATACTTCACTAATATAAGCTAAGAAGATTAGCTATATAAAGATTAGTTGCTTATTAATATTATATTACCAAATATTATTTATTTGTAATTAATCTTAACTTATGCATTAAGTATACTATTAGAAGGCAACTAATCAAACAAAGCATATTATTAAATAATATTTTTAAAGGCTATTTTTATAGGTTAATATCTTAAGGCGATTTGAATAGAATAGATTAAGATAACTAAGTAATAAAGGCTAAAAAGAAATAAGATGGTTAAATAGGGCAGTTTGATAAGAGTAGTTTTTTAAAAGTAGTTTAATTAGGGCAGTTTAATAAGAGCAATTTAAGTAGAATAGTTTGAATAAAGAAGTGCAATCTAATAGAAGTATAAGGAAAGGCTAAAAAAAAAATAAGGCAGTATAATAAGAGCAGCTTGATAAGCATAATTGCATAAGCAGTTTTAGTAAAGTAGTATTAAGGGCGGTTAAAATAAGGTAGTTTAAAGAGGGCAGTTTAAGGAGGGCAGTTTGCATAAGGCGGTTCAAAAAGGGTAGTTTGCATAAGGTGGTTTACATAAGGTAGTTTGCATAAGGTGGTTTAAAAAGGGGGGTTTATATAAGGCGGTTTAAGGAGGGCAGTTTAAGGAGGGCAGTTTAAGGAGGGTAGTTTATATAAGGCGGTTTAAGAAGGGCGGTTTAAGGAGGGCAGTTTGCATAAGGCGGTTTAAGGAGGGTGGTTTAAGGAGTAGTTTAAATAAGGCAGTTTAAGGAGGGTAGTTTAAGGAGCAGTTTAAGTAGGGCGGTTTAAGAAGGGCAGTTTAAAAAGTAGTTTAAGTAGGGCAGTTTAAGGAGGGTGGTTTAAGGAGGGCAGTTTGCATAAGGCGGTTTAAGGAGGGCGGTTTACATAAGGCGGTTTAAGGAGGGCAGTTTAAGGAGTAGTTTAAGTAGAGTAGTTTAAGGAGGATAGTTTAAGGAGGGCAGTTTAATAGCATATTTAATCAACTATATAATATTAGATCTATAAAGTATAATTATATAATATTTTAAGAAACTCTATCTTTGCATAACTCAAATAGTATAAAATATCTAGCTTTATGCAATAAAATAAATATCTTAATTTCTTCTATCTACCTTAATATAAAATTCCAAAATACTAATAGCCTATTGCTATTAGATCTTATTATTAATAATACTAATTTGACCTCTTTTACTTAGTAACTTATATTCTAAGACTAGCTGATTAATTAGATTTAATAGTATTAGCAGATCATTTAGATTATATAATCCTCTATTTTAAATAAAATAATTTAAATCTATATCCTATAGGATTTTATAGAATATTCTCTATCTAAAGTGCTTAGGATATATATCTTTAGGCTTTGCAAATATGCATTCTTTAATTATTAATATACTAATCTTTATAGCAATAGACTTTAACTCTAAGAACTTTAGACTAATTAGATATACTATAATATTTCTTTATACTAGAAAGATTATAGGTCTTATCTTACATATTATATTTATAATCTTATTAAGTTCTACTATTTATTTATCACTAATAGGTATAAAATCTACTAATTCATTTGTTTGCATCCTTTTATTTAGAGAATTTAATATAATAGTTGAAGTATCTAATAAGCTAGCTAATAATATCTTTGCAGTTATTAGTTTTATAAATGAAAATAGTATTTAAGGTTATACCTTTTGCTTTAATCATAAAATAGATATGCTAAATAACTATAGATTAGAATTTATATCTTTAGATAATATATCTTTAGTAGACTTAAATCTACCTTTGCTAATACTCTTCTTCTAAAGACTAACTATATATAGCCTATATATAAGAAAATATCCTTTTATCTAAGTAGTCTTATTATTAGACTATAGTTTATTATTACTGCCTTAAATTAATTCTATTAGCTTTATAGCAACTAATTTAGCTTACTTTAGCTAAATATATTTTATTATTAAGAGTAGCTCCTCTATAAGCAGACTCTTATAAGCTTAGTCCTATTATTCTCTAAAATCCTTAGCCTTAATATCTAAGACTTAGAGAATAATAGCATTTAGTAATACTTAAGTGCTAATATCTTTTACTTATATATTGCTTTAAAGCTTCTAATTTGAATTCTTCTCTTCTATAAATTATACTTCTTATCTAATATTATTATTAGCCAACTAAAGAGTAAATCCAAAAGTATTCCTATCTAAAAATAATTAGCTTATTTAAAGAGGATTTAAAGTAGTTAATTTACTATCTGCTATTTTATCCTTTAATTCTTTACTTAACTATTATAGCTTATATTAGATAATAGAAGAAGTAAAAAAGGTATAATAAGATAATAAAGCTAAGGTTAGATCAAAGAGAATTTATTAGGAATAAGAATTATATTATAGTAGAACTTTTGTCTTATATCCTAACCCTATAATATTAGAGACTTATAATAAATAGATATATAAGGAAATATATAAAACTAAACTATAGCTATTTACTAGTCTTTATGAATAGTAAGAATATATATAGCTAATTCTATTGTTTTTATAATATGCTATTTTAGATAATATTTGCTATAAACTATTATGCATTCCTCAAATTATAATATTAGCTAATTATGCTATTTTCAAAGTATATTATTTTAGATGATAGTTGCTGCAAATTAGTAGGCATTCTTTAAATTATAATATTAGCTAATTTTGCTGTTTTTGTAAAATACTATTTAGGTGATATTTGCTATAAATTGCTATATATTCTTTAAATTATAATATTAGCTAATTCTACTGCCTTTATAATATATAATTTCAGATAAGATTTACTAAGAATCACTTTATATTCCTTAAACTATAATATATAAAGAATAATAATAGCTTAGAAAATATTAAGATCAAAGAGAATATCTTCAAAGAAAAGAGTAACTTAACCTTATATTAAGACAAAAGTAGGACTTAACTCTACTTTATACTAAATATAGACTTAAATAAAAGCTTAGTATAAGCTAAGTCATAATAGATTAACTACTTTACTTTAAATACTTAAATTCTTAAAGTTCTTTTATTATTATTTTTCTTACTTAAAAAACTTCCTCCTTTTCTTCTAAGAATTCTCTTATCTTCCATTAATAGAGCTACTAAGCTAGCTTTTAGCTCTTTTATGCTTTTTGCAACTTAATTCTATTTTTCTATATTAGTAAGTAAAGTTTAACTCTATTATTAAGTATAATAATACTAAAATAGCAGCTAAAGCATTTGTAGAGATAGATTCCTTATTAGAACTACTACCTCCTTAAGTGGATTAAGATGTTAATTAGAGTTTAAATATTACAAAAATAAGTAAATCTTTACTTATTTTTAATGCTTATTTTTTAACTAATAATCCTTAAGTAAAGTAGGTCTAGCAGCTTTAGATATTACTTCTCTAAATACATTATAGCTAATACTCTAACAATTATGCTTATAATTAATTAGTCTATCTGCTATAATAGCATTTAAGTCTTAGATAATTACTATTAATCTTTATATAAATATAAAAAGTAGTATTACTAATAAGCTTATCTCTAAATTTAAGATATAACTTAGCTTTTTGCTAAATGCTATATTTAGAGATATACTAAATAGTATTTTATAGCTTAACTATTTATTATATAGGAAGTTGAAAGATTTCCTAAAGGATAAATAAAAGACTAATCTTAATATATATTAGAATAAGTTAGGATAAGTATAATAAGCAGATGAAACTTCTAAAGGTATATATTATATAATTACTTTTAAATTAACCTTTTAATTAGCTATAAGTTGCCTATAGAATAATATAAGAACTTAGCTATTTATTTAAGCTATCTATTTGCATCTATAAAAAAGTTTATTAGAGGTTCTAATACTAGAAGGCGCCTCTTAAAAGAAGAAACTAGCATTAGGCCTATAGGGAATACTTCTGCCTAATCTAATTCCTTAGCCTAAACTAATACCTTAGCCTAAACTTATATCTTTATAAGGATCTATATCTCTAAGTCTACTAGGACCTTCTTCTCTGCTAAAATATGCTCTTCTGCTAAAACCTACCCTTTTATTAGAACCTAATAAACCTTCCTAAGGCTAATAAGTTGATCCTTTATAGCAAAAGAACCCTTTAGATAAAGGAGATAATAATAATAAAAGAAGAAATAATAATATTAATCTTAATAATATAATTAAAGAGGAGAATATTAATTTTAATTTATCTAAGCTAAATAGGAAGAACTTTAAAGGTAATCTAAGTAGGCTAATAGATATATAAAGAGATTATTAAGAATATAAAACAAATAAATCTCTATAAGAGTTTATATAAAATTCCTATCTTATATATATAAGTATTAATATTTATTTAGAATATTAAACCCTATAGATAATAAGATTACTATATATCTTATACTAAAAACTTAGCAGAAAGCTTACTTTTTGTTTACCTATAATATAATATATTAAGACTTAGGCTATATTATTAAGGTTTTGCATTTTGTATATTAAATACTATTAGTATAGATATTTAGTGCTTATATAGCATTAGAGTTTTAGCATAATATTATATTATATACTTTCTTTACTTTAGCAATAGGTTTAGGTAAGACAACTATAGCATTTATTATTTATTATATCTAGAATATTTATAATATTCTATAGGATAAAATTAATTAAAATCTAAATTAGCATATTAGCAAGAATATAGATAATATAATAGGGCTATACCCTTTAGCATAATTAGTATTTAAAGAATATAGATTCTACTACTTTTGCTTATCTTCTTCTTTTAGTTATTTTATTAAGCTAAGGATTAAAGCCACTTTAGTCTTATCTCTAATAGGTTTGCTAAATATATAAATATAAGAATTTAATGCTTATTTGGATCTAAGAGATTCTAATATATATTAGAATAAATTTGGTTATAGCTTAGCCTAAGCTTATAAAGGTGCCTTACCAACTATAGATTAATAGAATCTTCTATAAGGGAAGAAAGAAATTCTATCTCTTACTAAAGATAAAGAGATTATTAATAGAATGCCTTAGATATCTTAGTTCTTACCTCTAAGAAAGAATAACTAAGTTATTATACTTTTAATAATAGACTTAGTTGATTTGAAGTTTCTCTTATATTAATTAAATCGCAAAGTTTATTTATAGGATATATAAGAATATAATAAGGCAAAAGCTAAAGATAATAAAAGAAAAAGCTTAAAAAAGAGGAACTTTACTTATATTATATCTTCTACTTCTTAAAAGTATATTATATAAACTATATAAAAGGATAAGTCTTATCTTCAAATATCTTAAACAACAAAAGGCATTTAAGCTATATTATATATATAAAGAAGTAATAGTCTATATTTAGAATTCAAAAAAACTTAATATAGCAACTTAGGATTTATTAAGGTTAGCTTAAATTAGCTAAGTAGAATACTACTTATTTTTAGCCTAAGTAATATTATACCTTTAGTAGAGCTAATAGTCTAAGATAAATAGATCTAAGATCCTAAACTTAAGAAATAATATTATAAGGAACTTATAAGACTAAGACTCTAATAGGTGAAGAATATTAAGAAAGGTATAGTTGATAAAAAAGTTACTTAGTAAGTCTTATATATACTTCTACAATTAGTTGAAGCTTTATTTATTTAATTTATATTAAAGAGTATTCTCTTAGATTGCTTAATTATAATCATCCTAAGGAATATTTTTAAGCTTATCTCTATAACTCACCTAAGTAAATAGCAAGAGAAGGCAAGCTAAATTATGCTAAATAACTATTAGATTTATACTAATAAGAATCTTAAGGCTAAGGCAAAATTCTTAGCAAATAAAGCAAATTATCCTTAGGACTAAACTAATTAGAAATTAGCAAATCTCTACTACTATTTGCAAGTAGTTGCTATATTTCTATTCTTAATTATAATAATTAATCTATATATAAATCTTCCTTTTAGACTTACTAATAATAAGTTCTAAGAGTTGATAACCTTTAGTAATAATAAGCTAGTATTATTTGAGCTTAGTATTATTAGAGATCCTTTTTTTAATAATTTAAAGGAGATATATAGATTATCTAAAAAGCTAATTGCTTAGAAAAACAAATTAGCATAATTTTAACTATTAGGATTTCTTAATGCAAAAGGGTATTTATTTTACTATATAGTAATTATATATTTCTTTATTATTACTTATATTTTCAAAATAGTATATAATATAAGAGTACTTTATCTAACCTTAGTATTAAATAAAGCTAATATATTCTTTAAGTAGCTTTTATATATTAAAAGATATATGCCTAATAATATACTCTTAGTATATTCCATAATAAGCCCTATAGAGCAAATAGCTATACTTAATAAGTTTCATCTTAATATTAGATTTAATATACCCTTTGAAGATTAGCACTTTACCTACTTTCTTATAGCAATAAGTTTAGCAATTGCTATTAGCTTAATACTTATAAAAGCAATTTTTATTTGTTTCCTTAAAGTTGATTATTATACTTATATAATAAAGCAAGGATTCTATAAATATTGCTACTAAAGGAATAAGAATACTATTATATATTTATAAGTAATCTAAAATAATAAAAACCCTATAGAAGAATAGATCTTTAATATTAATACATTATAATCAAAGATTTAATAAGTCTAAGCTTAAAAGCAAAGTATAAGAGTCTAAAGGGCTATTAAAATAGACTAATATTTAGAGTTTAGTATATAGTTGATGCTTTTTAGAATAAGATAATTTTAATTATATACTTAGTTTATTAAAACTATATTATGCAAATAATACTTTAATTGCAAACTGCTCTATTTAACTGCCCTATTTAACTGCTCTCCTTAAACTGCCTTATAATATTATTTTTATGCCTTTATTACTATCTTTCTTAAATTATACTTCTTTACTTAATATTCTCAAACTATCCTACTTATATTGCTTATATTAGATTATACTCCTTAAAGTGCTTTAGTAAAACCACCTTAGATAAACCACCTCAAATAAACTACTCTAAGCAAACTACCTTAAGCTAACCGCCTTAGGCTAACTGCCTTAGATAAACCACCTTAAGTAAACCACCTTAGGCAAATCGCCTTAGGCAAACCACCTTAGGCAAATCACCTTAGGCAAATCGCTTTAGGCTAACCACCCTAAGCAAACTATTCTATTTAAACTACCTTAGATAAATCACCTTAGGTAAACTACTTTAGGCAAATCACCTTAAGCAAACCACCTTAGGCAAATCGCCTTAGGCAAATCGCCTTAAGCAAACCACCTTAGGCAAACCACCTTATATAAAGCACCTTATATAAACCTCCTTTAATATTATTTTTCAACCTTTTCTTACTACTTTTATTAGATTAAACTTCTCTACTTAAACTATCCTACTTAGACTACTCTTATTAAACTATTATCCTTAAACTGCCTTATTTAAACTGCCCTCCTTAAATTATATTATACTAAGCATCTTATACTAACTGCCTCCTTAAACTACCCTCCTTAAAGCACCCTCCTTAAACTGCCCTCCTTAAACTGCCCTCCTTAAAGCACCCTCCTTAAACCACCCTCCTTAAACTACCCTCTTTAAACTGTAACGCTGGCCTCACGCTCAGACTCTTGGCCTCATGCCTAGACTTCTAGACCTAGGATTATGCTTGACTTCTTGGAGGAAAAAGAGATTCATCGAGATCCGAAAGAAGTATGTCTTGCGAAATGATTCAGGACCAGAACTAGCCCAGCCTTGACATTCGCATGTATATAAACCTAAGAAGACTCTCCCTAAGAGAGCTCTTCAACTTCTTTGTTTCCTTCGTAGTAGACCTATGAATACACTCTTGTCCTATACTTGCTCCCATACTTATTCACGCTTTTAGGCGTATCGACTCCGAGTGTCTTCGCGTCGTTACATTAAACAAAGAAGTTCTCCTCCGCCGGGGACGGCCTATACAATATCCCACCCCTTAAGCACAGCGGCCAGATCGTTTCGAAAGCGTTTCGGAGCTGTACTTGTCTAGAGACAGGATCCCAGAGATCTCCTGTACAAACTGGGAATTTGAGTGTGATTCTTAACCAGTATAAACTGAGGAACGTCTTTGCTGATAGGATTCCTTAATCACTCCCTTCGCAGAGGTACTGTGGACAGAAATAAGGATTAGCATCATGCTACCGGAAATCTCTTTCTGTACTCCCGACACCACACCGGCATACCCCTGCCATTGCTCTAAAGAACACTCAAAATGAGCAAAACCCCCTTTTTTCCTCGACCCACGCAATCGCTTCCTCCGGGCGCATTCGAAGACTCAGTTGCTAATTCTCCTACTCCTGGCCCTTCAAGTAAAGGGAAAGGCAAGGAACGCCAAGGACGGTCGAAGGATACTCGAGATTTCAGCAACCCGGATGTGCTCCGAGGCACCTTCCAAGCTATGGAGCAGACTCAAAAATCTCAATACGAAAACAGTCAAACCGCCATTAATCATTTGCGAGATGAGATTCGAAATCTGACGCAATTAATGGCTGCCAATTTAAAGCCTGAACTACCAACGCCCATCCCTGGCCCAAGCGCTGAGACAAACAGGGTAGTACCAACTATCGAAAGAGCATCGACTCAGCCAATTAGTGATCGCAATACCAATGTCCATGCCGATTCGAATACGAGAAAGATCAAAATCCAATTAACGGAAAAGATCTTCCCTTTGGACGATGGAAATGACCCTTCTTTCAAGCAATAGAAAGCTTCCGTAACTGACCAGCTCAAAGTCAACTCTGATCTCTATCCGACTGAGCGAGCTCGCCGAGCCTTAATTTGGGGATCTACTACTGGCTTGGCTCGAAGCTATTTGGAGCCATAGTATTTATCAGCTACAAACCCGTTTCGGAGCAGTACTGAGATGATTGATCTCTTAGCTTCTTATTTTCTCATAAGCCAAGAGACCGACGCTTTCAGATCCGCCTTTCATTTATTGCAAATGGGCGAGCCAGGACATGCCAACGAGACTTTCCCTCAGTTCCGAGCCCGTTTCCAATCAGCCGCTTTGCAAGGCGAAGTCACTCGGAGTGAATGGTTCTTTTATATGTGGAATAAGATTACTCCGCAACTCTAAGGCGCCTCCGCATCAATCAAATTCATATGGAAGGGAAGTTTTTCTCTAATGGTGCAGCAACTCAATGCCTTGGACGCTAAGCGACGAAGAAATCAAATTCTCAATCCGTCGCAAAATACTTCTAAAGTTTCATCCATCCCTTCCCAGAACACTGCCGCTACCACTTCCAAACCATCATCAACTTCCGCTTACCGCTCTGCTAGCGCCAAGACTTCTGAGCAAGCACCTCTCTCACGTATCAGCTCCCAACCTCCCAAGCCGTCTACTCCCTTCCGTCGCAACCCCACCCCGAAGTCAAACGACGAACCCGAACAGCCTACGTGTTGGGGTTGTGGAAAGACGGGTCATTACAAAAATGAATGCACGTCGGGAGGAAAAGTAAATGTTTTTGATGACTTAGAAGAAGAATCAGATTCCTTGGAGAACGTGGAAGATACGGAGGAACCGGAAAACGAAGAGGCCTAGGAAAAGACTCCTACCTAGGCCTGAGAAAGTGCGATTTGTCAAAACTTGATCTCAACTCTCTTATGGGAGGGAAGCAATTCCTTACCTCTTGTACTATTAGTCTCAATGGACTTGGAGTATCTATACAAGCTTTGGCAGACACTGGAGCACTCGGCTACTTGTTTCTCAACCGTTCCCTATCCGTACGCTTATCCAAAGCTACAGGTTCAAAAATTCTCCCTCTTCCTTCTCCTATTCCTATTCGCGGATTCCAGAATTCGGTGCGCGCTCAAGCTACGCACTATATGCGTTTCCACCTTACCATTGATGGCAGACGTATCTACAATTGCCCTTAGGTCATTCTGGATCTAGGGAATCGTGATGCTATTATTGGAGTTAAATGGATGAGACGCTTCCGACTCCGACTAGACGCTCACACGAATCGATTTTTGTGGCCGTCCGCTTATCCCCCGACTCCTCGATTTCATAAGGAGATCTTAATTCAGCTTAGACCAAAGGTCCCTCGACTCCAGTTGGATCATCAAGCCGATATGCTTCGACGCGAGAATGCAATGCGTCGCGATGAGCTCAGAAGGAAAGACGGTTCTCTCTCTTGCATCAATCTCGTCAAGCCGCGATTGAGAGAAATTCCTATTCATCTCACCCAGCCTGTTTCTAACACAACTCTGGAACCATCCCAACCCTTGTTTGAACGTAAAGCACCTTCAGTTCCCAAATCGATCAAGTCATCAATACCAATATGCGAGATCAGCGCAAACGCTTTTCATTACAATATGAAGCGCAAGGAAACCGAGTTCTTCCAGACCAGCATCTATGAAGTCGATCGAATATTAGAAGATTGATATGAATCGGAAGCTCCCGACGTCAAAAAGCTAATTAACGAACGACTCCCGAAACAGTACCAATCACTCAGACAAGCCTTCTCAAAGAAAGATACTGACACCTTGCCACCTCACCGATACTACGATCATAAAATACAGCTGGAAGGTCCCTTGCCTGACGCCTATTCGCCGCTGTACCAACAGTCCACCGAGGAACTCAAGGTCATGAAAGAATATTTGCTCGAAAACTTAGACAAAGGATTCATTGAGGCTAGCACGAGCCCTTTCGCTTCCCCAGTCTTATTTGTCAAGAAATCTAATGGAGGCCTCCGTTTCTGCATCGACTATCGAAAGCTTAATGCTCTTACTCGCAAGGACGCTTACCCCATTCCTCGAATCGACGAACTGCTAGGCCGGGTTTCCAAGGCCAAGATCTTCACCAAGCTGGATATTCGAGCAGCATTCAATCGAATCCGTATGGACCCCGCATCTGAAGAATATACTACTTTCAGAACAAGATATGGCTCATACAAATGCAAGGTTTTGCCATTCGGATTGTGTAACGGCCCTGGGACGTACCAAAGGTACATGAACGACGTTCTCTTGGATTATCTGGACGATTTTTGCATGGCCTACTTGGACGATATCCTCATCTATTCAGAAAACGTCGAGCAACACCAAGAACATATCGAAAAGGTGCTGAAACGCCTTCTGGAAGCTAGACTTCAAGCTGATATCAAGAAATGTGAATTCCACGTCACTCGGACTCGCTATCTTGGTTATATTCTGACTACAAACGGAGTCGAACCGGATCCAGAGAAAGTTGAACCACTCAGGAACTGGAAATATCCCAAGACAATTACTAGTGTGAAGTCCTTCTTAGGATTTTGCGGATTCTACCGACAATTCATTCGAAACTTTGGCCTTATTGCTAAGCCTCTGTCGATACTCACCCGACCAACAGTCCCCTGGAATTGGACTGAGGAATGCCGCCTATCCTTTGAGGAATTAAGGAAGCAGCTGCTCGCAGTGCAAAGGATCCACCACTTCGACCCCGAGTTGCCATCGAAACTGGAAACAGATTCCTCCGACGGAGTCATTGCCGGAGTATTCTCACAACAGCATTCGGATCAGCAGTGGTACCCTATTGGCTTCCACTCGCATATACTCTCCGGTCATGAACCAAATTGGGAGATCCATGACAAAGAGCTTTTCGCAATCGTAGAATCATATCACAAGTGGAGACCCGAGCTCATGTCTCTCAAAGAGTGAGTCGATATTTACTCAGATCATCGTTCTCTTGAGTACTTTATGACAACAAAGGTTCTCACAGCCAAACAGTGCCGATGGATGGAGTTCCTATCTGATTTCAACTTCCGTATCGTATACACTCTAGGCAAGGAAAACCAAAAGGCCGATATCCTTAGTCGACGAGAACAGGACGTCCTGCTGTATGAGCAAGCAAAGGTCGACAGCCGATCTCGAGTGCTCTTACCCCCAGCACGTCTGGACCCCCGCATCAACGCCGAACTCTCTGAAAAGTTTCTTTCTTCTTCCACCAAGGAAAATGTGTTAGCCCCACTTGCCACCCCTGACAACAAGTCCCTGCTACCAGCCTGAGACTCTTTTGAGCTCATTGAGAAACTCTGTCAAGACAACCGTAACTCTTTTGACGACCTGAAAGCGGAGCTACCAGACAATTACACCTTAGATGATGGGTTGCTATGTTACAAAGGTCGCCTCTGTGTGCGACGCAATACTCCGTTATGCACCTGTCTCATTCAGGAAACTTATGATCAAGTTTCTACTGCTCATCCTAGTGGCCTTAAGACATACCAGCTGCTTTCGCCAAAGTATTACTGGGTAGGAATGGGAGCTGATTGCAAACGTTACGTCAGCAATTGCAGACTCTATTAGTACTCGCATTCCAAGACTACAAAACAGCAAGGGTTACTACAGCCGTTGCCTATTCCGCAGTACCCTATGCAGCACCTGTGTATGGACTTCAAAGACTTCCCGCCGGATAAGCATGGTTTCGATCGAATTCTTGTCTTCATTGACCGACTCAGTAAAGCATCAGTTACTATACCTTGTCAAAAAGACATTGATGCAAAGGGAACCACACAGCTGTTCATCCAATGGATCTATCGATTTGGTCATACCCCCGAAACCATAGTGTCTGACCGAGGCCCTCAATTCGTCTCTTCATTTTGGAAAGAGTTCTGCCATATCATTGGTGTCAAAATCAAACTCTCCACTGCTTACCATAAGGAAACCGATGGCCAAACGGAGATTATAAATAAGTATATTGATTTAAGACTAAGGCCTTTTGTCAATTACTATTAAGACAACTGGAGCGAGTTGATTCCTATCATAGACCAGGCCTAAGCTACTCTTCCTTACGCTTCTATCGGTATGGCTCTGTATCAGCTAAATTATGGCCAAGAACCTCATGTTAGCTGGGATTGGAAATCACCAAAGCCTTCGTCCCCTCAGGAAAAATTGAACCATGCAGAAGCCAGGTTAATTGCCCAGCGTATGTACGCCGCTTGGGAAGTAGCAAAGGCGAATATGAAGCAAGCTCAAGACCGCATGTCTAATTCAGTTAATCAACACCGAAGGCCAATCGACTGGCAACCAAACGATATGGTCTACTTGTCAATGAGAAACCTTAAGAACTATTGCCCTAGTAAGAAACTTTCCAACCAATGGGATGGACCATTCAAGGTTCTTGAAAAAGTGGGTAATTCTTATCGGATCGAGCTCCCCCCTGGATCGACCATTCACGACGTCTTTGCCCCAGAACTTCTCTTCAAAGATCCCCAAGATCCTCTCCCTGGTCAGGAACAGCCCCGGCCCACTGGAGAAATTATTGCAGAACAAGAAGAGTTCGAAGTGTCCAAGATCCTAAGTGTGCGCCTTCTCAGAAACAGACTCGAGTACCAGGTTAAGTGGTTAGGACACAACCCCGACCCCGCGTGGTACCTAGCTTCAAACTTCATGGGTTCCCCACATAAACTTAGAGATTTCCATTAAGAATATCCTACAAAGCCGGGACCCCCACGTAACCTATAAGCGTGGCTCAAAGCTTGGGAAGAGGGAATCAACGATTATAGTCACTTGGAAGATAATGCACTATTGCAAAAGAGTAGATCTGCTCGCAGCAAAAAGGCGTAACCACCCTAGGTATATTTTTACACAACGCCGCCGCTTACTCATTGTCGCCTCCATTATCTTCCCCATCCGAGGCCCACGGACCACTGCTACGAGCGCCTCCCGCAGGTGCCCTTCCACCCGCAACAACCCCGGCCGCCACAGGTCCCACAACACCACGTTCTGCCGCCGCCGCCGATCGCTCTACTGCTCCTGCAATAGTCTCGAGAAGACCAACCATCCGAGTGCTGGTTGCCTCCAACGCCGTAAGGCGGCCGTTCATATTGAGAACTCGCGAAGCAAGCCTGTCTCTCCCCTATACGCGTTAAATTGAAATAGTTATAGGAATAGAACAGACTTACCAACATAAGAGCGAGATTCTCCGCATGTTGCGAAGCCACCAACTCCGCTAAGTCCCGAGTCTCCGCCATCGCCGCAAAAGCGACGTCACCCCCCTTCGGAGCCTTTGCGTTGGCAACCAAGAGCACGTTAGTCAGGATTCGAACCTGTCTAATGGCCTCCTCTTCTGCTAATCTCCAGTTCCCATCTGCAACCGCTTTGTCCTCTTCTTCTTCTTCTTCTTGCTGCCAGGCAGCATCCC
The DNA here is from genome assembly GCA_032760415.1 of Diplocarpon rosae. Classification (NCBI taxonomy): domain Eukaryota; kingdom Fungi; phylum Ascomycota; class Leotiomycetes; order Helotiales; family Drepanopezizaceae; genus Diplocarpon; species Diplocarpon rosae. The sequence continues at coordinate 95,477 of JAUBYV010000011.1, forward strand.
CCCTCTACTCTCTCAGAGCATCACCAAGAGCGAGATACTCGCTTCGAACAAATTTCGGAAGCTTCTTACTATCAGCAAAGTATAGAGTAGTTATAGAGCATTGATTGTACTGGAACGCAATCGGCCTTTTGCAAGTTGCACCACTTGCACTTTTTGCTTTGGGTGGAGGCAAAGATATAGCGATGACTCAGGTCTGACAACAACCGGTGGGCGCAGCGGCAGCAGCAGACTTGATGAGCCTTGCGCATGGCTCTAGCAGGCAATGGAATCGGCACTAATATTCATTAGCTCTGAACCCGGCTCGTATTAAGGTTTGACTTACTTGTGATGATAGTAGTTGATGGTATTAGTTACTAGTACCAGACTATTAATCATTAGTTATGGGTAGGAAATGCTAAATTGGCATTATAGTACTTATATGGTTGAGGGTTGTTATGAAGGAGTAAGGTTTGGAAAGAGGGGAAAAAGAAAAGCTTGTGCGGGCATGATACTATGCTAACTCCAGATTGGGCCTATCCCTACAATAAAAGTCTTATGCTGACAACAATAGACCATGCTAGAAAAACGAAGAATGTGTCTAACGGAATGATGCTATTACTATAGCAACCAGTTATGGGATCGACAATTAAGCTTAAGGGCAAGCTCTTTTAAAAGGGGGAGGATGATGTAACGCTGGCCTTACGCTTAGACTCTTGGCCTTATGCCTAGACTTCTAGACCTAGGATCATGCTTAACTTCTTGGAGGAAAAAGAGATTCATCGAGATCCGAAAGAAGTATGTCTTGCGAAATGATTCAGGACCAGAACTAGCCTGGCCTTGACATTCGCATATATATAAACCTAAGAAGACTCTTCCTAAGAGAGCTCTTCAACTTCTTTGTTTCCTTCGTAGTAGACCTATGAATACACTCTTGTCCCATACTTGCTCCCATACTTGTTCACGCTTTTAGGCGTATCGACTCCGAGTGTCTTCGCGTCGTTACATAAACTACCCTTCTTAAACTGCCCTCCTTAACCTCTAATAATACTTTCCATTAGATAGCTAGCTATATTATATAGCCTTACCTTTATATCTTTATAATGCTATTAACTATTTGCTACAAGAAATGCTTTAAGCTAATTAAAAGTATTAGTAGGCTTAAGTAATATAAATGCAAACTTATAGCAAATATTGCTTGAAAATTGCTAAAGAGAAAATTAGAGATTTCTATTCTACCTTCTACTTAGCAAATTCAAAGGAAACTAAATATAGATAAAGATACTTCTATTAATATATACTCTAATATAATAAGTATAGATATAGACTTTAGTATAACTACTTTTATAATTAATAAAATATAAGATAATAGTATAAATAAAAGACTATTAGCCTTATGAATATATTAGTTTTATTTAAATTATATTAACTTAACTATAGTAAATAAATGCTAATAGCATAAAAGAGAAGGAAATTAATAAACCTAAGGATTATCTATATATTAGGCTAACTTATATAATAGAGATAATAAGTTCTTTAATTATAGCTAATTCTAAAATTTATAGTAAGAATTAAGAGAATAATAATAGCTACTAAAGTAAAGATCTAAAGTCTAGTAATATAATAGAAGTTATATATCTTTAATATTTCGAAAATAAAATAAAAGTAGAAAAGGCATTAATATTAAGAAAGGTTGATAAATTAGAAGCAAAAGATAAATTATATTTAATATTATCTATATCTAATAATAATATATATTAGCCTTTTGAGTTAAAGGTTAATTAGGATTTAGCAAATTAGTTTTATTAGGCTAATATTAGTAAAAGCAATATTAAAGCATAATTTATTAAATTTAAATACATTAGAGCAACTTAAGATAATAAGTAGTTAATCTAGTTATATATAAGCCTAATAAAAGCAATATATAGTATCTTATATAATGTATTATATAATAATATATAAAAGAAAGTCTTAGTATAAGTATAATCTTAAGCTATTAATAATAAGCCTAAGATATTAGAACTAAGGCATTACTTTATATAATATTACTTAGAATTTCTATTAGGCTATACTTCTTTTGCATCTAATATAGCTTAGGGACTAATAAAGAAATCATATAGGATTAATAGTAAATAGGTCTATAATAAGCTAAATATTAGTAACTAATAGTAGGAGATGCAAAATAGTCTTCTGCCTAAAGGTACTTTAGTATTAGTTATAATTGCAATAGATAAAATAATAATAATAAAGCTAAAGGGCAATTAAGTCATTTGGCTAATATATCTCTAAATAAGTAATTATACTTAACACCTTAGAAGATAATAGTAATTTCTATTGATAATACTATTAGGTCTTCTTCTAATATCTTAAGCAATTTCTAAATCTATAGATAATAAGCTAGCAGCTAGTATTAAATCTAAGCTATATTATTATTATATAAGTCTGATTTTTCAAAGTAAATATAGGATTTTACAATTAAGTTAGGAAATAACTAATATTTATTAGAGATAGAATAATTAATAATTAATAGGTGGTTTATTAATTATGCTAATAGGTTTATTAGATACTACTTTTTAGTATTAGGACTTATATCTATTAATTATAAGGAAGTTTACTTAGCATATAGAATTAAGTATAATTAATAATATATATAATATAAGATAAAGTATAGCCACTTATAAGATATTATAGCTGCTTAGCTAATTTAAACTAAGCAAAATATATAGAAATATATCTAAGAATAGCAAAGGAAGAAGCTTAAGAAGGAAGATCTATAATAGGTATATCTAATAAAACCTTTCTTTTAATAGCACTTATATTTTAATATATATGCAAATCTTATAGTAGATATGCTTTATAGCTTATAAAAGAGTATATTTCAAAATCTAGTTAATATAATTATATAGTTAATCTATAATCTTTACTTAGCAAAAAACTATTATAATAGTCTAAAGGCTTTCACTAAAGTAAACTATAAGCTATAATAGTCTATTAGACTAATGCAACTTAATGCTAGATTTAATAGAATCCTAAGGTTCTAAGGCCTAAAGCATTTTAATAAGTTTAGCTAAGTTATATAATAGATAAGTAGAGAAGAGCATAATTTAATTAGAATCTAAATACTTATAGTAATTCTACTACTCTTAGAGAAGACATTAGAAGCATTAGTATACTTAAAAGCACTTATAGATTTTATATTAATTGCATAATTAATAATATATAATAAGTCTATAATTAGATACTTTAGATTAGCATTATATAGGATTAATATATTAAAGAAGGTGTTTAATAAGTATAAGCTAAATATATAAGATAATATAAACTAAAATATGCCTAAATTTTATATACTTAGCTATTATATAGATTTTATTTGATAATTTAGAGCACTAAATAACTTTAATATTAAGCATTTAAAGGCGCTATATAAGTTTTTGCTAAAGGAGTTTTATAAGCAAACAAATAAAAATAATATATACTTAGACTAAATCATAAGCTATAATACTTAGGCGAATAACCTAAAGGCTATAGCATATTAAATCTTAGATTATTCGACTATTAGGTTGGCTTTAAATATAGAAGTTATAGTTTAAGTAATAAGGGTAATAGCTATACTACTTTTATATAACTACTATAGCTCTTTTAGTCTAATAGCAGCCTAATCCCTTTAATATCAGATATTATATTAGCATAAGGGATAAATCTCCTTAGATTTTTAGAGGCTTTAGCTTTATTTATATATTAAGAGTAAAGATGCTATTAAGGGTATTCTATATCTTTTGATTATATATAAATATGCTTAAAAGACTTAGCTTAGGTAGTAGACTATCTTATTGTTTTTTTAAATGCTATTAAGTATTAGAAGCAATTAAGAAAGGATAAAATAAACTTAAAGGCAATAGTTAAAGAGATACTTTAATATTCTTAAAACTAAAAAGGTAATAAAGTCTAAAAAGATTTCTATTAGTTATAAGTATTTCCCTAAAGTATACTTAGTAGTATTAGTTGACAAAAGATAATAAATCTATAGAATAGCATATAAGTTGCTTAGCTATAAGTTATGCTTAAGATACTTAATCTAAAGATAAAGCTAAAGAATATAGCTAAGCACCTATTAATCTACTATAAAGCATTAGTAGATATCTTCCTATTTTAAGAAGAAGTAGAAAACCTAAAGAAGTAGCATATTAGCTTAGGATAGCTAGATAAATTATATAGTATAATTAAAGTAATAAGAGCATAAGTACTAATAGTACTTAGACTAATAAAACTTTAAGAAAGAAGGTTCTTTTAGATAATAGATATTTATTAAAGTACTTATATTATTTCTAGCTATATAAGAGATAAAGAGTAAAGATTAAATATCTTTTATATTAATAACTATATAAATTAGGATTAATACTAAATATATTATTAAAATAGATAAGAGGATAAAGGATAAAAGCATATAAATAATATAAGATATAGTCTTTTAAAGGCAAAAGGTTAATAGCTTTTTTATATATATAATAATAGTTTTTTAATATAACTTCTCTAATTAGATTTTGAAACTAATCTGCAAACTATCCTTATTAAATTATACTACCCTTATTAAATTGCCTATAATAAAAGCTCTACTTAAATTATTATATAAACTATACTCTTTAAATTGCCTTAGGCAAACTACCTTATGTAAACTATCCTCCTTAACTACTCTACTTAAACTATTATATAAACTGCCTTATGTAAACCGCCTTATGCAAACCGCCTTATATAAACCTCCCTCCTTAAACTACCTTATGCAAACTGCCTTATGCAAACTATTATATAAACCACCTTATGCAAACTATCCTATGCAAACTACCTTATGTAAACCTTCCTCCTTAAACCGCCTTATGTAAACTACCTTATGTAAACCACCTTATGTAAACCTTTCTTCTTAAACCACCTTATGCAAATCACCCTTCTTAAACTGCCTTATGCAAACCACCCTCCTTAAACTACCCTTCTTAACTATTCTACTTAAACTATTATATAAATTACCCTCCTTAAACCGCCCTCCTTAAACTGCCCTCCTTAAACTATCCTCCTTAAACTATCCTTCTTAAACTACCCTCTTTAAACTACCCTTCTTAAACCGCCTTATATAAACCGCCCTTCTTAAACTGCCCTTCTTAAACCACCCTCTTTGAAACCCCTCCTTAAACTACCCTCTTTGAACCGCCCTATATAACTACTTTATGTAAACTAGCTTCTTTAATCTGCCTTAGTCAAATAACTCTCTTTAAATTACCTTTAACAACTGCTCAACTTATACTATTATATAAACCACCTTATATAAGCTACTAAAGGAAGTACTATAAGAAATTACCCTTAGATATTATGCTACTTATTATAAGTCTTATAGACTTAGGTTCTTATATTATAAATTTCCTACTAATAGAAACCCTTTATATAAGGCTTAGTAATAGTTATTATAATATAACTAAAGGTAAAGTAGAATATAGCATTAAAGCAACTTATTATCTTTATATAATAATTTAGGATAATATATTATTTTCTTTGCTTCAACAAATAATAAAGGATTATTATATGCTATTAATAGACTAAATAACTCCTTTGATAAATAAGTTAGCCTACCTTATACCTACCTTCTTTTTACTTTAGAATTATATATAATTATAGTATATTAATCTTATTAACTCTATTAATAAATGCCTTACTTTTTTGCTATTATAATAATATAATTATATAATTTTTTAGTATCCCTAAGGACTACTTAATTAATAGCCTAAAGAATATATAATTTAAATAATAAAGTTGGACTAATCCTATTAATATTACTAAGTGCTAAAACTATTTAATATATTAATATATAAATATAATATCTTTATTAGTATTTAATTATTATAAATAATAGGCTTATAGTAATAATAGCAAGCAATAAGTGCTAACTAAGGGCAAATAGTAAATAACTAATTAGAAGTAGGCCTAAGGCTGCCGAATGACTGCTATAGCATGCTATTAGCGCTAATAGCTAAACTTTAATTCTCTAATAGGAAAAGTTTTTGCTGATGCTTATAATACTCCTATCTGCGAATCTACTAAGCTATCTTTGGCTAAAGGCAGTATTAGCTATAATATACTTATATAATATGTCGCCTTTACAAAGGAGAAGGTGGAAGAGCCCAAATAAAGTGCTCTATAGCTGATTTAGATAATACTTCTAGTAGTATAATCCTAAGATTATTATAAAGTTAACTATCAACCTAAGACTAAAATAAAAGGGTATAAAAGCATATAGTTCTTATATATATTTATTAGTTAAAGATAGAAAGGCTTTTTATAATAAGAGAGCTTTTAAGACTAAACTAAAGGGGCATATTAGATATTTAGTTGGTTACTATGCTACTAATATATATAGGATTTAAGTGCTTTAGCTCTAAAGAGTTATAATCTTTAGAAATATTAACTTTAATGAATCTTAATTCTTTACTCCTAAAGCTAAGAAGTAGGCTAGCCATCTGCTCCTAAAGCTAAAAGAGATTATCTATTATATTAAAAAGGAAGATTTATTAGATATTAAGACTTAAGACACTAAGCTAGATATTAAGAATATTAACAAAGAAGAAAGCTTAAATAAGCTAAATACTAATACTATTATTAAAGGCGAACTAATAGTTTTAGATAAAAATAAAGAGTCTATACTCTTAGTTTAAACTTTAAGGGTAAATACTATTAATAGATAAAGTATAGTTTTAGTCTCTTAAGAAGAAAGTTGAAAGAAAGACCTTAAGATTATAAGATAAGTAGATTTGCCTAAGAGTAATCTCTTTTGCAGCTTAAAAGCTTATTCTATTAAGGAAGCATATAATAATATACTATCTTCTATTATATGAATTAAGTAGTTAGTAGACTAAGTATAGCAAAAAGGTCCTAAACTAGAAACTTCACCTTAAGCAATAGGAAATAAAGTAGTATAAACTCTTATTAAAACTAAATTAATACTAAAGAAAAAGGTTAATAAAGATAATAAGTTACTTTAAAAGATACCTAAATATAAGAGAAAACCTTAAGAGAATCTAATATATATTAACTTTATATTATAAGCTATAGAAATATAAGAAAAGGAGCTCTTTTTAATAATAGATAAAGTAGAATATAATAAGTCTAAAGCTTCTACTTTAACTCTACTAATTAGTCTTATATAAAATCAACTTATTAGAAAGAGAAAGTTGACCTTTAAAGCATAAGAAGCAGTTCTCCAAAAGGAGCAAACTCTTAGAAGGCAAAAGAGGAGAAAAGGGAATAAAGATATAGTTTATGCCTTAATAGCTAAGGACCTTCTGCTAGCACTTAAAGAACTTATAATAAGCTAAAAGCAAAAGGTAGATAACTTTATTATAACCTTTTAGATAATTTAAGAACTTATAGCTATTAATAGCAATAAGTTTAAAGTAGTCTATAGCATTATAGCTACTACTATTTAAATAAGAGTAAAAAGAGGAAACTTTAACCTTTTCACCTTAGTTTAAGATAAGCTTCTAAAAGCTCTTATAAGTTGGAAAGAACTCTAAAATCATCTATATAAAGAGCAATTTAAGGAAAGAGTATATTAAGAGATTAGGAACTTAAAAGCAAAAGACTATTAGAAAGTAATTAATATATTAAAGGCAACCTTATTTCTTATACCTTTGAAATAAGTCTTTACTTATAAGCTAAACTTATTAGAAGAAATAATATGATTTAGATTAAAAATAGTTATATAAAGAGACTTATAAGATAAAGTATTAATATTTTCTACTTATATAGCTACTTTTGCTTTATATTCTTTTTGAGTTCTTATAGTAATTATAGCTAAATTCGACATAAAGCTTAAATAATATAATATTATAAATGCATTTATTAATGCAAAGAGAGACTTATAAAGTGCTTTAGTTACCTATTATCTACTAAATAGTTGGAAGTAAAAGAATAAGTTTATAAAGCTTTAATATGCTTTATATAGCCTTTATAATTTATCTACTCTATAGTATAGAGATTTTACTAATACTTTATGTGTTCTAAAGCTAAAGCTAATAAGAGAAAAGCTTTGCATATATACTAATAAGTCAAAATTAGTATTTCTTACCTTTTATATTAATAATATATAAATAATCTATTATACCTTAAACTTTATAGAAGCTTAGCGAATTATAAATAGCTTAAATAAGGCCTATAAGCTAACTGCTATAAAGGATATTAAGTAGTTCTTAAGGGTAAGAATTATAAGAGATAAAGAGAATAGTAAGATTATTTTGCTTTATAATATATATATTAAAAAGCTTACTAATAAATTTAATCTACCTTAAATATAAATATTAATAATACCTCTCTCTTAATATAACCTACATCTGCAAAAAAATGTGAAGGCTAATGGTGGTCGGAGGCTGCTGTAGGCGCTAGACACGCTAATAGCGCCTTAAACACATATCTAATTTTTTGGTATTAATAGCTAATTATAGAATTTTACTTTGGCAACTTTAGTATACCTAGCACTTAGAGTGCTAATTTCCTTTTGGGCATTAATTATACCTTTAGTGATTTAAATTTCAAATGCTTTAGGACTTTCCTTAATGCTGTCTCTGCAATAAAAGCCTAAAGTATTAAACCTATATAATATAGCATTAGCAATAATTATATTATTGGCTATATATTTACTACTTTAGCATTTATCTATAGTAGCATATATATTAGCAAAAGCTCTAAAGATATAAAATATAATTATAGCTTAAAGTATATTATAATCCTCTCTAATATTAATAATATAAATAGTATTATTGAGAACAAAATATCCTTATATATATATATATGCTGTTTTAAGTAAATTATATTTGATATATAATTAGTTATATATATAAATGAATTTATTATAAAATTTACTTTAAAGTTTATATATATATACTTAAATACTTCCTTAGAAGCACCCTATTAAAAGCGCCTTATTAAAAGCGCCCTATTAAAAGCGCCTTATCAAAAGCGCCCTATTGAAAGCGCCTTATTTGAAAATGCCCTATTAAAAACGCCTTATTGAAAACATCCTATCAAAAGTGCTTTATTAAAAGCGCCCTATTGAAAGCGCCCTATCAAAAGCGCCTTATTTGAAAATACCTTATCGCAAATGCCTTATTAAAAGCGCCTTATTGAAAGCGCCCTATTGAAAGCACCCTATCGAAAGCGCCCTATTAAGAGCGCCCTATTAAAAGCGTCCTATTGAAAGCGCCCTATTGAAAGCGCCTAGTCGAAAGCACCCTATCAAAAGTGCCCTATCGAAAGCGCCCTATCAAATGCACCTTCGAAATGCCCATAAGTTAATCAGCTAAAGAAATCCAACTCTATTAGCTAAGACTATGCTGCTATTAACTAGTTGCATTATAGAATACTATAGTCTTTTATATTGGATTAGATCTAAACCTTTCTTATAACTTCTATAGGTTCTCTTTATTATATAATATAAAACTATTGCTATTATGCTGATATTTATCCTATTTTGCTTAGCTTACTATAAAAATTATTTTAGTCATATTTATACTAATAGTTTCTATTAGGTTTAGCTAAGATATTATATCTTTAAGCTTAAATATATATGCTAACTTTAGACTTTCTTTTAAGTGCACCTATTGAACTTTAAGATACTTTGTAGAAGACTTAAATGCTGATCCTTAATTCCTAAGAGAAAATTAGCTAGTTGATATTCTTCTTAATATTATATTATAGAAAACCTACTTACTTATTTTCTTGCTAATTAGCTTCTCTGAAATTAAAGCTATCTTCGACATAATTAGTATAATTATTAGATAATTAGGAGTATTATACCTTAGAAGATTGCAGTCTAATAGCCACCTTCTGCTTTCGCTGGTGAATTAGAGCTTACTTCTCTAGCTGTGGTTCTAATTGTTTCAACTTTAGGAGCTTTATCCTATTATTCAAATTATCATTAAAATAATCTACATCTTTTATATTAAATAAATCTAATGAGATTTACTATTAGTAAATTTCTAGTTATAGTAATATGATAATATACTTGACTCTAATTTACTTTGGAAAGTTGATTGGTCCTCTTTAGAGCTAGGCTTATTATCCTGATCTATATGACCTTGGACTTTTCGTAGAGGCATATTTTGCCTGTGCATTTTCTGCACTAATTCTTAGATGCTTAAACCTAGAAGCTTTATAATAGTCAGCTATATATAAGATGATAATACTTATTAGAAATTATTAATCAACTTACTCTCACAAAGTCTGGGTCATTTAGTAGGTTGTCTAAGTTCCTATTATAGGGAGTTTCAATAGGCTTTTCATATGTTGCAATTAATCTCCCTATTAGTACCTTATCCATTTTCTTTGCAACTCCTATAAGAATCACCTGATGTTGCTTAAAAGCTATTCTATTTCAGCTGTCCCTTACTAAATTGAATAATGCTAATATAAGATTAATTAAAATCAAGTATAAACAACTAATGATAAATAGAACTTATATGTATTATTTTCAATATTAGTTGGAACTGATTTTGCCTTTTGTCTCTATTTATGGCAAGCTAGCATAATTATTATTGCAATAATTACTATTATTGTCTTAGATAATGGATTAAACTAAGAGAGCATATTACTATGATTATATTGAGCCTAATGACCTTTTATTTGGTAGAATAGTATTAGACATTTGACTAGGATATTATTAGTCTATTTTTTTATTTTAGGCTTAGTAAACTAGTTAGTAATTACCTAAACTTGCTATCAAATAGAAAATATACCTCTTTTGGATCTAGTGATAAAATTACATAATCTTATGCTATTATTTTCCAAAAACTCTCTTATATTTCTAGATTTAATATATTAGGATATAAGCAAAAAGCATTCCTAATATTCTCTTATATGCGCTATAGGAGGTTAGAATGTCTATCTCTAATATAGTCTTGCATCTATACTATTATTAGTAATATTTCGAATAATTATTGCTTCTTTATACCTTTTTAGCAACTAGTTGTTCTAGCATATAGGCTTTAAAGCCAGCACTCTGCTTTGAATCTTGCACTATAGTCTAGCAGATTATAACTGCCTTATTTAGCTTTAGCTTATCTTCTTTTAGCTAAAATATTATTTCTAATCTATAATTCCCTAATATTTATGCAGCAGCTATTAATAAGCAGCTTAGAGATATCTCTTAGTAATTGCATTCTATTAAACCTTATTTAATAATATTACTATAACTATCTTAGGATTTGGTTGACTACTATGGCACTATAGTCGTAGAGCTATTGGACTTAGCTATATTAGATATATCAATATTATTAGTATGATATTATTATTGTTGGTAAGCTTATATTAAGGGGCTTGATTTGAGATAATATCTATTCCTAACATAAGAGTATTTCTGCAACTTTGGTTGGCTTAAGTCTTAAAGAATTATTTTTAGCTAATATAAATATTAGATATAATATAAGTAACAAATTATAATAAAATATATCAAGCTTAATACTCTACTCTGCAATAATATAGATAGTTGTTTCGACTGCAGATCACCAGGCACTTAGGAACTTTGAGATTATGCTTATAGCATAGTTAATAGCAAATTAGAGGTGGTAGTTAAGATATTAAATAATATAATACTTAGAGCATCTATAGATGGAGAGAAGAAGAAGTAATACTTCACTAATATAAGCTGGGAAGATTAGCTATATGAAGATTAGTTGCTTATTAATATTATATTACCAAATATTATTTATTTATAATCAATCTTAACTTATGCATTAAGTGCACTATTAGAAGGCGACTAATTAAACAAAGCATATTACTAAGTGGTATTTTTAAAGGCTGTTTTTATAGGTTAGTATCTTAGGGCAATTTAAATAAAGTAGATTAAGATGGCTAAGTGATAGAGGCCAAAAAGAAATAAGGTGGTTTAAGTAAGGTAGTTTAATAAGAGTGGTTTTTTAAGGGTAGTTTAATTAGGGCAGTTTAATAAGGGTAGTTTGAATAGGGTGGTTTAAGTAAAGAAGTATAATCTAGTAGAAGTATAAGGAAAGGCTAAAAAAAAATAGGGCAGTATAATAAGAGCAGTTTGATAAGCATAATTGTATAAGCAGTTTTGGTGGAGTAGTATTAAGGGTAGTCAAACTAGGGTAGTTTAAGGAGGGTGGTTTAAGGAGGGTGGTTTGCGTAGGATGGTTTGGGAAGGGCAGTTTGCATAAGGTGGTTTGCATAGGGCGGTTTGCATAAGGCAGTTTACATAAGGCGGTTTATATAAGATGGTTTAAGGAGGGCAGTTTATATAAGGCGGTTTAAGGAGGGTAGTTTACATAGGGCGGTTTATATAAGGTGGTTTATATAGGGCAGTTTAAGGAGTAGTTTAAGTAGGGCAGTTGAGAAGGGCGGTTTAAGGAGGGCAGTTTGTATAAGGTGGTTTAAGAAGGGTGGTTTACATAAGGCGGTTTAAGGAGGGCAGTTTACATAAGGCGGTTTACATAAGGCGGTTTGAGGAGTAGTTTAAGTAGGGCAGTTGAGGAGGGCAGTTTGAGGAGGGCGGTTTGCATAGGGCGGTTTAAGGAGGGCGGTTTGCATAGGGTGGTTTAAGGAGTGGTTTAAGTAGGGCAGTTGAAGAGGGCAGTTTAAGGAGGGTGGTTTAGTAGCATATTCAATCAACTATATAATATCAGATCTATAGAGTATGATTATATAGTATTTTAAGAAACTCTATTCTTATATAATTTAAATAGTATAAAATATCTAGCCTTATGCAATAAAATAAATATCTTAATCTCTTCTATCTACCTTAATATAAAATTCCAAAATACTAATAGCCTATTGCTATTAGATCTTATTGTTGATGATACTAATCCAACCTCTTTCGCTTAGTGACTTATATTCTAAGACTAGCTGATTAATTGGATCTAATAGTATTAGTGGATCATCTGGATTATATAATCCTCTATTTTAAATGAAATAATTTGAATCTATATCTTATAGGATTTTATAGAATATTCTCTATTTAAGGTGCTTAGGATATATGTCTTTAGGCTTTGCAAATGCGCATTCTTTGATTATCAGCATATTAATTCCTATAGCAATAGACTCTGACTCTAAGAACTTCAGACTAATCAGATATATTATAATATTTCTCTATATTAGAAAGGTTATAGGTCTTATCTTATGTATTGCATCTATAATCTTATTGAGTTTTGCTATTTGTCTATCACTAGTAGGTATAGAATCTACTAATTTATTTGTTTATATTCTTTTATTTGGAGAATTTAATATAATAGTTGAAGTATCTAGTAAGCTAGCTGATAGTGTCTTTATAGTTATTAGTTTCATAAATAAAAGTGGTATTTAAGGTTGCACCTTTTGCTTTGATTATAGAGTAGGTGTACTAGATAGCCATAGATTGGAATTTATATCTTTAGATAGCATATCCTTAGTAGACTTAAACCTGCCTTTGCTGATATTCTTCTTCCAAAGACTAGCTATATATGGCCTATATATAAGAAAATATCCTTTTGTCTAGATGGTCTTATTATTAGACTATAGTTTATTATTACTGCCTTGAATTAATTCTATCAGCTTTATAGCAACTGATTTAGCTTGCTTTGGCTAGATGTATTTCATTATTAAGAGCAGCTCCTCTATAAGTAGACTCTTATAGGCTTAGTCCTACCATTCTCTAAAATCCTTAGCCTTAATGTCTAAGACTTAGAGAATAGTAGCATCTAGTAATGCTTAGGCGCTAATGTCTTTTGCTTGCACATTACTTTAAAGCTTCTAATTTGAATTCTTCTCTTCTATAAACTATGCTTCTTGTCTAGCATTATTATTAGCTAGCTAAAGAGTAAATCTAAAAGTATTCTTATCTAAAAATGATTAGCTTATTTAGAGAGGATTTAAAGTAGTTAATTTACTATCTGCTATTTTATCCTTTAATTCTTCACTTAGCTACTATAGCTTACGTTGGGTAGTAGAGGAAGTAAAAAAGGTATGGTAAGGTGATAGAGCTAAGGTTGGATCAAAGAGAATTTGTTAGGAATAAGAACTATATTGCAATAGAACTTTTGTCTTATATCCTAACCTTATAATATTAGAGACTTATAATAAATAGATATGTAAGGAAATATATGGAACTAAACTATAGCTATTTATTAGTCTTTATGAATAGTAAGAATATATATAGCTGATTCTGCTGTTTTTATAATATACTATTTTAGGTGATATTTGCTGCGAACTGCTATGTATTCCTTAAATTATAATATTAGCTGATTATGCTGTTTTTAAAGCATATTGTTTTAAGTGATGCTTGCTGCAAATTAGTGGGTATTCCTCAAATTATAATATTAGCTGATTTTGCTGTTTTTGTAAAATACTATCTAGGTGATATTTGCTATAAATTGCTATATATTCTTCAAATTATAATATTAGCTGATTCTGCTGCCTTTATAATATATAATTTTAGGTGAGATTTACTAAGAATTACTTTATATTCCTCAAACTATAATATATAAAGAATAATAATAGCTTAGAAAATGTTAAGATTAAAGAGAATATCTTCAAAGAGAAAGGTGACTCAACCTTATACTAAGACAAAAGTGGGACTTAACTCTACTTTATACCAAATGCGGACTTAAACAAAGGCTTAGCGCAGGCTAAGTCATAATAGATCAACTGCTTTACCTTAAATACTTGAATTCTTAAAGTTCTTTTGTTATTATTTTCTTTACCTAAAAAACTTCCTCTTCTTCCTTTAAGAACTCTTCTATCTTCCATCAATAGAGCTACTAAGCTAGCTCTTAGCTCTTTTGCGCTCTTTGCATCTCAGTTCTACTTCTCTATATTAGTAAGTAAGGTTCAACTCTATTATTAAGTATAATAATGCTAAAGTAGCAGCTAAAGCATTTGCGGAGATGGATTCCCTATTAGAACTGCCGCCTCCTTAAGTGGATTAAGATGTTAATTAGAGTCTAGATATTATAAGAATAGGTAAATCCTCACTTATTTTCAATGCCTGTTTTTTAACTAATAATCCTTAGGTGAAGTAGGTCTAGCAGCTTTGGATATTGCTTCTCTAAATATATTATAGCTAGCACTCTAATAGTTGCGCTTATAATTAATTAGTCTATCTGCTATAGTAGCATTTGAGTCTTAGATGATTACTATTAATCTTTATATAGATATAAAGAATAGTATTGCTAATAAGCCTATCTCTAAATTTGAGATATAATCTAGCTCTCTACTAAATGCTATATTTAGAGATGTACCAAATGGCATTTTATAGCCTAACTATTTATTATATAGGAAGTTGAAAGATTTCCTAAAGGATAAATGGAAGACTAATCTTAACATATGCTAGAATAAGTTAGGATAAGTATAGCAAGCAGATGAAACTTCTAAAGGCATATATTATATGATTACTTTTGAATTAACCTTTTAATTAGCTATAAGTTGCCTATAGAATAATGCAAGGACTTAGCCATCTATCTGAGCTATCTATTTGCATCTATAGAAGGGTTCACTAAAGGTTCTAGTATTAGGAGGCGCCCCTTGAAAGAAGAAACTAGCACCAGGCCTATAGGGAATGCCTCTGCCTAATCTAGTTTCTTAGCTTAAACTAATACCTTAGTCTAAACCTATATCTCTATAAGGATCTGTGTCTCTAAGTCTACTAGGACCTTCTTCTTTGCTAAAATATGCTCCTCTGCTAAAACCTGCCCCTCTACCAGAACTTAGTAAACCTTCCTAAGGCTAATGAGTTGATCCTTTATAGCGAAAGAACCCTTTAGATAGAGGAGATAATAATAATAAAGGAAGAGATAATAATATTAATCTTAATGATATAATTAAAGAGGAGAATATTAATCCTGATTTATTTAAGCTAGATAGGAAGGACTTTAAAGGTGATCTAGGTGGGCTGGCAGATGTATGGAGAGATTATTAAGAATGCAAAACAAATGAATTTCTATAAGAGTTTATATAAAATTCCTATCTTATGTATATAAGTACTAATATTCATTTAGAATATTGAACTTAATAGATAGTAAGATTACTATATATCTTATACTAGAAACTTAGCAGAAAGCTTACTTTTTATTTACTTATAATGCAATGTGTTGAGACTTAGGCTATATTATTAAGGTCTTATATTTCGCATGTTAAGTACTGCTAGTATAGATGTTTAGTGCTTATATGGCATTGGAGTTTTAGCATAGCATTATATCATATACTTTCCTTGCTTTAGCAATAAGTCTAGGCAAAACAACTGTGGCATTTATTATTCATTATATCCAGAATGTCTATAATATTCTATAGGATAGAATTAATTAAAATCTGAATTAGCATATTAGCAAAGATGCAGATAATATGATAGGGCTATGCCTTTTGGCATAATTAGTATTTGAAGAATATGGATTCTACTGCCTTTGCTCATCTTCTTCTTTTGGTCATTTTATTAAGCTAAGGACTAAAGCCACCTTAGTCTTATCTCTAATAGGTTTGCTGGATATATGGATATAAGAATTCAATGCTTATTTAGATTTAGGAGATTCTAATGCATATTAGAATAGATTTGGTTATAGCTTAGCCTAAGCTTATGGAGGCGCCTTACTGACTATAGATTAATGGAATCTTCTATAGGGAAAGGAAGAAATTCTACCTCTTACTAAAGATGGAGAGATTATTAATAGAGTGCCTTAGATGTCTTAGTTCTTACCCCTAAGAAAGAATAGCTGAGTTATTATACTTTCAATAATAGACTTAATTGATTCGAAGTTTCTCTTATATTAATCAAATCGCAAAGTTTATTTATAGGATGTGTAAGAATATAATAAGGCAAAAGCTAAAGATAGTGGGAGGAGAGGCTTAAAAAAGAGGAACCTTACTTGCATTATATCTCTTGCTTCTTAAAGGTGTATTATGTGAACCATATGGAAGGATGAGTCTTATCTTCAAATATCTTAAATAATAAAAGGTGTTTAAGCTGTATTATGTACACAAAGGAGTAATAGTCTATATTTAGAATTCGAAAAAACTTAATATGGCAACCTAAGATTTATTAAGGTTAGCTTAAATTAGCTAAGTGGAATACTACTTGTTTTTAGCCTAAGTGATATTGCACCTTTAGTAGAGCTAATAGTCTGAGATGAGTGGATCTAAGATTCTAAACTTAAGAAATGGCATTATAAGGAACTTATAAGACTAAGACTCTAATGGGCAAAGAACATTAAGAAAGGTGCAGTTGATAAAGAAGTTACTTAGCAAGTCTTATATATACTCCTACAACTGGTTGAAGCTTTATTCATTTGATTCACATTGAAGAGTATCCTTTTGGATTGCTTAGTTGTGATTATCCTAAGGAATATTTTTAAGCTTATCTCTATAACTCACTTAGGCGAATAGCAAGAGAAGGCAAGCTAGATTGCGCTAAATGACTATTAGATTTATACTAATAAGAATCTTAAGGCTAAGGCAAAATTCTTGGCAAATAAAGCAAATTGTCCTTAGGATTAGACTGATTAGAAACTAGCAAATCTCTATTATTATTTATGGGTAGTTGCTATATTTCTATTTTTGGCTATAATGATTAATTTATGCACAAATCTTCCTTTTAGACTCACTAATAATAAGTTCTAGGAGTTGACAACCTTTAGTGATGATAAGCTAGCACTATTTGAGCCTAGCATTACTAGAGATCCTTTTTTCGATAATTTGAAAGAGATATGCAGATTATCTAAGAAGCTAATCGCTTAGAAAAACAAATTAGCATAATTTCAACTATTAGGATTTCTAGATGCAGAAGGGTGTCTATCTTACTATATAGTAACTATATATTTCTTTATTGTTGCTTATATTTTCAAAATAGTATATAATATAAGAGTACTTCATCTGACCCTAATATTAGATAAAGCTAATATATTCTTTAAGTGGCTTCTATATATTGAAAGATATACGCCTAATGATATACTCTTAGTATATTCTATAATAAGCCCTATAGAGCAAATAGCTATACTTAATAAGTTTCATCTTAATGTTGGATCTAATATACCCCTTAAAGATTAGCACCTTATCTGCTTTCTTATAGCAATAAGTTTAGCAATTGCTATTGGCCTAATACTTATAGAAGCAATTTCTGTTTGCTTCCTTGAAGTTGATTATTATGCTTATATGATAGAGCAAGGATTCTGCAGATATTGCTGCTAAGGGAATAAGAATACTATTATATATTTATGGGTAATCTAAAATGATGAAAACCCTATAAAAGAATAGATCTTTAATGTTAATATATTGCAATCAAAGATTCAATAAGTCTAAGCTTAGAAGCAGAGTATAAGAGTCTAAGGGGCTATTAAGATAGACTGATATTTGGAGTTTAGTGCATAGTTGATGCTTTTTAGAATAAGATGATTTTAATTATATACTTAGTTTATTGAAACTATACTATGCAAGTAATGCTCTAATTGCAAACTGCCCTACTCAACTGCCCTATTCAACTGCCCTACTCAACTGCTCTTCTTAAACCGCTTTATAATATTATTTTTATGCCTTTGTTACTGCCTTTCTTAAATTATACTTCTTTACTTAATATTCTTAAACTGCCCTACTTATATTGCTTATATTAGACTATACTCCTTGAAGTATATTAGTAAAACCGCCTTAGATAAACCACCCTAGATAAACTGCCTTAGGCAAACCGCCTTAAACTAACCGCCTTAGGCTAACTGCCTTAGGCTAATTGCCCTAGATAAACCACCTTAGGCAGACTATCTTAGGAAAACCGCCCTAGGCTAACCGCCTTAGGCAAACCGCCCTACTTAAACCACCTTAGATAAACCACCTTAGGCAAACCGCCTTAGGCAAATCGCCTTAGGCAAACCACCCTAGGCAAATCACCTTAGGCAAATCGCTTTAGGCAAACTGCCTTAGGCAAACCACCTTATATAAAGCACCTTATGTAAACCTCCTTTAATACTATTTTTCGACCTTTCCTTACTGCTTTTATCAGATTAAACTTCTCTACTCAAACTGCCCTACTTAGACTGCCCTTATTAAACTATTATCCTTAAACTGCCTTATTCAAACTATCCTCCTTAAACTACGCTATACTAAGCATCTTATACTAACCACCTTCTTAAACCGCCCTCTTTGAAGCACCCTCTTTGAATTGCCCTTTTTGAACTGCCCTCTTCGAACCGCCCTCTTTGAACTGCCCTCCTTAAAGCACCCTCCTTAAACTGCCCTCCTTGAACTGCCCTCTTTAAACTACCCTTCTTAACCTCTAATAATACTCTCCATCAGATAGCTAGCTATATTATATAGCCTTACCTTTATGTCTTTATAATGCCGCCAACTATTCACTATAAGAAATGCTTTAAGCCAGTTAAAAGTATTAGTAGGCTTAGGCGATATAAATGTAAACCTATAGCAAATATTGCTTGAAAATTGCTAGAGAGAAAATTAGGGACTTTTGTCCTACCTTCTGCTTAGCAAATTCAAAGGGAACTAGACATAGATGAAGATACTTCTATTAATATATACTTTAATATAGTAGGTATTAATATGGACTTTAGCATAACTACTTTTACAACCAATGAAATATAAGATAATAGTATAGGTAAGAGACTATTAGCATTATGAATATATTAGTTTTATTTGAATTATATTAACCTAACTATAGTAAATAGATGCTAGCAGCATAAAAGAGGAGGAAATCGACAAACCTAAGGATTATCTATATATTGGGCTAGCTTGCATAATAAAGATAATAAGTTCTTTAATTGCAGCTAATTCTAAAATTTGCGGCAAGAATCAAGAGAATAGCAATAGCTACTAAAGCGAAGATCTAGAGTCTAGTAATACAATAGAAGTTATATATCTTTAATATTTCGAAAATGAAATAGAGGCAGGAAAGGCATTAACACTAGGAGAGGTTGATGAATTAGAAGCAGAAGATAAATTATATTTAATATCATCTATATCTGATAATAATATATATTAGTCTTTTGAGTCAAAGGTTGATTGGGATTTAGCGAATTAGTTTTATTAGGCTAGTGTTAGTAAAAGCAATATTGAAGTATAGTTTGCTAAATTTAGATGCATTAGAGCAACTCAAGATAATAAGCAGTTAATTTAGTTATATATAAGCCTAATGAAAGCAATATATAGTATCCTATATGGTATACTATATAATGATATATGGAAGAAAGTCCTAATATAGGTATAACCTTAAGCTATTAATGATAAGCCTAAGACATTAGAACTAAGGCATTGCTTTATATAATATTGCTTAGAGTTTCTGCTAGGCTATACTCCTTTTGCATCTGATATGGCCTAAGGACTAGTAAAGAAATCATATGGGATTAATGGTGAATGGGTCTATAATGAGCTGAATACTAGTAACTAGTGGTGGGAGATGCAAAATGGTCTTCTGCTTGGAGGTACCTTAGTATTAGTTATAATCGCAATAGATAAAATGATAATAATAAAGCTAGGGGGCAACTGAGTTGTTTGGCTAGTATATCTCCAAATAGGTAATCATGCTTGATGCCTTAGAAGACAATAGCAATCTCTATCGACAATACTATTAGGTCTTCTTCTAATATCCCAGGCAATTTCCAAATCTATAGATAATAAGCTAGCAGCTAGCATCAAATCTAAGCTATATTATTATTATATAAGTCTGATTTTTCAAGGTAAATATAGGATTTTATAATTAAGTTAAGAAATAACTAATGTTTATTAGAGATAGAATAATTAACAATTAATAGGTGGTTTGTTAATTGCGCTAATGGGTTTATTAGATACTACTTTCTAGTATTAAGACTTATGTCTATTGATTATAAGGAAGTTTGCTTAGCATATGGAATTAAGCATAATTGATAATGCATATAATATAAGGTGGAGTATAGCTACTTGCAAGATATTATAGCTGCTTAGCTAATTCAAACTAAGCAAAATATGTGGAAATGCATCTAAGAATAGCAAAGGAAGAAGCTTAAGAAGGAAGATCCATAATAGGTGCATCTAATAAAACCTTTCTTTTAGTGGCACTTGCATTCTGATATATATATGAATCTTATGGTAGATATGCTCTATAGCTTGCAGAAGGGCGTATTTCGAAATCTAGTTGATATGACTATATAGTTGGTCTATAATCTCTACTTAGCAAAAAACTATTATGGCAGTCTAAAGACTTTCACTAAAGTAAATCGCAAGCTATAATAGTCTGTTGGACTAGTGCAACTTAATGCTAGATTCAATAGAATCCTAAGGTTCTAAGGCCTAAAGCATTTTAATAAGTTTAGCTAGGTTATATAATGGATAAGTGGAGAGGAGTGCAATTTGATTAGAATCTGGATACTTATAGTAACTCTACTACTCTTAGAGAAGGCACTAGAAGCATTAGCATACTTAAGAGCACTTGTGGATTTTATATTAATCATATAATCAATAATGCATAATAAGTCTATGATTAGATACCTTAGGTTAGCGTTATATAGGATTAATGCATTAAAGGAGGCGTTTAATAAGTATAAGCTAAATATATAAGATGATGTAAATTAGAATACACCTAAATTTCATATGCTTAGCTATTATGCAGATTTCATTTGATAATTTGGAGCACTAAATGGCTTTGATACTAAGCATTTGGAGGCGCTATATAAGTTTTTGCTAAAGGAGTTCTATAAGCAAATAAACAAAAACAATATATACTTAGACTAAATTATAAGCTATAATACCTAGGCGAATAACCTAAAGGCTATGGCATATTGGATCCTAGATTATTCGACTACTAAGTTGGCTTTAAATATAGAAGTTATAGTTTAAGTGATAAGGGCAATAGCTATACTACTTTTATATAACTACTATAGCTCTTTTGGTCTAATAGCAGCCTAATCCCTTTAATATCAGATACTACACTACTTGGAATTCATAAAGAGGTATATAACTTCTGCTAGGGAAGCAGCATAAGGGATAAATCTCCTTAGATTTTTAGAGGCTTTGGCTTTGTTTGTATATTAGGAGTAGAGATGCTATTAAGGGTATTCTATACCTTTTGATTATGTATAATTGTGCCTAAAAGACTTAGTTTGGGTAGTAGACTATCCTATTGTCTTTTTAAGTGCTGTTAAGTGTTGGAAGTAATTAGGAAAGGATGAAATAGACTTAGAGGCAATAGTTGAGGAGATACTTTGATGTTCTTAAAATTAGAAAGGTAATAAAGTCTAAAAAGATTTCTATTAGTTATAGGCGTTTCTCTAGAGTATACTTAGTAGTACTAGTTGATAAGAGATAATAAATCTATAGAATGGCATATGAGTTGCTTAGCTATAAGTTGTGCTTAAGATATTTGATCTAAAGATAGAGCTAAAGGATATAGCTAGGCGCCTACTAACCTACTATAGAGTATTAGCAGATGTCTTTCTATTTTGAGGGGAGGTAGAGAACCCAAAGAAGTAGCATGCTAGCTTAGGATAGCTAGACAAATTATATAGTATAATTAAAGTAATAAGAGCATAAGTACTAATAGTGCTTAGACTGATAAAACTTTAGGGAAGGAGGTTCTTTCAGATGGCAGATATTTATCAAAGTGCTTATATTATTTCCAGCTATATAAGAGATAAAGAGTAAAGATTAAATATCTTCTATATTAATAACTATATAGATTAGGATTAATACTAAATATACTATTAAGATGGATGGGAGGATAAAGGACAAAGGCATATAGATGATATAAGATATGGTCTTTTGAAGGCAAAGGGTTAATAGTTTTTTTGCATATATAGTAATAGTTTTTCAATATGACTTCTCTAATTAGATTTCGAAACCAACCTGCAAATTATCCTTATTAAACTATGCTACTCTTATTAAACTGCTTATGATAAAAGCTCTACTTAAACTACTATATAAACTGCGCTCCTTGAACCACCTTAGGCAAACCGCCTTATATAAACCACCCTCCTTAACCACCCTGCTTAAACTGCTATATAAACCACCTTGCGCAAACTATCCTACGCAAACCGCCCTATGTAAACCTCCCTCCTTAAACCACCCTATGCAAACCGCCCTATGCAAACCGCCCTATATAAACCTCCCTCTACAAACTGCCCTCCTCAAACTGCCCTCCTTAAACCACCCTCCTTAAACCACCCTCTTCAACCGCCCTACTTAAACTATTATATAAACCGCCCTCCTTAAACTATCCTCCTCAAACCGCCCTATGCAAACCGCCCTCCTTGAACTGCCTTATGCAAACCGCCCTCCTTAAACCGCCCTATGTAAACCGCCCTACTTAAACCATTATATAAACCGCCCTTTATGAACTGCTCTCCTTAAACCACCCTCCTTAAACTGCCCTCTTCGAACCGCCCTCCTTAAACCACCCTCTTTGAACCGCCTTATGTAAACTATCCTCCTTAAACCGCCCTCCTTAAACTGCCCTCTTTGAACTGCCTTATATAAACCGCCCTCCTTAAACTGCCCTATACAACTACTTTATGCAAACTAGCCTCTTTAATCTGCCTTAGTCAAATAACTCTCTTCAAATTGCCTTTAACAACTGCTCAACTTATACTATTATATAAACTGCCTTATATAAGCCGCCAAAGGAAGTGCCATAAGGAATTACCCTTAGATATTATGCTGCCTATTTTAGGTCTTATAGACTTAGGTTCCTATATTATAAATTTCCTACTAATAGAAACCCCTTATGTGAGGCTTAGTAGTAGTTGTTACAATATGACTAAGGGCAAGGTGGAATATAGCACTAAGGCAACCTATTGTCTTTGTATGATAATTTGGGATAATATACTATTTTCTTTGCTTCAACAAATAATAAGGGGTTATCATATGCTACTAAAGGACTAGATGACTCCTTCAATAAATGGGTCGGCCTACCTTATACCTACCTTCTCTTTACTTTAGAATTATATATGATTATAGCATATTAATCTTATTAACTCTATTGATAGATGCTTTGCTTTTGCTGTTATAGTACTAGTATAATTGTGGAATTTTTTGGTATCCCTAAGGACTGCTTAATTAGTAGCCTAAGGGATATATGATTTAAATGATAAAGTTGGACTTATCCTATTAATATTACTAAGTGCTAGAACTATTTAGTATAATAATATATGAATATAATATCTTTATTAGTATTTGATTATTATAAATGGTAGGCCTATGGTGATAATAGTAAGCAATAGGTGCCAACTGAGGGCAAATGGCGAATGACTAATTGGAAGTAGGCCTGAGGCTGCCGAATGACTGCTGTAGCATGCTATTGGCGCTAATGGCCAAACTTTAATTCTCTGGCAGGAAAAGTTTTTGCTGATGTATAAAAGAACTATAAGACTTTTTTTATAAATATAGTTAAAGAATACTAAGAAAAGGTTAGGTTAATGCTATATATAGCTATTATGCTCTAACTAAATATAGCATATGCTACCTTTTAGCTATTTTAATTCTATATAAACCTTAGCTAATAGCATCTTAATACTATTAATTAAATGCTTAGATATCTTTAGAGCATAAGGTTTCTAAGTATAACCTTTAATAAATATAGTAAGAGTAATAAGCTAATAATCTCTTCTAATGCATCCTTTGCAGATAACCTTAAGATAAGATGCTTCTTATAAGGTTATATAATCTTCCTATTTAGGGGTATAATCATCTGAAAGGCTTTATAATAATCTATTATTATAACCTTTATAATAGAAGCTAAGCTCTTAGGAGTAGCCTTTATAGCTAAGGAGATAATGGCTCTAAAGTGTTTCTTTAAAGAGCTAACACTTAAAATAAGAACTAAATAGACTATCTTTTATAATAATTAATAGACTATATGATTAATCACTAAAGACCTTTAGCGAATTACAACTAAGCTCTATTATATTAATATATATAATATATAGTTGAGATAAGAATATAAGAATAAGAGTTTTAAGGTAACTTATCTTTCTACTAATAAGATATATATAAATAGTTTTACTAAAAACCTCTTAAGATAGAAGTTTAAAGGTTTTATAAAGCTCTTAAATCTCTAAGATATAAGAGCCTTTATTAAATAACTTATTCTCTAAAAACCTAATTTCTTATGTTTATTATATAAAAGACTACTAACTCTAAAGAGCAACTAATATTATACTTTAGCGATTATTGCCTTCTATTACTACTATATAAAGAAGAAGCCTTTCTACTTAGCATAAACCACTAATTCTACTGCTTAACTAAATAATAATATAATCTTTGCTTTCCTTTCTTTCATAGTTATTAGAACTATATTAGGAGCTTCCTTTTCTCTCTTTAATATATCCTTAAGCTCTTATTTTCAAATGATAATAGTCTAAGAGGAGGTTATTTTGATAATAATAAGAAGAGAATAATAGTAAAGTATATACTAAGGCGTTAAGAAGCTAGCAAGCATCCAAATATGCATTCTAAGCTGCTCATATAAGTTCTATGCCTTAGGAGCACTTATAGCTCCTAATAGTATAATAGAAGTAATAAACTCCAAAGTTGCTATTATAGCAAATACTATCCCCTTTTCCTAAGATATTGCTATAAATACAACCTTTATAAGCAAGTCGACGAATAAAGCCTCAAATAGGCTGGCAGTAAGGAGTAGCATTTATATTAAGCTAATATATAACAAAAGAGATAGGTAGAGGTAAATAAAAGGGAAAATAGAGCTAAGAGGTATAATTAACCTTAACCTTTCTTTAAATCAACCTAATTCTTTGTTCAATTTCCTTAGAGCTACTCTAAATCCGTCGAAAAACTCTCTTATCATTATACTATATTCTCTACTCTTTGTTTTATATAGTCTAATTATATACCTTTTAGCTGATTCTTATTACTACTACAACTCAGCTAAGGGGTATATCATATGGAATATAGTTGGGTTAGGTTATATTCTCCTCACCTAATATTATGCATATAATTAAACTTTAAAAACCATACTAGGAGAGTGATATATAGAGGCTCCCTAAGAGCTCCCCTAGAATAGAATATGCTTCTTTCACTACACAAGGGAACCTAAGATCTTTCTGTACCACACTAGATTATGCTGAAGTTATGCTCTAAAAGCAGTTTTAAAAACCCTCCCGCAAGAAATAGAAGTCGTACGAAGCAGGGGAGGAAAGCACTAATTCTCTAGCCTCTCTAAAAAGTCTATTTACTTTACAAAGTTCAATCTTTAAAAGGAAAAAGACTTCAGTAGTGTAAAGTCCGAGATCTCTGATCTTATAGTGTCGCAGCACTTTTACAAAGGCCCCGAAAGCAATTTAAGCGCAATTGCACTACTAGTCCTCTAGTTAAGACTGAATTCCGAGTCAAGTTATTTTCAGATAAGCTCTTCTACTTCGAAAAAAGAGGGCTTCGGCGCTCAACGCTTATCTAGCCTAATTCTGTCAAACTTCTTCCGTAGTCGAATGAATAGATATTCCATTCTTTTCCTTTCGTCAGTCTATACAGTCGTTACTACAAGGTTATTATCGAATATGCTTTTGCGAAAGGGATTGTAATATACCACCATGAGTTTGCGTGATTCCGAGGGTTCCGAAAGGTCGAAAAAGCCATAATGTCTCCCTTATTCTCTTAGGATTCGTAGCAATCGAGTACTACCTTTCGTGAGGCAAGAAGATGAGAGAATACTAGCCGTTAAACCTTAAATGTTGGAAGGTAGTACTGTAATATGCTGAGTACAAGCAGAAGAATGGTTGCAAACGCCTATTCTGCTTCAACTACACCGAGAGAAGGTATCGTACACTGGTCGTAAGAGTATGGCTGCAAATTAGTCTCTGCCGCAGGAGAGACTGCATTTTCTAAAAAGCTTAGCTACAGCTTAGCTGCTTATATCATTTTGCAGCCAGCGCCGCGTACAGGCTCAGAAATCCGTCTTCACTGGCCTATTGCAACACTAACTTCGACTATTAGCGACGCCCACACCTGCACCGACCCGTCTTGGCTTCGGACTGCCGCGCCATAAGATACGCGAGAGCACTTTACTCCACTTCTGCTGTGACGCGTATCCACGCGCCGTAGACATACTCCCACGACATCTACAGCCTTAATACACACGGGTATCCAAAGTCTGGATTTTCCAGATCTTTACGTACGAACGATTTCGATGACTCGACGACTTCGAGCTTGATACTTGAGACAGCGGTGTGTGCGACTGATTGCCTACCTGACTGATTGTGTCTGTTGCGGAAGGAGACGCCAATTTCTCTTTGATTGTGGTGTTGCGCTGGGGATTGACCTCCGGTCTTCGATTTGAGTACAGATAATTGAGGAGTTTTGCAGAGGACATTGTTGATTCAGGGATCGAGGGAGACAGTCTGCTGCAGACTCTCAAGATAGGCCGAAAGGGATAGCCCCATCACCAAACACCCCGTTTTCGACTTCACTCACTAGACTCGCACCAAATTACTCGGCTCTTGCCAACCTCCATTCGCCATGGCGACCGAAATCCTAGCCCACTCCCTGAAGCGGAACCACAGCAGCTTCCAGCAAGACCACAAGCCTAAAACGCAAGAACCAGGAGCTCCCTTCTCAATCCCGCCCAGTCTTATTGCTGAGGACAGCCAATCCGTTCCTGTGGAGCATCAAGTTGACTCTACCTTCCCAGATATCGATACAGGACGGGAGCTCAGCGTAGCGAGAAGTACGACCGGCTCCCTGACGGATGCGGCGTCTACTACGCCTTCCAGAGATTCGTCTCCTGCGATTGAAGCCACGGCAGGAGAGCCCTCCGCAGTTGGGATAATGGGTGGCTTGGCACCTCTTGCTAAAAAAGCAAAGTTGACGTTTCAGGAGAAAGAGATGAAGAGGATTAATAAGGAGATTATGGCTCGGGAGAAGGCAGCGGAGAGGATGAGAAAGGATGCTGAGAGACAGGCCTACGCTGAGCAGAAGGCTAGAAAGGATGCAGAGCGGGAGATGGGGCGCAAGAAGAAAGAGGCAGAGCGTGAAGAGAAGAGAGCTGCCCAAGAAGCCGAGAAAGCTGCCAAGGAGGAGCGGCGGAAGAAGAAGGAAGAGGAGAAGGCAAAGAAGGATAAGGGGCAGATGAAGCTGGGCAACTTCTTTACGATTCCTAAAGGTACACGACCGAGAGCGACCAGCGTGGATAGCAAGGGTAGGACATCGACGAGTCCGGCACCGCGATCGAGTGCGCTCAGTGCCGCTATTGCCAGTCCTATGAAGACGCCCAGCAAACCTGCCATACTCAAGACACCGTACGAGAGGTTGTTTATGGATTTTTACGTCAACGCTGGGGTCACAGTGGCTCCTATCAATCGCTTCGAGCGGGACGACGAGTCCAGGAGATTTGCCGAATCGACGATTGATGCGTATATACTTGGGAGACGGAGTCCCGGACGGCAGCGCAAATTTGATGCCTCGTCTTTATTCCACGTCTCCGCCGGTGCCTCACGCTCGCGCGGCAAAAGATACATGCGAGTTCGCGAACTCATGTCTGAAGCTTCTAATGGTGACTCCTTCAAACCCATCGACCTCACTACCGACTCTCAGAATTCACAGATCAAGCGAACCGATCATTTGCTGAAGATGATCCCGATGAAGTTCTTGCAGTTCCAGGAAGATGTCAGACCGCCGTACCGGGGTACGTACACCAGTCGTCCCTTGGCTGGCGTGAAGAAGCTGGCGAGGAATCCGTTGAGAAGAGATCTGCCGGACACCAATTACGACTATGATAGCGAGGCGGAATGGGTAGAAGATGAGGATGCCGAGGATTTGAAGAGCGAGGGTGATGAGGAGGAGGAGCTTGATGACGATGAAGATATGGATGGATTTCTGGATGACGAAAACGACGAGACGGCCAGTGCGAGGCGACTGGTTCTGCAAGGAGACTTGGAGCCTATCTCTACCGGTCTCTGCTGGGAGAATACGAAGCAGAGAAACAGTAATGTAAACATGATGCCGTATCGGATGGAAACGATCCTAGGTATAACTTTTTCCCGCGCCACGACGGAAGGCTTGCTAATACATGTAGACTCGTCCCTCTTAACAATTGACCCATTTTCTACATCTTATTGGGCACCTCCACTCATAACCTCAACATCCATGGACCCACCCCGCATCCCTCTCAAATGCACATCCTCCAACACCGCCACCCCATCCGCCAAGCCCGTTAGATCTTTCTTCAGCGCCGCCTCCGAGACTAACGCCAAACTCGGCTCTCACTCTCCTCCTGAGGCCCCGAAGCCCAGAGGCTCGAAACCCAGAGACTCTAGTCTGGAAAAACCTAAGAAGACAATGCCTGAGGCGGACCTTGCGGCGTTCAAGGCGGCTATCGAAGGCAGCGACTTGAGTAAGGTCGGTTTGATCGAAGTGCTGAAGAAGAAATTTCCGGGCAGGCCGGCGGCGGCTATCAAGGGGACGCTGGAGCTGGTTGCGCGGAGGGAGGGAAAGAAAGAGATGGAGAAGAGGTGGGTTTTGAATTAGATAAGTGGGAAGCGATGTGGAGAGACAGGAGAGAGAGGAATGTGTAGATATTGTTAGGGGTTTTTGGCCGTTGTATGCTTCTGTTTCGTCGGGAAAACAGAGGGAGGAGAATTGAGATGGCAACGGATGGATGGTATCTTGTCTGCTAGCTAGCTTGCTTTGGCTTAATTCTATGGCTCCTTTACTCTTTTCTTTGTCCTACTGGCTTGCGAGCAACGACTGTTTAAGTGCTAGCTGCATTTCGTGTTGTACAGGTTTGGAGAATTTTTGTTAGGTTCATATATTGGATGTGAGTGTTTCGGTATGAGATTGTGCTAACCAACAAGAAATTCAAGCGGAGAGCTTCGATAAGAGCTCTCCGGGAACCAAGGCCCGTAGTGGGCTTATAAAAGCCAAGTCAGTCAGGCCATGCTGTAGGATGAATGATTCGTAGGAATTGCTTGCAGCGACTTTTGTGTAATAATAAGTTGTGTAGGGTGGAGTCGTACAGACTGCACTCGTTGAAGTTATTCCCAAGAGTCACCTTTCCACTCGCTCATACAAGGGTTGCCTTTAATTTGCGCTAGAGCCAAGGCTCCTTGATGCAGATTTTGTTTTGTTGTCTTTTCAACAAAGAGAGGATCCTCCTATGCGCTACTGAGCTCAGCCACCCTCCCTCCTTCTTCAAATTGGTAGGAAAGCACTGGTTGCTATATGCAGAGGTCTTGCAGGCTATGTGTGACTGTGCTGTCACATCATCCCTCTGCCGCAAACCAAACGCCAATGCTTGCTAATCTAAGCTTTGTTTTTGTTGACTTTCCCCAGTAGACACGTATTGGCTGACATCAAGGAGGGTTTGATTTACCATTTATTTACACTATCAATCCTGTTCTAATGTTCTATTTCATCTCTCAACTGTAAATATAATATCAAGCAGTGTCCTATTCCTTTATAAATTCCTCCTTAGCAACTAAAATATGTTAAGCACCAGGGAGACTGCACATAATATATTTTTATTCACAATAACTCACTTACTGTGCAAAATAATCGCTGGCAAGAGAGCATTATCCGTCTAGAGAGGTCTGCGATTTTAAAGATATGCAAAGTGAGCAAAAGTTGTTAACTTTAAGCACAAGAGATGGTGCATACTAGAAACTTTGGCGTTTTTGAAATACCCTCTGACTCTTACTCTCTCTTTCCCTTGCTCTAAGATGAAGGAGTGGGACGTCGAAATCATTTGCACGTATATATCTATGATATCTTGTGTTTTTCATATTTAGGGTGTTTCTTGAGTCTTCCTAACAAAGCTTTTCCTGTTTCGCATACCAGGCAAATGCCATAGCTTTCCATCTTATCAAGTACTACAGAGAGGGGTTGAAAGTGTGTTGCAAGGTTAAGTATATATTCACACAGTATTTAAGTCTGCGAGAAGGTGAATTTATCAGCTAGACAGGGAGTAGGTTGAAAAAGCCAAATGCGCCACCTAGTAATAAAACATTAATCTGTGCTAATTCATTTCTAACCTGGTTATGATTAGATGTAAAAAGTTTTAGTAATATAATTTGCTCTTTCAAACATATCTCATGCAGGTTTCTTTCTAATCTACGCCATGCTCTAATGTCCAATCTACCATCTACCATCTACCAAAATCCAATGCTTGCACTGCATACCTAAAATGCATCCCACCTACCAGAACGCCAGTCATGTTGTGATATTGTAAATGCACCGCTGCACCAAAATACAAGTCTGTTTCTCCGCCTCCGCTCTGTATCAATGTCTGCATCTACGACCTCTCTTTCGTCCCCTCCTTGCCCTTAAGAATCTCATTTCCAACCACGGCCTCAGTAGGCTCTGTCATACCCTCGCCTTTCGCCTGGCTCTCATCGTCCGCATCAGCCATGCCGCGCACATCGGTGCTGATCCAATTCCAGCCTCTCACGCCATCTTTAGCCAAAATCTTCGTATCGTCGTATGTCTCAGACCCGGCGTCGGCCTCCGATTCCAAGTCCCGCTCGCTGGTCTTGCTGACTTCAATACCCTGATTGCGCAGCACTTGCAAGATAGCGCGGACATTGAGTTTCACAACGCGTTCCGGCTCTTCCGAGCCGAAAATGCGTTTCGTAAGCCACGGGAACAAGACGCCAAAGTCAGACTGCGAGAGGTGCGCCGATTTATCGGCATAGAAGAGGTTAGGCTGGATAATGGGTGTATTTGTGCCTCCAAGGGTGTATTGGTGTACGTCTGAGCTCGGATCTGGAGAGAGCAGGTTTTTCGTGACGTTGAGATGGGCGCGCCACTTGAAAAAAGCCTGGGACTCGACGGCAAGGAGTGCGGCACCGCCGGGCCCAGTGGATGCGTAGCACGGAAACGGCAGGTTCCAGAGCCAGCGCGTGGACTCTGCGCGCAGGGGGAGACACCACACGTCCAGTAGGACTAGAGGGGTTTGGGGGGTTATCTGCGAGGTGATGGGGGAGCGGGAAGAGGGCAAGAAGAGAGGAGTGTAGGTGTCGGGCGCCGAGGAGGTGCGCGGGGCGTAGAATGTGGATTTGACGAACTGTGCTACGGTCGCGGCACCGAAGCTGTGACCCGCGAATGTGATCTTGCCCGGGCTGTGGACGTCCATCTGCGATGTGAAAGGTGTGAGGGGTACGGAGGAGGTGCTGAGGTTAGTGAGAGGGGTGCCTTGGTCAAGCTTGAGGAGGCTGTCATGGATAGTGCCTAATTCCCATAATCGTACTTTCAGCTGTGCATTGCGGCCGGCTTCGACATCTGGACTGGGGGTGTGAGAGAGTTTTGTGTACTCTATCGTCCGGCTTGCTTTTTTTCCAGAGGGCTTATACGAGTTGGAGTTTTTGGAGGGAAGGTTGCGGATGTAGGATACAGGTGTGGAGCCATCTCTGTGCTCCGGCGCGATCACAATCATGCCGTGGCTTGCGATCGACCCTACGAGGTGCGAGTATGCGTTTCTAGAGCCTCCCAGGCCGTGGGAAAATATCATCACCGGCCATCTCTCGTTCCCTGTATTAGGCTGCAGGAGCGGTGCATTCTTGCGAACGGGTATGGAGATGTAGTATAGAAGACGAGGGAAATACCTGCTCAATATCAGCGCTGCAAATTCACCTGGTTAGACAAACCCACGATACGACCTCCGCTAAAAAGGCACCCGCGCCCAGAAACCTGGTATATGCAGAAATATAGCCTTGCTGCGGATTCGGGATCCAGTTGACGGTCTTACCCTTGGCATTGGGTTCGCAGGGGTAGAAGATGCGGTACTGGACCGTCGAAAGCTTCTCTTCGGGCGCTGGACTCGGGGATTCCAGCTCGGAGACTGGAATTTCGACGTCGATGGTGCCAACTTTGTGCGGACCGGTATAATCGGGGAACGCTGGAACAGGGCTCAAACGGGAGAGGTAGGAGGTCATCGTAGTAGAGGTGTGCGCAGACAAATAATAGAGATCGAGGATGAAGCTATTCGGAGATATTGATACGACGACGGCGAGGTGATGTAGTCGGAGGGAACATACATGTAGGAGGCGAAAAAGCCATGATCAGCCGGATCACGAAAAGAACTTCGGCTCTTTGTTAGTTGGCATTGTGTTTATTGTAGTATGAATGGCAATCTGAGTTCATGCCGTCATTATGTCAAGATGAACTTTAATCCCTGTGGACTGTGGCGTAAGTACGGGCTTAGTCTATTTTGGGGGTAGTGTTTCAAAGCGCAAAGCCACTCGGATATTTAGTCTTCCCGCTCGGATTCAATTGCATGTGATTTAACCACCTCCGAGGGCCCAGTATATCCTCACCCAACGCTCTTTTTGGCCTCCTTTGCGGGCATCTTTTGCCTTACACTCCCACGACGCCTATTGGAGCCCTGTATCGCGCCACTGTCATGCTGAAAAGATGGACTAGCATACGCTGTTCCATAAAATGTGAATCATACCTCAGGAGACTTGGAGCCAGCACCTGGTCAGTCGATTGGGCTGATACAATGTACAAATTCTGGTGGTATCAGAGGTAGGCAAGGTCAGATAGATGCCTCAGGGAGCTAGTTTCCAGGCAGCTGCCAGAATACCTCTGTTTCGGACCCGAGTCATCTATTTGGCGATTCTGATGGTGGTCTCCTGAAGGGAATTCGGTTTTTTCAACTGGTCATGACTGGACGCAAAAACAATAGGTGACTTTCTTCACGACCATGACTAGATACGAGATGCTAACCAAGCTCTAGCGTACTAGGCACAGGGAAACGGAATCTAATACTACATCAGAAGTGTGGAAGTGATGCATGTTTGCACAGCTGTAAGCTACCGTGCAGCAAAGCCTAGTTCTAGTGCAAAGCAAAAAACTTGCTATTCAACGCAAGGAGGCGATTTGTCCATCAGCATGTATCTTCGATCATTGACAGAGAGAAGAAAATTCAAAGCCAAAGAACTCCCTGCTTCTTAAACACTCAAATACTCAAGTCCTCCACTCTCGATTAACATTTAGCAAGTCTCGCCTAACTGTCCTGGAACATCATCCCGCATCGGCGAAAGCTCCCGCTCAAACACCAACGGTTCGACGATTCCGCGAAACAGTTCTGAGCGGCCTCCTGCGTGTCTGATTGGCCGGGCTTGCACTCTCACGTAAGGATGGGATCTGGATAAACATGTACTTCGGCCAAACCAATGTGGCAGCGTGGCTGTAACTGGCTGTTCAGAGTTGGGCTGCGAATGTATGCACATCCATGACAGGATCTTGACCAAGCAGAAGCTCATCTACCCCAGGAGTCAAAGATCCATATATCTACCCTATTGAATAAAGAGGGGATATATAAACTTCTTTTCTTCTTCTTGTTACTGTCCGTGTAACAAACGTGCGCTTCGCGCTTAGCCGAGAGGCTTTCCGCCATCAGCTCAAAATCCTCCTATCAGGATTTTTAGAGAACAGCTTCGGCTTGCCGGTGAAAGGTGCATGAGGAACCTTGAATATGCTTGTATGGTTTTCCCGACCACAAACACAATGCAACATCTGAAGCTCCGCGTTAATGCGCCACCGTTCCCTCAAGCTCGCATCAACACCAACCTCCCACGAAGATATCTTATTCCCGCCCCCCCCGCCCCTCACCATCTCATGTTGCTTCTGCCTTGAGTGCGAGCTCGTCTGTCTGTTCTCTCTGTCTTTCTTTTTCTTTTTCCTTTTCCGTCCGCCTCGACGCCGGCCCGTCTCTGAGCTGGGCTCACACGTTCCTTCACTGGGACTCCATCCTCTCCTTGAAACTGGTATATTCTCTCGATCAGATCACAGACCATGCGTGATGGCGAAGAGAGTTGGGATTCGATGCGACACCGGCGAAGGCATCTTGGAGCCGCTGGTGGCAGGGTTGGAATTGGCTTCCGCATTGCGGGGTTGCAATCCGAGGACCACACTCACGCCTTCGAGTGCTCGCGCCTCTCACACTTCATCGCATGCAGGCTTGGCGGCGAATCTTTCGCCGGCATCAGCAACAACAACAAGAAGAAGAACAGCAGCAGCAGGCCCGAGTTCGCACGCGAGCTCTGAAGTGCCGCAGGTCGACCTACCGATCCAGCCCACGCCCGTCAGAACAACACTCCAGACATCCACATCCCTATCCACCACCTCCGCCTCCTCCTCTGAAGCCCAGTTCCAATCGCAGCCCTCACTTCCAAACCTCGATTCCTCCGCACAGCGCAGTATCTCCCCACAGGCGGGCGGGGTCATCGCAGCTGTATTGCTTAGCGTGCTACTTCTCGCCACCTTGCTTACGCTCTCATGTTGCCGGCGCCGTCGGCGGCAAGCGAAAGCAGAAGGGGGGGAAGAGCCGTACCCATCTGAGTCCCCCCCCCTTTTCAGGCTGATGCGCGCGCTTTTGAGAAGGTGGAGGCTGGGGAATGAGGAGACAGCAGAGAGAAGCCCGGCCTTTGACCGCGTCTGGGGAGAGAAGCCGAAGATGCAGGTCGCATATGGTCAGGGGATGCCAGTCGATCCCGAAGGACCACTGCTCACGCCCCCAAAGCCGAGTTTGGCGTATGCGCCTCTACGCGCGAATCGTTCGTCGAGTTTGTACTCGAGGAGTCTGATGAACGAGTTCGATGAATCTTATATGGAACCGTGGCCGAGTCTCCCGCCTCGACCGCAACCATCTGGATCGACCACCTCCCCATTTGTCAGCGCCAGCGTAATCAACACCCAGCACCCACGGCAACCTTTCGGGAGCAGAGTTTTGGCCATGGAACTGGAAGCACGACGGGACTCGGTCCGTAGTGTCAAATCGGTCTCCAGCACACCTTCGCTTTCTCGCTCGAGTCTAGTATCGAGTGGCAGTACGGTGTCAAGTATAGGTTCAGGATCAGGATACACGAGTCCCGTCACCGAACCTCAAACCCTCGATCTTGACCTCGGGATGGTCCGCGATCTGGACGCCGGGGTGAAGCTGCCCCTTGACGTGGAGCAGGATCTGGGTTTCCGACTCTCCCTGTCCGAAAAAGATGACCAGGTCGTGCCGATGTTGGTTTTGGCTGACTCCAGTCTCGTTTTGACGTCCGGTGAGAAAAGTCGAGCCGTCGAGCTAGCAGGCAGCTTCGAAATAGGTCTCGAGCCCTGGGAGCTCGCCGCCATCGACCAGCGCCGGAAGATCGCACGGGGGGTCGCGCGGGGGAGGGCGTAATGGGGTTCTCGCACGAGGACTGGTTTTTATATAGCGAAGATAATAGAAGATAGGGGAGCAGGGGAGAGAGCGAGGGTAATGATTCACGGTCTACGATCCAAAACTTTACCGGCTTGGCTTGGGATAGAGGGTGGAGTAATTATACATAGTAATGGTTGTGTTGCGTCGGTGGAGGTCGACAGGATCAGTCGAGGCAAGGCGAGAGAGACTCGCACCGGGAAGCCAGCCCGGCGCTGGAAATACTTCCTGCTTTTCTCATCTACTTATACTTTCCTTCGTTTTGTTTCGCACAACACCAACTTGATATATACATCTTATCTTAACTATACTAATGCCAATATAAAAAGTTTCTCAGTCTATGGCAAACAGTTGATACCATGTCGAATGGACCAACCCGAGTCGATCTTCTGGTCACATGAAGTGATAGTTAGCTGCCATATTAACGGGATTTCGGAAGGATAATGAACGTCGAACTGGAATTCTTGCTTGAAGTCTCGGTCTACGAATGCCGCGACGTCGTCCACAGCCTCCCGTAGCTGCCACAATGCACGACTCGATATTCTCATCACGAGAATCGGGCATTCGATATCTGGGATATTACACGACTCCAGGATCCTAAGACTTGGGATGTTCATCTTTCAACTGCTGCGATGCAAGGAAAAACATCACGATCGAAGTCAATGCAGAGGAGTAAGCAGGCCAGCCTTTGAAAAATTTCGAAAGTCTTCTCTGACACTGGTAGGTCAGATCTATGAATTGACGTCGAAAAGTCTCTAGTAGAAGAAAGACTATCGATTAAATGTCACGTACTGCCCGGACTGGGTAGATTCAGTAGCTCCGATCGAATCTCCACATCGGCAAAATGATCAAGCGCTCGTCTGGTCCGGCCCAGATGCCCCAGATATCAGTTGTAGGGAATAAGCAAAAGGTAGAAGAGGCTAAGAAGGTTGGGTGAGATCTGTGAAGGATAATCTGGCTGTGCTAGGCAGTGCTAGCGGGGGCATAGTTACGGCTTGTTTACCATAGCTCTTGAGAATATGTACTCAAGTCACTAGCGCGGATACTACATTGAGTCGCAGGCTAGGAAGAACAGCAAGATGTTAGTATTTTGTTTGCGCTCTTGTAACTAATCCAAAGAGAAAGATAGACTGCTTATATAAAATAGTCTCACCTTTGTTTTTTTATGCTGCTTTGACTATGTATACCTGATTGCTTTGTTGATACTTTGCTGCTTGATCTCACTAAAGCTAACATGAAATAAGTATATTTACAAGAACCATGAGTTAGCATTTGTTCCTGTTTTTTGTTACGATAGAATTGTTTAATGTTAAGAAGCGCGATACAGATTGATCAACAGAAAGATTTTAAACAATGATCTTCGGAGTACTAGGATATTTTGGCTGGATAATACAGGACCTAAACACCTTCGAAGTGATCGATAAACTCAATCTCTTACCGTCAAGCCCATGAGAAACTGCAAGCATGCTGGCGTGAAAGGGTTCCGTCGTGCTGAAAATGACAAGGACCTGTGTGGTATACTTTGCTGCCCTCACTTTGAGACTTTTTCTTCAAAGGATGCGTATATTTCCAAACATCTGCCTCGTAGGTCATCGCAAAGAGTGGCTGCGAGGCTAAAAAGAAGCTTTCTGGAAGTCACAGCTTTAGCAGCTTTGGCGTTATGACAGGCTTGCATGAAGAATGATACGCATGGACTTGAGTATCTCCTTGTTGTGCAACAAACCTATCACAAGGCCCGGATGCTCCCCCGGATTTTGATTAGGCCTTTGATCGACTCGAATTTAGCGTGGAATGCAATGTCTTGAAGTATTTGTCAACATTCCTGGAAGCCCGCGTTACCGCCCTGGGACATTTTTACCGAGAGATAACGATTTTTGTTGTTTCGCTTAGCAGAAGCCATTCTCTATATTCTTTATATTCTTCATATATCTTGGGAGTCCGCTATGGAGAATGTGGATGAGCGCATCAATCTTACTCTATCAAGTCAAAAATGCTCATGAATACCCACGCTACACTGGTCCTCTTGGGCTTGACCACACTCGCGGCCGCGGGATATTTCCCCAACTGCAACCATGACAAGTTTGCTTCTCAAGTATCCACCATGAGCCCTGCTAAGAGATGCTAGCTGCTACCGAGCCTTTAATGGCGATGATTATGCAGATGACGCGCTATCTTACTGCTCACGCTTCACAACGGCCTTAACCACTACCGCCAACGACTTTCCCAGCCAGGCGAAAAGGGCCTGCTCCGACGTGGCTCAGATCTCGTCTGTATGCTCCTGCGCGTATCCGGCCCCAACGGTCAAGCGAAGTACCACTACAGAGTCCACATTCAAGTCTCCGACAAAATCATCGTCAGCGACTATATCTTTAACCCCTCCGACAACCCCTGAATCGCTGACGAGATCCACTACTTCCTCCCTGGAACCCACCAGTCCCACCAGCAAAGAACGCGCAAACCTGAATTTATCCAGCACTGCTTGTTTCTTGCCTCTCCAGACCAGCGTGATAGCATCCCATACGTGTGGCACGGGCACCAACTGCTACCGTGGACTGGCGAATATTGGACCAGGTGGTATCCCAGCCTCAGAAGTCATCGCCTTCTGCGGCACTTATACCACCGCTCTTAACACCGGCAGTACGGGCATCCCCGCGGGCGTTGTAAGCTCCTGCGGCACCACGACAACTCGCATCTCTTCCCTCTGTTCGTGTCTGGTCTCCAAGCAAGGAGCCTGCGCTGCCGCTGCCACGAGTCTCCCTCTGAGTTCCCCGACTCGCACGGGGGCGCCCAGCTCGCCATCTAATGTCAGGAGCAGCACCAGCGGACCCTCGCAATCCACCAAATCCGAGTCCCGTGCACCCACCAGCACATTTAAAACCGCGGTCGTGACCGATGCGCTGCCAGAGAAGCCAGTCGTCTGCAACGAGGACAACTGCCTCCGCGCGTTCATCCGTGGCAACGGATCCGAATTCTGCTCGGCATATACCCGCGGCGGACCAGACCCTCCCTCTTACCCTACTTATACAACCCAGGTACGTGGCCGAATCTTGATGATGTATCCTAGTGCAGTTTTTCGGCTTCGCATCCAGGCTGGAGCGCATCGTTGAGAATCAAGGCTAACCACTCTTCTCCTAGTGTACGGGCCCGACGACCTCGCGAATAAGCTCGGCCTGTACGTGTCTGAACAGGCCGACCGAAGCACCCAGGCTTGATTGAAGAGTAGCATACTGAGTCGAGGAAGCGCAGGCTGGAGGGTCGGCCGTCTAGGCTATTCACGTCAGCGATGAGGCTCTTCCCTACTGTCATCATCTGAATCTCTAATTATTCGATCACGTCTCGAGTACGCGAGTTTGGAACCATAGACACGGAACTCAAAAGTCTTCTTTTATCTCTCCTATTTACTTTCTCAGCAACAAGCTTTTATCTCTAGTATAGTCCAGTACCAAGAAATAGCCTCCCAGTATCACGCAGTACCAGTGGCAAAAGGCTTCTTCATATCACCTTCTCCTCCCCACATCCATTCCCCATTTTCATGTCCATGAAATCGTTTACAATATCCTTTACGCACCACAGCGAGCTCTTATGCTGTATTATGCTCAACTCCTGCCACGCCTGCATCGTCCCTATGTAACATGCAGCATGTCGCAGTGACCAATATCCACGAATACACGCATCACGTGCCATTCGCGCAAGATAAAGCTCATGGCAGGGAGCGGCGGTTACTCGTAATCGGCCGTGTGGTTGTCTCTTTTCTCGGCTAACGTGCGGAGACGGGCAGGTTGGTTGGTTTGTTTACGGGGTAAGCGAGGGACGCCAAGAGCAGGGGATCTCAGGGGGAAAGAGCTTCTCGCTTAGAGCCGTAGACAGAAAGCATAATCTGACCTGGCGAGAAACAGACAAACGCTTGAAAAGCATTCCCTTATTTTTGGTAGATTGACTGATGCCACAGGACCTTAATGGGAGATCATAGGAATGACTGCTGCAGCATTTTGGTTGTGGTATTTATACCTAGTCTTGAGACCAGTTGAAGTAGATTTTCTGTTAGGCGTGTGACTGCAGGCTCACAGTAGAGTATTATGGCAATTCAGAGGACAACTGGCACCATTTCGAAGCTACCATTTAAGCTTCCTGACATATATAAAGGAGATTTGGCCAGCAAGAAACATATGTCTTCACAATTTTTCGAAAGCTCCATTTTCATCACCCTTGCCTCTATGCATGAAAACTCCCCTGCTACTAAGCGCAGTTCAACTGAAGCTGGGAGAAGCTGGGAGAAGTATGCTAGAAGTCTCTTTATTGGTTCTCCATCCTTCTGCCTTGAGAGGTGGACCTTAGTAATCTGGAGTTATAATCAGTTGATGATGCCAGGAAACAATTTTTTCGAATACAACTCAATCTGTAGCTTTTTCAAAAAAAAAAAAAAAAAATTGCTGTTGAGACTATTCGCATTTGAGGATTCTCGATAGAGACTTTGTCAAAAGTCACATCAGGCGAGAAATTCACTTAGCTCTAGCTCTGAATAGATCTTATGTTTCTTCTCTCCAATATAAATCTCATCTTCTTGTATTGCGAAATTAGAAGGTGCTGATAATTACATAAAAAATTATTATTATGCAGTATGAATTATGCGTTCGATTTTCTCATCTTTCAAGCATGGCAATTTCCGGACCAAGACTATTGTCCAGACTAATTCAAGATATTAGATCCAGGTGTAAGAGGTGTCAAAGATTTACAAAGTAAAAATACTGACTTGAGCTAGTGAGCAGAAGTGAAGCTGCAGTCACAAATGTACCAGAGAACTCTTACACATGTCTAGTTTGGAGACTTTTCATGGAATCCTTTGAAGAGATCTGAGTCATCTCCCTGTGTGGGTATCAGGCACTTCACATGGCACCGCTATTTCTCTTCTACAAAGTTCAAAAGCCGCCAATCACTCTGTAAGTTTTTCAAGCAAATGTGTGAGAGCATGAGTATGTGCAAAGTTTGCATACTTCTCAAAATCCATATTATTCTGACGCATTTGACTGAAAGCTGGCGCATAACCTGTCACAAAACCTATATTGATTGCTTTTCGGATAGCTTTGGCTTTCAAGGCTCTTGGCTATCTTCTCCAAATCAAATGCATTGGCCTCTAAAGCTGGAAATCTCCTGCCAATCATACCACCGAATCATTAAGATTGGGACCAAAAAAGTAAGTTGACCCGAAGGACTTCCTGAATGAGTGAAGATCATAAATACTTCACAGCTCTTTAGTTGTTTTGGCCTTAGGTGAGCTAGGACCAAAACAAAGCAGAGCATTACTGCGCGCAAACTGTATGCTGGACATACTCAACTGTCCCACTTTCTTATGTCATAATGAGATTTAAGAGCATAGTGTTATCCTTGTTCCCAGTTCCTTGAAGAGTCTCAATGTCACAAATGTGTTTCAGCAAGGGAAATAATTTGGGCGAACTATGTGGTCTAGAATAGCTGAAAGAATAAGGCGGAAAATAGACTGAACCCTTTAAAATTGAAAGCGCTATTTGTCAAAGGTTACAGAGCTCGCATTCTATTGTATGATTTTAGTAAGTGCCTTCATAAAAGTGTTCGATAAACAAGCCTCCACACAGGCTCACAGCGGCCCTTGAAATCTTCTATAAACATCTCCATGGCCTTCCAATCCACTATGCTTCTCAATCAGATTCTTGAACGGCATCTCCAGCTCTAAAATCTGGTTCCATTCATCTCTCAGGAAAGCTTTCGAATAGTCTTGTTCTTGTGGCTTTTTTTTCTGAGGGCAATAGTGAGAACTGTGAGAAAAGCAAATAAATTGGCTGGGTTTCGTGGGGACTAGTTACGAAATAATGGAAATCGAATGAGACAGGTCTTTTATAGATTTTTGTACAGAACTTGGGTAATGATTGAAGTGAACTGTGACTTCTAGAGGATACTATGATGTGATCGGAACAGTTGGAACAGTCATCGATCAAGTCAAGCATTGTGCAGAGAAGGGCAAAATGAGGAAGGGAAAATAAAATTAATAAGTTTTTTTCAGCCAGAATGTTTACTATGTCTAAGGCCCTACATACATCTAGTTTTTTATCTTAAATCTTCAAATAATAAGTCGAGCTTACTTCTATTTGCTGATATTTTCGATATTGGCGCTTGGGCTTAGATTCAGGACAGAGTTTAATCAACATACAGTCAAGCTTCAAACCCTTACCTAGGAGATGAGAGACTCATCAAGTTCTCTGTCTTAGAAAACCAATGTAGCTGATATAAAAAAGCTCATGCACTTCCTGTGCGCTCAACAACACTGTTCCGCAAAAATCACTACCAAGTCTTCCGAAAATATACTCTTTAGAAAGCTGTTATATCAGTTTTGAAATGCATGTAGTTGCAAATAATATCCATTACACTTCAGAATCAGTATAAAAGCCAAGCAAAGCTATTGCTGCATTCCCAAAAGCCACTGCTAAGAAACAAGGTGACCTTTTTACAGCACAATTAATTTACCATCAAGGCTTACAGAATACAAAGTGATA
The DNA here is from genome assembly GCA_032760415.1 of Diplocarpon rosae. Lineage (NCBI taxonomy): Eukaryota > Fungi > Ascomycota > Leotiomycetes > Helotiales > Drepanopezizaceae > Diplocarpon > Diplocarpon rosae. The sequence continues at coordinate 138,092 of JAUBYV010000011.1, forward strand.
CAAGGTGACCAGAATATAGACTCTCCAGGACCGCCCAGACCCCGTCGTCCATAACACCACTGTCTTCCCCGCCACAGCTATGAATTTCTGACTAGACTGTAACCAAATATCAATAAATGCATGCGATTGAATCAACACGATCGAACTTGATCCAATCCAAATATCCAGACTCTAATACTACTTCTCGTGACCTTATATACAAACAATCTCTTCCATCTATGCCTACCATCAAATACCTACACTTCTCTCGTTTGCCTACAAATCGGAACTCAATTTGGTTTGGAGATGTTGGCTTGTGTTCACCACACAGAGCACTATGTAACTAATATTTGCCGTTTAAGCTAGAACATCAAAAACAACATCGCAAATTTTGTAGAAGTACTCAAAGTGCGCAAGAATTACTAGTTGGAATTATATCAAAATATTAATTTTATATAATTCAGCTTTATATTTTCTTTCTACTTGATACAACTATATTCCTGTAGTATATAAAGCTTAGCATTTCGTATGCCATCCATCCATCCGCCGCAATATAAGCTTCTATTATATTAGGCATACTTCTATACAAATTATCAAATAACTACTGATCTATAGTATCCTATTCAGCTTGAAAATCACTCTCTAGCTTTTGCTAAGCATATACTAAGTAAGATTTGTTAGCAGCAATATCTGTGAACATTACAGATAAGCGTTTCTTAAGGTGCTACTAAATATGCCTAACCAGGTTAAGATCAGGAAAAAAAGGAGGCTAATTTTGTATTTAAACAATCCCTCTCTCTTGAAACTATGTTTTCACCTTATTTGCTATATGAATAGAAGCATTATCTTGCATGAATTTATACCCTAGGTCCAATTGCTTGAAAATTAGCTCTACTTCAGCGTTAAGAACCTCCAAGTAAGAATCTGCCGAACACCTATGCTTTTTGCTTTCAAAATTACGATCCACAATACAAAGTGGCAAGGATAAATAATCAACAAAAAAGACATGAGACGAGACAGGAGTTGGAGTTCAAGAGGGAAGGAGGAGGAAAGGCGCTGGTGTGAATAAGCGATGTTTACTTACTGTACCTCCTCCCTTTCGTTTTCGTTCAAACTCCGCGGGAATGATCCTTGGTCTGCCGTTTATAGCAGCGATTAGATATTCTAGCTATATGGTGTAGCAAAGTATTACTTTAAGATTTGAAATCGAGATTGACAGACCAGCAGGGTGGAAAACAGAGAAATTGGGTGAATCACTGTGTAAACAGTATCTCGCCTACAAAAAAAATAAAATAAAAGATAAAAAATAAAAACTTACCTCTTACCTTCAAAAATCTTTCATGTCCGAGTTCTTTTTCCTTCTCCACTTGCACCTCATCGGCATACCGGTGTCCTTTTGATCTCCCGAACAGCTTGTAGTGCGCGAAAAATACTCTCCGAACGCTAGTCGAGACACGGTTCATGGATATTCATTGGTATCAGCTCATCTCATCGTATCTGAAGACCCCCCATGACTATACATACACTCCCCGGTCCCTACTCAATGCGATCCTTACTTCCCCTCCTCTCGGCCCTTCCCACATCACCCTCTGGCGAATCCGCCTTTTTCTCTTTCCCAATCTCGTGAACCATCATATCGATGCCCACGCGGAAAGTCTTTCCACGCCACACAACCGTCGTCCCCCCGTAACAGGCCCACGTCCAAATCGGCAGCGCAAGGACCTCTCGGCCAAGCCACGCACCGATCCACTCACCCAGGCCTCTCCTGCGATTCTGGCTCGGTGGTCGGGCGAACGAAGGGGTATTGGCATCGAGTTCTATCGACGCACCGGAATGCAATTTGTCGTAGACAAAAGAATCGACGAGCATCCATATCATGACGATGGCTATCCAGAAGAGGGAAAATGTTGTCCAAGTGTGTGGGAGAGGGATGGCTGGGAGGGTGGAGAGAGCGAAAGCGCCGTAGGCTGAGCAGAGGAGGGGCTCGACGCCGGGTTCGACAAAGGTCGCTAGCATGACTGTCCATTTCCTTACTCTAAGCCAGCGCACCCTGCGAGCGGTGTATTCCCGCACGGACATCAGAGCCATGGGCTGGATTGCCAAGTCGCCGAATAGCAAGCAGTGGTTGCGATACCGTGTGGTGGAGGGGGGGACGGGATGCCGCCACAGCATGTCGCCGATGAGGTGGTCCTCGCAAATGTTGGAGGAGAAGAAGTCGATACCGGGGCCGTAGGAGGGAGAGGATGATGTCAGCGCATCGAGGTGCGAGCGCCGGAACATGTTAGATTTTCCCACTACGCATGGGGCTACCGACACGGTGTTGATGGCAGTGTAGAATTTGGCGTGGGCGATTGCCATGAACATCTCCTCGAAGCGGCCACCGCTTTCGCGAAGGAGAGAGGAGAGGGCGCCTTTCCGCGAGCATGGGCGCGTGATGCCGGATGGGGAGCTTGGGTTAGAGGGGACTTCGTCCCCGTCGGGATCGTGGGCTTGGAGTAGGCCCCGCGCTTCTTCGCCGGCGCTTGCACCTACGCTGGCCACAACGAGTGGGAGCTGATGCACAAATTTGTACGGCGTGGTCTGTATTCCGCCTGGTTCAAAGCCGCACAGCTTATCAACCATACGGCCTGCTACGCCCTTGCCGACCCAGACATTACAGTCCATGATCCAGACCACATCGCCCTTGGCTTCGCGATAGCCTCTACTCATATTCCTAATCTTGGGGTTAGGCCCCAGGTTCGAGCAGCCATCAAGGCCGGCCAGGTAGGGATCATCCTCTTCGATCAGGATGCGGGCGTCAAAGCCGGGGAAATCGGTAAGCAGGCGTTGCAAGACGGGCAGCGCGGGATCGGACGACGCGGCGACGCAAAAGTAAATGGTGAGTTTCTGCGGCGGGTACGTCTGGTGGAAGGTCGCCGCCAGGCATTCGTAAAGCTGTGGTTCGAGACCTTTGACCGGACGCAGAATGGTGAGGTGGGGGACGTCGTCGAGCCTCAGCGTTGGAGAGACGGCTGGCTGGGGGATGCGGCTGTATTTGCGATATCTAGACGGTCGTGCATGATGGATCAGTAGGTGGCCAAGGGTATTTTTTATAAATAAATAGAGCACGGAGGGGAATGCGAGCAGAGCAGAGCAAAGCATAGCACAGGAGAGCTGTGCTGAGCTGAGCTGAGCTGAGCTGAGCTGAGCAGAGCAAGCCAGATATGCTCGTACCCCGCAGAGTAATGCGCAGGCACTCGGTATGTCTCTCTTCTCGTTTTTAAGGTTTAAAGAACTCACAGCTGGATTGTCCCGATAGCCTGGACCGCCACAATGAAGCAGAACCAGAGCCCGCAGGCCAACGCGACGCCGTAGACGGTGCGAGAGATGTCATACTGCGACTGTGGATCAGGCAGTATGGCGGCCGTCGAGGCGCTCGAGTTGTATACAGAGCCCATTCAATCGCTACCGAGTCAGATCAAATCAATTGATCAGGACAGCTCAGCTCAGCTGGTGGTTGTTCCTTGCAAGGCCGCCTGGCCCCCGGGATCAGTCGAAGATTTCTGCGACGCTACCCGTATGAGCGAGTCGAAACATTAGCCTTCTAAGCTCTCAGCCTCGGCAAATCCCGGGGCGGAAATTTTCTCTCTCATGTCTGAACCTCATCATCGTCCATAGTCCATTCACGCCGTCCACTCTTTCTTCTCATCAACACAACACCACTGCTCGATACCTTCGAGCTGCACATCTAACTGTTAGTCAACCCTCGCTCCTCCTGTTGCTCTTCTTCCATGCCGGGATCGGGTCGACCCCCTCACCCCCACCCCGATCATGTATGCAGTGATGACTCCAACGACGCTTAGGAGAACGGCTCTGACTTTATGTCGCTCTCCTGTGCTGGCTCATTTCTCTCCGGAGAAGACTACAACGGTATCTGAGCATACAAAACCATACAACTCTCGACTATATTTACAATCGAGAACAGATAAATTATTGGTAGCGGAATCAAAGACTAACATCGCTCGCAGAATAGTATGGCCTCCCGGTAGCAATCAATCACTCACCATGGCAGACATTACACCAAAATCTCCCGCCGATCTTGCCATTCCTACGAATGCACAGTCTCATAAAGCGCCAGGTCCTTACAAAGCCTGTGGGCCCACGAAACTCGAACAGTTGAACAAGCTCTACGCTCTGCCGGCCCCCCTCCGAACCTACCCCCTCCCCACTTTTGTCCCCCACAACCCCCTCTCTCTCTTCCACATCCTCTTCGTCTGGGTCTCACAGTCGTTCAGCTCTCCATCCTCACATGCCGACCGTTTGTTCCAAGGCTGGTTCTCACCCGAAACCAGATCTGTCCACGTCACAGATGCTCGGTCCGTCCGGGGCCTGTGGGAACAGGGGTTCTATGGTAAGGGTACGCTGAGTCGCAGCGAACCCAGCTGGCTTACCCGCGAACAAGCTCGGCTGGGTACGGGTAAAAAAAAGACCAGCCTTGAGGATGTGACGAGGCAGAGGCGGTTGGAGAGGCAAGTCATGAAATGGGAAAGGGCTAGGAAGGAGAGAGAGGCAATCGATTCCAAGCTGCAAGAAGAGGCAGAGGCTGCCGCATCTGCGAAATCTGTTGAAGATAAGCCAAATGAGAAAATTTCACTCGGGGGAAAGGTCTCGCCACCGGCAGAGACTGTGATTGACAGTCCAACTCAGCCCTTCCTGGTTGCCGAGGATGTGGTGACGATGAATGTACCGGCAGACGCTGTCATCTCAGGCACCCGGCCACTTGTTGAGGATATGCAAATGGCTTACAAAAGCTTCAATACAGCTGCCCCTGTTGGTCCTCTGGAGCTCTTAGCATTGCCAAACTCCCAAGCGGAACTTCATTTCCTCGGGACGAAGCGTGTGGATTGCTTTACAGAAGATTTCCACGACAGCTTTGTCCAGAATTTCTTTGCTCCTCCGGTCGGGCCCTTAGAATTGCTAGCTCTCCCAAATTCAATCAACTCATTCCTACCACTTCCACCTGCTTTGGAGATTCAACATTCCTTCTCAGACTTAACCTTCTCTCAATCCGATGGTCGCGCCGATGCAAATGATACTCTCCAAGAGCGAATGGTACGACCCACGTCAAATGTATCAGAAGACCCTGAAATCCCCGGCGACTCAGAGACGACTGAAAGCACATCCAACTCAGTCCACTCCTTGCAAACAACAGACACGTTCTCCACCAACCCCTCGCCAATACCCTCGACACCGCGCTCTAAGTGCCAGAAAAGCGTGCGCTTCTCGCCAACCGTGGAGAAGACTACCTTCCTGCCATCCGAGCCACCAAGTCCGGAACGGGCTGTCCCTGCACCCTCCCCGCTCGCCAGCGCTTTACCAGCTGTAGAACCCGAAATCGTAGCTGAACTAGAGCCACGGCCCCTGATCATCACGAACCAAGAACACACCCAACTCACCCTCGAAGAGGCGTTCTTCCTCTCCTACGCCCTGGGCGCCCTTAACGTCCTCTCCCCACTCACCTCCCTGCCTTTATCCAACCGCGAGCTCTTCACGCTCTGCCTATCACACTCCTCATTCCCACCCTCACCCTCACCCTCTTCCTCAGACCCCACCAACAACCCCGGTACAGCATACGCCCCCGATGCCCCCTTCCTGCTAAACTATGTCGTCTACCACCACTTCCGTTCCCTCGGCTGGGTCGTGCGCTCCGGCATCAAGTTCAGCGTCGACTACGTGCTCTACACGCGCGGCCCCGTCTTCACGCACGCTGAGTTCTGCGTGCTGATCTTACCCTCGTACACGCACACCTACTGGTCCTCGACCCCGGAGCTAAGCGCTTACGGCAGAAACAAAGAGGAGAGGACGTGGGCGTGGCTGAGCTGTGTCAACCGAGTGGTGACGCAGATCAAGAAGACGCTGGTGTTGGTTTATGTAGAGATTCCGCCGCCGCTTGAAATTGATTCTAAGCCTGGGGCTGGGAGGGAATGTGACGAGGGGGAGATTGCGAATGTGTTGGGCCGGTATAAAATCAGGGAGGTGGTGCTGAAAAGGTGGGCGGCTAATCGGATGAGGGATTGACAAGACATGTCGACCCTCCGCCAAACCGTTTTGAGCTGGAACCGTCGTCAAAAGGGCCGGGGGTGAGGCAATTCACGAGTGTAAATTATCGATTTCGAGTACTTGTAAAAGCCCGTCGTTCATAGGAAACCCCATCTCTTCTCTCTCTCTCTCTCTCCCCTTTTGCCTGTTGGTGCAGCACAGTCATACCGCGAGATCGCTCCGCTGCATCATGAACAGAAATATAAGTAACAAGCATTCCACAGCTTGCTAGGCTGGCAGGCTCAAGAACTGGTTAGCGAGGACTACTCTACGAGACTGGTGGTTTTTTATGTGATGCTGCCGCTTAGCTATTTCAAAAACCCTTGCCCTGCCCAACGCTTTCAAACATTCAAATAATTTGCCTATTTATACCGCGCGATATTAATGAAAAGAGCTTTGAAAGAGTCCTCAGAGTTAGGGCTTTCCAAGGTGTGTACGGTAACACCACGCGGTAGACGCCAGCCATACGCATCAAAACTGTGACTGCATTTTCACACCTCTGCTACAACTTGTTGTCGAGCTCATCTCCTGAACAGAAATCATCCATGTCTGAAGTGAATACCACGCCGCCGCCACAGGCTTCGGACATCCCTGGTCGCCTGATCATGACTGACACTGACACATCTTCCTCAGTTCGCGAGGAACGCATTGTTGAGCCTCCAAGTCCGCCAGCTGGGCAAATTCCTCCGGTGCCTCCACTACCTCGCCTCTTTCCTAGAGATCGAGCTACCGTCAGAGACTGAGCACACGTACGTGCAACGGTCTTCTCCTCTAGATCTCGCAGATTACATTCTGTCGTTTACGTCTAGTTAAAGTGTTTCTTACTAGTGCCATATACGGCATTTCGGAATCTTAGGAAAGCGCTTTGGATCCCGCACCCAGACAGGTCTTGGGGCGTTCGTTGATACTCATCCCCGAACTAAACCTATCCTGCCTCTCTATGCGAATGGCTTATTCCTTCGCGCTTCACTATTTTAATCTATTCATCTCCTCTTTTCTAAGGAGATATCAACCACTTCGTATGGTTGACAAACACTTTACATAAGATATACAGCTACAAACGTCGACAGAAAAGTCTCTGCGGCAGATGGAGCGGCCGTGAGCATGCGGGATTGTGAAGCTGACTTGCAGCTTGAGGATTTGTGCTGATGCCGGGTTGGCGACTCTGTCGTATCCTGCTGTATTGAAAATGTGGGACAAGGCTGTCAGAGTCGGTGGAGTTTCGAATCCTGCTGTATCAATCAAGAACTCAAGAAATGACATGAAAAAAAGTCATCTCGCCTTACTTCTCTGTCGCTGCCACTCAGGATACCCCTCCGCCCTCCCTCTCCTCCATCAGATTTTGAACAGGACTCCCAATATCTCTCCTCAGTCCAGCTCGAGAACCACTGGCAGTATTTCTCCTTTCATCTTCCCTCCGTGTTCTCTCTTTTTCCCTCTCTCCTTTTTTTCTCTCCCCCCTCCGCCCCCCCCTCTCTCTCTCGCATACTAGCGAGCAGCGAGGAGAGCCTTTCCACCACGCGCGCACTTCTCCGACGACACAGAGGGCTGGGAGAGCGTTTGCCACACAAGACATTGGATAAGGCCACGAAAAACGTGCGTCGGCCGTGCTATTATCATTGTGATTTATGATCTGAGTGCTGGGGGTCAATATTCAGTCACTTACTCAGGCGCGCATCTGTGTCCGAATCGGCTCGGTCACTTGCAGGACATGCTCATCTTCTCATCCTCTGCGCTACAGCTGGTGGAGATTTTGCTCGGTGAAGGCATGCTCTCTCAGCATTCATCCTCTCGACTAGAGTGGATCTACTGCCTCGTATGATGACCCCAGCCCGCAAATCGCTGCTCGCCCACGTATTCAAGCCGGGTTGCAGCTTCATGCAGATGCAGACAGAGCATTCGTGGGCTTGTGGAGTAGCTCCCGATCCTTCAGTCGCGGCTCCAGCGGAAGCTCGCAGAGCTGGGGGAATGGGACGAGGGCGGGCGCGGGCGCGGGCTTCTGGAACGGGTGTGTGATAGCGAGACGAAATCCACCGGGGCGTTGCTGGCGCTGTGAGACGAGACTCTTCGGACTGGCGGCGAGGAGATGGAGAGAAGGAGAAAAGGGGGTAGCTAAGTAAATTACTTGAAGTATTCGGCAGAGAACAGGGGGCAGCACACAGCGAGAGTCACAGGATCAAGAGTAGTATGACCCATCACAGGGGACGCGATGACTCGATAACAAGCGTGAAAGGAAGACGCGTCCATTAAACATTCCAGTCTCATCCTCACGCCCTGGCCAAATTCCTCATCCCAATACCGACTTCCCACATATGAATCTATCACATGACCACCACGCTACTTGACATGCCTCGCGCGATAGAAGTGCATCAAAAACAGCCATTCAAACCCAAAACAACGCATCAACCAGTAAGATCAATCAGACCAATCAGATCAATAAGATCCCCCGCACACCACATGCGTATAAAATGGAGCAACCTATGCCAGCCCGCCGCCTAATCTTCGGCAAAAAAATTACACAAATATAATTCTTGACACCGCTAATTGGGACAGCTACAAAGCAATTTGGCGCAGAGGAAGCGCGCGGGGCTCATAACCCTGAGGTCCCAAGATCGAAACTTGGAATTGCTACAGTTGTCCAACTTTTGCTATTTGTTGGAGAGCTAATCAGTTGTCGTTGAGGTCTCTTACCTCGAGTTCTCTATTGATCTGCTTTTTGCACTGTGGTACGAACCTATCGCCGCTGAAATGCCCGAGGATGTTCTCCGGATCCGCTTAGCGAGGGGGGGGAAGGGGGTGGTCGTAGGAATGCATAGCAGTGAAGGAGCTGATGACTGATTGTCACTCTCGCATGAATAAACGCGGACACTGCTGCCAAAGCTCATGGTTTTTTTTGCCGTTTCACGTTCTGTGGGTGATTAAAATCTTGTTGATTGATTATCTGGCCCTGTGCGCTTCACTTGTGCCATCACGATGAGTACCATTACGTTCGGAGGGCTAGGCAAAGATGATGAATCTATATTTTGCTAATAAAGACTACAATTGAAGATGACGATTTTATCTCGCGAAAGCTGTGTAATGTTACGTTTCGATCCGACCCATTCCTGCACGACAAACTCCGCAAAGACCAATTCCAGTGCTCGCTCCCTATCCCCAACGCGGGGCTGACTCTTGCCAACGCAAGTGTATGTGTGAAGAAGATGAAAATGCAAGAATCTCGAAGCCAAGAGCCCTCCCGCACCCAGTGAACTCGCAGGCCCCTTAGTAGGCCACCGGCGTGCTCAGGGTAAAGGTCACCGGCGCCCCCGACATCTGGACCCAGATCGTCAGCGGGTCGGCGCCCACCTTCTCCGTCGTGAAGCCCTGGGTGTCGGTCACCGTACCTGGCACCGTGACGGGGATCTTGGCCGTGCAGGTGTTGCCCGTGGCAGTGAGCGTGACGGCGGTGATGGTCTTCGCGCTCGGGTTGGTCGTGTACGACACCGCGGGCTGGCACTTGTCGCGCGCCATGCGGTTGGTGAAGTCGGCGGCGATGTCGTCGTGCTTGAGCGAGAGCATGGGCCAAGTGACGAGCCGCACCATCTCCTGCACGACCGTCTCGCCCCAGGCCTGCAGCATGGATAGCTTCTTGCTCTGCCCGTTGATGGTGGTCATGCCGGCGGTCACGTAGTTCAGGTTGGCCTGGTGGAACATATAGGGGTCGTGGTGCAGGCCGAGGAGGTGGCGCGTGTTAGTGGCCTTCTCGAGGGTGAGGAGGGCGTTCCAGTCGCCCTGGCCGGCCGAGGTGTTGATCCACTCGGCGACGGTGCAGGCGGGGAGCTGGCAGTTGTAGTAGATGTTGGTGGCCCAGCGCGGGACGACTGTGGCGCCGGCGTAACCGTCGACGGCCACGGTGCTGATGAGCGGCCAGAACTCGTTGACCTGATTCATGAGGATGGGGCGCGTATTGTCGCCGACGACGTTCTGGATACCGGCGTCGAGGCGGGCCTTGATGGCGTCGCCGTTGTGCATGCCCGTGATGGCGGGGGGGATGAGGCCGTTGGGGCTGAAGCGCGTGGCGGCGGCGATACCGACCTGCTTCAGCCAGGCCTGGTTCCAGGTCAATTCGCGCGAGACGTCGAAGTAGGTCGCATTGTTCTCATCCTCGTGGGTGAAGGTGTGGGAGACGTGGGCCATGGCGTTGAGGTTGGTCGGATTGGCAAACCAGACCTTGAGCGGATCCAGGTTCGTGCAGGCCTCTGTATACGGGTAGGCCGTCGGGGTCGCGGGCCACAGGTTGGTGCCGGAGCCGAGTGGCTTCATAAACTCGAGGGCGGTGTCGTTCTGCCCGGCATACTCGATCGGCCCGGTGCCGCACGCCGTGGCCCCGGTCGTGGTAGCGGCCGCCGCCTCGATGTTACCGTTGCCGTTGTGGCCGATCTCCATGAAGTAGCTGCTGCCGGTCGACATGCGGCTGTTGATGTCCTTGGTCCAGGTCACGTGCTGGTCCAGGTCCGCCGGCGTGAGGCGGAAGGTCTGGCCGGCCGGCTGGTAGATGTCGGATTCCAGGAACATGTCATCGACCTGCGTGCTCAGGTAGACCCGGCGGAATCCTGTGTAGAGGCCACGGGTCGCCCACGTGATCCAAGCGTGCTGCAGGTAGTTGGACGACGAGGACCAGGCCGTGGCGAAGCCGATGAAGAAGACCATCTGCTGGCGACCGTCGATGGTGTTGATGACACCGGCCGTCGAGTTGCTGGAGAACCCGGTCGCGGGCGCGAACGACGCAAACTCCTTCGCAATCGTGGTGTTGGTGATGTTGGCCGGATAGTGATAGAGTCCTGCGGTGCTGACACCGGCGCCGACCTTCATGCCGGCCGTGGGGAAGGCCGACGTGTCGGAGATGCTGACGAGCTGCTCCACGCCGGCGGCACAGCAGCCGCCAGCAATGGCCGCCGTCCCGTACGCGGGACCTGGGTAGACATCGATGCGCACCATGCGCACGCCAAAGGTCACCTGATACTGGTAGAGCGTGGCCAGCTGCGTGGCGGTGAGGGCGCTCTGGAAGCCGAGGGTCCCGCCATAATCGTAGCTGACCTCGGACAGGATGACGATGGCGCCGTAGTTACCCGCAGTCGACGACTTGTTCAGGGCGGGGAGCGTGATACCCGTCTGCGGGACGACGACCAGCTGGTACGGGATGCCGTATCCATTCAGGCCCGACGTGGCCGAGTAGGCCGACGCGTTGTCGCGGGCGAATATCAGGATGGTCCCTTGGACACTGGTGCCCGCTACCAAGGCGCGGGGAGCTGCCACCAATGTATTTTGCACCGTGGTGTTGGCCGTCACCGCCAGCCCATTGACTTTGGCACCCGATCGTCAGCTAGGGACCGGGAGTTGAGCAGAGCGCACGTGACATACCTATCGTGGTCGTGGTCGGCACGACTGGTGCGATTGCCTTTAACAGATCCGTCCCGGGCAGCGAGACGGGCAGCTGCCGAGCGTGATGTTTGTGGGCAGCGACTCCTGAGACGGCGCACGCCCAGGTGATAGCCTTGAGCAGGCTTGTGCTGGTGGAGAGCATGAGGGGCAACGGGAAATGAATGACAGACCGATAGAGAGCCTCGAAGAAGAGCAAAAGAATGGTTTGATGATACGCCGAACCGAAGAATACTGGCCAGCCTATATAGGCGGGGGGGTCAGGCGAGGCGACATTGAGCTTGACCTTTTTGCCCCCCTGACAGCTTTGACTGACAGCTAGGGATCTGGATGGTGGATGGTGGTAGGTGGATGGTGAATTGTCAATGATCAATAGTCGATAGTCGATGGTCTCGGATGCCCCAGCTCGGTCATGTCAGCCACACGGGACGAGAAGGGTCCAACCAAAAGAGCTGGGACGGAGGCCACCACAGTCTGGCCCAGTACGTACTTCACGTAGCACCTCGTAGATCCGCTGCATCGGGAGGCCGAGATCCCAAAGCGTACGCTGGTACAGCGACTATCTGTTGTTCCTTGTTGATGACAAGGGGTAGTGGGAAGAAGTCGAGGGTGTCTAACTCAAAAGAGGTAGTCATCCGTGGAACACTGCTTCGGGACGAGAATTTATGTCAAACCAAAATCTTCGTTATGTGCTATCTCACGTCAGCTATCTTGACATGAAAGGGAAAAAAGGGAAAGATCCTAACTAATCCATAACAAGCCGAAAAGTAAATCATGTGTTCTTGGGGGTTTGGGTTGTAGAACACATGACTGGAGAATTCCCGCGTCGAGGCATTACAGGAATTGATTCGACCTCGTGGAGTTAAGCGTCCTCCTTTCGTGGAGTTCAGGCTCCCTCGGACCTTTCGACTCTATTGACGCTCTCGCCCAGGTAAGCGGCCTCCCCATTTTCCAAGGCTCTCTTCCCTCGTCAACTGTAGCGGCCTCCCTCGGATATTTTGAGCGAGCAAAAAGGTACCCGCTTGTACTGTACGTGAGCCAACCGTTCAAGGGGCCTCGGGGGCACACCAACCCAGTCGTGGCGAGAATCTGGCCCCCGGTACCTGACTCGAAGACGGGATCGAGCATCGCCTGCTGCCCAGTTTGGCGTGACCGTGGCGTTCAGGAGGAAAACCACTCCATCTCGATCCCGAGGCGACGCGTGCGCATGGATACCGGCAGCTCGAGAGCAGCCAGGGGGGGGGACGAGCTGCGCACCAGTCATCCGAGTCTGGAGTCTGATATCTCGCTCGGGAGCTTCTGGAGCGGCCCAGCCTGGAGCCTCGAGCATCTCACCGATCAATGCTACGAGCGTGCGAGGGGAGAAATGGACTCTCTCAGGCGAGAAGTGTGGTCAGTGCATGCCGGACGCGCGGAGAAGCTTCAGCAGTCACGTGGAAACGCTTCACGTGCCAAGGCCCAAGTTGGCTGGTCAACTAAGTCCCAGACACCTGGAACAAAGCTTCGATGGTCAGTAATATGGGGCCAAAAAGCTTCTCGTATGGAAATGCTTTTTCAGTGCAAAGCTTACTTTGTGTGTAGTGCCCCCAAGACAAATACATACATACATACCTTGTATCACCGGCATGTCTCTCCAGCCCTGCACGCCACCCACTTCCTGGACGGCGGCGCACAGGGCGATCTGGATTCCATGGCCGAGACGCACGGTTGAGGCACGGTGAAGCCTGAGGGGGTGCGATGGTCGGGATGGATTGACGGATGGAAAGTAACAGACGGAAGTCACTTGTAGGCAGAGAGACAACAGTTACATCGCACCGCTGACCAGTTCGTCTCCCCTTTCACCCCAAATCACGACGCATTTTTTTTAAACTAACGTGGGACTGCAGATTCTTGTCTTCCAAACTGTGTACAGCTGCACAACAAAACTGTCGGCAGCAGACCGGCGCTGACACGGCACGCCGCATGTGGATCAGATGTCCCGACGTCGGTTGGGTGTATCTGCTGCATCGTCCACGGGGACACCACGGCCAGCTGCAGAGGAAATATTAAGAGTATCGAAAAGAATAATGATCTCGATACGACCCTGCACTGCAGGGTCACGTTTCCGGCACCAAGGCGGGGGCATGGAGTATCAGAGGACGGAGGTCGGGGTTACGGCGGCCGAGTCACATGAACGTTAGTGGAGCGCTTATACATCATCTTGGCATAGAGCATCCGCTTAGCTCAGCGAAATGGACAGTGGAATCCAGAAAAAAATCCTCTAGGTAGATACACTTCTCTCCTTCAAACTTTTCGCTTCCCAGGCGTGTCTACAGGTACTACACCATACGCCCCTCTAACTCTCACACAACTCATCTCCTTGTACAGCTAACTAGACGCCTGCTGCAACACTCGAATAAGCCTTTCTACCTTTCATCTTGCTCGGAAGCCTTGTATCTCCAGGCTTACATGACCATTTATCAGAGGGGCTTTTCCAAGTTATCACTCTTGTAGTCACGGTCTTGGAGAGAGCTGGGCCTGTACGTTCCTCTGCCTTGATGAAACGCTTCTTGATCTTGTCCGAGAGCACGCTGGAATCCTCGGAAGCTCTTCGAAACTTGGACGTCACGATTCGGTCTCTTTCTGCGCGCTCCGAGCTCCGAAGATGAGCGTGGGCCTGTCGAGGGGAAGGGGGTAGCGATTTCATTTACAAGCAAGACGATGGCTGATGTCGATTTCATCAATGGCATGAATCAGGTGTACGCAGGAGAGAAACACCGGGTATTGAACGGAGTCGTATGCGTTAGGCGATTGATATCGTATCCGTAAGGCAAAGGAAAAATCCCTCAAAGAAACCCTGACTTTTTCCTCGTAATACCCTTTGTTGTAGGTGTCAAGATGACAAAGAGGTGGGTTGTGCTCTCGAGATGCGTAGGGTTCTTGGGTCAAGAGGATGTTTGGATGGTTTGCGGGTGGGTGGATATCCTCCCCTCCCCTCCTTGGGCTTGCTACCTTTGCTACCCACCAACAGCCAACAACACCTACCACCACTCCGTACACCCGAAGCCTTGGGTGAAATGCGCGTACGTCTATCGCTATGCCACATCCCACCACCCACATCCCATCTCGGAAAGTCGCTGTGTAGTACATCTTTGAACCCTCATCTCGACTGAACCCTTCCCTTTCTCTTCTCTCCCTTCTCTCCCTTCTCTCCCTTCCCTTTCCCTTCCCTCCCCCTCCCCTAAATACCATCCCAAAAATCACACAGAAGACCAGAGCCTTTCCCGCACAACACCCAAGCTACCAGAGCAACCCAGCCCCACCATGTATCGATCCCTACCATCCATACCCACAACCCCCTCAAGCGCAACACCATATACTTCTCCACTTATCCTCATCTCCTCCTCCCCCCAACCTAACAATCTCTCATCAACTAGCAACTCCTACCCCACACACAGCCCCGCCCACGCGAAGGTACGGTGCACGCTCCCTCTCCCTCTCCCTCTCTCCCTCTCCTTCTCCCCAACACAACGCATCCTATCCCTCTTCCGAGTCCACGGCCGCCAGCCAGTGAGTGTTGGTTAACTTGACTCCCCTTTCCTTCCCTTCACTTCCTGGAAGACGGACATGCAAGCGAGGTCTATAAACGAGGTCTATAAGCGAGGTCTATAAACGACAAACGACATCTATAAACGAGGTCTACTAGTGTAAGCGAGGTCTATAAGCGAGGTCTACTAGTACTTCGTAGCAGGCGTAACTATTCCGTCAAGACGCTAAATTCTTGGCAATGCAAAGTAATGCTGCTTTTAAAAATCCCCTAATATTTTGTATACCAACCTTGGGCCTTTATCACTACCCAACATCAGTCTCTCATACTATGTATAAGCTCTCTTATTCTCTCATGAGAGATAGATTCCTAAGCCTTTTGAATTGCGTCTTTTAGCCTCTTATAAAAGCTATAAACGCAAGGGAAATAAGCTTAAATATAATCCTTTTAGCTGCTTAGGAATAAGTACTTAATATGTTGATTCCATAACAGATTATTATGTTTCAGTAGAGAATCCTACTATTAAAGCAGCTAGCGCGCATTAAGAATTCATTAGTAGTACCCCCTAGTAAGTGGCCTATGCGGAGGGAACCTACCAGATGGCTTGGCGGAATAGATTCGCCAGCGACCATAGTAGTATAAACGAGGTCTATAAACGAGGTCTGCAAGTGATTCCCGATCGGGGTAGGGGGGGGGGGGGGGGGGGGGGGTTGCGGATATGGAGATGTGGAGATGTGGAACTATGGAAATATGGAAATATAGAAGACGGGATGAGAAATCAAAGGGCAGCCGGGTGGCCGTGACCTTGCTCTGCCTCTCTGCCTCTCTGGCTCCCTCTCCCGCTCCCTCGGCGGAGGCTGGGTGGAGAAGACACCCCCACAATGTCGCATAGGCCGAGGGGGGGAGTGTGTGTGTGTGTGTGTGTGTGGAAAGGGTGGCGGCGAGGGGATACAAGATCACGATGCGAGATCGTCACGATCGTCACGCGCGAGACGTCAAAGCAGGAAGAGAGGACGAGAAACCTCCCACCGGAGATGCCGCAGTATCGACAAGAGACGGAACGCATGGATTTATCTCTCACGGGTATCAAATCATGGGTATAGATATCACACAGCCGTCCAACTTCAATCCAACGGTACAGACGCAAAGATGAACCCGCTCGCCCCAGACGCCCACGCAACGCTCCGGTCTCCAAAACCAATTGAGCTCACACACTGCCCCGCCTCGGCTCACCCTTTCGCGTTTTCATCCCCACGGAAATCCGCCGGATCTAGCTCCAGGATGGGTTTCAAGCTCTTCATCGGCACCGGCTTCACAATGTACATGTCCACCCCGCTCTCCGCGGCGTCGCGCTGGTACTGGGCGGACGAGAAGCAGGTGAGCGCGATGATGCGGGTGCGGGGGAGAGCGTGCTGGGATTCGAAGGCACGGATGTGGCGGGTGGAGGTCAAGCCGTCCATGACAGGCATGGAGAGGTCTGTTGCGGGTGGAATTAATGAGGAGCCGAAGAGTTGGCCGTAGGAGCGAAGAAAGCGAGGTACTCGGAGGGCCGAGCGCGGAGGGGACCAGAGACGTGGAGAGAGGAGAAGAAGAAGAAGAAGAAGAAGAAGAAGAAGAAGAAGAAGAAGAAGAAGAAGAAGAAGAAGAAGAAGAAGAAGAAGAAGAAGAAGAAGAAGAAGAAGGAGGAGGGAGTGCGTACCCATGAAGATAAGCTTGAACGCGGCGGGCTCTGCTTGAAATGCCTCGAGGCCTTCCAGACCGTTCATGGCCGTAACGTACTCTTGCTTGGCACTTTTCATATACTGCGAGAGGACCTGCGCTGCGATTAGACGTGTGCTGCTTCGGCGCTCTGATGCGGCGGGTGTACCTTGAGGTTCACCATGTTATCTTCCACGATGAGAACTCTTGTTCGGGTCGCATTCGCCGGCCGACTGTCCGTGACGGGCAGGGTTTGAACACCGCCCTTCGTGTTGCTCGGCGGCGGCCGGAGAGGTAAGGGTGCTTCTCCGACCTCTCTCACCGTTGTCGGCACCTCTTTGACTCCGTCCGTTGCTCTTCTCGATGCTCGCTCCTGGTACTCGGGATGGTATTGGGTCTGTGGTAAAATCACCTCCGATGACTGCGGCGGGATAGAAGTCTTGAGCGCTGGTTTTGTTGCTGATAGCGTATCCAAACAACGGTTCAAGGTTCTCGCAAATTTATGTGGCCCAACACTACGAGAAAGTTAGTCGGTATTCAGGCCCAGTTATCTAGGTTACTGGCTGGAACTCCCCAAGCCATCGGCACTTACGGCATTGACATGTAGTGAACTCCTCTACTCGCGCGCAGCCGACCCTCGGCGACGTCTTCCAGCACAATCAATGGACTGCCTTCCACGGGAGCAGACTGCCGATTCAATTTTGAGCGGAGAGCTAGTGAGATCCCTCGACCTGGAGATGCTAGGGTAGAGGAAGTGCTAACCTCCATGCCAAACCAATCAGATGCCATGTTGGCCAACGACCGTTTGAGCGCCAGCATGGAGCGAGCGTGAGGCGTTAAGACCCCCGTTGGTGTTTCGCCCAGATCTGGAAAGTAGTCGAAGTCGACCAAGCAAAACTTGATCCCGTGACATCTGGCTCTGATATCGTTGACCAGATCGACGGGCTCGGAAGACGTCAACTCGGAGGGTACATCGAGTGGTACGGCTACCTCCATCCTTGTACCGTGCTTGAGCTCGCTCTGCACGTGAATCTTGCCATCGAGATTCCCGACGAGCTGGTGCACAATAGAGAGGCCAAGTCCGGTGCCGATCGACATGTGGTTCTCTTGGACAAAAGGGGTGAACAGGTGGTACTTGATATACTCTTCGGAGATCCCCCTGCCGGAGTCTTCGATCTCAAGCGTGATGCTTTGTCGATTTGCTGAGTGCCTCGGAGGGGTGTCGCTCTTCAGGGAGACGTGAATGAACCCAGAGTCGGTAAACTTGAGCGCGTTCCCAACCAGATTCATGACGATCCTCGTCCATACGCCAACCTGTGATCTCACGAGCCACGATGCTTTCCAATCGATGCTCAAGATCATCATGACCGGGCTCTGCAGAGAATTGGGCACTCGAGGGCCGGCAGGCCCGTGAGAGGCATCCAGAGATCCGAGTGTCAACTTGCGAAAATTGTGTCCAATAGAGACCCCCTCAACCACGGTCTCCACGAGATCGCTCAAGTCCAGTGTTGTCACGGCCTTGGCATCCGGGCCCGATAACCTTCCAGGCCGGGATGGTTCTGTGGTGTTGCTGGCACTCGTCGTCTTGGTTGTTCGGGCAAAATCGAGACTGCAGGAGTTAGCATCAGACGGGTCAACGGCGGCCAAAGGGTTACATTTGGTCCACTGTGTCTAACAAGACTTCCCCGCACACAGTAATAGTTCTGATGATGTCGTCTTGCACCGGGCCACTCGAAGCCTGCCGCAGGGCATCGGTGCTGGCGAGAACACCATGCAGTGGTGTTCGAAGTTCGTGGCTGACCGAAGAGATAAAGTCCAACTTCTGCAGATCTGCGGCCATCACATCCAGTCGCGATTTCTCCGACATGATACAGCTCGTGAAGGCTGCCAAGTAGGTGACATCCGATGATTGGATGACCCTTGCGTAGTCTTTGGTCCATGACAGACATCCGGCAAACCCTGTGTTGAGGGACAGATTAGATCCTGCTGGATAAGGTAGACTGAGTCGAGAGAAGCCCCTCGAACCTGACAAGATGTACGTGGAAAAGATTCAACTCACATTGGTCTCTATAGGTGTCCCAGAGCGGGTAGAACACGATCGACAGGGCACCAGGACATATCTTGAGTAGCTCCCTTGCCCATTGCTTCCTCTCGTCAGCATCTACCAACATTCCAGCTGTGTCGGGCTCGGGCTCGATGGTAGGACTGGCGGCGGTATGGTTGGGCAAAAGCTCGCCGTCTGAGTCAAAGAGAAAAATATGGCCATCTTTAAACTTTTTGAGTAGACCCCTTAGCACAGATCGGGGGAGAGAGGCTGTTTTAGCTGCCGGGGGGGGAGCCTCTGCATGCGATCGGCTCTCTTCAACACAGCCGAGTACTTCGGCCAACGATGAGCGCCGACGCCCGTCCGGTTTTCGGGGGGGAGCGGGGAACGGGTATTGGTGGGGATGCGAAGAACCGAGGGCGCCAGTGCCCTCTCTGCCTACATTCTGGGTCATGTTGGATACAGCTGTGGGGCTTACTGCCAGGGGAGAATCAGGAGCACTGTCGGGTTTTTTCACCGCATCGATATCCGGCCCAGAAAAGGAGGCATCGATGAACATCACCCCATCCAGCTCCAGGGC
Organism: Diplocarpon rosae; assembly: GCA_032760415.1. Classification (NCBI taxonomy): domain Eukaryota; kingdom Fungi; phylum Ascomycota; class Leotiomycetes; order Helotiales; family Drepanopezizaceae; genus Diplocarpon; species Diplocarpon rosae. The sequence continues at coordinate 157,415 of JAUBYV010000011.1, forward strand.
CTCTCGCAGACGATAGCATGCGCGCGAAAACATTCGTCGCACACCCGTGGCGGCCGTCTCCTTTGGCGCGAGGTCATTCATCGAAAGTCTTCGTTGGACGGAGAACGGGTCCGGAACATCTGCATTTCGACCGAGTAATGGGCTGAGGTAGTGCTCTGCAGGTACCGTTTCCGCAACGCGCGGCTGAATTGGAGAGGCGGGAACGATGTGGTCCGAGGGAGAAGGCAGGGGCGAGAGCGAGTCAGATACTGGTGCAGCGATCATCCCCCGACTTCCAGATGAAAAGTCTGAGATTGTGCGCACAGTTCCCATCTGGCGATGTGGAGGTAGGTTTGGAAGCCTAGCCGGCCTCTGATCGGGCTGCGACCACGTCTCTGGGAAGGGCTTCTTCTCCACGAAGTCGCCGAGGCTCTTCAGTCGGCGATCGGCTTGTTGGAGATTCCGCTGCAGTGCCACGAGGTCCAGGTGATTCATGATGGACGAGGCGATCTCTTTCAGGATGTCGATGCCTTTCCGGTCAAACTCGGGCCTCGGCCGATTGTCCACCACACAGAAGGTGCCAATCACATGGCCAGTCGGGCTGTGGATTGGGACCTCCGCGTAGAATCTCATGTAAGGCCATCCGACCACGTAGGGCCGCTTCTTCAGCCAGTCTATGGCCGACATGTCATTCATGATATAGCACTCTTGGTTGGCCGTGACCAGGGGTGTGGTCACATTCAGACTGCTATCTTTCGCCGTGAAGACTTGGAGGGTCTGGCAGGGTCAGTACGGGGCGGCTCAACATATCGACCCTCGGACTGAGGTGTGAGCGTCCTTGAGCTGGCACGTACATTGGGACAGACTCCCCAGACCCGATCCAACACTCTGGGGCCGAGATAGACCTCGTCGCCCGGGTCACACTGGTCCTGCGCGAGTAACGAGACACTCCGCGTAGCCTCGGCCAGGATATACTGGTAGTCGTAGTCCATGAGCGATATGAAGCTCCTCTCGCAGTCCAGGCGGTATGCGGCGAGTTGGGTAAAGGCCGTCAGAGTCGGATCGTGCATGAGTAACTTGGATGCGTCTGGCGCATCCTTATCCTCTGGTACGGAGAGAGAAACGGCGCCATCGTTGACGCAGGATTCGATGTTGGTATCTGGAGGGGTGTTCTCCGGCGGCGAGACTATCTTTGGGTGAAGCTTTGGTTTGTAATATCTAGAGGCGCGGGAGAGGGCAGTCAGTCAGTCAATGGATCTTGCGCCCAACCGTCGGGGTGGGGAAGAGGAGACCGACCTCATCAGATCTCGCACTCGAGCCCGCTCTTGGTCCAGCGCGCTCTGCTCCCGGGCGAGCATGTTGAGACAGCCCTTGGACGCGGCCCATACGACGAGATACTCTCATCTGGCCTTTTGGGTACAATGGAATCGTTTGACGGCGCACAGGTAGCGACGTCGTTTGTGGAGGGGCGGGGGGGGGGGACGAGTAAGATCTGCGGAGTGGTGATCGATCTGAGAACACACGCCGTGCTGGCACCCTAAAAGGCGAATTGAGCAGTTTTTCTTTTCTTCCTTCCCTTCCTTTATCCTCCCTGCGACCCAGCTAGAGGTAGATATTTTACAAGCAAAAGCAATAATAACTGCGGCCCCATCTTGGGCGTTTCGGAAGTACCAGCGTCTGGTCCTCGCTGGCCTCGGAAGGGATAAATGAAAGACCGCGCGACACACGGCACCTCCCGAGAGTTTTTAAAATGAAGAAGCAAAAAAATAATAAATGACAGCCCTAAATCTCCTGTCCTGCGCCGCTAAGGATTGGCCCGACGTTGAAGTTTAGATGGAATTCCAAGCCGTCGGGCTGTTTACATCCTCCCAAGCAGAATAATGATTGCTTATCATGTTCCTCTCCTGACAGACCTTGCCCACGCAACCCACACATGGCAGATCTGAGGAAGAGGTCTGAGCATCTCTTCGTGGTCTTTTGTAGCAGAACGAGGCCTTACAAAGGGTACGGCGAAATATTTCAAGATACTAAGAAGTAGAATCTAGATGCCAAGCGTCCGTGCGCTCACGACCGTAGAAGAGTGACAGGTCTCATCCGATTGGTGAAGATTTCTGTCGTGCCGAGCTTGAGCAAGCACATACCCATATATTAGCATGTCCTATTTTGTTTCTCGGGTAAGTTAGGTACTTTTCTAGTCTGTGCACGTTGGATACTTGGCACTGCTGCTTTTAGCTGTATCAATTTCTCTGGTATTTTGTATATTTACAAGACAAGACTCCGTTGCCAATTTCGAGTATATCTGTCGAGAGTGCGGTCCCGCATGGTTCAAGTTCACGAAGCGTATTGATTGAGCGAAAAGAAAAGGGCAAGATAGCCGCGATTGCTTTCTGAATCGAACTTGCTTGAGATGCCAAAGTTTCTAGGCGTAATTGGTTATCGCGAGAAGATGGCTTGGTTCTACAGGGTTTTCGGCGTAGAGAAGGAGAATTCCATTCGGACAATCTTCTTTCCTACGAGATGGCAGCAAGCTGTGTACGGAGGTTTAGCATGGGACAAGACCCTGGCAAGGACCCCCTTTGTCATGGGAGCATGGAGGCTTGAGCACAGACTCAAAAGCTACATTATTTTCCTTCAGTACTTACTGTATGTACATGGTATGCGACAAGGTGAAAATTCGTCAAGTACCAAGTACTTCATTACGGAGGTCCAATGGTCCTGTAAAATCATCGGGCATCAAGATGAGGCTGTGCCACCGCTTTGCACTGTCTTCTGCCCTCTACGCGCTCGACATGGATAGCATGAACATGAAGGACGGACATTGCAGGATCGAGACCAAGGCATTGGACTATCAAATCTGAGGCTCTACTTCCAACACGCTGCCAGCACATGTTTTCCGCCTCCTCAGACCGAACCACCCCTCACCGAATGGCGCATTGAGATCGATCACATCCACGGCCTCTGCAGATGTAACTGTCCAGTACAGTACTGTAGTGACTCGACGTTGAGGGAATGCGGGGGGGGGGCACATCCTACGGGTGTATTGCCCGAGCATACGGAACCAGCCAGTGAAGGCGGTACGGCAGGGAAAAGGGGGAGGGGGACAGACAGTAGGTGGTCTCGTCCACCCATGTCGGGCATGTGTGCTTCATCGAAAGCTTACAGAATGAATGATACTAGACGCAATTCACCTCACTGTACGGAACTTCCCTCTCTGATTAGGGTCGGAACTTTACTGTAATATCAAGATGCCCTGAACTCACAAGACTCTGCCTCGTGTGCCCATTCAACCCCTCCTTATTTTGATTCTTCTTATCTGGTCCGTGACAAGAGCCAGCTAGTTCCCCCCATGCAACTGCTGGTCAACTTCGTATTCCTCGCCCTGTACAGTACCATAGTACAGTACAGTACTGTACCATATTTCCCTGATCCCCCCGATCGATGAGCCAGACCTGGTCAAGCTTTTTCACCAATTGTCCGATAATACTACTTGTACATGCGTCTGATTCCATCGCCGAACTTGCTCGCCGAAGTTGCAACCTGTCGTCGGAGTAAATACCCCCGTCGAAAAGATCTAGAGCTAGAGAGTGTCCCAGCACAGATTTCCGAATTGAAACCCACCCCCCCCCCCCTCGACAGTAGGGAAGGAGAAGAAGAAGACTTCTGGATGGGGTCCAATCATCCTGTGCAGAAGATATGGAGGAAGGCGAAGTTTCCGTCTAGATGAACTAATCGCGTTTAGACTAATGAGGTTCGGACCCTACGTGAGAGAAGAACAAAAGTTGGATTAAGAAGGCCAAAAAGGGGGGCTTCTTTTAGGATGGGATATTATTCCGCGAGATACTTGTGATAAAGAGAGCAGATACGCCTCCCCTTTCCGTGCTGCACACCATTCTGCGGCGGGCTTGGCGCCACCCCTCATGCGGACCGCTCCACCCACCTCGCTACACTATGGCTGGCGGGTTCTGCGGATGAACGTCGAGAAGTAAGTAAACAAACATACATGTATGGATCCCTTTCCACACCAAGACAGATCAGCCCCACGATAGTATAACCAGAGATGGCAATGACATCCTTTCACGCTTCGCACTTCGCGGGCGCGCTACGGATATCAATCTGATGACACGTATCAAGATATCTAAGCATTGTAATGGTACAGACAGTAAGGAGTATTTCACTAGTGCGCAGGATGAAATCAATCCCTGCTACTGAAGCGGCAGATCTTGGACAGCTGTCAGGCCAAACGCCACGCATAGCCAGGATTGACTGAGACTATCATCCTCCGCAATCTTCCACAAGTATCTGTGACAAGAGGAGCGAACCTCCGACGCTAAAAAGAGAGGGGGAGCTGGGTTGAGGAGGAGAAGTAGACGAGGCGTATAGGGATGATGGGAATTCCGTACGGGAAAACCTCAGGGTGGCTTTGCGGGGCTGCCGAGAGTGGTATCAGCTACGAAAGTATACAGAAACTGCAGGATAGCTTACAGCTTCTCAAGGTGAGGGAGGAGGCTACAAAACGGTCCCAGAGGCGGAGGAGGGAACCAAAAAAAGAGCGATATGGTCCGCAAAGGTAAGGTCAACAAGCAACCTGTAACCTGTCGTACCACCACCCGTGCAACTAACTCGCTCTGCTCTCCCCCACCCCTCGAAGGACTGTGAGAAGAGAAGTATCCTCTGATCTCACGCCTATACCGCGTTGCCAAAAAAAAAGCCTCCCAGCCATACCTCCGGCCCACCTCCCAGCGACCACCCGCCAACTGCACTCACATGTACGTCTAGAACAGAAAGACATTACTCCAAGAGACTACCAAGACCCTCCTGCATCTGAACAGTTTCGCTGTTGTCTTTTTTTTCCACGCAACAACCAGAGCAGCACCCGACGCGTCAGCGTCATACCTACAGCAAGACCAAGTACCAAAAAAAAAAGAAAGAAAGAAAACTGACAGATAAACATAAAGATAGAGATAAAAACCCGAATCAGGTAGTTACTGTTGTTCACTCACCCCTCAATGCCAAACCCATGAGTTCAATCCCCTGCCCGCGTCGCAGGCAGAGGAGGTCTTCTCTTCCTATTCAATTCCAGAGAGAGATTTACTCCAAAACGATATTTCGTAGGTGCTCTACTCTACTGTTCTGTAAAGTAGTATTCTCTACGATACTATACTACACTATACTACACTATACTATACTATACTATACTATACTATACTATACAGCACAGCACAAGCTGCGTATCCATCTATCCATCAGCCCGCTCGCGCCCCCCCTCCCCGGTAGCCGTCACGGGTCGAGGTCCTCTCTCCGGCTGTAGAGACTTGCGAGCTCGCATGGGATGGAGATGAGGTAGGTGGTGATGCGTATAGATATATATCTACATATCTACATCAGTATCTACATCTATACCTATTAACTCTCTCTCTCTCTCTCTCTCTCTCACGGAGTGTGAGAAAAGGTGTTCTCGCCCGTGATCAAGTCGCCGTCTTTTTTTTTGTCCTCTCTCTCTCTTTTTTTTCCCTGCTTGCTTCGGTATGGCGTGCTCACGCATTTGTGAGACGTGAGACCGGGGAGAGGGGAACGTGGGTTGAGGGAATGCACGCACTTTCACCCTCCGGCGTCAGGCTTCTCGGGGTCGAGAATGTCGTGCGTGACTCGGGTCGAGCTGGTGTCTTGATCGATCCTCCCACCCATCTTTCCTCCTCTCCGTAGTGGATGTTGGAAAGGGTGGTGATTTTAAAGTCGCCATGTGCGTTCAGGCGGAACAGGACTTGGGTAGAGGGCTTAGAGGTGGGGTGCCGATTGATGTTCGAGGATACGTACAGTGTCAATTAGAGGGAGAAAACTGAGGGGATCTGTCGTCACGGTGAGATGGAGGGGAGGTGGCATGGGTATAACTATAAACAAATGTGCATAGAGAAAGATATGCTGCTGCATTTACGGATCGAGGGTCGGTGACCTCGTTTGCAGGTGAGAGAAGCATATTCTCACTAGGAATCGTTCTAAAAAGGCGAGGCAGTCACATCGGATTAAAATGTCAGTATATTGTCTTCCCCAAAATCCTTTTCAATTTGCGTGAGAATATTGTAGCTATAATGTGCGCCCTTATTAGTAGGGAGTGTGTTCCCTGATTTCGACGTGTACCATTCGTCCCCCACTAAATTCTCCCCAAAGATCCGACCTCTAGCCGCATCGTGGCCACAACTGCGTCTGCAATCCACCTATCTTGTATCCAATTGGACCATTCTTGTCGTCTACAAAGAGGCGACGGCAAAGACGACAAAGACGGCGAGGCCAGCAGTGCCAAACCCAGCCTCCTTCATCGACATTGATGCCGATCCCGTAGCAGGCGTGTTGGATGGCGAATTGGTGGTTGAAACCGAAGAGTTGGAGGATGTGCCGTTGGAGGTGCCGGTCGGGGAGGACATGTGAGAAGTCACGCTGACCGAGGGCGTGTACGTGACAGCGGTGTCGTTGTGTTCATGAGCCACGCCGTCATGGGCCATGGCGAGCCCGGTGAAGCTGGCGATGAGGAGGGCCAGCATGGCGAAGAAGTTGCGCGAGGAGAAGAGCATCTTGATTAAGTATATGTTGGTTTTTTTGCAAAAGACAACGAACGATAGACTTGGAGGACGGAGAAGATGCAAAACAACGTCTGAACGATGGACTTTTGATGGAGTATTATGGAAGATGTAGATGTGTTGGGAAGATGAGGATGAGTTAGAGGAGAAGGGAGTATTTATGTGCGACCAAACTCGCCATTGCTCCAACCCTCGTCCGAGGCTGACGAAGCTCCACTCAGCCCCGTACAAATCTCCAGGTTCGGAGATTCCACATCGTTTGCTTACTGAGTGATTACACGTATAAAAAGACACGCGGCCATTGGCCATCTTATTGGCTGGTATTTGTTCGGATAAATGTCAAAGTGCGGTGGCTATGAAAAGCTGACGACAATAAGCTTTTCCCGCCACCAACGTCAACCTGGCAGCGGCTATGCATGTTCGAATAAAAAGAAGGTTTTTTATATTTTAAAAAAACAAGGGGAGTGGCGGGGAGGGTTTCAAGGAGGCTCATCCACCCTTTGCTGAGCGGTGAGGCACATCGAAGCTTATGGTCCGATCTGGTTAGGTTCAAGCATAGAAAGGCAGTCTGATTGAGAGAGAATAAACATTTGCATATATTGGCATAGTAAAAAGTAAGGCAGGATGAAGGAGGGGGACGAGACCTAACTGAAACCCCCTTTTCCTACCGTGGCAGGGCGAAGCGCAACAAAATGAGCCTCAGTCATGCCTCCCTGTTACTTGTTATTTGGTGCTGTGGATACTTCTAAGTAATGTGAGTGGCTCGTCCATGCACAGTTCGATTGGTTTCCTCCCCCTGGGCCTGGGAATTTCCTACAAGAAGATTCTCAACACTTGCGATCCCCTGGTAAGTTGCTGCGCCTTTTCCTCTCCAGCAATTCGTCGCGCTCGAGCTTGTCAAGATTGGATTCCTCAGTCGGTGACTAAAGCAGCATTGTCAACTACCTAGCGTACAGGCACTACTGTAGAGTTACTTGGAAGGAAGTATACTTAGTACATTATCTACCCATAATACATGCACGTACGAAGTACAGAGTAGGCAATATGTCGCGAGAAGAGTGATAGTCAGGGGCAAAGTCAATTTCTATGGTACCTCTCGTATTTGGTTGCTGGGCAACAAGCGATCAAGGTGGGCAAATCTTGTTGATCCACTTCGAGTGTCAGCTGATGATGAGACAAGCGAGGGGTAAATCCACCCACAGCCAAGCTTCCCTTCCCAGCTCCAGTTCCAGCTCCAGGTTGCACTCTTATCTGCCCGGACCTTCAGCCTCCATCTCCCTCCCCCCCACTATCCACCCATCTCAATGCCTCCTGTACCTCCAACTCATACTCCGCGGATAGTAGTATACTATCAAACACAGCACAATCCCGATGGCACGCCGTGCTCGATCCTACCAATCATCACTGAGCCCAACATCGCGGTGACACACGTCAATCTTGCCGCGATTCATCTGAATGATCCGCCAGGAAATATACACCTCGTACATCCCTCCGTCCACCAGCGTCTGCAAGGCTTGCCCATTAACACGTGCAGAACGACCATGCTCCTTCTGACCCCCGCTATGTCACCCTCTGGGCCGAACTCCGTGTCCTGCAAGCCTCGGGTGTCAAAGTCCTCGGAATGCTCGGTGGCGCTGCGAAGGGTTCCTTCACACGTCTCGATCTCGACGACGCGACCTTCGAGGCCTACTACATTCCTCTCCGGGATCTCGTAAGAGAACGCGGTCTTGATGGGCTGGACCTGGACGTCGAGGAGCCCATGACTCTAGCGGGGATCATACGGCTCATTGACCGACTGAAAAGCGACTTCGGAAAAGAGTTCATCATAACCCTCGCCCCCGTCGCTGCGGCATTGATGTCCGATCGCCCGGAACACAACTTGTCTGGCTTCAGCTACGAGGCATTGGAGGTCATGCGAGGGACAGCGGTGAGCTGGTATAACACGCAGTTCTACTGCGGCTGGGGAGACATGAGCAAGACAGACGGCTTCGACTTTATCGTTGCCCGAGGCTACCCTGCCGACAAGATTGTGATTGGTATGGTCACGAACCCGAGCAATGGGAGTGGCTGGGTACCATTGGAGACCTTGCAGGAAGTGCTTGTGACGCTGCGGTCGAGATACCCGGGGTTTGGGGGCGTGATGGGCTGGGAGTATTTCAATTCCTTACCTGGCGGTCGTGCGAGACCTTGGGAATGGGCTGCGTACATGACGAAGCACGTCAGGAATCTTCTCCTTCCGCAGCCTGATCCAACACCGGGACCAGCTCCTGCTCAAAATCCGTTGACGACGGTGGATGATAATCCGGACATCAAGCACGATGCACCTGTGCCGACAGCGTTCGAATACTTTTCGGATGGCAACAATACCGATTGAACACTTCCGGCGGCTGACTTGCAATCTTTTTCGACTGTTCAGACAGCTCTGCTGCCTACCTGACTGCCGCGGATTTACTGCGCGCTTCTCCCCATCGAAAGCACCACTTCATCCAGCGCGCTCTCCATGCTCACATTCCCCATGTCTGAAGTCTCTCCGGCTTCCGAATGTTTCAATCCCCAACTCACCTCGGCAGCGCATCGCTAGTGCGAGCAATCCGTCCCAAATGCTCAGCATCACTTGTCGTAGTCCCCTATCTCGGCGTAGCCAGTCCTCCCCTGCCCAACGTCTGAATTCCTTCAATCTCGATCAGTAGGAACGACATGTACTCCTCTCGCCCTCTCACGAAACACAGGTAGCCCGGATCACTTGACCCTTGCAAATAGACCGTCCGACATGGGGTAGACCGTGGTGTAGCTTCTTGGCATCCATCCCTCTCTGAAAACTTGTGCCCCCGGACTCTCTAACGTCAAGGGTACATCTCTCGGATCTGCAAACAACCATCAGGCATATTCTGCGAATATTTCAGCAGTCCAGACACTAAGGATGCTCGGCACCATGCCGCGTACAGGAGCAGCTGGCTTGATTTTGTGGTATTCCAAAATCAGATGCCCTTCCAGTTGAAGGTTGATAGCGAGGCGCTTGAGAAGACCTCTCTACAGATCTTGTGCCTGAAAGAAATGCAGAGCTGCTTGGTGAAATAGAGCGGCACTTGATGCGCGTGAGGTGAGTAGGCATTCGGAACGTCATCTCGTGTTCGGACAATCCTAGCTGAGGTCTGATCTGTTGGCTTGGAGGTAATATCAGATACAGCATTATTGCTAGTCAAATTCTGGTGGCACAGCTACAGGCCACTCGTATTTGCAGCGATGGGATTTACGTCCCGAATATATGTATCAATCTGGGTCTAGTCACATGTCAGCCGGTGATACGGTCACAATGCATCTTCTGACCGTAGATGTTTTGCCGAGTCTACTTCAACCCTCAGCAGCCTCCATGAGGGTCACGACAAAGGTTCCACACTCCCGCTATTTCCTGCTTCTTTCTTGGAACTCACGCAATCAACCACCGTATATGTGTACTCGTAACAAATCGCGCCAATATCTCTGTTCGTCTGAAGTGGAATCTCAACCGACGAAGCCAGCCACCATGCATGGAAGTACGACGGAAAGACGGGAGGAAATCAACAACCTGAGTCAGGTCCGGCCCCTGTACATATGATATATCATCATGCTCTGATGCATCACCATACTACTGTGCTTGAAGTGCAAGATACTGGAATAATGCCAACTCCGAGTCCTTGTCGTATGCATGCGTACCCACGCTTTTTCCACACAGCTGTTTAGTGATACTGAACCGTACTACTAGAAAGTACCCATCACAGGCTCTATCGCTCCCCAACCGCTATAAATAGCAGCGAGCTCTGTTTCATCAGCTGCTCATCGACCTGATCTCCCAATTATTATTATTTTTCGCCTGTTTCCCGAGGCCGATCGATTCTGCGAGACGTCGCAGGGCTGCTGGGGCACAAATCTGAGCCGATGCCTCCTTTGATGACGGGCGATCCACCGGTGCCAAATCCTGTCCGGCTCAGCACGAACAGGGTGGGGATCTTCCTCTAGGGCGGACTGCGCAACATCCACTCTATGCTGCCAAGTGTGCATCTGTTGCTATTCTTAGATGGATTGGTGCTGCGTGTTATGTTGTCGACGTACCGTACAGTACTGTATGTGGCACCAGAGAGATGCTGCCAGCGCGGGGGAGGGGGGACCGGTGGGAAAATCTGACGCTAGGCAGGCCGGGGGGGAAGATGGGAAACAGGGACAGAGGGACGAAGTTGGTATATCCCAGAGCCGGACCGAAGATGGGCGGGATGTATGCGTGTATTTCGCAGGATGATCTGGGTATCGATCGACTCAGAGACTCGGGATTAGGGCCAAATAGGATCTTAGCTAGGGTATTTGTACGGTATAGAAAGAATTCATACGAAGAGATAGCAAAACTCCTTGTCGATGTGGGGGGAAATCTCTCTCGCTTGTACGAGAAACCTCGTCTGATAGCATGTAGATAATGAGGACTGGATATGGCTATCGGGGGCAGAGAAACGATCAGCCAAAACTCCTCCAACCCTTCGGATATGGATTGGATATTACAAAAAAGTGGGTTGACAGACGAGCATCGCTCGCCCCAAGAGGTTGAGAAAGGAGTAGATGGGTTCTGGATAAGTCATGCTGTCAGCAAGGGACGAGTGCTATTCTATACAGGTCCAGGCTTCACGCATAGAGAGGCTACTTTACTTTGCTTGGCTTTTTCTCGTAGCAGGCGAGGCAGCTTTTTCCTTCTCACGACCCAGAAACCCGCGCAGTCTGAAGCTCGGAGGGATGTCTCGTCACGGTTTGCACGTGCTGTCAACGTCTACAGAGTACTACCATCCGACATTACTGCCATCGAGAGAATATCAGGATCAAACTGCGAAATCTATCATCCTCCTCTGCTTCAGCAAGGAACTGGTCCCGTGTTCCATGGACAGACGGGGTTTGGTGCTTGTGATATCAGGGGGGGGGGGGGGAGTGATACTGGGCATGATTCTTCACAGCCGGGAAGGGTTCCTGCTGTCTGAGCTGCTGCGGTGAACTCTTACATATATACTTCTGGTATCCATACATGCCCGTTCTGTACACCATCTGTTCTCACCAGACGTGACCTCTGCACGCCTCCAGGTGTTATGGTTTCTATCCTCAGGTGGTACGAAGTTGAATCTACCCAGGATTGTGAGAATTGAAAATATTTTACATTTCGAAGCATCATGCTGCACATAGCGCAACTAGGAATAAAAGCTGTAGTTGTGCGAAAAATGTATGTGCTGATACGTTGAACTTGATACTACTAGAATACGTAGGTTGGTGTTACTTTCCCTGATAGGAGCAGGTCTGATCATAGAAAAGAGCATGTCACTATTACGAACTACATGAAGAAATCGACTTTGTCGGTCCCACCTTTATTTTCCTACCACAAATCCACACAGTTCTTGTTTTCTTTGCTTCTTGGCTAGACCCCGAAGCTAAGAGTTGGCGAACCGGCGATGAGGATCCGATGTTTCGGAAAAGGTGGGAATAGTCTGTTGACACAAGTATAGAGCTATTGATAGTATCCGAGGTTTCAGAACGGGTTTAGAGAAACTTATATCAAGCTAGATGTACTATGTACTGGGGGGGGGAAAGATGTCCTTTTCTCGTCTGTGCACGATGCTACAGGCTACTGTGACAAGGGGGTCCTCATGAGGCTATTATCTAATGATCAATATACTTGTACAGTAGCTTCCTGCTATTTCGTAAGATATAAGCTTATCAAGATTTCTCGACATAGAAAAACCTATTTCTATGCCGAGAACGAGAACCCTTGCCAAACCAACCCATAGCAGCAACGAATTACGCGAACTCTTTATTTTCAAGCGAGCTCAAGTCCAAAACAATTCGCTACTGAATTGATTTTCTCTTCATGCCAAACTCGATACGCTTTGTTACCTTCATCAATACCTTATTCTCTTCAGAAGAAATACTTGAAAAATGCAAAGCAGTAAGGTAAATGTACAAAGTGTGAGGCAAGCCAATACTACTAACAGCAGTATTGCCAAGTATCTAGCATGCACAGACGGGAAAAGTACATTACTTACCCTAGATACGAAGTAAGAAATACTGTTATTTTGAAACACAGCTCTGACTTATGAAACGGATCATTCTCCTCTTTAGTTAGTACAAGGGTGCTTGATGATACGAAGTGGTCGGGAGTAAGGAGAGAATTTTGTATAGAGATCAAGAAAGGTTGACGTAAGGTGTGCTACACAGGAAGAGTAATAAATACGAGGTAGAGTTCATTTCAAATTGATTAGCATAAAGTACTACTCAAAGCTAGAGTCTGTGAAGAATCCTAGCTAAGATTTCACGTTTCATACTTTGATCATATACAGACATCTTCTTTTGGTACTATACACAACCACATCCAAACCTTCTCCTTCTCTGTAACTCGAAATTTGTCTTGTCTTCTCCTAACACCTACAGCAAACACCATCCTCCTCAGCGAGAATATTTACATGATCAACCATGCTCTGCCCAGGTCAGCTAACTCCAAGCAATTTCACACACAAATTAGCAGAGCTAGAACGAGGAACTCTACCATGGCCCTTCTTGTCCTCTCTATCTGTGCAGGAAAGAAATACGCCGAAACGCGTCAGAGTAATAACAGCATAGAAAAGAGTGCCAGTTCCCACCCACCCTCCGAGTGCAGTATGTACAAGGCCGCACGCAAAAATGCCTGGAGAGCAAACTGTGGGAGGGGAACCTCAGACTGGTCTCAAGTAGCTGAAGATCAACACAGCAAGATGACCATGACCAGCTTTCAGGACAAGCTCCTGGGTTTTACGTATGAGACTACAGCAGGGAGTGGGGAAGTCAAGAAAGTTTTTCGTGAGTCTTAAAAGGAGGGGTATTTGTACACAAGACCTTCCTCCCCGCACGGCTGTTGGGGATGTCACGGCCGACCTCGATGCGTAATCGAAAAGAGGGATTACTACTCCTCGGCGAGTCAAGATAATGTACCGTATTGCAGGCATGTAAACATCGGTAGGTTAGGAATGTTGCTCGTGTGGCTGAGATGCTCTCTACTGTTACCTAGGTAGGGAATTGTATATATCTTTATTTCCGAGTTCCCGTAGATAAGTGTTACGTAGCCAGCCATTCGTCCAAGGCTTTGCTATCCACCTGACACCTGAAAGCATCACATCTTGTTGGAGTACACAAGCTACGGTATGTAACAAAAAGAAATATTATGCTTCAAGCAGCATAGTGAACACCGAAAAGAATTGGAATGCTCGCTCTAGAACAACACTCTATCCAGGCCGGTTTGGTGGATGAAGCCATGCTCTGTATCCCTGGGCCATTGGCAAGGATAACTTACCCCAAATAGACAATCGAAGAGTTCTGACATGAAGTACATTTGCTGGAAAACGTGCGTCAAACACTCTAGACTTACATCTAGAACGGACGATATTCTGTTTATACACGTTAAACAATATTCGCCAAGTGGCTGCAATCCTTCTGGTTGGGCGTTTTTGTTTTTCCTTTTTTTTTTTGAGGGGGTTGTTTGCGATCAACTTCTTTTTGCTGGCAACTCTCTCTTTCGGAATCTCACCTGAAAAAGAGACCTGCTTCTCTTCTCGGGTAAGCAGACCGTCGTGATTTAAACCTCAACCCGCAGCCTCTCCCCCCCAAATATCCGTCGAGGCCGAATCGTCATGTTGGCAGTGCGTTTCTCAGAGCAATGCTCCTCCAAATCTGTCCACATGTCTTTGCTTGCTAGTGCTGTCATGACTTTTCACAAGTACAAGTTACATACTTACAAGTAGCATTTGAAAAGAATAGCGTTGTTTGCGGCTCCGCTCATCACTTCTCTGTATGACTTTTTTTCCATGTGCTACTCATAGTCCGATCCCTTGGGTGAATAACATAACCAACAAAGTGGTTGAGCTTCAATGTGGGTAAACAGTGACTGCGAATGAGCGGGCTGAAAACAGACTAGTGGTCATATTCTCCTTCAGGCGAAAGAGAAATACTACAAATAGCACCCATCCTGTGGCCCTCATCCTCGACAGCAAAGTGAGTACAGGGGTAGCAGAGGGTGGAACTTTGTGGCATGCCACCAAAAGGCAGCAGTCTCCGTCATCACGGCGACACAAGACCGCGAAGACTCGCACCATGCGTGCTTCGAGATCAGCAGGCTATCTCCATCCACGTTTGAGCGTCCAGTATGATTGATGAGTTGCTGTCAACAATCCGATTGCTGTCAAAGTGGAATGTCCCGTAGCCTCTTCCCAGAGTCTGTCTTTTTCATTCCGTCCTTGGGAATCGGGATGAACGATTCTTCAAGAGCAATCAATATCATTTCCACCCCAGGCTAAGGTCTTCTTCATCCAGGCAACCTCTCTCCTTGTCATTTTGAGCTTGAATTCCTCGCAACACAGCCGTTGTTGGCGTGTCTCTTTTCCATGTCACTTCCCCTTTCCACGTTCAGGTCTCACCGACATGTTTACACCTCTCATTCATTCAAGCGACAAACAACCCCCCCAAGTTCCTATCCACTAGTCTAGCATGATCCCAAGTCCAATCCAAAGAAAGCCTCGCCTTTCCTATCCACAGTCTACTTTTCCCCCAATTTCTTCCCCTCTCTCTCTCTCTCTCTCTCTCTCTCTCTCCATCCCACCAACCTCCAGAAATACCCCCCCCTCCGCCCCCCCCTTGCCCATCCTCAAAAACCTTTGATCCTCGACTTGAGTGGAGAGCTAAGTAACGTGCAGCATTCAACAACTTCCCCAACCACCAAGCACGCCGCTCTCCCCGCCTCTCATAACCCACCTGACCCAACCCACCTCCCACCCGCACTCAGCTCGCCTTCCTCGGTGTTGACGTTTACGTGCCAATCTCCACCACGTACAAGCCCTTCCCCCAAAGAGCAGAACCGTCACCACCACCATTTTGACTGCTGTCGTTCTTGTTCCTCTTCCCACTTCTCTCTCGATCCTCGATTTTATTTCCCCTCCCTCTCTTTTTCTCTTAGCTCGATTTCCACGACCAGTCACTCGTCCTCATCAACTGATACCCCCCCCCCCCCCTTCCCCTTTCTCTCCTCTAAGCTATAGTTGTCGCATTAGACTTTAGTCTATTCTAAGATCCTTTCTTTCTTAGATACCAAACACTAAATACCAATTACCAATTACCAATTACTAAATACAAAAACACTAGATACCAAATACCAAGTACCAAGCACCAAATAATAAGTCCTACGTACGTCTTTACACAAGCCCACTCAAAAACACTCAACCATACCGAGGTAGCCCCCCCCCCCAAAACCAAGAGCAAGTCTCGGGAAACATTCAAAGACCTCGCTCGCCTAACAGGATTTCTCCCTCCCCCTCCCTTCCCCTCCTCTCCTCCTCTTCTCTCCTCTTCTTTTCTCTTTTCTTTTCCTCTCCCTTTCCTTCTTTCTCACGTACTTATTCAAAGCCCCCATCCCCCCATCTCCCCCTGCTCCTCTCCCCCCTCCCCCCCCCCTATTGGCCATTTTCAGCTCCTCTCTACCCTCAAACATCACATTTTCCCATCCTCATCCCCATCCCCATCCCCATCTACTCTCCGTGCCTTTCATTTCCTTTCTTTCCGGCCTCTGGTTGGGCCAGGTGACCAGCAGACTACAGCGAGCATTATTTCAAGCGAGGGGAGCTTGCCAATGCCGAGGAAAGCCGATATACGCCTCGTAGGACGAGAGAGGAAGAGAAGGGAGCTGCAGTTGCCATAGCGGCGATCAGAGAAGCACTGGGTCTTATTCTTCTCCACAAACGGGTATCTGCGCTAGCTCGGTTCACCTCTTGTCATCTGGTCCAGGCTTTTCGCTCATCTCCCCCACCCGCCCGCACATTCGCCGTTTTCCACGCGGTCCTGCCATCCCAGCAATAGCTAGCAAAATATTCATCAAGCGCAGCTCAGCTTCTTAGCACATTCAAAATACAACCCCCCCCCCCCCCCGACCCAAACCTAGATCCCCTTTATTAGACCCGGAATATGGACCCCGGAGATCTCGGGTGCCAGAGACCCGTAATTTAACGTATTTACTGACTACCCTATAACATGCCAAATTCGGGTGTCAAATCCAGCGAGAAGCGAAGAGGCGAAGAGTACACATCCATGTTGCGGTTAGAACACTGTTCCGTCGCTGAGGATGGCGATGGGTGGGCACTGCGTGTTGGGGCGTGAGATCTCGGCCATTTCACGACCGCCCTTGCGGGCCGTTAGCCGGGTTCGGTATGAAGATCGAGGTGGCGAGAAGAAGAGACGGGGAAGATAGGGGAAACAGAGAGAGACACGGAAAACATACCTTCCAGCTCCCGGCCTCCAACATCTGTGGCAGCGTCAAGCGATCCGGGCCTTGCAACCCCAAGGCATCATTGACCGCCTCCAGCAACAGATCCAAGAAGCCCACCGTGACAGCACGCCACTCAACCACCACCTCGTCTTCCGGCGGGAACATTGGTACAACCTCCATACTCCTCTTCCCATTCCTCCGGCTCTCTTCCTCGAAATTCTGTAAGCCGCGCTTCTCATCCTCCGTCTTCAGCGTTAGCAGCCCTGTGTCGATGAACAGCCCCCCGTTGCGGTACTCCGGGAGCCCGGTCATCAGTTCCGCCCCGGCAAAGTGGATGTGGATCAGCTTGGACATGGGCTGCATGAGCGAGTAGCAGAGCCATTGCGTGAGTTTGTGAAACGGGACGATGGTCTCCCAGGGTTGGGTAGCAGGCGTGCGGGGGAGGGTGAGCAGCGGCCAGGCGTCGCCGAGGGAGGTATTGTCGAGGGTGGTCCGGGAGGGAGGCCAGATAGGAGCGAGGCCGTCCATGAGGACAGACCAGAGAGTGGGGAGCGGCACGATGGGGATGGACGAAGCCTGGGTTGCCGGGTGAGAGAGGAGGTAGTCTGTGTCTCGTTAGGAGAACCCGAGAAGAAACAGGGACAGAGGCATACCGAGCATATTTCCCGGCCGGGCGTCAGCTCCAAAAAAGGCCTGGTGATTGAGCGCATCCGCCAACCGGATCAACAGTCCCGTTCTGCCCTCTAACCCGGCAATCGGATTGTGTCCCGTAACCTGCAATCCCTTGGCCATGATATTCACCGCGAGCTTCCGCAAACCCTCTCCGTCGACCTGATGCGGCTGGCTCTGGTTACTGCTAAACACCCCCTGCTTGAACATCTCCAGACTCGCCATCGCCAATCCCTCGCTGCGGCGGTACGTGCGGCCGTTCTCGGTGCTCTTGTATGACCAGCTGTTGCCGGCTCCCGCGTCGAGTAGTACTGAGACAAGGAAGAGGTCAAGTAGCCGCCGGCATTTCTCGTGCGAGTCGATGTCCGGGCCCCAGCTCCCCAGGAGCTCCGCGATACGGTCGCGGCCGCCGACGTTGAAGTGTTGCCAGCGGCCGTGGGGAGGGATACTGGCGAAGTCTGGTGCGAAGTCTCTCTGCTCATCATCATCAGCCTCCTCCCGTCGTCATTTCCAATTCGGCGCCCGACCAAGCCAAGCCCCAGTGGTTAGGAAATACCTTGATGACCGACACGACAAAGCTCGTGGTATCGGCAAACTTCTCCATATCCACATCAAAATGCCTCAATCGATTGCTCTTCGCCGCTCCCATGATCAGCGAGCAGCGCTCTCTCACGGCCCCAATACTCCTCAAGTACCCAGCCGGGTCGACGAGCGGATCCGGCGCCCGGGGCAGCGCGATCTTGGGGACGGTTGGGCCCATCTTGGTGAAGACGGGGGATTTCAGGGACGATTGAGAAGATTGCGATGTGATGTCTGCGAGCGAGGAGGTCTTGCGCGAGCCGGAGGAGGTTGAGGAGGACTTGTCTTTGCGGGAGAAGAGGCCCATGTTGAGGGAGCGGAGAGAGAGGAGAGGGTATGCTTGAGGAGGAGAGGGAGGGGCACGGGCGGAGGCGGAAAGATGCCTAAGCTCTGCAATGCACTGCCTGATGCGAGGGGCTACCTTATCGTGAATGAGGCGATTCGGCTGATTGTATGTGTTTGGATCAACAGTGCGAGAGGAAGGGAGATGGGATCGATTGATAGTGACGACGACGATGATGATGATGATGATGATGATGATGATGATGATGATGATGATTGAAGGTGTGGAAGTTCGTTGGGTGTTTGCGGGCAAGAGAGTGCTGGCCGAGGAGATGTATTTCTCTCTCCTTGGAAGATGAGAGAGGATCACGCGGCGAATGTGAAGATTTCGAGAGAGAAGGCGAGAAGGTACGAATGATATGGATGTATTATGGATGTCTCGTACAAAGGTGAGAGATGCGTTATGCAACCACCACCAAAACAAAGTAGACAACCAGGTCGATGAACAGCACCAGTCAAAACAGAATTTAAAACATGTCTCCTAGACCCAACGCCCCTCGATCTTTCGTTCTCTCTTGCTTTCTTTTCTTCTTTCTCTCTCTCTATTACTTTGTCTCCTTTCCAACCCGCCAATCTGGTCGGCTCTCCCGAGCCCGCAGACCCCTCGCTCCCACGCCAAGATGCGCTCAGACCGGCTCTGCTTTCTCGATGTCGACACTGCACTAGTACGAGTACTCCTCTCTCTCGGAAAGTTTGATAACACCGAGCCCCTCGACGAGGGCTTGGTCGGCGCCTGGAGCGATTCCATGATTTGTATAACTGACGACTCTCGAATCCACATATACTGTGCAACTCATACCGCCAGTGGCGGTTGGAATGGTCCAAGCATTAAAAAAAAAAAGTGCCGAAGTCTCCACGGAAGCAATGGCACAAGAATAGACTGGGATGATGATAGTGATAATGCACAGATTACCTCGATACTCAAATGTTATTCATGTAGTTATACTGGTGTAAGCATGAAATGAGCAAGATCGCCGGAAAGAGATTGACTTGCTGCATTGGTAATGTCGGACTATGGGAGAAATTAGTGGCTAACGCGGTTTGCAAATACCCTTATCTCGACGCGGGTTATACCCAGCGGCTAGAACCCAGGAGGAGTGCCGGATGGCCCTTGTGCCAGCTGTTGTCTGTCTGTGGGAGGCGGATACCAGTATTATGGAGTACGATGGATCAATAAGTCTACTTGGGCGTAAGCATTTGACCAAGTCATCACTCAGGACAGCAAGCGAAGGCCTCGAAGCTGTGGAGTGGAGTTCCAAAGATCGCTATGCTTTTCTCTTTACAAAAACAGACGTTTGGACTGCACGTAGAATACGGTTTCCAGGCCACTCTCTCTGGCTACCCAGAGAATACCATGAGCCTGCTGGGAATCTTGCGAAAATAGTAAACAAACCTCCCGTGTTCACAAGGGCGAGAGGAAGCAAAAAACGTGGGAGAGAAAAAGGGGACAGCCGCATGATCAACATCGGACAGGGGACGGTACAGGCACCCACACATTCCGGTCTTGGACACTCTGGAAGCTGGGGTGCCGAGCCGGGATGGGGGAGGGGGAGGTTGAGGGCGTGGGTTGGATAAAAAGTTTCTGGGATTACGTGCAGCCCTCGTCTATTCTTGTTATGATCCGGTTGCTAGGCGAACGGAAATATCCGCTGATGTCTACGGTTTGCCCCCTTCGTGACGCACTGGCTTCACACGTTGTACCATTCATGTAGTGATGAGTACTCGAGACATGTGAGTTCTTCCATGGGTAATCAGGTCGGCAATACCCCACGGATCTACATAGTATCTGGTGACATCTCGGTTGATAGATGTTGAACAGGCTACCTGGGATAGAGTTCAGCTATCTTAGCATTCGGCCAAGATGCATCATGAAGCCATTTCACCCAGGAATCATACGTGATAGAGGTGAAGGAAATGTATCAGCAGAAAACAGCTTGTGACGTTTAGAATATGCATTTTCTCACGATCCAAGGCTTGGACTACCGGTCTTGGGAAAATAGGGGGTGCTGCGGCCGAGATCCAAAGTCGACTTTGAGTATATATTACGTATTTCGTAATTTCCAGTATCATCTTCGCCGTAACATTGCGCGAAACTCGCCTCTTCGGCGTCAATTCTGCACAAAATATTTTTAACAAACCAGCCTCCTACAGCTGCCAGCCTTCTGAGGGGCCCCCTCGGACCTCTTCCTTCAGGCCTCGGCACTTTGGATGCTGATTCTGGTAAATAGTAGACAGGAATTCGAGAACTCGAATTCGAATTCGATTTCGGACTTACACGGAGAATACCAGTGATTTGACACTGACACGTTCAAGGGACTTCCAGTGCCTAAGCCCCGGGATTCCGACAGGCAAATTTGCCCACATCTGAGCATTATCCTTTCTAATCGACAGATATGATCTCGTACGTACTCATTTGCGACTGTCCCCCTTCATGCAGGTAAAAAAGTTCAGTGGTACCCGCCCTGCCTCTCCCTCATTCGTCTACGCTAAACGGCACAATTCCCAAAATCCACGATATGTAAATCCCAACTCCCAATCCACTCATTCATCCCCATCTCATCTGTTCTTATTCACAGCCCGTCGTATCAACACCTTCTCTTCTCCTGCTTCTCAGCCATGCACTCCCTCACACGCTTCACATACCACGCCGCAAACACGGCGCCGAGCACGAAGAGCCACGCGTGGTGGTAGGCCCAGCCGTGGCGGTGGTTGATCACTTCGCTGTAGTAGTCCTAGTTTCGTCAGTCGGAGATGGAGGAGAGGGGGTATGTAAAGCTGGAGGGGGCGGGGTAATGAGGAAAGGGGCGCAGGGTAGCAGGGAAGGGGAGAAGAGAACGTACGGTAATGATTCCCGACGAGCCTTTCAGCTGCTCGGGAGTGAGAAGCTCCATCTTGCGGGAAATCTGTGGCGCCATATCTTCTTTTATTATCTGGGCTAGAACCAATTCGTATGTAATTTTCGCTCCGAGCGAAGGTATGTTTCACGATTTATTTGTGTGTGTTATGATATTCTGAGTATGCGTAGATTGTCTTGCTGGAGAGCGCAATGTGTAGTGGACAAAGAGCCAGTCGTAGGGAGGTGAAGTCAAGATCATATACACACTGGAGCTAAGTTTCATCTTCAACATGTAACAAGCATCTTGGCGCCAAGGCTCCACCTCCCCACATACTCTTGTCAGACTACTGCATCTTTATTGAAGTAAAAATCAAACAATTGTTTTCTTCTAACATGCTCTATTCCATTGAATCCTGTCGTCTGTGGGTGTTTCACAAATTATATCTTGCTTATTTATAAACAGTTGCGATTTACGGGCCGAAAAATCCTAGGGACATCGTCGATGTATATCATCCAATCAAATTGCACATTGTTATATTTTATACTTTTTTAGGGATCTGGCTGATACACTCGCGTGTTAGGTGTATATGGGCTACATTGGCGCCGAGACTCCCGCTGCACGTTGAATGTACCACAATAAAGTCTTTAAGGCATCACATATGCGCCACAATATGCTCCAGTGCTAACTTACTTTCTTCACAGCCCAAATCCTTCCAAATCTTCTAGTCACTCCGACACGTTATTCCTCCCGTACATGGGCCTGTCTTGACTTTTAGTCGTTGGGCAGGTTCTCGGTCTGGAAGCGAACTTTCACCCTTCTAACATTGACCCGAAATCGCTGGAGACGGACTAGGGTATAGATCGGGGTGTGACAGGTTGGATGACTTCTTTGCACAACCTGGAGCTGCGTTTGTTCCTGGACGAAGACTTGCTGCAGTAAGTCGCTGCTGGTCAACCTTCCGTACCATGCAAGGAGTTACCGCGTATTGACCTTGAGAATTTTAATTATCCTCGTGATAGAGAGAAGAAAGTGATATGGCACCCTAGTTTGTGCTGGATACAGAAATCACTTTCGAAAAAGCCAGAGAATCTGCATTGAACGTTCAATGCTCTCGTTATCCGACCGACAATAACCCCAATATAAGCAACGGCAGTGGGAACGACTCCCCTCCGTATGTCGGCCCGAAACGAGAGCCGTCCCTGTGCTCCAGCTCCTGATTCCCAACCAATGCCCATCCCCTTTCTGAATCCCCGATGCCTTGAATAAGCCTCCACCTTTTGCTTATCGCATGCCCGTACCTTTCTCACGTAGCACGCGATGAACACAAGACCAAGCATCGACAATGAGCATGGCCGTAAATTCTACTGTGCCGGACACAGTCGAGTATGTCACTTATATCCTGGTGTTTATTAGCAAAGAAGCAAGGGCGGGGTACCGGGAAGTATGGATGGGAAGGTGGCATTGAAAGGGAGATGATACAGAGAGAGCACAATATGTTTTTGTCATTTTAAATTCAAAAATCAAGTCGCGAAGGAGTGCTGAGGAGACATTATTTATGAAGATTGATTGGTTGGAATGCTTTTGAGTACTGACGTTGATTTATTGGATAGGTGTGAGTTTGAGGCTGATGAAGAAAGAGGAGAGATGAGAAGAAGGTTCATATATACTCATGAACGAGCAACATAACGAAGCAAAAGATAACTCACAGTTGATTGCACAGAAATTCTGCCTCTTCATAATACCGGAGGCCTGCCTTATTATCGCATCCGAACTGTAGAGGATCAATCCAACACGTGACATCCATCCAAAACGTGAGTCAGATTTCTCGAGTCGTACTTATGCCCTCCGATTTATCTCGATCTTTTGGCGGCTTCTCTCAAAGTTTTCTTCCAAGTCCAGCATGAGAGATCAGCGACAGCCAATCCCGTCCCAAGCGCCCCTTCCCTTCTTATCCCCCTCTTTCGTCCCTTTCCCTTTTCTTTCTCTCGTCTTCGAGTCATCTTCGGAAGAAGAGTCCTCATCCAACATGCTAAATATCGAGCTCTGCTCTCTCCTCAAATCCGCAATGGAAACTTTCTGTCGCTTCAGCGCGCCTGTGAGGCAGAGGCCTAGCACGAGGAGGTAGAAACCGATTAAAAGAGTAATCCAGAAGGTAGGATTATCTTGGAGGATTTCCGGGAGATGGTTCTTGGTTCTGGTCAGTAAGAAAGAAAGCGAGGGGAGGTGGAAAGTACCAGGTACGGGTCTATGAAGGATTCTGTATCCATCTTGGGTATTCTGTGTTGAGTGGTAGTTTTCGTGATGGATGCGCGGAACTTGAAGTGCTAAATGAAGGACTATGGTTTGAAGTATGAAGTGCTTGAGGATTACTATTACTGCACTTCTATCCAAGACAAAACAATTGAGTTGATGCAGGTTAGTTGATCATCGGAATGGGGCGGTTCATGTGATTAGTATCTCTGGAACAAAGTAAGGCCGGCGGCATCTGTTGATACCTAGCTGCGTCAACTGTCCGAGAGGTAGGACTCAACAGTCACTGAACACGACCACGTCTTACGTGCTTACGCTTCAAATGAAATCACGACCAGATATTGCAGCCTCTATATGCGAAACTTCTGCGTCTTCTTTGCAAGATGGATGATCTAAACGGCCTCGATTGGTCCACGAAACCAACCAAGCCAAACACATCAACAGGCACAGGAAATTACTACCCTGCCCTCCGCCCAACACCACCGCCATTATCCAACCGCACCACACCCCTTTCAAGCCAAATTCCTAGCTTCAATGCCCCCTCGAAATCCCCAGGCTTGGCTTTCCCGAAATCCAGCACCCCGGACAGCTTCTCGAACCTCGTCTCCTTCGGCTCAAGCGCCAGCAAGAGCAGCACCCTGACGCTGCAACAGCAGCAGGAGAAACTGCAAGCGGAGAAGCTGAAGCTGGAGGAAGAGAAGAGGAGGCAGTTTGACGCGCAGTTTGGTGGAGAACAGA
The DNA here is from genome assembly GCA_032760415.1 of Diplocarpon rosae. Lineage (NCBI taxonomy): Eukaryota > Fungi > Ascomycota > Leotiomycetes > Helotiales > Drepanopezizaceae > Diplocarpon > Diplocarpon rosae. The sequence continues at coordinate 181,666 of JAUBYV010000011.1, forward strand.
GCTGGGATGCATTGGGCGGCTCGAGGAGTACCGTGTCTGCATTTACTCCCTTGCCGGTGGCTCTGGCGCAGGCGGCGTCACCTGAGAAGAGTCTGGACACGGCTGAGGATGATTTATTTGCGGCGTTCAGCGCAGATGCGCCGGTTGACAAGTCGAGTCATTACCCTCCACCGAGCAGCGGACAGAACACACCAATTGCGAAGGCTGAACCGCTGGACCTGACGTCGCCGCATGCGTGGGAACAGCCTGGATCTTTGGGCGGCCTCGGGGATGACGATGATCCGTTCGGACTGGGGCAGATGAATGGGAGCTCGAAACCTGCGCCCACACCCATACCTAGCATTGGAGAGGATGATGACTTTCTGGGGGACTTGGGGAAGCCTGTTGAGGAAGTCAGGAGGGCGAGTCCCTTACAGCGTATAGTACCCGAACCGGAACCGGACAGAATACAGGAAGAGGCGTCGGATGACCCGTGGGATAAGGCGGTTGCTGAGTTGGTGGATATGGGGTTCTCTGCGGAACAATCGAGGGCAGCTTTGACGGAGAGTGGCTCTGGACTTGATATACAAGCTGCGGTGGGTTGGATTCTCAATGATGCGCATCGGCAGGCGAAACAGAAACAGCAGGGTGGAACGGATTCGAGACGAAAGTATGGGGCTTCGGATGGAGAGAGGAGAGGGGTGTCTAGGGATACGAGAAGAAGAGATGCTCCTGCTTGGCAGCGTGAAGAGCCGGTCGAGTCACATTCTCGAAGGGAAAACAAATCACCAAACGGAGAATCAGACCTTTCGAAAACAGCAGCTGCTGTAGGGAACAATTTTTTCAAAACGGCGAATTCGCTATGGAAGACGTCACAGAAGAAGGTCCAAAAGGCTATGAACGAGTTCCAGCAGGACTCAGACCCAAGTCAGCCAAAATGGATGCGAGAGGCTGCTGAACGGGAGCAATCTGACAGGAGAGCAGCAGCAGAAGGAAGACTTCGACATTCCGAACCTGCTGCTGATGTCACGGATGAGGCGCTGATGCTAGAAGGTGGTGGGAGACCTCCGCCTCGGAAAGCGAGAGCCCCTGAACCACGATTCTCGGCCAGTCTGAATTCTTCACGTGAGCAGTCACCTGCGATGCCAAAGCCACCGGCGGAGCGAAGTCAACCTCGATGGCAACAAACTGCACCGCCCGACGCGAGATCACGGGTCAGTAAGCAAGTCGTTGAGGAACAAGCCGCGCAAGCCTATGTCAGCCCTTCGCGGCGGAAGAAAGCCACTCCTCAGCCTTCAGAACCAGATGTCAACATCTTCTCTGCCCCAGCATCATCAAGATCAGCTCAACTCCCTCGGATATCACAGCGTCCAGCGCCTGCACCATCTAAACCGTCTACCCCAATACCGACCCGACCCAAAGTACCAGTTCGCCAGATACCCACCCTCTCACCTACTGCCCTCGCAAACTCAAACCAACACCGTCTGGCAGGAACCGCACATTTCAAACGGGGTGATTATGCATCGGCCCACCAATCCTACACCTCATCCCTCTTATCCATCCCCTCTTCACACCCTATCACCATAATCCTACTCTGTAATCGAGCCCTGACCAGTCTCAAAACCGGCGTTCCCAAATCTGCAGTTACCGACTCGGACGCCGCGCTCGAGCTCATCGGCCTATCCCGTGGTGACGGCGAGACTATTAATCTCGGACCCGGTGACGGTAACGGAAGCAAAGACATGAGAGAATTCTACGGCAAAGCCTTGATGCGCAAGGCCGAAGCGCTTGAGCAGATGGAACGCTGGAAAGACGCAGGCGATGTCTGGAAACTTTGCGTTGAGCATAGCGTTGGCGGCGCAACCGCCATCCAAGGTCGCAGCCGCTGCGAGAAAGCTCTGGCTCCCAAGCCGGCGCAACGCATTTCGGACCCCAAACCCACTCCCCGCTCTGTGCCTCGGGCATCTGCAATATCCGACCTCGGATCCAGAGATTCGGAGGCCGTCAAGCGGCTCCGTCTGGCAAACGCCAACGCAGAGAAAGCTGACGACGAGAAATTCGCGCTGAGCGACAAAGTGCACGAGCGCATCGGAAATTGGAAGAATGGTAAGGAGGACAATCTGCGCGCGCTGATTGGAAGTCTCGATAATGTCATGTGGGAAGGTAGCGGGTGGAAGAAGGTGGGTATGCATGAGTTGGTGGTCAACTCCAAGGTCAAGATTAATTATATGAAGGCGATTGGGAAGACGCATCCGGATAAGGTCTGTTTTGCTCCATTCCTGCTTCTGCTTCTTTTACATGGATTCAGACTCACTGATGTCATGACCGCTTGTTGTGGGTATAAATTTCGGGATCTGGGCTAACCATAATTAGTTACCACAAGATGCTAGCACAGAGGTGAAGATGATCGCTGCCTTGGTCTTCGCTACGCTTAACGAGAGCTGGGATAAGTTCAAGAAGCAGAATGGGATGTAGACGTTCTCTTTCTCTGCATATCTGTAGCTACCAGTACAGAGTACACTGTCGACTCAATGTACAAGTTACGAACAAACTGTCCAAAACCCAGCGAATCTGACGTTGAGGGAGGTTTGAATCTGGAGTATGTAAGTTGTTGAACTCACCAGGGGTCCCCGATGTAGAGACTGTGAGGCTTAGTTAGTTGGACGTCTCTACTGAGCAGATCATTCTGGTTCTCTGTCGCAATAGCTAGATACCTCCAACCTTCTCAGGACAACCAAGCAGAGAATCATACAGCCCGACTTTTAAGGGTTAATCTAGAGCTATGCGCACGTCAGAAAACTTTGCTACCTTCTAGCCATTGGCATTATCTGCTCGTTTCGCCCTCAGCGTTGTCTTGGCTTAAGAGTTCTTTTCGTCATGCATATTCTCTGAGATTTTGGATACTCAAAGGCATCATTTCCCCTACTCGTCTCTACTCCTCTCTCTGCTTACTTTCTTCTCCTGTTTCTTGTTGAATCTGTACTTCTAATGTCCGATTTAGAGAAACCGCCAACGAGGTTCTATTTCAGTCATACCCATTTCTTCTCTAAATACCTCCGCGGCAAGTGATTCGAAAGGTTTCGCATTACACGTTTTGTACTTGTTACGTATTCTGTCGTCAAATAATCAGGTAGGGTCTACTGACAGCTGAAGTTCTATGTTCCTTGCCAGTCGATCAGTACGGAAAGGCGCGATGCGCGATGCGACTGCTCGAATTCACAAATACGGACAATTTACTGATCGGTATATCTGCACTTAGGTGTTGCCTATTCATGCGATATCATTTGTCCAAGCGAAGCACAAGCTTTGTGCCAACCGAGGTCAAGAGCCATCGCTCAACATCATCTTTCAGCCGCGCCAATGATGAGGAATAAAGAATTAACATACGGATAATCCACGCACACCATATCAGCGGCTCGGATGAGCAAGGAACTGGCTGCAAACATCCGGCGATGGTATTGAGGGCTGTGCTCTTTGTTTTGAATAGGGCTGCATTAGGAAGTTTACGCGAACCGAGCCGAGAGTTCTTTGAACATCATGGCTGGCAACGTACACTCGAGTCCATCACAAAGACAATCGATGACAATGCACTCGAGTTAAAAGCTTTGCCCCGATGACCTCCTCAGTGCTTTCCCATCGCAATTCTTTTGCTTCCATCTAACACGGTATTATTACTTGGAATCGGTACGCCCGACTAGGATACCAGAACATTGAGTGACAACTCCACGACCAAAGCGTGGACATGGCGTCCAAGAGCGATCGGCCCTCCCTACGGGTCCTCTACACCCAAGGAGAACGAGATGAACTGCTCCGGAGTCTGATACCTAAGCCGCCCAATCTCAACGCCGAAGATTTCCGGAAAGCTCTCAAACTCAGCGAGGCAGACTTCGAGCTTGTCGAGGCGATGGTCAACCTGTCGTTCGAAAAGTCGGGCCTCTCTGAATTTCAGAGCCTGCGCGAGCCCGACGCTCTGATCGCCATGAATTCGGCAGTTCTCGAGCCGGTCACGTTCCTCGCAAGAGTGCTTCCCGATGTTCCGGAATGGTTTACGGCGACGTGGTGCACCCAGATCATCCAGTATCTATGGCAGAAGCGGGTTGACCTATTGGAGGCGCAGAGGGAGGAGATACGACGGGGGAAGAAGAGAATTGAGGCCGCTCCGGCGTTCGGCCAGGGCATGGCGATGCCGACGATGGTCTCGTTGCGGAACATGACCTTCCAGCTAGTTATGGCTCGAAGCGAGCGAGGAAGCAAGGTCTTTGTCGAGGAGCTAGCGTCCGTACGATGCCTGACTCGCGGGAAGTCTGCTAATGAGGCCTCGAGCTATTCGCTCGTTGACTTCATCCGCGAGTTCGAGGCCATCATCAACTCGACCCGACAGTCTCCCCTCAGGCTGCTGCGCGGGGCGTTGAGCTATCGCACCAAAGCCGGGACATCCCGACCTATTCAACGCCAGCAACAATTTGAGGTGGCGCTCAACGACATGTTCAATGCCCGAGGAGAGCAGTATGTGTTGAAGTTCCACCACCGTGAAGAGAACGCCACTGAGAGAAACGCTCGCCTCGCTGCGGACAAGGCAGCCCGGAGATTGAAAGAAGAGGCGCGAGTTCCCGCTACTAATGATAAGGAGAAGTCGAAGCCGAAGCAGTCGGCCACCCCAGAGAGAGGACGAAGTCCTGGACCGAGAAAGCAGCGAAGGAGGTCCCCACCACCTTCGACGCCGCCAACACGCCCGTTGCCACCGATCCCAACAATAACATTGTTAGAAAAAGAAGCTGCCGTCTTCAACCCGTCGGAACGAGCAGCGATCCAGGCAAGCGAGGTCAAGCTAGAAGCGGAGAGGGCGAAGAGCCGAGCTGCTCGCCCCACAGCTGGGAGATCAGGGAGCCGGGCCAGGGAAGCAAAAGCAGAGGCGGAGAAGGCCATACGAAAAGGAGAACGCTCTACCCCCGGGAGCAACAAGCCACTGCCACCTCTTCCAGCCTCCACCTCCACAAAATCAAGCGTCCGTAGACCGTCGCCGCTGGTCAGCAGGTCAGGGCCGCGAATTCCAAGAGGTTCCCCTGCACCGGCTGCGGAGCCGACAAGGGACCACACCTCGCCACCGCTCTCAAATGCTATCAACAAGGTATTGCAAAGAGGCAAGAAAGTGAGTATCGCCGCCAGTTCAGGCTCCGGGAATGCAACATCACAATCATCCGCGGCCTCAGATTTCGCTGATACCCGAGAAAGGGGCGCCAGCAGACCAGGGCAGCATATCCCTGTCAACGAGCCGACAGCTGCAGGACATGTGAAGGCTCAGCTATCAGTACCTCAAGTGAAACCGGTCGCCGCTACAGAGCTCCCAGAGATCGTGGTGCCCGTCCAGGAACAAGTGAGCCATTTCAGCGATTCCGAACCCGAGGGAGCTGAAGCCGAGACGCTGTCAGGCGACCGGAGAATCCTGAAAAGCCGAGCGAAATATGCCAAGAAAGGCTTGTCGCCGGTTGCGCCGCCGACGCTGAAGGAGGCTGCGACGAAGACATTGTACAAGGGGATGAGACCGATCGGGTATGGGATCCAGGTCGCAGGTCGACGAGTCTCGCACCTTGTCTCTATGGTGTCGCCGCCATCGCCAAGGCCGAAAGAGGTGCCGGGGTACTACTCCGGCTCACCCCGGGTGTCCGCGACCTCGGCCGTTGAGCGTGTCGTGATGGGGTCGAAGGGGACTAAGGCGGTTCAGCCGAGAGTTCCTACATCGAGGTTCGCGGCGGGGAAGAAGATCGACAGGTGGGAGCAGCAACATCGCCGCTACAAGGACAGTCACGAGGTTATTGCAACGCATACGTACAGGCGAGGCGGCGATGAGTATGTCGACGATAAAGCAGACCTGTTCAAGGAGATGGAGAGTGAGCTGGAGGTAGGGGAGGCCGACGAGCGCGGAGAGGACGTCGATCTTGACGATGCTGAGAGAGCGAAGACGCGAGGAGAGTACATGACTCAACAGTAAGTTTCGATCAGAAGGTTGAGAGAGATCCACCACGTACTAACGGGGACAGATTACAAAAAATGCAGAATTTACCCGAGCTAGCCCAGATGTACGATCATGGCTTTGCTCCGCCGTTTCCGGAATCACCAGGACCGCCTCGACTCAATACCCGGTGGGTAGAATGCTGCCAGTTGTTTCAGCGTGATCCAAGCTCGACTAGCATCGATGAACGGGTTCAACTCGCAGGGCTCAAAACTCCCTTGTACCTGTACCAAGCATTCGGAGTGTACTGGCAGATGAAGACAGGCCGAGCCGTTGGAGGAGGGTTCGTAGCCGACGAGATGGGACTGGGCAAGACGCTGTCATTCCTGGCATACTTTGTCGCCGAGAGACAACTCGCGATGCTGCAGTGGGAGATGGCGAACCCGACCAAGCCCAACCCCGCCAACGTGCTGAAGCACTCGCAGTTGCATCTGGAAGATGGGAAGGCCGGACCAGGCGTGATATGCCCGAGCCAGAAGAGTCGAGGGCCGGGATGGATTGCATGTCCCTGCGCGTCGCCGGTGACATCTGCCCTCATCGCCAAGCCCGGGGTCCGACTAGCATGCGTGCCTCCATCCTTGGTCCCGACCTGGATCGCACAGTGGAACACTCACATTGACGAGGGCAACTTGCTGCTGCTGCTGAGGCTCATCATCGCGCACGACGGGAGTAATGAGAAGCCGGTCGGTGGCGGGTACGACCTGCGCGACGTACGGCACGCATCGAACGAGAAGCGGATGCTCGCCCACCGGAACACGTTCGACTCAACCTTGCATGACCACAGCACGGAGTTCTTCGAGGATGGTGCTCAATACCACCAGGAGAGACTTCTCGTGCTCACCACCCGCGAGTACTGGGTCAAACACCTGGCGAAGAAGTATGAGCGGAAGAGTGCGCGGGTCTGGTCGCCCGCAGAATCTAAATGGACGTCGGGGGTGAGACCGGGCATCGTGTACGGCATGGCGATGATCGATGAGTGTCATGAGGAGTTCCAGAAGAACAAGGGCCGATCTGGTGTTCTCTCGACACTGCCACGGTCCGGCAGACCATTCGTCTGGGGCTATTCCGGCACGCCACTGACGACCAGCCCACGAGGCATTGAAGGCGTGCTGTGGGCTATCGAGATCCTCTGGCCGAAGAGCTACCGAAAGAATCTCCGAAACTTGACGGGGCTGGAACAAGAGATCACGTCTGGCCTGGAGCTCTTCTCGTGCCAGAGACTCGATGCCATCTGCCGGCAATTTGAGGACCACATCAAGGAGAACCGGGGGTCCGCGACCCTGTTCAAGGATATCTATCTGCGCTTCAAGCCTTTCCTCATGATGTTTATGCTGCGACGGACAGCCGACACGCCCTGGTTTGGCCAGCCACTCATCAAGCTCCCGCCGCATGTGCACCAGGACATCATCCTGCGACACAATCCCGAGTACGACGGCAAGATTGAGCAGTTCGAATGGACGGTCCAGGCGGGAGTCGACGCGAAGCTCAGCGAACTGCAGGAGAAGATCCGGGTCCTGCAGCCGCGACGCGACGACCTCCCGCAGCAGTTCGGGTTCAACGCCGACATGCGGTTGCGCTCGCCGCTACGACTCATGGCCAGCTTCCCCTTCCTGGTCACGCTCGCTGCCGCCGAGCACCCCGAGCACCTCGACCTGACCTGGGAGGAGCTGAAGAAGTTCCGGGGCGCCAACGAGAAGCGCAAGGCCAACCCGTACTTCCACCACCTAAAGGCCATCACCGAGAGCAGCCCGAAGATCATGTGGCTATACAGCTTCCTCACGGAGCTCGAGCAGACGAGGGATGTCAACGATGCAGAGCACAAGGTGGTGATCATGAGCGAGTTCAACCAGGTCGCGCTGATTGTGAAGCTGGTACGTGTCGGTTCGCTCCGCCCGTTCCGTCTCCTTTTACATCTCCCCTCTCCTCTTCTGTCCTCCCCTCTCCTCTCCTCCCCTCTCCTCCCCTCTCCTCCTTCCTCCAACCCACCCTGGCCTACCGAAGAGAATAAACTGACTAACCCATCCCAGTGGATCGAGCATCACCTCAAAGATAAGAGCCAGCGCGTGGGCCTGGTCTACGCCGGCATGAGCCCCCGCTCGCGACAAGCCACCATCGACAGCTTCACTGACGCCCGCGACGATAAGGGCCACCGCATCCAGCGCGCCGACTTTCAGTTCCTCGTCGGCACCACGCGCATCATCGGAGCCGGGCTGCAGCTGACGCGCTCCTGTCACGTGGTCCTCATGGAGCCCGACTGTGAGTTCTACCGCGAGCTTCAGGGCTACGCGCGCGTCCACCGGCTCGGCCAGCGGAACCCGACGTCGCGCTCCTACCGCCTGGTCGACGCGGGCAATCGCTGGGAGCGGAGGATCTTGGAGCGCCAGGCGGAGCGGGGCGAGTTCCCGGGCAGAGTCGACGGCGAGGAGGAGAGCGTCCACCGGTACGGCGACGTGACGGAGCTGATTAGCCAGCCAGTGGGGTCGACGTCGTCATCGCCTCGCGAGGACGAGGGCTGGATGCCGGCCGTGTTGGCACGCTTTCCGCCGCCGGCAGGGAGCTCTGCTGTCGTCCCGGCGACAGCGATATCAGAGAGGGGGCGGCCGGCGGTCTCGGCGAAGGAAGGGAATCTGTACAGTGCTGAATGAGATGTGCGATGATGAGACTAGACAGGTTGAAAACGCGAGTCCGCGTGGTGTTGGCACGGGATTCGATTTTGTTCGAATTTTCGGTTAAGTGATAGTCATGGTCATGTGTTTTCTTTTTTGGTCAGAGTCGTCGCTCAAGTAATGTTAATAGTCAAGTTTTTTTTTTTTCGATTGTTAGAATCGTCGCTCAAGTTATGTTAAATAGTCATAGGCTTTCTCTCGATTGTTGGAGTTTTCGCTTGATCAACAGTGACAGTAACAGTAACAGTAACAGCATTCTTCTCTCCCCCTCCCTCCCAACCGATCTACAAACCCCCGTTCCTCAAGCGCCACACCGGGAGAGGAAACCCCCTATCTTATACAACGGAGTAGACAAAGGATTCGAGAAGTTCCACGAACTCCTACTTTCCCTCCGTCTCTCCGTCTCTGGAACCCTCCACGTTGACTAATCCGCTCGGGATCCTTCTTACTGAATTGATGTTGACGGGATACTTCCGATGAGGCATGGTGAGGAGAGGAGAGGAGAGGAGTGACGCTCCGCTGGCCCTCCGGGGGCCACTGCCGTGGAGGCGGGGTGGGGAGGGAAGGGGAGGGGAAGGGGGAGGGGGAATGTTTGTTTATGTAGAGAATGAGGTGAGAGGTGAGGTTTGTAAGAGGAGGCGCGGTTTGTGAGGGAGAGGTTGAACGAGAAGGTGCCTGTGTGTGTGCGCGCGTGTGTGTGTGTGTAAGTTTGAGTGTGACTGTGACTAAGACTATGTGTGAGAGTCCGAAGAAGGGGTCTCGAGATTGTGAACTTGAAGGCGTGATGGATAGCTAGAGATGGGGATGGAGAAGGCGGTGGTGCTGGTGCTCGTGCATGTGCTTGTGCGAAGGAGACGTGTATCGAGATAAAAGATAAAAGATAAAAGACAATGGATTCAAAGATGATAAAAGGATAAAGGGGCTCTTTCCTACGTTATGTAAGTGGGAAGATGAGTTGGGATGTGGTTGTGAAATGTGAGTGCAGGGAGCTAAGGGGAGGCATTGCCTGTCTCGAGGAAGTGCCGACTTCTAGACCTGTATTGTAGGAACAACAATGAAACTCGCCCGAGGAGGGGGTGAGGGGTTGTTTTTAGCCAGCTTGGCTCACAGGTTGTTTGGGTGGAGCGGTGTGCGGCGGTAATGAAATGGAAGAGCGGAGCAGAGCGGAGCAGACAGATACAAGATAGGCGCTGTGTGAAAGCTTGGGGCAGAATGTAGGTTATGGTTATGGTTATAGATATGAGTATGAGTATGGATAGTAAGTTATTTGTGTGTATATGTGTTGGTTGTGAGAATGTCAAGAGGAATAGGTAGAAGGCAGAAAGAAGGCAGAAGGCAGAACGCGAAACTCGACACGGCCAACTGCGCGTGGTAAATATCTTCCTGACATCTCCGACGGGAGAGAGAGAGAGAGAGAGAGAGAGAGAATGAATGAATGAATGAATAAAACAAAGAAAGGAGGTCAACAGATCCATCGGTGACCTGTGTCCGTGGCTTCGCGGGTATTCCTCGTCGAGAGACATGAGAAATGCTTCTCGCCTGCAGCGTATTCGTGCACGGGCATAGTAAAGGTATATATGTAAATATATATATGCCTTGCTCATGACCACATCGAGTGGCCTTGACCCCGAGTTACGTCCGCAATACGGACATCGGCCGAGATGAAAAAAATGAGGTATAGAAACAGTTGACCGAGATCTAGCAAGAAAGCCACGTCCCTTTCTCTTCACATCAAGCCAATCGTCACATCCCCCTTCACCCTCGCGTAGAGATCGACCTAAGTAGACGAGGCATTAGCATCAGCATCGGCATCAGCGTCAACGCCGGGTCAGTCACGGCAACCCATTCCTATCTCGTACCCTTCTCTGCACCACTGCACCAAAGCAAAACCGAAACACCAACTGAGTAAATACGAAGGGGGAAGAAAGGAGGAAGAAGAAGAAGAAGAAGAAGAAGAAGAGACCAACATACCTCGACCTCGAGATCAAGCTCGATCTTGATGCTCAGACTGCTTTCCCCGAGCGGCTTCGCCGGCCGGTCCTTGATGCGCGACTCCCGGATCGCAGCCCGTCGGTAGCCCTCCGCCCGCTGCGGGAGTAGATCCCGCGGGTCCATGGCCGGGTACTGCGGCGTGTTGATGTTGTTGTTCCCGTTCATGCTCGGGCTCGGGTCTGGTTGGCGCACCTGCAGCTGTTGCGGCGCCGCGTCGTCGTCGTCGTAAGAGTCGTACTCTTCATCCGGAGCGGGTGCTTCGGCTGCGGGCAGCTGCTTCGGCTTGGCCTGTTGTTGCTGCTGTTGCTGCTGCTGCTGTGGGTTGGACATGGCGGGGATGGGAGGACGAGGACGAGGACGAGGACGAGGAAGAGGACGCCTGCAGTAGAGAGAGGCCTGGAGTTAGTTGGTGGCTCGGGGTGTGCGAGGGAGTGCTCAACTCCGTGACAGGAAAAAAATCAAAGGCAAAAAACCCGGACGAAGGCCCGGATTCACCATGATAACCCACATACCGTTTCACCTTGCACCCGAAAGAGAGACCTTGCACCGAGGAGAGATGCGGGACCAGAGGGAAAGATGAGAGAGCGAAAGACGAAAGGTCGGGTAGCAAACGCGCTTCGGTCGTTCGTTCGTCGCAGCATCTCTCACGACAATCCCTCCCTTTCTATACCCCCGAGAGACCCCCGCATCCACTCCACAATCGAAACGTCATCCGAGTACCAGTATCGACTCGTATCAATATCTTGCTTTCTCTTCCCAATGTGCAGGGCGGTCGTCAGGTGTCATCCCAATCATCCAAATACATTGGCGGTCTCGCCGAACGCATCCTGGTCCCGATGCCAATGCGCCGAGTGGGATGGGAGGGATGTTTGGCTCGGCGTCGTGCAGCTCAGACGGCCAAAAACTTGATTCGGGGTTGGAATGGCATGATGGCGGATGCAGTTGTAGAACCTTAAACATCGCATCGCGAGCGTGATGACGTGACGCGATTGATTGGAAGACAGTTTACCGGCGTGAGTTCGGGGTCAGCAAAAAGAGCCCCAGATGGATATTTAAATTTACCACCTACCCGAGGCTGTCGACACAACCTCGCGAGGATGGTACATATATCAGCTCGAGAGTTTGCCAGAGCTCGACTGTCTTGCGAGAGTGCAATGCTTCTCAACAAGTCTGCATTTACTCTGCATTTGCACTGCATTTGCAGATGGAGGCCCACGTGCTTTCTTGCATCCTAGCTTACATGATCGCGGTGCGATCCATCCCCTTCGTGCCCATGGGCTCTGCGAACTGCATCCTGAATCTAGGAGATGAATACGGCACATATCCCCTCGAAACGTCGTCGCCTCAGCCAACTCGGACTGCTTCATGACCTCGAGACAATCGTCCACGTCGAGAATCCTTCTGCCCGTATCGAGCCTGCGACCCTCTGCCTGGGACTTCAGGGAGGCCATCAACCATTGAGCGGCTCTCTTGCAGAGGCTCAAGAGCGCATCGGGTTTCGCCGCCTTTTGCTCCTGGTCATCGTTGTGCAAGACCTCCATCCCGCTCAAGTCCACAGGAGGCTCGTATGCGAAAATTCATGAGCGCCGAGAGGATGCGATACGTCAAGAAAGCTTCGGGGTCGCTGATCTGGTTAAATAGAATAATATTGCCAGCCGGCAATGTCCGCGTTCCCCCATGTTGAGCGGCACACTTGCCAGAGGCTGCTGCAAAGACGAGCTCATGGGCTTGAACGGTGCTACTCTGAGACGAGTGAGTGATGTTCAACAACTTCCCGCCCATTCTCAGTTGGTTCATCGACTCGACAAGAGGGAACCCTTCACGAAGAGGGGCTTGTGGAACTATAGTCCAGAACGCGGAGTTATCCCTGGTAGGGCATGCAACCCGGTCTGACAGCTTCAATCGAGCCCGAGTCGCAAGAACTATTCAACACAAGCCGGTCAAGAGGATACGAAGCGGTCTTGACCGGCGTCTAGAAGAACAGTACGGTAATCCCAGTCGCTCAAGTCGAGCGAGATGGCAGCATCTGCGCCCTTGATAACGAACTTGGCCTTCTTGACATGGCCTTGCAGGTACTGATAGATCATCTAGACTGGCCTATGCTGCCAGCTGCTTGCATCTTACTACCTTCGCCTACGTTCTTGAATCCGTTCAAGTCTCTCTCACTAAGAACTAGAACATCCTATCAGCTGGTGTTGCAGGGGATAACTGGGATCCAACTTACCGCCATCGTTGTAAGCCAACAATGCAGGACTCTGAAGTTTCTTCCGTGTTTCCCCTTCCCTCATCCTTTCTCTTTCAGAACCTCGTATGTCGGAACGGGATACCTTGTACTCGGGCTTTCTCTCATGTCGCTGATAATTGAAAAATCTTTCATGTACGAGTATCTCTAGCTTTGTCTATATTCGGATCCCCAATGTCAGATCCGGTCAAAGCATTCGGGTCTGTCTGGCAGGTCGGGAACAGCATCACGGAGAACCTTGGTGCTGAAGAATCCGAAATATATGCATATATACATATATACGTGTATATATATATATATATATTTTCCCGCATTGGCAAGATAGCACAACACCTTCGGAAGATCTGTTCAAGCCAATCAAGACTTGTAAAGTGAGACACTCTCCCAGAACAAGAATGATGACCCAGGCATTTGCCACCCTCCAACTCTCTGATATCTGACGTGTAGTTGAGAGGTGAAGCGCATCCATCCATTAGCTTTATCTGTGGGATACTCGTCAGCCTACCCCCACACACTTCGAGAGTTAGGTTCCGTACTATTGGAAGTTGGTTTTCTACATACCAAGCGTGATGATGATAAAGTACTACAATTTGATGCTAGCATACCAACCATACTGTCTCTAGCCGAGGAGGAAGATACATGTTTCTCATGCGAGCCCGAATTTGGCGTCCAAATACTCGGGATATTGTTTTTTCTTCTCATTGAAAAAAGCCAAATAAAAAATATTGTCAAAAGAGTCGAGAGAAGCCACTTTGCTGAAGGTCTGGCTAACGTTTCCCTGTACCATTTACATAATAGACAACTTGCAACAGGACAAGTAAGCATTCAGTGCCTGCACCATATTCACGCTTATTCAGGCAATTTGAAGATTCTCATATGCTTGCAAGAATATGTGATTGATAGGCGATGTCAGAGCTGGTTGTTGTTCTTTTTTGCTTGATAATGCACAAGGACGTCTTAGCAAGGGATGGGGAAAAGAAAGCTGGCTTCTGGCTTGGCAAGCAAAATCAGAGGACTTTCCTATTCCAAACGACATCCAGGACCTTATACGATAAAGACGTAATCTGTTTTCTCCAGGCATTTACTTTCTTTATGGGTAGTGCCAATCTTCAGGTTGTGTGGCAGTCGTGGCGGGCCAGATATCCCGCTGAAGTACTCGCCTGCCAGCGAGGTCATACGTGTGCTGCCTGCAAGGCACGAAAGCTGAAAGGTCTCGACCCCTTTCCTCGACCCTTGGGTGGTTTCGCGGCTTCGAATGGAATACAGCACATTCTTCTCGGAGCGAACCCGCTGCGACTATCCATCCATGGACCGAGTATCCGCCTCAGTTCTTCTCCGCATCAACCACCAAATCTTTCAACTTCTGCTCCATGTTCTTCCCGTCCGCTTCCTCAGACACGTCTTCCATATCCTCATCAGCATCAGCATCAGCATCCGCACTCCCTTCTCCAGCTTCCCTACCAAGTCCAGATTCTAGCCCCTCACCTCCCTCTTTCAACACCCACTCCACAACATCCTTCTTATCGTTCAACTCCGCCTCGTACACCGCGTCGTGGCCCTTCTGATTCGTGATCGTCGCATCTGAGCCCTCGTCCAGTAGTACTTTGACCGCCTCCAGATGTCCGTTCAAGGCTGCCCAGTGTAGCGCTGTGTTGCCTGCTTTGTTTTGTGTGTTTAGGATTGAGAGCATGGTTGGGTTTTGCGGGGAAGATCCATTGAGGGCTTTGCAGAATTCGAGGAGGAATGCTGGGTACTAGTGATTAGCGGAGTCTTCAGCGCTCGATCCTGTCATTGTATAGGCAAGGATGGATATAATTCCGGACATACAATCATGCCCATTCGCAGCCGCCATATGCAAGATCCCATTCCCGCTCTCCTGATCCCTCGCCGTCTGCGCCAACTCTACCACATCAACCTTCTCTCTCTTACACAGCTCCTCCTTCAGCGCGTCAAATTCGATCTTCTCACCCGTCCGTGCCAAGTACAACAGGTCGTCGATCTCGTCTTCCGTAAATGCAGGCGCCATCCCGTCGTACACTCTGATGGCGTCTGTAATTTTTTCAAGTGACGCGGGGTACGAAATAAATTATTTCTTATCGGCGACCAGGTAGCCCGATAGTGCGTGCCAAGAGCCCCGGGGCTTATGCTGTACATCACGTGTTGCTCTAGTTGATCGTCACTTGAGACAACAGCGTTCCGTTACGATCTTCTCCCTCCCATTTAAAACCTATTGACTCCCTCTGGCAAAGAAAGGAAATCAAGATTCATCAAAATGCCACGTCCTCGGATACGTCTGGAGGATAGCTCAGAGTTGCTTCAACACGCAGGAGAAGAAGCTGGGAGACGTGTAAACAAGATGTGGCACAGCTTTACCGACTGGGCCCTTCAGGACAACATTTTGGAAGTTGCAGTCGGATTGATGTGAGCCCTCTTGGTTGTTAATAATTCCTAGACGAGGACTACTGACATACTATCTACACAGTGTCGCAGCAGCTTTTACCTCGGTGGTGACTTCATTTGTCTCAGATATTCTGCTTCCACCCCTCTCTCTGCTTCCGTTCATCAACCGCAATATGGATGAGAAGTTTGCTGTTCTAAGGAGAGGTCCAGGATATAATACGACTGATGGTATTGGGTACAACACGTTGTCACAAGCAGCCGATGACGGAGCTGTAGTTTTGGCATATGGGTTTGTATCTTTGACCTTCGCTTGTAGTCCGCAAGCTCACACTCATGACAGGACCTTTTTCAATAAGATAATCAACTTCATCGGCGTTGGGCTCGCCTTGTATTTTGTTGCTAGCATGTACGACACGGTGAGTACAGAGTCAATCATCAAGCACACTGTCAAGTGCAGGTACTGCCGGAAGCGTATCAGCGACAAGGTATGCATTCATGATGTTGGCCTATTCTGTGGACAGATGCATGATCATATGTTGAAAATATGTAGGCTCAACGCTGTATCAACTGTACCAGCTGGCAGGATGGCCGCGAAGATCATAGCCAATAAGATATCACCTCCCTTGTCAAACTCGACTATATCCAAGTCACTCGAAAATTGGGCCCAAATTCATCTTTCGTTGTCTTTCCAGGTATACTATAATGCAAATTTTTCATTCCATGAGTAATTCGCATGCCGAAAGAATCAATACTCTCACTGCATTTTCTACCTGCAAGTTTCATCCTGATTTCCGTCACCCCCGAGATTCAAAATCCGGTTCGGACCAACTAATCACACAAATACAAGCTCTGGTATCGTCTTTTCATTCCCCGACCGTTTCTCGGCCAGTCATATCTAGCCCTTGGCATCGACCAAACCAACTTTTTGCGTCCTATCTCAAGCAGAACCTGTCTCTCTGCCTACAGAAACTTGATCTGACTCGGCCCCTCGAATACTTGATGCAACATCTGCGCAAAATCGAATCCTAAACACTCAGTTGGCTCCCTCTTTCTGGAGGCGAACTAACATTTCCTGTTTCCAACTAATCTCCGACTGTGAACGCTAGACTCCGGATCTCATTCCTTTCAAAATATCGATGACATTGACGAATTCTGAATTCCTGGCCTCACAGGCTCTGATGGATTCCAATGCATCATGTTCCGCATCAAAGAATATCTTTCGCTCACAGTCTTTGCTGGATGCAGTTGAGGGCTTCCAGTGCTTCTTTGCCAGCTCGCGGAAGCGCCCGCATGCATTTAAGAGTGGTGGTGTAACGCGGCATAAGCAGAGCTCAAGCTTGCTGTAGGTCCAATCCTATGAAATATGGCTGATGTGCTGACGAGTTTGCAGAAACAGATAGAGTGAATTCGATAAAGGTGTTACAGGCTAGAGTTTTTGCAAAAGCAAATTTCCAGACAAGATCTGTCAGTATTGCCGAGAAGCCAGGAGAGAGGAAACAATAACAAGATAGTAAAATCTATTCTAGATTCTTCTGAAATGATGGAAGGATACAGGGGTGCTTGGTTCAGCATATAATTGCAACCTTTGGCTTCCTAACTTAGATGCCACATATCATTAATGCCCTATGGTTATGCGTCTTCTATAATAATTGCATGGTACGTAAAGACGTTCTCAATTCTCCCATGCTGCGCTGTTACTCCTCTCTATGTTCATACTCTTTGTGATTCTTTTGATATGTGCCCTGTAATAATAGCATTTCCTTTTTCTTTCTCTAGAATTAAGTATGGAATATGTGCTGATTTGATTGCCTCCCTTCTACCTTGACCTATACATAGCTTGGAAGATTTGGGACACACAGAGGTTTGTGAATGCCTTAAACCTTCTTAGTGGTGGTATAAGAAAATAACAAAGTAAACCAATTTGTTTATCTCAATTTACCTTGCTCAAGTAGTCTTTGGTCCTAAAATATAGTGGACCCAAGACATAGAGAGTATTTAATGCTTCTTCTCTCTTTTTGGTGATATTTAGTCAATATTCAAGGTCCTGATTTTTAATTTAATGGACTTAGGTCCAAGTTCATAACAAACAGATTTTGCACATGTTGTAACCAACGCAATCTAGCTACTTACTTATTACTTACAATATGTAACCTTTCTTTAGTGAGTACAGCTATATGGTTTTTTGAGGCTGGTAATTAATTCTTAGCGCAGATTCTTGTCAAACCCTTCCTGTCATCTAGTGTCTGATATCATATGTCGACTTAATTCTGCTGCTTTCGCTCCAGCAATATCCCTTAATTACCCCTGCTATTTATTACCTGTTTCCTATCTGAATATGATAAAATTATAACATTTTCGACTCTTACATAGGGTCTACATACCCCATCTAAGCTGTGAGCCCACCAGCTCCATACAGAGTTTTCCTAAATAAAGATATTCCCAAGTGCACCTCCCTCACCATACAACCACAACCTGGTATTTTTCTAGCCACTGCGTTCTTGTGCTCTTCTTTACATTCTTTTGCTTGTCTCTGCGCCTAACTTTTGTTAGTCTCCCCCTTGCAAGTTCATGGCTATAACTGCAGGATCGCAATCTTCCTCTCAATCAAGAACTCCCTCCCCAAGCCACAACAGCTAACAAATAGCTCTACCAACTTCAGACTAGCAGGAGTGATCTTTCGCATAATCTCCAGCTCCCCAGTAGAGTTTCTTGTACGTATGACTTCCTTTTCTTATGGAACGGAGCTTAAGCTGCCAGATTGCGAGGTCTCTTCGCCACATCACCACATATCCTCTCCTCTCCCTCACAGCTCCAAATTTCTGCAACTTTACACTGCTCGTCGCATACAACTCTTCCTACCTACTTGCTTACTCCTTCCGCAAGATACAGATCCTCGTGAGTAACTACTCTTCGAAAACGAGCTCGTTCGGCCGTTCAGATCGCTGCCTTTTTCGCCTATAGCTTGGTCAACACTACCACAACTCAACACTCAGCTCTGCGCTTTGCAACCACCTGAGCCCTGGCTAATCACATTCTTGGTATTGATATAGCCAACGGCCATCTTTCTCTTCGGTAAGCTATCATCCTTTTCTGTGCTGCAAGAGTCTCTTCATCGGTCTAAATTGAGATATCTTGGTATTTCTTCGATCTTATCCCCATCATACACCTAGCAGTACACTTTTCTTCCATGCTACATCTTCCAGAAGCTCAAACGACCATTCGCTAACGTATTTATGACCAGCACCTCATGTAAGCCTCTCATTCTATTGAAGGTCCGAATACGATTCCCTTTTCTTTAAACTCATGGCAGCTCTACCCATCCTTGTTGCCCAACATCTCCAAATACTCGTTCATCACATAATATCAGACGCCTGTGGCCCAACAGGGACGAGAGCTTTTCATACCCTGAACTGGGTTCCCCTTCCTCGGATTTTCTCTTTAGTAGTCGAGGTATCGGCAGAAGTTGCTTTCTGATATCAGAGACTGCCATATAGTTATGGCAGATTGCAGCAGTGAGAGAAGACTTCGCTATCAGATTCTCAGGAAACTTGAGCTCAACCTCCGGAGGCTCTATCTTATGAAGCCGCAAAGTCGTAGTTGCTTCCGGAGCTTTACTATCCTTTAAAACTGGATAATTTCTGAAAATATACTGGAAATCCCGGTTTAACATGCCCTGCTATGCCACGGAATTTAAGTGCGAGGTATATGGCCATCATGTAGTCATTTTGTGTCTCGAGCAGTATTCTGATCCCGAACATCTTCAGAGTAGAGCTCGCAATGTTTCTTCTGCTCTAAATTCTTTTCCGTTTGGCATTAAAGGTCAATTAATAGCGCCATCCTTCCACTTCTCAAACATCTCGTCAGCTATTGGACTTCTACTCCTCTTCCTGATAATGGCATGCACTGGACGAAACAGCTACTCGGGAATCTCGTCCGATGTTGTACTCTTACGTTTTATTCTTCTTTGTATTATCATATCACTATGTGCTATTTCAAGATATCTCGCATACCTTCTCAAATCTTGGCTAGTTGATTTTCTTCTGAGTTTTACTACTCACACAGGATCAGAACGAAATCACACATCCTGTCAAGAGTCAGATCTCCGCTCTTATTCCATTTTATCAGTGTCTCAGCATCATCAAAGCAGGAATACATCAAGACATATTGCTGTTACTGTCATGAGTCGGTTCTAAGTCTGCTGCTTGGAAGTCCTTGACTTATTGCTATCATCATGTTGCTCGTATCAACTCATACGGTAAATCCTGTGGAGTTTCAGGAACGAACTTTTCACTAAGATACGACATACTCAAAATATTATCATTTTAATTGTATAGTTCATCACCAATAGAATTCGAGACTCGTGCTCTTCTTTAACTACCTCCTTTCTCTTAGCATTACTATATTGCTAGCATCAGACTCTATCACCTACCTTCTCTCGTGTCGGAGCCTGATCACTCAATCTAGATATTTCAACTTTAAGAACAATTGTATTAGAACATCATGTAGATATACTACATATCCTTCAAGATGTCAGGCTTCACTTTTTCATAAAAACCCTTCCAGTTTGACACCATCGTCATAACAGCATCAAACCAGGATCTGTCAAACATTACGATCTTCCTAGGTGCCTTGATTTTGAGCAGAGTCGCCCCTCTGTTTGCCTTCATTCTCGCGTTTTTGAGAGTATTTTCTGTCTATGATATTGGCTACTTTTTACATTCTACTCTCGACTGTTGTTGTTATTTTCTCATGAAGGCACTTGTCATGCTTGTCAAAAACTGATCTTTAACCTTTTTTCCTTTGAGCCCTACAAGGATTTCACTTTCCGTAGTGCCTGGTAATCTTCAAGAGGAAAAGAAGCTAACTTGTGACGCAGAGGCCCGCCCCTCCAAAATGGCGCCAAGAAGGTTAGTCTGTTTTAAGCGACAGCATTGTTTTGAAAGCCCTTCTCCAACCCCCGACTTCCAACACCCACAAAATACCTTCTCGAGGGACGGCGAAACCATTTCAAAGAATCTCCCAACTAACAGATCTACCTCTAGACCAATCGGTATGGCGAAGAAATGCGACCAGTGCGTCAAGGCCAGGGTACCATGCACCGGAATCGAATTCGGCGCGACCGGCTGCAGAAGATGCGCCAGACTCAGCAAAGAGTGCACGTGGGAGCGCGAGGAAATATACAGAGATAACACCGAAGTCTCCGTCGATCGCAAAGCGCAGGTGGCACAGGAGATGGAGGGTATGAAAGAGACTCTTCCTCCTTGCGACATGCAGTTCGAGACCAGCAGAGGGCCGGCGGGCGAGAACCTTGAGGCAGAGACGAGTGAAGAGACGAACAAATGGGCACTGAAGTATGTTTCTTGGCTCCTTTGATCTTAAAACGTCTAGACTACTCGTCGAGTGACCAAATTGAGTCTGCTCTGATATCAATCTAATATCTGTAAAAGGAACGACCCGGAGATTGGGCCCAAGCCTCTACACTGCTACCCCGGCCAGGAGAAGCTATTATGCTGCGATAAGGCTCGTGTTATCTCGAAGATTTACGCCGCGGATGGGGACGGAACAGCGAATGATTTGTACGATATCACCGAGGTTATCAAAGGCACATACCCAGCCCGCGTTGTGACTGAGCCCAAGGTCAAGTACGGTGTCATCTGGACCGATTTCTTCAAGATCATCGGCATTAGTGTCAATAACAAGATCGAGAAGAAGAGAAAGTTCCAGATGTACGGCGTGAACGAGTCTGCCACAGACGTCGTCGAGATCAACCACGAATATCCAGAGCTTATTACTCTTAGCGAATCGTTCACCGTCGTTCAAGACTCTCTAGTTCGCCTTTCAGCTGGTATCACTTGGGCCTGCAATAACCATCCCGATGTCGAGTGGACCGTCTTCGAGATCGGATGGTACGCACAGGTGAGATCTCCCCAGGCTCCCGAGCTGGATTCCAAGATTCCAATCCTGACATCTTGAATAGCTCGAGGCGAAGCGTCGTGCGATGATCTGGAAGATTTGCGAGGATGCCGGCCAAAACTTTGATGCCATGATGATGGAGGGCCATTTCGAGCGCATGCAAATGTAAGGGATGAATCGCGTACGTGCCTATTCTCATCCCCTGATGACCATGGCTTATACTCCCCAGAGACTCCTACGCCTTCTTTGCTCTTCCTTCGAATCTTTACTCTTCTCGGGGATGTCACAAATACTGGGTTTTGCGACTGGATACAGCTTGGGGCGCGATTACCTGCGAGTTTCGGGTACTTCTCCCGGAAAAAGTACAGTCGTTCGACGGTTGCAACTATGATGGTTTTTGCAGCACTTGCTCCGGACGCGGTACAAATGCTCCTCTCTTTTTCTCATTCGGTGTAGATCTTTTGGACGAAAATAATGATTGACGAGAGACGAGAAATGATGGGAGATAAATGAATGCATTCAAAGCATTAGTGTTTGGAGGAGCCCTTGGAATTTCGGCCAGGAGGATGTACGATCGCAAGCCGTACCATGTATAATAGATTCTCCGAAATAGAATCCTCTACAAGCTAACCTGACGTCCCGTGGTAGAGTGGCCAGGTGTGAGATTTGCGATCCTTCGCAGATTGAGGTGCTGGGAGGCACAACCGTTTACGTGTGAGCAAGGAAGACCAGGAAATGCTTACGAGCTTTACCGATAGTTCTCCCTCTGATCAACAAGTAGTGGTGTTCTGCTCGCTCTCTCCCCTCATCCGCAAGTGACGGGATTAATTATCTTCCTTCCCAATTGTTCGAACCATTCGACTTCATCACACACGGCAGCTCAGTCAACTCGCAAGGCGCTCGCTCACTTTTACTGAGCTACACGTCCCCCACGCTCAATTGACTACTACCACGCTTAGTCGACTCATCCTTCGAATCATCCCAGAGGTACTCGGTTCCTGATCGCCGAGATACAAACACGCAGAACACGGATGCTCTTGACGAGCGGGTCCGCGTCTTGACGGACCCGTGGGCGGCAGGACTATCTGGCAACAGGAGCCTCGTCGGAGCGGATTCTGGTCTTGAACCTACCTGACTTGCAAGCTGGATAGGGGGTTCATCAGATCGACTGGATGAGAAATAAGCTCAGTGGAGATGAAATTTCATCCGCAACTTTCTTCTGCGAGGTTTTTTACATGCTGTATCTCGTAGGGTGTAATTGGAAACGAGTCGTCTATCCAAGACTAGCTCCCGACTCCAGGGTACTGTTTCTCTGGGCTCAGCGGATACTTCGATGTAGTATAAAGCACGGGTGGATGACAGTGACTTTTAGGTGAGAACAAGTAAATCCTTAAAAAGCCCTTTTAGGACAAAGTCTATATTGGTCTAAAATTAGATCACCAAAGGTGGTCGTAGAAGAGAGGGAATGGAATATGATAGATGAAGGACATGCAACTCGTAAAGGTATAGCAGAGCTAGGACGTCGCGGGGTTCTAGGCGTTAATGCGTTCCGTGAGCTTCGAGCTGATCTTCCGAGCTGCCTTGCTCAATACTCACACATAGCGCTGGCGGTTGGATTCAAACCGCTTATCGCACGAGATTTCCTATTATTTCTGCGACCCGCAGACTGCCCTCGGGCGTGACCGAAAGCGGCCTCTTCTCTCGTGCTTCACAAACATGCACTATCTTGCCAGCCCAGTTTCCAGCTTCATAGTCGGCCACGGAGATCTCTTCGCACACCCCGTTGTCGCTCATATATTGGAGCAGTCCGGGCTCTTCGGCAAACATTGGGCGAAGAACATAGACAAGTCCCTTGTTCATCCCAACGCACTCGGACACCGTTCCATAACCTATCAGAATAGATTGTAAGTGGGCTCAGCCCTATCCAAGCGAATGTAGGACTTACCGATTTTCCCCAAGATGACATCCGCGGCTGCCACGAGATCAGGCGAATACACATCTTTCGGAAAAGTGAAGAATCTCGGATCATCCACCAGCGAAGAAGACAGACAAATCCAGCCCTCGGGGAGAGAAGGCACCGTGGACTCTCCCGTCTCATCCAGAATCTGACCCCCAAACTGCACCAGCAGAATCTTGCATCGATGCAACGCAGCCGGTATCCCCAGCATCATCAAAACGTCCTGCCTCGACGCCCGTGGTGGGCGAAACATGAGCGGCGCGTCAGTCACTCGCGTGGCTCTGTCTCCGTCCGTCCAGTGCGCGTCCACGAACGGAAAGGAGATATACCCCGGCAGCCGAACCACAAAGTCATAAGTGGCGTACAGTTTCTCGATTCGCTCCACCAGCTGCTTCTCAGCCGGCCTCGATTCGGCTGGGAGGTACGTGAGGAGCCTGGCAAAAATCGCGTCGAACGTGAAGTTCGACACCAGGATACTCTTCACGCCCCTCTCTTTCGCTCCAAGCCACGCAAGCGGGTACGGCGCGTCCGCAAGCACGAGGTTACAGTCCGTCTCCTCTAACACCTTCGCCGCCTTGGCTCGCCACGCTGCTGTCTCGGTGCCAGCAAGAAAGGCCTTCAGTTGCGCGAAGCTGGCCGCAGCGTCGATCGTATAGGGCTGCGGCTGGATAATTGCCGAGTCGACTTCTTGCCGGATGAAAGAGACGCGCGGGGAGGAGGGAAAGAGATGGGTAGGCGCTGTGCTGATCACGGTGATGTGAGTTGTTGACGAGGCGAGGAGGAGCGCGGATATCAGTTGTGCGGAGCGCGTTGCGTGCCCAAACCCGTGGCCGGAGATGTAGTAGTTGACGCGCAGCATGTTGGCTCTGTCACTTTAGAGTGATGCTTGGAAGTGGGATGAGATGTGGATTAAGGGTATTGTCACGTGATATTTATTATATGGGAAGCAAGGGATGGGGCTGATACGACAACCTTCGGCGATGAAAATCATCAAGATCTCGGATAGTCCTTGTAGATGTAAGGCGTAGATAGTTCTTTGATATAGCAGAAAGCTCTTATTCATAAGACGACACGTGGTATCTACTGACTAATCAACTTTAAGCGACGATTGTTTACTTCCCCTGAGTCCCGGAGGACATTATTACATTCTCCGCCTATGCCGTCCATAAGGTGAGACCTCGAATCAGATGATTAATTTCCCAGAGGAATTAATCTTAAAGTTTATATTAAAGTGAGTCTGTTGTATTGATAACCTGTTAGAGGGAAACAAGCTGCTAGCTTGTAGACATGTTATCGTATTGTTTCTCGTTTGAAATCCTCTATTTCGGCAGTATTCTGAGGCTCTTCGACATGAATACTAATATTAACAGCAAACTCCCCGAGAATAATTTGCATGAAGGTGGTAGGTGTATGACAGTCTTCAATGCCCTCCAGTCCAAGAGTGTTTCTGCGATATATAGAGCAGAATTTATAGCCACTGTACGTACTCTCTCTTGCACATTTACTCTTGCATCTTAATTTGAGTGGTATTACTTCCAGTGTTATCTCCGGCAATTAAATGGAAACATAGCTTACATTACCTGTGCACACTTTCAATCCTTTGTCTATGCTTGTTAAGACTCATAGTGCAGATTGACATGCCTAGGCCTGGTTTTGAGATACTTCCAAAATTACTGACTTTACGAGATCAGTTGTAGCAATAGTAGATAGTGATCGCCACTGGGTGCATATCAGCAACAGAGCCTACCACAAGCGGGAGATGAACCTTGCCCCACTAACGGGAATCCAGCCGCTTGACTACACAACTTGTCAGACAACAGCGTGACGGTTCATCTCACCATCTCAGCTGAGCCAGAGCTTTCCAATATACCAAGCCTATTTTCAGCAACCTCATCCTGCCTCCCTGGTGCCAGCAAGTATTCTGCCACAAGAGTCTCAGGAAAGCTCTCTCCTAAACTCAAGCTTAAGTTGGACTCATAGCCTCCAAGCTCACAGCAGACAAAATCAAGCTCATAGTTGGCAAGAACTCGCCAGAGAAATGCAAATTCACGCCTACAAACTCCTTTAGACCGCGTCGTTACTCATCCAGTAGCATGAAGGTAAAGACGCAAGAGCTTCTGGGACATGTTGTGCACTTGTGGGTCAGATGATTAGATTGGCTAATGCAGAGTTGTGAATGAGTCGCTTACTGGCTTTAGAGTGAGGAGCGTATGGTGTGTCATAGGAGCGCAATATTTATTTGAGGCGCAGCCAGCATCAGGGGAATCAGGATAAGAAATATCACATCGCAGGATAATCTCTCTCTTTTGAAATCTTGTAGTAGGCTTTCGGGAGCCCCAGCCCGAGATCCTAAATCTGTATAGATGATATGATGTTAGTACGCTCAGAATACAATAGATCCAGGTGCCAGCTGGCGTCCACTTCGAGGATGATAGCATCATGCAACATTATTGATTGTTTCACTACCAAAGGCTCTTGATTGCAGCAGTTAGAGGCTGCTTGCCATCTGGGAGTGATGTAAAGCACAAAATCATGACCCTACAAGACATGATGAGCATACAAATATACTTATATATCTATATCATACTCAGGATTTTAAAGTATGATGCAACCATTATTTGAGAATCTTAGCTTCCCAAACAAAGTGCAAGTGTGAGGATGTTTTCACATTTACATTATGCAAGCAAATCAGGCCTTATTGATGCTCACAAGCATTGTTTAAAGCAGTTACCAGACATAGCATATACTTGCTAATTCAGCAATTGAGCTCTTGTTCCCAACTGCATGTTCCCTGATTTCATACGAACATTTTCAGTGTTTTTGTTTCGACACGTATGGTAATTCACTAACCCACTCACCTATTCAGCCACCTACTCAGTAAATAATTAGTCAAGCGGCTAAAAAAAATAGCAACACGGTAGCTCATTTCGAGTTCTCCAATATCTTTCAAAGATTTTACGCAGGAAGCAGCACTTGCTGGGTCAAAGTAAGCAAGTTCAAGGCGACAACGCCACAGCTGCGAAGCGACTCTGTAACAACTTGATAGCGTGTCGAATCCCAGAAATGAGGAAACAAGAAACACCGAGGAGAGGATAACACCATTCAATACAAATTTCATCTCTTGTACCTGCTAAGTGGACCATCTATCTCTCCTCTTCCCCTCTTCATATTTCTATGTTCAAGGTAAGCAATACCCGCCATCGATAATGATATCTGAGCCGGTAGTATAGCTGGCGGCGTCACTGGACAGGTAAAGAAAGGCGCCCTTAAGCTCGCTAACTTCACCCTCACGGCCCATGGGGATCTTGTCCTTCCATATTTTTTTCGTCTCCGCGGACGCGAAGTCCGATATCTCGGTTGCGATGTAGCCGGGGGAGATGGTGTTTGCACGCGCAAATCCAACCCACTCTACGGCGAGAGATTTAACTGAGGAGAATTAGCATTTGCTTTTTTCTCTGTTTCTTCTTCTTCTTCTTCTTTTTCGTCTTTCTCTTTTTTTTTTTTTTTTTTCAACTTAATGGAGAAGAGGAGGAAGGGATAATGAAGAGAGCGGAGGAGGCCTGTTACCGAGATGGATGACCCCAGCCTTCGCAGCGTTATAGGTAGCTTGTAGTTGCGGGATGTTGACGATATGTCCACTCATACTAGCCGTCGCTACGAAACTACCCTCCCGGAACGCGGGCTCCAACGGCTTTCCGTCGATCGTCGTCTGCTCCTTCTTCTGCCGTCTCCAGTGGATGGCAGCCACGCGCGCCGAGTAAAAAGTTCCGTCAAGGTCTGTGGCCACGACCTTGCGGTAGTGCTCTAGCTCTCCGGTAATAGCGGCACCTTGTGTCCATGGGATGCCGGAGTTTGCGATGAAGATGTCGAGACGGCCGTTCAGATCCCGGATTGCGGCATCGACGGCAGCGGAGACGGCGTCGTAGGAGGTGACGTTGACTTGGTAGGCTTTGGCTATTGGTGATACGTTAGTTAGGTGCTCCAATCAGAAGGGAGAACTTCTTCACCCTTAGGCCTGGAGGGGCGAGGGCAGGACTAACCTGTCACACCATACGTCTTCGCGATCTTCTCGGCCTCGGCGATGGCTTTCTTGTTGCTATTATACCAGATGGCGACGTTGGCTCCGGCTTCGGCGAGAGCGTGGGCAACCGCGAGTCCGATTCCTGCGCCTGCACCAGACACGATGGCTGTTCGGCCCTTCAGGGAGAATTGAGGGAGGACGAGAGCAGAGGCAGGGGCGACAGTGCTGTCATGGCGGAAGGAACCGGTGGCAGTAATGGCTCCGTCCATGTTTTTTTTGTGCGTGGATCTTGATGAGGGTGGTGTTGAGGGTGAGAGTGAGAGCGAGGGTGAGGGTGAGGGTGAGGCGAGAGATCTGGTGTTTGATGGATGCGAAAGACTTGAAGGGGATGGTGGAGTATATAAAAGCTTGGGTGTGCGTGCTGTTCTAATCCGGAGAAGCTGATTCTTATAGAGAAGAGAGGCTGGCTATGGAGAAGGGGAGTAGGCGCTTCCTTATAGCCAGCCAAATAAGGACTCATGCCTGTGGAATTTAGGGCTGTAGAGGAATAAAGTTCCAGTTCCAGTTCCTGCTCCGGTTCCGGTTCCACCTCCGCTGAACAGCTCCTGATCCCACCTGCTCTGTCACGCCGGTTGCGGGCAGATCATTGGCTAGACAAACAATTCTGTTGCGATTGCTGGCCTGCCTGTCGTGTCTATTGCTGCCATTCGTTCCCGTGGGCGTTGGGACGTCTTGTCATTGAAGCTATCCAATCGAGGTCGACGAGGGCGAAGCTTGATGGAGGGGGTTTGGAGGGTTTTGGAGGGGTAATGGAGGGGTAATGGAGCAGGCCAAGGGCCAAGGGGAAGGGAAGAGGGAGGAGGGGAGCTGCATGACTAAAAAAGTGGGAGAATCGAGCCAGGGCAGGCCAGGGCAGGAATCGTACCGCGGTAGCCGTCGGAACCGCTGCAACACCGTGAGTAAAGAAAAGATAACTTGCGAGATCATGTCGTTTCTGATTCTTAAATTTCGAGCATTGTTCCAACCTCACATGAGAGTGAGGTTGATTTGAATGTTGATGGTGATGTGATTGATGTATGAAGCGAAGAGAGTTGAGGCTTGGAAACCTGACATGGTCGAGGTCGGAAGTAAGAACCTGAGGCCTTTTCGGCTAACTTACCTAGCGAGGAACGCAGTCTGTATTTGTAGGCCACCGTAGCCAAGCCTAGGACTCCTCCTCCTCCTCTCTCTCTCTCCTCCATCAACACCATTCATTCTACAGAATAGCCACAGTCACCAACCTGGCTACCCAGATATTTGTATATCTGAAATGTTTTACAAGATGTTCAACTACCATTATTCACGTCTCAAGAAAATCATAACATTCCAACGCCGTTGCCTGAACGAGTGTTCAAATGGCAACAACAACAGTCAGGAATGCTTGCTCGTCTCCTCACATTCCACCGTCAAAACAATCTCATCATGTTACCTACGGTCGTTAAATCATGCTCGCATGTACTGTTTTGCTCTGCTGCCCCAATCTCGATTACTCTGCCAGTGCACCATTCATTTCTTTACCTTCGCGCCTTGACAGACTTGGTGCTTAGTCTGTTGATGTATATTCGTTGTACTGTGACCCAGGCGCCGTTACAGCAACGGTGACAGTGACACGACATCACGGAAGTCCGTACGATAAAAAGCGCTTCGTCAAACGTGACGCATTGCCGACTGAATCTCGAGTGCTCGGATGGACGATCCGACGTGGGCAAAGAAGCCCAAATGGCTGCAGGCGAGAGGTGTGGGAACCGATTATCCAGTTGGCTCGCGAACCCTCACACTGGGTGCTATTGTAGGAATAGCAGTTGGAGGTGCTCTACTGCTGTTTGCAATCCTGGCCGCGCTCGGTATTGGGCATATAAAAAGGAAGCATCGGCGAGAGAAGCAGAATCGATGTGAAGCAAGTGAGGATGGAAGCGGCGATATGGATTTCAAGACGGCAATTCGCTGTACCCGACCACCTGAAATTGGACTGGGACGCAGATCCTTGCTCAAACCCTTTCTCCCGGCTGCAGACGGAGACAGACAAAACTGGGCAAAGGACGATGGATTGCAGATGCCGCCTATTGCCAAATCAAAGTCGCTGAAACAGAGGGGGTTTTTTCGGACCCCGAGTATTCGAGATTCGTGGCCGTTGATGTCAAATAAGCCACTTGGATTCCTACCTAACCAGTCGTCCATGATACTCAGGCCGGTTGCACCTCCGGGATACGTCGTACAAGACCCGAAATGGCCCAAGAGGACTGCATCGCAGGTGGGACGAAAGAATTCCCAAGACAGCACAAAGTCCGCCTCTCCTACTCGGCATCCATATCCTATGGCTGTCACGCCGTACCGGAAGATTCATCGCAGGTCAACATCGGAAAACCAGCTGTCAACAATACTGAGGTCTACCTCTCAGCGTCTGAAGGCAGCACAAAGTCAGTCGTTGACTCGGACTTTGAGCACGATGGGTCGGTTTCCTGGACTGCCGCCTTCAGAGAGACTCCCAACACCTCCCAGGAAAGCGGCGGAAAGTCAGGAAGGGCTGATCGACACGGAGATTGTCGAATCGGTGGGAAGTTCCATCTACGATACTTACGCCCGAACGCCCAGTCCAACGAAGAAGAGACAGCGACCTCGTAGTCAACGTTCTCCTACTCGATCCTCTGGTCACTCGCCAACAAGTACTTTACGAGTCTCTCCAATACGCACCCCTGCGCGACCAAAATCACCAACTCCATCAGCTGAATCTCGCGACAGCTTGTGCGACATCGATACCCCAGACCCGGTAATTCCATCTGCTCTCACCTCACCCAGTAAAATTGGATCGCGGGGAGCAAAGAGGCAACCGGTGCGGATCTCTGCCGCCACCGCAAAAGACATCTCATCCATGATCCACAAAGATAGCCGAGCATCAATATTTTCCACGGGAGCAAACACCAGGATCCTAGATGTACCTCGGCACATATCCCTCACCGGTGATCCGTTCTACTCATCAGTACGGAGTTCCAAACCTCTCGTACCCAGCCATCACTCTCAGATCCAAGGACCCCGACCCTTGTACATCCGTAAAGCAACATTCGGTCAAGAAGCCACACTCAACCGCCCAGCCACTTTCAGTTCTCCGCTGCGTGATGTATCGGGTAATGCTCAAACTCCGCCCCGGAAAGCCCTCCCTGAGCCTGTGGTTACGCTCGACACGGATACCAACCCTTTTGAATGGTCACCACAAGAAGCGATGCAGACGCGCGGAACACAGACTAGTCCGAAGCGGTTGGCCTCGAGGAAAAAAGGTCATAAACGGTCAAATGTGATTCGGATGTCTAATCTCTCCCGTCCAACCAGCACCGTCGACGTCGTGCCCGAGGAACCTGAGGAAGTCTCGCCACTGAGGCTCAAAACTCGGCGCTATTCGTCGTTCCTCACCATCGATTCTGGCAGATCCAGCCCCACTAAAACATCATCTGTTTCTCCCAGCCGCAGACCCCCAAGTGTGGCGAAATTTAACCCTACGCTCGTCGTCGCCGCCTTGTCCGTCCGCTCAGAAGACGACTCGCCAACCCTCGGCTCCGGCCAATGCTACTCGCCTACGCTCTCGGTGTGCAACTACTATGCCGAGAAAGATTTTCCTTCCGACGATGAATTCTCCAACCCTTCCCCCAAGTCCAAGGCTAAATCCAAATTCAAGGCGTCACCCGAAGCGAAAGCCTTCGAAGAGCTCCGCCAGAGCCGCAACTATTCTGCAGACCTCGCTCCCTTCCCTACCGAACACTCGCAGCAGCAGAGTCTCCTCTCGTTCCCACCTCCACCCCTTGCACCGATTCTCACACCGCGCCCTGTTTCTCGGCCTTTACCTAATATAAAGTCCGCCATGAGGTAGGTTCCTTACTTATTCTCTTAGTTTCTTTCAGGAGAATGTGCATCTATTGTTTCTCTACTTCTTATCTCATCTAGCGCGCGCCTCAAACCCTTCGTTCAAAATACAAGAAGCAGTACTGAATGACTCTTCAGCGGTCTCCCTTCTACTATCGCGACGGCCGCTCCTCCGGTTCTCACTATCCCAGATCACCTCACAGGCCCACGCTCCGCACCAGGAGCTGAGGCCGGGAAACACACGCACGTCACGCTCTCCCCACCGCGTGAAACAATGGTCTCGACAATCGGGAGGCTGAGGCGGATGAATAGCGACGTCTCAACATTCAGCTGTACCTCGCTGGCAAGCCATGACAACGGCTCCACCTCTCAAATCTCTTCTCCATCTTTGATCTTCGACCTTGCGCGAGACAGAGAAACGAAATCAGACTGCGCCAGGGAAGAGCGAGGCAAAATCCGAGGGTCGCAGCACTATTTCTCTCTCGGTCAGCCGACTTCATCCGTTTCGCACTCCTTAGCCCTTTCCGTGGCGCAGAGAGATAACGAGAAGGCGAAGGCGAGAGGCGCTCCTGAGAAGAGGGATAGTCACCGTATCCACAAAGACCGGTGCAGGAAACGAGCCGAAGCTGCCGCGTACGAGATCCTTGAGTTGACGCCTGTGAGAGAAGTGGGGAGTCCAGAATCGGCTTCTATGCTCTCTTCTCGGGGTACGAACAGCCCGGGACTGCTTTTCCCAACGCTGAGTTCGGACGGGAAGGTTGGCGCCACCTTGTCCCGTCGTGCTCGTCCTCTTCCGCTTCCTCGTCCTCTTCCCCTTCCACTTGTACATCAAAATCAAAATCAAAATCCAATCCAATCTCAAATGTACGTGTGCGACTCTGGTACTAGATTCACAACGACCATCAAACGCGACGACCCTCACCCGTCCCCATATCTATCCTGCTCCCCGGAACCAGGCAAAGATGAAGACAAAGATACAATCTTCTCCACCCTCTGCAACGCCGGCCGCTGGTCAGACGCTATGCCCAAACCTGCTACGCGTGCTGTCCGCTGCGAAAGTAGCATCCAACAAGCTGTGCCTACCACGCCGCCGAAGTGGTTGGGGCTGGGATTGGCGGGCGTGAGGCTGCTGGAGAAGGATACCGGGGAAATGGTCAGTGTCCGTGGTGATGAGGGGGCTGCTGTGGGGAGGTCTGGGGCTGGGGAAGAAGAAGGGGTAGCTGGAGGCGTTGGAGGACCCCAGGAAATTCTGGAATGTTATGATACGGATGGGTTCTTTATACCTAGTCCTGATCGTGAGCGAGTCCTTGGTCTGGTCTCGAAAGCTGGTTCTGGGGCTCTGGCGGTAGATTTGACGGTGGATCTGGAGCAAAAGAGGCAAAAACGCTTTACCGCGAGGCAGAGGCAGAGTGAGAGCGGCATGGAGAGAGTGAGTGGGTTTGTGATGTAGGTGCTGTGCGTGAGGTCGCTTCACTAAGTGCAGTGGTTGCGAGGAGTTGAGGGATATCCGTGGATCTGTGTTCAGGGGGGGTTTATTTTACTAGACGAGAAAGAAAGGGGTGCGGTTGCGGATCTTTTTCCTTGCATATTCGTATGGTGATCTTTGGTTCTCTTAGCAGAGGGGAGCAGAAGAAAAGAGAGGGGGAGGGGGTGATGTTACTATGCAGTTAGTATCCATGTTCTGTAATTCAAGTCTTGCTATTTCAATAAAGCGGCGTTAACACTTAGACTAAATCTATTTACTACTGAATATTGCGTGACTAACTCCCTCCAAAGTGCTAACAACCATGAAAATATTAACCTGTAGAGTAAGATTTTCCGCAGAACTGTGAGCCAAGCAAGGAATCAAAAGGATGAAAAACTATCTTCACAAAGGGGCGCTAACCAGTGGCTTCAGCTTCTGATTTCTAATCGTTACAAACCCTGCCGGTTTTCATCACACTCCTTTACTTGACAACGAAATTATTTCTCGGGCTCCAGGAGTAAGAGAAAAAGTAGCACAATGAAAGTAAATGGTATGTACCCTAATAAGTAACAAGTCGGACTTCTCTCTCGAATGTGCGCTACAGTTCACAGGCTAGCGACACAGAGTCCTTGATGCTCTATCTGGGCTCATTAGTCCCAACTTCTGCGAGCGATGGACATCATCAGCGAACCTTACTTGTTGCAGGTCATCATCCACCCAATTCTTTTCAAAATACCCTTCTGCTTATCAGCGTGTGATCATCTTCGATCCACACCTGACGAATAAGTTCCCCAGCCCTTCACCCCTCCCAATTCCTCAAATAAGTCCTGGCTGACCTAGCTCTACAGTCAAGAATCCGCTCACGATCCTCGATACTCTCCTTCTTCTGGTAGCACATTTTGTTTCCGCCACGGCGAAGCGCAGCCTCGCTTTTTTACAACTCCAGCATGCATATCCGTGATTTCGGTGGCCTGGGCAGCCAGGTGAGCTGGGTCTACAACTGGGACTCGGTGCATAAAGATGGGATCCCAAGGGGTCTGATGCATATGCCTGTGCTGTGGCGTGCTAGGCTAGAGCTTACGACGAACGTAAGAAAGCCACCTGCCTACCTATCAATCATATTCGATCCATGTGTTTCCGTACCCAGCATCCCAGATCTGGGATGAAATCTCAAATGCGCAACATAAGAAGTAGCAGAGCTTGAAAAGGAGCCAAGTTCTAGTATAGCCTGCTGGATGCCGACAGGAATATGTTAATAACAGTAATTCGCAAGACCACACTATCGCAACCGGCTCCATGAAATTTTTCTCCTTCAACGAGCCGAATTTCTTCCTGAACCAAGCCTGCATGTCGCCGCAAGCTGCCGTCG
Organism: Diplocarpon rosae; assembly: GCA_032760415.1. Classification (NCBI taxonomy): domain Eukaryota; kingdom Fungi; phylum Ascomycota; class Leotiomycetes; order Helotiales; family Drepanopezizaceae; genus Diplocarpon; species Diplocarpon rosae. The sequence goes on from JAUBYV010000011.1 coordinate 215,571, forward strand.
ACGCTTACCGCAAATAATTTACGGCTCTTTTTAGTCACGTCGATATCGGCGACCAGATTGTCATAGCTGAGAGAAATCTTGGAGTTGTAAACGGGCTGCGTAGTGTATCTTCTTCTCCTGTGACGCAGGGAGATGGCCGATCCCGTCGCGTGTCTGTCCCTTCTTGCTAACAGGATCTCAAATAGGTTTAGTTAGTGCCAATCTATTGGTACGATTCCATGACTAACGCTGCCAACAAGTAATACGTGCGAGACGCGCATGTGGCCGCTCTGTCCGGTCCTGCGAGTGGGACTCGGCAGATGTGGATCACAAAGGTAGGCTCCCTTGGGCTTCCTTCTCGGAAACAGGTGAGGCGCGCTGGCTCATCAGCAGTCCATTGACTAACAAGCTACGTTTATGCGTGACGTGGTGCCTTGTAAGTTCCTTGGTCTGCGAGCTTGATATCCTGCCACATAGCGAATACTCCACAGGGCTCGATGCACAGAGCTACGTCTCGCGCTATGCCTGTTTCTGTTCCTACACGGAGTCCAACGGTAGCTCACCGGTGAAAAGCGATGGCCAGCTGTCGGATTTGGGGAAGGTGTATTCCTGAACACCTTCCTGAGGTCTGTCTTGTTCGGATCGCCATGACGAGAGCTTATTTGGCGTTGACGGTTATGAGGGAGATTCCAGATAATTAAGCCTAGAGTTCCTTGGATCTTTGTCTTTCTTGAGTTGAGGGCGTCGAGATTGCGGGACGTATCGTCTTGGTTATAGCATCTCAAGATTTTGTGCCTGGTAAGAATCGGTAAGAATCGTTTACTGCATTGATTAATACCTGTTCTGTTTCTGTGACATTAACTACAGACAGAAATACAAGATATTTCTCAAGAAGCTTCTTATTATCATAATAGGCAGTGTTTCAATGAAATCAATGCTATGCGAGAATTCTTCCTGCTAATAGGCCAGCTCTTAAGCGAGTCAATAAAAGAAGTCAATTGTAACCCGCAGCACGTGTCATGCCTGTCTTGACTTCAAAAGCAAACCATTAAAATAGAAACTTTGGTATGTGAAGAATATTATTTGAAATTCTCCTAATTAATATTCTCCGCATCACTTGTTCTGGCAGCGCTGTCGGCAATGTGGTAGTTTTTAGAGTGAAGCAAATCCTATAAACTGAAGTCTCAGACAAAAGTATACATGGTTTCCACCTGACGAATTTCATTCTATAGGTTAGTGCGCTGGGTGCATCAATGATTAGATTGGTAATGAAGTCCAGTTTTCTTTCTCGTGCATTGCTCAATTGGAGATCAAAAGATTCTAGAAGATGCTGTCAAACATTAGCGTTACCAGCTCAATATCAGTGGAGCGATATATCTTCTTCTTATGCCATAATGCTGACAACATATGCGAAGAAGGCAGAGAGGCTATGCAAAGCAATAGCAGTAGCAACAAGCACTGCAGCGGCACTCCTGTATTTTCCTCATTTGTATGATACTCGATAAAACTAACGCATGCTGCGACATGAGAAAGGCAGCGTGGTTGTGTCTTCAGGAGCAATGTAAACGAAAAAAAGAAAGCGAGTGTGACGGATTCGCATTGAAACTTTGCCTCGTCTCCACAAGTCTTGATACCGGCAAAATGCTGTTACCTTGAGCGATAGAACCAGCGAGTAAGCCAGTGGCACTCGTTTGCTTTATCTCGAAGATGCGCATATACAATAGACATATGCTAATTTGAGGAGGGCAGCAGAGTTGTAAAGAAGAAGAATACAAGCATGATAGAACAATGGTAGACAGTTTCCTAGACTAACACTTATATCATTGATGTACAAATCGGATAAAGGAATGAGAATGTATTGTGCTAGTTACAGGCTGTTCTCACAGCAAGCTTGATTAGGGCTAGCACATATGCTAGTCCTAGCAAACCCTAGCGCACTGTCGGATAAACTTTCCACTGGCCATGAGCTAATGATAACCCACTAATAAGAGATCGGACTTTTATTTCTCCGCAAAAAAATCAACAAGCAAGCAGCAAGCGAGGATGTCTGCGGTAAAAAATAGACGAGGCCAGAAGGTCAAGGTCCACGACTTGAAGAGTGAGCCATCCCAGCACTGTACCTATTCTTGTCAATCCGAAGCTACAAACTCGAGTTTCAAGTTTCAAGTGTCTAGCTAATTTTTGCTCTATTGCAGCCACTGAGCGTGACAGTGCAGCCCTCATCTGCGACTACAAACGCCTGCCAACATGAGCATCCGGCAGTGCTCTGAGCCATCAACAAACTCTCCTTCTCTGTCGGAAGCGTCCTCGCTTGGATCGAGAACGCCGAGATCATGAAGAATTCAGTAGTTAGTGGTGGTGATGATAAAGATGATAAGGACGATAATGATGGATGGTCAAGGGTCTGACGAGTCAGTTGGACATGACCGCAGAGGTTATGAATGCTTTGACGAATTCTCGAGCGAGCCGGTGTAGGCTGGAGATTGGACTTGAATTTGCCTCTTTCACACACTGAGATTGAGCTGCGTAGCATTGAGAGGTGGGATTTCTGTTCTAGGAATCTGAGCTCGCGAAGTTTCGGATAGCAGAATCACTATGAGCGACATCAAAATTGCAAATCGCTATGAATGTGAATTTCCGAGATGAGTTGATCGAATCTTAGCACTCCGGTCAGACCGTCTTACCAAGCCAGGCACAAGCATTCCGATCACTCCCAGACGCCATCATAGCAGCATACCATGTCATATCATGGAGGATCATTACTTCAAATCACCACCATCACGAGCAGCTCAGATCCACTTCTGAACAGCAGTTCCACCCCGCTTAAACTCGACCATGTCACCTAAGACCAACGATTTATCTGTGTGATTCTTACTAGGGAACGTAGTAGCCAGAACCCATGATCTATCACCAGCAGGAGCAGCATGGTCGACGAAGTCATAGACGTCGCCGATTGTGCTAGTGGTGTTGAATCGAGCGGAAAGTCGAGCGCCGCTAGCTAGTTGAAGACGGAGGACAAGAGTTGGTTGGGAAGCATCGATTTGGGGCTCGGCGGGCGCAGAGCTCGAGGGAGTGGCGGGGGTAATGGAACTGGCAGGTACAGCGCTTGAGCTCGAGCTTGAAGCTCCGGGGACCGGGCTTCCCAGGCGGTTACCGGCCCCGCTAAAAGGCTTGTAGACCTTAGGTTGGGCTACGTATGCCCCTTCGTGCTTGACGAGTTGGACGTCGACTGGTTGGTCTGGTCGCACACCCATGAGATGGAGGGGGGCACGACCCGTGCGGATCATCTGGAGATCAGAGGCATTTTGAGGGTCGTCAAAGCGGCGAAGAGGACCATCTTCAACGCTGAATCCGTCCTCCCACAAATGCAAAATCCGGGTTTGGGTTGGGCCTGGTTCAGCGGCATTGGGGTTTGGGTCGGGAACGACTTGAGATGGGGTATCGTCGCCACCCAGGGTCATACCACTGCCACGGAATCTGGAAGGTGCGGCAGATGAAGGTTCACCTCCTGGTCGGGAAGCATTTCTGTAGCATGTTAGAAGAGCCGGAAGATCTTGGAATAAACACACGCTCTGGCCTTCTTGAGAATATCATTCACAACCTTTCTTGGATCGTTACGGTTTGATGAGGGGTCCTGAACAGCCAGTCCTGACTTCTCTCCGCCGGCGAACAGATCCCTTGGTTGTTCAGCATCATCGTCATCTTCTGAATCATCCTCGTCGCCGTGCGCATGTCCATGGCCGGCCTGAGCTCCCGCAGAACCCTGGCTCAACGAGCCCAGAGTAGCAATTCCGCCTCTCTTCTTTGACGAAGCAGAGCTCGAGGAGCCAGCGGTAGGGATGGCCTGTGGTGCAGGTCTGCCATCGAGAGTTCGGGGTCCAGTGTATGGTTCTTCTGGTGCCGCCTCGCCCTCTTGAGCTCCAGCGGTACCCTCTTCTAGTGCAGTAAAATATTCAGCTGCGGCCCCAGGAAGATCCCACCGATTTGCTGCGAGGTATTGCTGGGCCTGGCGAGCTTGTCAGCTTGAAAACCATCAAAGTTGTAGACAGACTAAGACATACGTCTGCTGCTGAAGCGCCGGTGAGATCTACGAACTGAGAGACAAGATCATCTTGGTTGTCGTTGTCTGCCATGATTGCGGTGTTGCGAAGCGAATGTCCGTACGTGATCTTCTATGTTGAAGTAGTGTCAACCCCCTTTGACAAACGATGAAGCGTTTGATTTTTTCTTTCCCTTTTCCTTGACTAGCAAGTGAAAACAATAAGGCTGCTTTGGGTCGTCATCCCGCTGAAGCTTACCTGCCTCCAGCTTTGCCGAGGAGCGGAGCTAGCCGCAAGTTTCGTGCCTTCAGCCTTAACATCAAAACATCGTCCACCCGCGTCGCACCTTACGGCTAATAGGCTGTCTACCTTCCACAGGGCAATCGATTTAGCTTATCATGTCATCCGATATCAACCCATTGACTGAGTCTTCAATGTCCATCCCGTCCGATTCCGAGCAATACTCCGGCAACGATGACCGTTCTCCATCTCCTCCATCCTCCGCTAGCTCTCCCCCGATGATACTATACACCCCTCCGTCTCTATGGGGCTTAGTACGAGGGGCTGCGATTAATTTGTTGCTGCCGTTCATCAATGGGCTCATGTTGGGCTTTGGAGAGCTTTTTGCTCATGAGGCGGCATTTCGATTAGGATGGGGAGGCACCAAGGTATGGACATTCTCTCTCGAGTTAGAGCTCTCGTGGCGGCAAATGACTCTGCAGTTTTCATGTGTGGGACATGGAGACATCAAATTGGAAGTTTGCTTCGGCATAAGGCTGACGTACAAAATAAGGTCTTTCCAGGTGGACGGACACGGCATTCTGTAGGACCAGGGATCGAAATACGAGAACATCCATTCGAGAAGAAGCTGCGGAGTGACAATCTTGATGATCTGACGAGCTTGGAGTGAATAGAGAACTGGGGAGATACCACAACTGCTTATACACATGAAGGCGTCTGGAAACTTGAGCATGGGCAAATGGATTTGCTGCGAGTTCTACTACAATGCAGGTTACAGAACCGTACATGGCAGTGTTAGGGAGGGTCGGGGAAATAGAGTGCTCTGGGTGTGAGAGAGCTGCTACGCGCTTAGGGGAGAGAGGAGGGGTTTGAAGAAAAGCTCCGTAACCAGAAATACTTCATGTACGAAAATTTGCAGCTACAAGTCGATCAATCTATCTACTATGCTACCACAGCTACTGAAATGCTGTCCCCATACACGTCCAAGCGATCTCGGTGATGCTGCCACAATCCACGCTAGTACAGTTTATGCAAGGATTATGCGCCTCTCCCTAAAATATTTCGCGACTCGAAAGCTCCATCACAACCCAACATGATTCCTCGCAGAGGCCTTCGCTGGTCCAGCCAGACAATAGGCATTGGTCGACGGCGCATAGAAACCGTGACTGCTAGACAAGTACATCCTGCCCCCGCGCATTGACAGGCATCGCTGATAGTGCAGTTCTCTTCTTCACCTGTGCGGCATACCCTCAGCGCCCATGGAGTTGTCTCCAAGAACCGGACTGCCATCCCACGGCCACATTCTAACCTTCAATTCTCCCAACTCAATGCGTTGATACGAAATGGCACCGCTATACGTTTTGCATCCACAGCTCCAGTGCCGGTATCTTCTACGCCTCCAGTCCCAGTATCCTCTACGACTCCAGTCCCAGGATCCTCCACTACTCCAGTTCCAGCGTCCTCCACGCCCTCCGATGGCGTGCCCGAAGCCATAACTTCCTCCCCCTCGGATTTTACGACGTCTCTCGATGGCGCGACAGACCTGACCTCGGAATCCCTGCTCAACATGCCGGAGACAATCGGGTATCTGAAGTCCCTCGGGTTGGATTTTGGGTATGGGCCTACGTCAATCATGGAGTTCATTCTTGAGCACGTTCACGTCTATGCTGGAACCCCATGGTGGTTGTCCATCACGCTGACGGCGATCCTGATGCGTGCCGCCTTGTTCAAGGGATACATCAACGCGGCCGAGAATGCCACGAGGATGCAGGTCATAGCTCCCATCACCAAACCCATCACAACTAAGATGCAGGAGGCGGCGGCGATAGGAAATCATGAACTGACGATGCAATTGAGGACGGAGCTGATGGGAATCAATCAGAGGGCAGGCATCAAGATAGTGAGGAGTCTGGTGCCGCTGTTCCAGGCGTTTCTGGGTTACGGGACATTTGTCCTGCTGAGGGCAATGTCGAAGATCCCTGTGCCGGGCCTGGAGACGGGAGGTATCTTGTGGTTTTACAATCTGGCGGTACCAGATCCGTATCTGTTCTTGCCAATAGCCACGGCTGGTGTTCTGCATTGGGTTCTACGGGTAAGCCCCTCCCCCCCTGCCGCCAACACGTCCATCGCCGCCCCGACGACGGACCACTGACCGGACGAACAGAAAGGAGGCGAAATGTCCATATCTAACTTCCGGCCCGTCGTGCACAAAGCCATGATGTGGGGTCTCCCTACCCTGTCCCTGCTCTTCACCTGGTGGCTCCCCGCCGCCCTGCAGCTCTCCTTCATGGTCACCGGAATCCTCTCCTTCGTCCAGTCGACACTCTTCCGCCAACCCTGGTTCCGCAACTACTTTTGCATGACGCCCCTCCCCCGAAAACTGCCACCGGGCACGCCCACCCCGTCGTCGCCGTATCAAGGGCAGATGCGCCTCGCGGCCAAGCCCATGAGCACCAAGGAGCTGAACAGTCGGTTCGAGAGTTCGCAGAACCCCAGAATGGGCCTCATCAAGGGGATGGTGAAGGAGGTCCGGAGCACGATCAAAGGGGTTGTTGAGGCGGGGCGAGAACAGATGGCAGGGAGGATAGAGAGGAGCAAGGCGAAGCGGGCGAAAGATGAGATTGCGGCGTATGAAGCGCGGAGACGGAGGGAGATTGCGGCTGAAGAGCTCGAGGCGGCGAGGAGGAAGTTGAGGGGCCGGAACAAGAAACGGTAGCGCGACTTGTGGGCACCGCTGGCGGGGTGGATTGTAGCATAGTGTATACAGCCTTGCGTGTGAGGACTAGGGGGGGTTGTATGTTATCATCTCCAACTACATCTAGACTTTGCCTGGCCTCCTATGGGACGCGGCGACGGTTCATGCCGAACACTTTTCTCGTCTCACCATCGTCCATGTCCACTGTGTACCAGCCACACCAGCAATCTGGCCTCCTTTACTCTCAGCAAACACGCCCCCCCTCCCGCCAAAATACCCGCATCAGCTTTGCAAGAAGTCCAGGAAAGCGAGTAGCGACCGCCCCGTCACCACGTGAGGACGCAACTTCCCTGCCAGCCGAACCCAGCCGCCGGGGGTGCGAGGGGATATCGATGGAGGAGAGGAGAGGAGAGGAGTGAGAGAGTGAGAGGAGCCGAGAGGAAATGGACTAGATGTAATGGAATTATTGGAGTCAACTTATTCAACGCAGAGCAGAGCGGAGTAGAGCGGAGTAAAGCAGAGTAAAGCAGGGTAAAGCAGAGTAAGCAGAGTAAGCAGAGTAAAACAGGGGAAAGTAGAGTAAAGCAGAGTAAAGCAGAGTAAAGCAGAGTAAAGCAGAGTAAAACAGAGTAAAGCAGAGCAGACCAGTCAAACCGTCCTCCGGAGCCTGAGGAGCTTGACGTGACATGATACGAACTAGTTAACTAGTTTGACATGATACGAGCTGGCTTGATATGAACTAGTTTGACATGACAGGATATATGAACCAGCTTGATATCTATCAGATGAGATGAGATGAAAACATCATCTCGAAAGCAGCCCGTGGGGTATTGGCTTGTTTTTGTAGACACACACACACACACACACATACATACACATATACATACTTGTGTATATACATATGTATGTATGTATGGATGGATGGATGTAGATATATATATATACATGTGCTCCTCCTGTTTCTTCTCTGTCTTCTTTTCTTTCTTCTCTCCATCCCCTCTTTGTCCCCTCTCCTCTCTTCTCTAGTGTCTCATATCTAGTGCGCATATATATTTATATACACACACACTTAAATATATATATATATATATATATTTATATAATTATCCCGCATTAAATTTACTAGTCATTACTAATGACCCATACCTACTTATCAACAACCCCTCACCCTGCTCACCCATCACGGACCAACCAACCGATCAGCAAATTCCCATCCCCATCCCCATCCCCATTCCGATTCCCATTCCGATTCCCATCCCCCGGCGCAGACTTCCGCCGCCCGCACTGGCTGTGTGTACTATGCATGCATCAAGACATCATCATCATCATCATCATCATCATCATCCGCACACATCAAAATCCGGGGTCAGGATCAGGGTCGGGGTCAAGGTTGGGGGAGAAAAACGTAGGAAAGTCCTCCGGAGGAAGAAGGGATAAGCCCCCCCCCCCCCCCTTGCCATTCCCCCCCGCCTCAACGCCCGACCGGTTCGACGTGTTGAAAGGGGACGTTGCAGTGGGGATGTCCCATTTAGAATTCTTCCGCATTTGTTTTCGAGGGGCGCGGCCAAACGTTCGCGACGTAGCATCACAGGCGCGTGTCCACGCACCACCATCACACGCGGACACGCGTACACCCGGAATCTCAGTGACACCATGGGTAGGGGCGAGCTGGATCGCGGTCCAACTTGCAAGAGACCATTACAACCAGAACCAGAACCAGAACCAGAACCACAGCCACAACCACAACCACAACCGCTATCACGGAGACACACCCACACACATACTCACACCCTTCCGCTTCCACTCGTCGTGACGAGCAGAATCACATTCCTCCTCGCGACTCAAACACCCCCGCTGCGATTCCATTCTGACCCTCTCCTCTCCGCAGGATACCCAGACCACCTCTGCCGAAGGAGAAGAAGAAGACGAAGACGAAGAAGGCGGAGAAGGAGGAAAGCAACACAGTTCAGGGCAAGTGGGTAAAACTCGTCTTTTCATTGGCTTTCGTCGCTTCATCATACGAGACCTATTTCTAGTCGGGTCCGGTGTTCAGCCGCAGGGTCATCCTCTCGCCCCCCATGCAGACCATCCCACGTCCGAGCCGACCCAATCTCGAATCCCGGATCCATCCCAGAGTACTCAAACATCAAAAAATCAAAATCAAGTCAAGAAAAAAAAAAAAAAAAAAAAACCGATGACCAAACCAGGAGATAGACCAAACAAACAAGTGTGCGGATCGAGAACTGAAGAGCCCCGACCGAGGCGGAGACCGATATCTACACGTGGTGTCCGCCGCGGCGGTGCTTGTGCAGGTGGCGCTTGTGAGGCGATTGCGCGTACGCCGTCACCGTCACGACGTCAAGGTAGTACTCCATGACCTCGAGCACGCCGTCGCGGAGCTCGGTGACGACGGTGTACACGCCATCGGTGGTCTGCGCGGCGACGGGCAGGCCAGGCGGGCTCGTGATCGGCGTCGGGGGTGGCGCGGGCTTCTCGGCGGCGTAGTAGGCAGCTGGGGACGAGGTCATGGGTGCAGGGGCTGGGGGAGGGGGAGAGGGAGACGAGGAGCTGGTCGAGGCATCGGTCGCGGCGTAGATGGCGCCGGGCACAAAGGTGTCGGGGGCGTGCAACGACGCACCGGGGGTGTAAGCGAGGGTCGGGACGGGCACGGGCGAGCTGACGGCGTCGCCGTTGTAGATCGGTACCGGGTCGGCAGCTTTGGCTTTTTGGGCGTAGGCTGGGCCGTATTGGATCGATGGGTCTCCAGGGAGAGAGCCCAGGCTAAGTAGGTTAGCTTGTATGGAGAGAGTAGAGAGGGGGGGGGGGTTGGAAAAAAAAAAAAAGGGGAACAGAGGAGGGAAAGGGCCGGTGTACTTCTCCGAGACTTCCTCGTCCTCGATCTCTTCGGGGAGTTCAATCTGACACTCGGTAGAATCTTCGGTAGATTGGATGTCAAAGATGGGGCAGTCCTCGATGTTGCCGGAGAGGTTGGTGCACTGGTCGACGGCCTGTTGCAAGAAGCTGGGGTCCCATCCCGTCATGAAGTCGGCGTGGTAACCGAAGCCTGTGTTGTGTCAGCGGACGTGCAGGTCAGGGAAAGGGAGGAAGTACCCGTTGGATCTCCGTTGGAGATGATGAACTTGCCATCCTTGCCCGCGAAAGCATTGGTGGCCCAGATGGTCTCGTAGAGGAGAGAGGGGAGGCGCACGGGGAAATCGTCGGGGCAGGTCCCAGCCATGACCTGGGAAGGGTAAGCGACGTGGGACTTCTTATCCTTGGTGGTCACGTCCTTTCCGTTCCAGCACGAGGGAAACATCAATTCGAAGCGGACCCCATCCACGCAGTTGGCGTCCAGGTAGGCCTTGTCCGGGAGGAAATGGCGGTACAACGTGCCTTCGGGTGTTTTCTGGTAGTTGAGGCAGTTGAAGCCGATCGCAGCTTGGCGCAGGAATGCCTGGTCGGCGAACTCTCCAGTCCAGAGGGACTTCTCCACGTCCGGGACCGGGTAGGTGAAGTTGCGTTGGTTCGTGTCACCAGCGAGCATCTCGAATCCCTCGGGGAAGGCGGTGATGGAGGTGCTGCCAGGGCTGTAGTTGAGGAGGTAGTACCTGTGGTGTTGTCAGCGGGCTGGTGCCGAGGCGCAGGGATTGAGAAGTGATCTGCCACCCCGGACTGCGGTAGTCCAGACCAGACGCGACACAGGGAGAGGGGGGGGGGGGGGAAGGTGAATAGACTCAAGATGCATCTTTTCTCTCAGAGACTTCTGATTACAACCACCTCCCCCCCCCCCTTCCCCCCCTTCTTGGGTTGATGGAGCTTGCAGGTGGCAGCAGGTGCCACAACAAAGCATTGCCAGAGCGCCAGAGAAAGAGAAGCATGCAGCCATCGGAACAGGTGCAGAGACGCGTCAGGGAGGTGAAGACTTACGCGAGCATGCCCCCCACCTGCTCTACCAAGGTAAACTTGCCATCAGCGCCCTGGAAGTACAGGGACGGGTGCCAGTAGACGGATTTGTCCTGCGTCACCTGACAGCTGGTGCACTTGGCGTCGATCAGGTCTTTGTAGCCGGCATTGATGGAGAAGCCTAGGAGAGAGATATTAGCACACTCTGGGCAGGATTTTCCCACGTGAGAACAGCTCAGCTCAGCTCATCTCAGCTCAGCGCCAGTCAAAACTGGCAGAGACAGGAGAGCGCTTGGCCAGCGTGACCGGCCAGGGGGGGGGGGAGGCGTCTACACACCCGACGAGCCGTGGATAGAATGAATGTGTGGAGCAATCTCATTGAAGTTCACCAGCGGATCAATTCGCGCCAGTCCAACACGACCTCGGCAGGGCATTCGCCAGAATCCCGCGACAGTACCTAAGAGCCCAGCAAAGAGGGTGGCCTGCATGAACTTTGTGAGAGTAGGCACGCGCATCTTGGCGATGCGGCTGACAAACGGGGAGATGTGAAGAGTATACAATGAAGGGGAGATAGGGACTGTGACGACGTGGACCGCGCTGTGGGTGGATCTGTCACAGATCGGAGAGTGTGTGGTTGCAGGTGAGCAGATTGCGATCAGGGTCGGCGGGGCGAGATATGAGGGGAGGGGAAGTTGAGTTGAGTTGGCTAGCGCAGGTGAGGCGATGGCCCAACGAGTTCGCCTTTGCAAGAAGATTTCTCACAGCCTCCTCTGGAGAGAGAGAGCAGATGTCTTGCTCTCACGGTCGGCCCTGGGTCGATGGGCGAGTGGGATATTTTCCTCTCCCACCCCCGTCCTTTCGGTCGCAGTCGGGTCCTGGTCCCAGATCTCCTTGGAGTGATGGGTTTCTCAGCCGTCGCAAGCCCGTATTTCTTCCTCTCTTCCGCTCCGAGGTCTGGTTCTGGTTCTGGTTCACAGGAGCGCGCTCGCTCGCTCGCTCGCTCCGTGTCTTCTCTGATGCGCGGTGGTTGCGCTGTGGGTTGGTATCAGTCGTATGGCAACCGTCTTTCTCTCCACGCCAGATCTCACGCCAAAGCCTTTTGGAGCCCAATGTCAGCGCGGCGCCGGATCCAACCACGAAAATTCGTGTCCTAGGGGGAGTGGGTATGGGGGTGCGTGTATCTGTGTGTGTGTGTGTGTGTGTGTGTGTGTGTGTATGTATGTGAAAGGAGTGGAAGCGTCTGGGTCAAAGCCAGACGGATACAAATGGGCCAAATGAATGTGGTGAGGGTGGAGAGGCGAAGAGATGGCGACGAGGATGTACGAGAAGAAAGGCAAAAAGGGGAAGGGAAAAGAGGTGGAGGGTGGTTGGCGATCAAGTCATTCTTCTAGCGCCAAGTCCTAACTTCCCCCCCCTGTCTGGGGGTAGGGGGGGGGGGGGGGGGGGTGGAGGAGGGACGAGGGGAATGTGTAGAGTAAGTCTGGTCTGGTCTGGTCTGGTTTGTACTATACTATACTGTACTGTACTCTACTCTACACTGGTTTCTGCAGAGTTCTACACTGCAGTGTCCTGTCTGTCCTGGGTACACTTACTACACACTGACTGTCTCCTGCTGGTGTATGCAGTAGTGCAGCCAACAAACTGATTGCACAGCTATTCTACTACTCTGGTGCTCTGCTCTGCTCTGCTCTGCTCTGCCTTGCTGTGTTGGATGAGGTGGATGGGGTGGATGGGGGAGTGACAGACTGAATGAATGAATGAATGAATGAATGAATCAAGTGAATGGCTGGCTGGATCGGCTGGCTGGCCCGTGCGATGCATACAGTGCAGTACAGTACTGTACAGTACAGGCATGCTGGCGTGCCGGCCTCAGAGATTAGATGCCGTCAGCAGAGGATGAGAGCATAAGATTGTCCTGGTCATCCTGGACTGTCTGTATGGTAGTCGGTAGTCGGTAGAGGGACTGAACTGAACTGAACTGGACTTGACTGGATCGCATCCGAAGAAGCAGCCCGTCCCGCGAATCAGGGGACCAGGGGAGAGTAAGAAAAGACAGGCCCCCGTGGACACTGCTGGGGCCGATCTATATGTGGCTGGGGGAGGGGGAGGGGGAGAGGGATCCAAGGGAGCCGGCCGATATGAGGGATGGATGGATGGATGAGTTGGATGATGATGGGGGGGGGGGGGGGGGGGAAGTTGACTGTGGTCGTAGTCCCAGCCATCAAAACAAATACCCGCCTCTCTCACCCTCTCTCTCTCTCTCTCTCTCTTCCTCTCTCTCTGTCCCTCCCTCCTCTCTCCTTGAATCTGCAGCCCATCTCCATGTCACCATCCAGCCATTCTCGGGATACATTTCCCCCATGTCCACATTTCCACTCCCTCTCTCTCTCTGTCTCTCTCGTGTAGCGGGATTCCTCGGATATTTGTCCACGTCCAGGATCCCCCCCCGGCCCCTCAGGAGAGGGTGAAACGGCTCCAAGAAAGGAAGAGAGAGAGAGACAGAGAGAGGTTCCGTGGACCAATCAACACCGGATCCGGGAACGAGGGTGGGAAAGGCTTCGAAACACGCACGTCCGTCCGCACGCGCACCGAAGAGGGAATCGGAAGTCCTGCCGGGAGGGGTGGGGATGTCACACATGAGTGAGAGAGAGAGAGAGAGAGATATATATATATATACATATATACATATATATATACATATATATATGCACGGAGGAGATGGAGAGAGAAGCACCACCAGAGAGAGGCATGTGATGTGATATCGTTAGGTGACACTTTTTCGCGTCCAATCTCTCCTGGTCATGACATTCCGATCGACTCGGCTCCGCATGTCCACATCTACTGTGTGCATCCTCCTCCTCCTCCTCCTCCTCCTTCTTCATCCCTCTCCTCCCGTGACTCGCTCTCCCGTGACTCGCTCTCCCACCACGTGCACACTCACTCACCTCCCCTTCCCTTCCCTTTCTTTTTCACTGCAGATGTCTAATTACACGTCTATTTATTACCTCCCCCCTCCCTCCCCCATTCCCCCCCTCCAAATCCATCATTCCTCCTCCTCCCTTTTCCCCCCTCCCACACACAATCCTCAAACACCCGCCGTCGGAACATCTCTCTCTCTCTCTCTCTCTCTCTCTCTCTCTCTCTCCGTCCCCCCTCTCCCCTCTCTCTCCCCCCCCCCCCCCCCCCCAGAATAGCATACCACGCAATCCCACTCAACCGACCTCCCCCGCCTCCGTCGGCTCCCCAAAGTTTCATGCGCCGTCATGGTGGTGAGGTATTACCGCGAGCCGGGGACCCAGCAAAAGATCTGGCAGAATCCCCCCCCCCCCCCCACATCCCCACCACAGCACCTCACGAGGATGGCGCTCGCACGACGACGACTCCCGACCGACCCCCGTGAAAACAGCACCCCAGGCCCCTCATTCGACCGTCTCCACAGCGATTGGAGAGAAGTGTGCCTCGCGGTCCAGCACAGGACTGAGATGCAGGGCCGATCGGGAAAAAGAAGGGCGTCAGGCTATCCGGCTCGGTGGGTCTCTTGCGGTGGGAAAAAAAAAATCACTCCCTCTCCCTAGGAAAATCAAATAAATTTCGATAAAAAAGACATAATTAGAGCTACCCAAAAATTCTAAAAAAATTAAGCCTCGGGAAAACTGTGAGGAAGGGGTATTCATGCTTTGAAGAAGGAGGAGGAGAAAAAATCTATCCCTCTCCCTCCCCCCCCCTCTTCCCCTTTGCTAAAGTCAAATATACGATCCGAGTACGGTAGATCAGAACCAGGGCCGAAATCTCCCCCGGAGAAAGATGCAGAGCATCCCAGTGACCTGCACGGATTAAAAAAAAAAAAAAAAAAAACAAGAGCGCGCTCACGGTGGTACCCGTGCGATCGAAACCGCCTCCGCCTACGTCTCCTCTCGTCTTGGTATGGTATAGTATGATATGGTAGAGTCGTCTCACTGTATATACACCGCACATCCACAACATCTCGCACGCGTCCTGTCGCTTGTAATACAGTCCAATACAGTGCAGTGCAGTGCAGTGCAGTTCTGTCCAGTCCAGTCCAATCCAGTCCAGTACTCCTCGCGTGAGCTCCGAACTCACGCCGCGACATCCACCGGATGTGATGGGTCCCGGCCAGAGAGTGAGTGTCCACTTGACGGGACCCCGTCCACCACACCCGGAACCCAGCTCCGGCAACGAGGTCCTGCGGAGAGAAGATATTATATATATATATGTGTATATGTGTATATATGTATATATGTATATATGTATATATATACACACATATACACACATATACACACATGTATATACATATATATACACATATATATACACACATATATACACACATATATACACATATATACACATATACACACATATACACACATATACACACATATACACACATATACACACATATACACACATATACATATATATATACATATATATATACATATATATATATACACATATATACACATATATACACATATATACACATATATACACACATATACACACATATACACACATATACACACATATACACACATAGCCTTCTCCGTCGAGCTACTCGCCCTCGCGGTCTTCCCAGGAGACTCGACCTTGTGCGGCTCTGTGGTAGCCGCCACTGCGCGATCAGGCTTCCGAGGTTGGGGTTCGTGATCATCCGTAACTGATGAGTGGGTGAGCAGCCTTTGGGATAGTGGTTCATAGATGATGGAGTTTGTTGCTAGATGTTTCGGCCTGCACGCTGTTCTCCATCGCCAAAGCTGGCGATGGCTCCCGCCAGGTCGTTGGCTGGGAGCCATCTCTCCAGCGCTCTGGATCTGTTTTCCCCGGCGCAGAGCATCCCTGGTTAGGTCGGCGCGATCCGTTCGAACGCCTCCCCAAAGATGATTGACGGGCGTAATGCTGGACCCTGTATCTTCGATGGAAGAAATCCATTCTACCTGTGCTTCTCTAGGCCTCCCGAGAATCTTGCGGTCGCCTCCATACCGATGGCTTCCGTTGCCTTTCTACTATAGATCAAGAGGAGCAACACAATTCCGACAGCCGCCGCGGAAAAGGACTCGGAGACAGACACGCCTTGCGGGAGCGTCTCCGCCTCCGCTAGCACCCTCGGCTCAGGTGAAAATTATATCACAGATCTTGTCGTTGACGCAGATCTTATACTTTCATACAGTCCAGGACCGCGTTGGCAGACAAGAGAAAGGTGAATCAAAGCCAAAGCCGAGAATCTGCAACCTCGTTCTTCTGAGCAATGACGTGCCGCATAAACACGAGCATGCCCTGCGTAATAACAACACTAGGTCCAAAGGCGCAAACACCTCTCAACAATCTCTCCGTCAAGCTTTTCCCCCATACCCATAAATAGGGGCGTTATCGATACCGGTCCGGCTCTGGATCCGAGACACAGGAAGCCGGCATGAGAATCCGGTCACATGATTCTGACCCGGCAAGTGACCAGACGCCTTCTTTGGATCTCCCCGACCACTTCCAGTGCACGAGTATGCTCCGTTCTGATGCAGTGCTTTCCTCAGAATATGCCGGTGACCAGAAAGAACTCCGGGGAACTGCTTTCTGGCGCTCGAACGATGGGGATTCGTCGACGTCGTATTGAACTCACTTGACGAGGATCTCTCCCTCGCTCGCTTTTCCAAGGTCACGCTCAAGTGAACAGCAGCAGCAGCAGCCTGATCCTATCTGTGCACGCGACTCGTTTGGTGAAATGCCTCTCGCTCTCCGTCCGTCACTTGCACTGGAGCTTCCCGCCAAGCGAGATGGGCCAATCGACACCAAATCACAGGGCCGCTCGAGATCCCAGAGAGTCCAAGGACCAGGCCTCTTGATCAGTCGCTGGAGTACCAATTTATGGCGGCGTCGCGAGTGGCGTCTCGACGGGCCGTTGATTCATGCCTGGCTTTGTCTCTCGGCTTTCATCGGCATACATCTCAACGGAGCTCTTCCCACGAGGCGCCTTCCCCAATGCGACTCACTAGGAAACCTATCTATATTATCGGACGATCTATATGTATCATCAGGTGATCTACATAATACAGACACTGGCACGTGAGAAGGAGCCGTGCGAGAGGCTAAAAGCCCAAGGCATGTAGAGCCTCCAGCGCGGACGAGAAAATCGGTCCTCGTGATTACGCCACGTAGTTGAGAATGCACACTTTTATGTGCATTGTTTTGTTATATCCTTTGTATGACGTACGATGCTATGTGCTATTCGAGATGGAGTACCGCTGTTGCATTTGCCGCCGGCTACGATTGAACAGGAGCGTCAAACCGGGGTTGGACGAATATAAAGGCTACGAAGAGACTAGCTGCACGTGTCTTCCGTGTCCCAACTGCTGCTCGACGTGCAAACGCTCTCGGCCAGATATCAGGTTTCCCGTTTGATCAATATCAGTAACGGTCTCGTACCTGGCTCAGGCGCAGCGGAAATCGACTTCTTGCAGCCCTTGCCTTGCTCGCCGTCGAGAAGTATGTCGGGAGAAGAAGAGCGGAATCCTCTCGAAACAGACGTACGCTTAGCGGTTGAAACAAGCGCAGCGAGATTGGAAGAAAGCTGTAGGTGATTCATTCTCTGACGAGAGATTACGTACAGAGAAAAGCTATCTTGCACGAGAAGAGCATTAAGCCTCTCGTTGGTGGAGGGGATAACAACGAAGCCTTCCCGCCCTCACGGGCGTGCCGATTCTGACGAGACCTCGAAGCTGTGAGAGGAAAATCTTACGGATCCGCTCACGACCCATACAAGCTCGTTTGTACGAGCTACTCAACCAAGCAAAGCTCACAAGCACAAGTGCGCCAGTCCAGTCGCAACTGTAAAAGCAGCCGCAGAAGCTAAAGGTGAGACCGAAAAAAAAAAAGACCAAAGAAAAAACCTTGTGATAGAGTTTGACAACAGGACTTTCCACCGACTTCATAAGCGAAATTATAATCCAGAGCACCATGGACGTATCAACAAAGCTAGAGAGGATAGAGTTGGAGAGAAGACTACGAGGCATTAAGTAGCTCACGTCCAGGTCCGGAGCAGCCACCTCCCCAGCTTGCGCAGGATGATAGACCGCAGCGGCTCGCGACAGGCCCATTTTGCCAAACAGGATACTGTATGTGAGAGACTTTGTTACCTCCCATGGGTTCCGAGTCAAGATCCTACTGTCTGTGCGCGGACCCATGTGGAGAGTAAATGCTTAGCGCTGCGGCGTGATATGATGGCCTTCCGCATGTTGTACAGTATATCCTCTGATAGATGTAAAGCATTTCCCGTACGGGCTCCCTGGACCTGGCGGTTGTGACGGATTCCTCGGCCGGAGCTACAGATACGATACTACTGAGGAGCGAGAACCACCGGCAGAACTACCCTCAGGACCCCCATTGCCTTTGTACGTAAGCTCTAGTTAGAAGTCCTCGCACTATTCGTCTACCGTCCCTTCCACGACCATTTCCCGTACCACAAGCTCTAGCGAAAAGCAGCCGTCTCGGACCCTGAATGTATCCGTTGAACATCCTTTGGTAGAACCCTTGTAGCCCCGAGTCGTCGAGCACGGCGCATGGAAGCCCTGACTCATCTGACCATGTACGTGGTAATTACTCCTCACCTGGGCTCCTTCGTATTGTTTATCATTAATTAAACCGAAGCGAAGCAGGGTGCCTTGGCGGCTCGCAGCCAGCTTCGGGGCCAGGGTGAAGGACGAAGACCTTGTGATTTAAATACGACCCTTCTGGTCGCAGTCGGCGCGCGCGCGGCTACTCTCCGTGGGAACTTCATCTTCCATTGTTTTCCTTCTTGCGCCTTCGATCTCTCGTCGTACGGTATATACGTATACTCGAGCGGACTCGGCCACCAAGGTCCGGCTATGTTGTTCCCGGCCAGTGGGAGCGGCTTGCTCAGCATGTTGACCACGCTGTTGCTACGGACGCTCCTCCTGTCATCTGCATACGTACGTCGTGTGGTTCCTCTGCTCACTCCCTGGAAGAGATCACTGACACGACCCCAGCTCGTCCTCCTCGCCGTCTACCGCTTGACCCTCCACCCGCTGGCCAAGTACCCCGGCCCGTTCCTCGCAAAGGTCACGGACTGGTACTCGGTCTACCATGCGTGGAAAGGAGACCGGCATCTGGAGTTCTGGAGATGCCACGAGATCTACGGACCCGTGGTTCGCTACGGACCGAACAGCCTGTCGATCAACACCAACTCGGCCCTGAAGACCATCTACGGTCACAAGTCCAACGTCAAGAAGTCCCAGTTCTACTCCGTGTTCCCACCGACCAAGGACACCTTCAACACGCACAGTACGATTGACAAGGCAAGCCACGCCCGGAAGCGCCGCGTCCTCTCCCACGCGTTCTCGGACAGTGCCATGAAGAGCATGGACAAGTACATCCTGGGGAACATCCGAACGTTCTGCGCGAAGCTAGGTGCAAGGCCTGCGCGGGTAGGGGAGGAGACGGACGCCAAGGGGCAGTGGAGCGGTGCCCAGAACATGGCCGACTGGACGAACTACCTGACGTTTGATGTCATGGGAGATCTGTGCTTCGGGAAAGCCTTCGAGATGCTGGAGCATGAGAAGAACAGACACGTGATTGAGCTCCTCGCGAATGCTACCCACATGCACCTGATCGTAAGCGTCTCCCTCCCTCTCATGAGACACGTCGGGCACTCTTTGCTAACAGTCCCAGCTCGGGACGAAGCCAAGCATGAAGACCCTCGGCCTGAACAAGATCCTGTTCGGCAAGATCTACAACACGAGGATGCAGTACATGGCGTACAGCAAAGTCCAAGCCGCCGAGCGCACCAAGCTCGGGCTCGACACCGACCGCAAGGATTTCTTCTACCACCTCCTCAACGCCCGCGATCCCCAGACCGGCAAGGGCTTCACCGAGGCCGAACTCTGGGGCGAGAGTAACCTCCTGATCATCGCCGGATCAGATACGACCTCGACTGCGCTTGCATCCACGTTCTTCTACCTGGTCCACAACCCCGCCACGCTCGAGCAACTGACCGCCGAAGTCCGGTCCAGGTTCTCGGACCGGGAAGATATCCACGCCAGTCCCACCCTGAACTCGTGCACCTACTTACGCGCAGTCATCGACGAAGCGATGCGTCTGTCTCCCCCCGTCGGCGGGATCATGCCCCGGGAGGTCCTGGCCGGTGGCCTGGAGATCGACGGCCTGCACCTCCCCGCTGGAGTGGTGGTGGGCACGCCGCACTACGCCCTGCACCACAATCCTCTCTACTACCCTGCGCCGTTCTCTTTCCACCCCGGCCGTTGGATCGTCGGCTCGTCTCCAGAGGTCACGAGCGAAAGCGTGGCGCTGGCACAGTCAGCCTTCTGTCCTTTCAGCGTCGGCCCCAGAAGTTGTATCGGCAAGGGACTGGCCTACGCGGAGCTGATGACCACCTTGGCGAGAGTAGTGTTCATGTACGATATGAAGCTGGCGGAGGGGACGAGCGCGGGTGAAGGGCGCCCGGAGTTGGAGTGGGGGCGGCAGAGGAGGGAAGAGTATCAGTTGAGGGACACCTTTACCAGCCTGAAGGATGGGCCGTACCTCAAGTTCCGGGAGAGGGAGTAAAGGTGTGATGCGGGTGACTTGGGCTTCCAGTAGTTTTTATGATAACGAATAGCAAGGCAGCGCCTGCGTTTCTTCTCCTCTGACCAGGAAGCTCTGTGATCCAACACTCAGCATGACTCGTCCCTGCGCGGAGGTCCTGCTTCGACTCCTGCCCTGCCGCTGCCGCAAAAATAGTATCGGGATCTTGTCCTCGCCACGGACAGAAGAGTACCTGGCCTGCTGACCCGCGCCGAGAAGATGGATCATGGAGTCATGTACAGGGAGAGCGTGATCAGCGGAAGATTTGCTCATCCTCGCCAGAACCCCATGACCAGATGCGCGGATCCCTGCGCCAGATCTCACGCAAGAAGAAGTTAGCAGCAGAGCCAGCTTTTGTCCGCGCCTCGGAGATGTAGCGAAGAAAGACTCTGCCTGCACACACTCAGTCACTCACTACCGATGAACCAGGGCAAAAAACACGAAAAACAAAAAAAAAATAAAAAAAATAAGGGGTAGCAAGAAGCCAATCGAAGCCAACTTATCAAGCAGAGCAGAGCAGAGTAAGGTAAATCAACCCCCCCTCCTCCCCTCTCCGCCCTCTCTGTCTAGGCACGCAGCGAGCTCCTCAGCTCAACCCCACTCCCCCAACGGAGCCACGGCCACCGACGTCGAAGCGGCCTGTCCATATTCCAGATCTGCGCACGAGGGATGATGCGGCAGATCCAATGCGCGGCTGGCCAGCACTTCCTTCCCGCCCGCCGACCCGGACGGGTATAGCTGAGGAGTGCGTGGATCCAGCAGCTCGACGGTCTAGCCGCGAGGACATGTACATGTATCCGCATCGCAGGACGAAAACTCAGGGCCCGGGAGGATCGGCAGGGAGACGGTGATGCGGCTACAGTCTACTACTACTACTACTACTACTACTACAAACCCCCGACATAGTTCTCCTCTCGAGCGTAAGCGGGTGCGAAACCCAAGCAGTCCCCAGGACGCGAGGACGGAGCATCCTGAAGCCTATCCCTCAAAAAACCAGCGTCAGGATCTCTAGGAGACGCAGTAGCTCAGAAGACGAATGCAGGAACCTACGCACACCATTCGAGGCAAGACACGAGCTGTGCTGCACGGAAAAGGCTCGGCGAGTGGGTGAGTTGAGCCAGTGCCAGAGCCATCCCCGACGTGGAGAGACGAGGGGTGCGTCACAAGAACTCACAACAGTCCTGACATACATGCGAGGACAGGCCCGGCCTGCGGTGGGATGTGCGACTTGCCCGAGCAGAGCACGCCAGAGGAGAGCCCCGACTCGGCGGTTCATGGACCTCGACGCCAGGCCACCAAACCGGTAACCGATAAGTAATCTGTGTATATATCTGCACGATAAACTCGGAAAAGAACTGGCAACCGCAAAGTCGCGGCTCGACGTGTGTTGATCTACCCCAGGGGTAACCCGTGGAGATCTTTCAGTGGTGCATGGTGAATACTTCTACGTCTTGAAGATTCTCTCGGAGCGCGCCTCGAGATGCCAGATTGTGATGCAACAACTGTGCCCCAATCGATGCTCTCGTTCGTCTCGGTTGTAGATACTGGATGAACCGTCTACGATATTCGTGGCGTGACAGTCCTGGTCCGCAAAATTACGAAGCCGAGTGAGGACCCGAGGCAGTAGAAGCAGGGCAGAAAACCACGACAAGTACATTGGTACAAGCTAAATATCACCTACAAACAGACAAACTTTTAGCTCAAAACTCAATCGTCCAATCCTCGCCGATAGCCAACTTGGGCGCCTTGACCACAGCCCAAGGCGCCTTTCGGCCCTCCGCACCATGATACTCCAACACCGCATCTCCCTGCCCGGCTTTGACGGTGGTCTTTTCCGCCCACTCGGCCGGCGCACCGACAATAATGACCCTTTCCACACCAACAGACTTCAAGCTCTTGACGTATTTATCAGTCAACTTGCCCTTGGTGCCAATGTTGCGGCTCTCGAGTACGCCGTTTGCAAACGAGAAGGAGCGGTGAAGGTAAGCACCTTGCTGGAAGTCGAAGGTCTCCCCATCATCGACGTATAGTGTGCCATTTGCCTTGCCGGCTTTGTTGAGGACGATGACGAGAGTATATGGATCCCACTTCATCAGACCGCTCGATCGACGAGGCCGGTCTTTGCGGGGGATAATGTGGCCGCCTTGCATCAGGAGAGGGATCTTCTCGAGGGGTGCGGCTATGGTGTTTGCACCACGGCCAGAGTATTGTTCGTAAGTAAAATAGTCGTAGTAAACTTCGTTGTCAGCGAGGTAGATATCGACAGACTTAGCATCCTTGTCGACCACGGGCTTGGCGAGAAGACCGGTTTCGCCAACGAAGAACTGATCGTCGATAGCGAACCCGTCTTCGTCACCTGGGTATTCGAAGTACTGAGGCCTGAGAATTGGCGTGCCGTTCACGCTAGCCTCGTGGAAAGCGGTGTACCATGCTGGAAGTAAAGCATATCGCAGACGCAGAGCCTGGGTGATGATACCGGTGTACGGCTCGCCGGCAAGGTATGGCTCGCGGCGTCTCGTATCTATGTGGGCATGGCCACGGAAGAACGGGTAGAAGGCACCTGCCTGGTACCAACGGGTCAAGAGATCCTTATCAGGGTTACCAAAGAACCCTCCAACATCAGCACCGGCGAAGGGGTACCCAGCGATACCATTATTAATAATCATAGGGAAAGCAGCGGCGAGGTGGTCCCAACTGGCTTGGTTGTCACCGGTCCACATGGCACCCAGACGTTGAGATCCAGCATAGAAAGATCTGGTCAGAACGAATGGTCGTCGGATCTCCCCCTTCTTGCGCTCTAGCATCGCTTGGTACGTGGCATTGTGGAACGTCATTCCGTTGATATTGTGAACATCGCGATGTTCCCAGTTGGCGTGATGAAGATTGTCTTTTGGCATGGTCGTCTCTGGGCCATTGAAGACGGAAGGTTCATTCATATCGTTCCAGATGAAAAGGTTGGCAGCAGATCCCTTGAAGGAATCGTACTTGAAGAGACTAATCCACCATTTGATGGCGGCTGGATTGAAACAGTCGACCCAGTGCGAAGACCCTGGCCAGCACCAACCATCATAGATGTTGCCATTCTTATCATGGACGGCTAGATCCTTCTTCTTGAGCTCCTCCACAACGTGATATCCCTCTTTGTTCTTGATGTGGGGATCGATGATAGCAACGAGCTTTCTCTTAGATTCGTCCAGCTGCTTCAACATTCCCAATGGGTTAGTGAAAGTATGAGGATCCCATGTAAAGTATTGCTTGTCATCAGCGTACTCAATATCGAGCCAGATGACATCGTAAGGAATCTGGTGCTTTGACATCTTACGGTCAACCTCCTTGACATCCTCATCACTATTGTAGTTCCAACGGCATTGGTGGTAGGCGATGGAGAACTCTTGTGGGAGTTGAGTATAGCCAGTGAGCTCGCTATAAGCTTTTGTCACGTCTCTAGCTGTAGGCCCAAGGAAGACGAACACATCAATAAGACCATTCTCAGAGAACCAGTGAGTTTTGGTATCCATTTTCGTCCCAATGCCAAGACTCAAGGGGTTGTGCGCTTCCTCTTCTTTGACCACATCAACCCATGTCTCGGCAGCGTTCAACCAGAACACGCCAACAGTCGAATCCTTCTTGTGGGCGTGCATGAAAGGGATAGCCCCGTAGAGAGTCATTGGGCTGTCCATAATATATTCGAAGACATCGGCATTGTACAGTCGATAAGGATCTGCGTGGCTGGGTCCGTCGCGACCGCGAGTCTGCTTCAGGGACAACTGCCCAGCATGCTCTGGAATTCCCATAACATGGCTGTATCCGGGGAACGTTATATCAAGAGCGACGCTCTCAGGCCCTCTTGGCTTGGTATCTGTGTTTCCTCCGAAAGACTCATCCCACCAAGTGCTTTCATCCTCACCCTCTGGTATAGCAGGAGCTTCCTCGCCTTCCTTCTTTTCCGGTTCTGGTCTGTCGACCTTAGGTCGCCAATGTTCTAGGTTCAAAAGTCCTCTGTCGTTGAACTTGATCTGTGTGGCATCGTCCCTCTTGAAATCGATTCCAAAGGGAGCAAAGGTAACAACAGCTTCGAACTTGCCCTCTGGACCGTACTTCACAGTTGTTTGTTGAGCACTTCTCTCCTCAGAGGCAGTCTTGCTCAGAGCCAGCCCTCCAACAATAGCCCATGACTCAGCCTCGTTGTATCTCTCCTTCCGTGCTTTGCTGTCGTGTCGCAGCTCAATCTCCCCTTTCTGACGCTTTTCCTCATCAATAGTAACTCTCGCCGACCCAGACTCGAGGAACGAAATGGTAATTGGTAGTCGGACTGTCTCGCCATTGGCGTTGATAGTTTTTAGGATCGTTCCCTGTAGCTTGCCTTCTGTCCAACTCAAGGACTCCGGCGCTATTTTGTAAGGGGATTCCCATTTCTTGCCTAGCTCAGACGCCGAGTCTGCGTACTGTCTATTGCGTTTGCAGAAACCGGATTGGTCGCATGTCTTAAAGTTTTCATACTTCACAGATACTTATGGCTCTGTCAATACATTTCTGTGTTGACTGAAAGGTCGGCTCACCTGCTGGTGTAAAGAGACCAAAGGCCGAGACGAGAACAAGTAGAGCTGTCCACTTCTGGGACAGCCTAGAACGAGGCATGGCAGAAGTGCTCAGTTTTTAGGTCGAATTCAATGTGGGCGTGGCACCATGTACAATATAGCCAGGGATTGCCTCGATGTTCGTAGGGTTGTGAAAAGAGTATAATGATATCCAAGCTGGCCTTAAGCCCAAGTCTCCTGTGAACCTCAAGTCGCTAGACCAATGACCTCAATCCTTGCCGAAACAATGGGGGGCTTGGCGAGCTTGACGCGACCTTACTCCCTTTTTCCAAGAGCCTGCGATGCTTCGAATCCAACGCTCGTAATAAAATACTGACCTTGAATATTGCACAAGAGTATGCTCAGTTGATCTGCCTGAAAATTGTCAACGATCTTTAGACCTCAAGCTGTAAGTTAAGGCGCTAACACGTGATATGTAGCTACTAACCTAGAAAGATGACGCTCGGACTTACGAGACTGAAAGCTAACTACTAATGCCAAACTATAGTGATATTTTTTACTCATACCTCGGGTTTTTGTATATCACTTCGGCCTTGAGGAAATCGCAAGAGACCTGTCTCAAATTTTGTTGTTTAACCTACTTTATTTCCTTAGATTCTACTAGGCTTTACGCCATCCCATCGTATTTAATAAATCCAAACCCTATCATATTTGAAAGGATCCAACGCATATCAAGAGGGTAGTGGAATGGTGACTGGTAGGTCAATGTCTAGTTGTCTGCGACGTAAGAATAAAAGGGTTGAATTTACGAGACGTCTAATGGATATTGTTTCATATTCTTGTACTAATGACAGAATGTGTTATTTCAGAACATGCACGTGTATTTTAAGGTAGGAGTTTGTCTTGTTTTATCACTGTTATCATTGTATATATGTTTTTCGAGATATCAACTTCACTTTCGTAATGCTTAGCAAACACACGCGACATTGTTAGGGTTAGTGAGTAGGGGCGGGACTTACCCTGCAATTCAGCTATTCATCGCCTGATTATTTAGATTGAAGCATTTAGAGCTGGTATCCAGAATCTTCATACCTTTCTATCATGTTTTGTGAATTTGCTCGTAAATGCAATACTTGACAAAACTACTGCAGCCTTCATATGTGATGTGCTGCCGGCGTGGAAGTGAGGTGCCAAGCCAGCCCCACCAAGCCAGCCCCACCAACCCCTCAGTCACTATTTCGCCTCGAATGAAAAACCTCTACCTCAGCCCAACAACACAAAGACTGAAGGACTTCTACACTCCTCTGCAAAGATCCGAGAAGAACGAGCCAGAATAATCGACGACAATATGTCTAACGAACAAACGTAAGTTGGTACACAGCACTCGGTACGAGGTTTTGTTTGGCGGTGAAGCTGACATCGTGATAGCTTCATTGCTATCAAGCCTGATGGTGTCCAGGTATGCTATGGCACGGTCTGATTCAGACGATGTACTTATTTAGCTATCAGCGTGGACTTATTGGCCCTATCATCACCCGATTTGAGGCCCGCGGGCACGTTGACCCCTCACTACGGACTTGAATTGTCATTAACATAATACAGCTTCAAGCTTGCCGCTATAAAATTGATGACGGCTAGCCAAGAGCACCTCGAAAAGCATTGTTTGTCACCCCAGCTCTGCTGTATTGGCTTAATTACTGATCATGATCCCAGACGAGGATCTCTCTTCGAAGCCATTCTTCCCAGGACTCATCAAGTGTACGGCAAAAACAACTCGCTCTTGGACATCGACTAATTCTACGTAGATATGGGTTCCGGTCCGATCTGCGCCATGGTTTGGGAAGGTCGTGATGCCGTCAAGACTGGCCGTGGTATGTTTATTCCCCGCCATGTTTAGTGCCCCACTAATATCTTCTCAGTCCTCCTCGGTGCCACGAACCCTCTTGCCTCTGCCCCAGGAACCATCCGCGGTGATTTCGCCATTGATGTTGGACGTAACGTCTGCCACGGCTCTGACAGCGTCGAGAACGCCAAGAAGGAGATTGCTCTCTGGTTCAAGGAGGGTGAGGTTCAATCATGGAAGTCCGCTCAACACGACTGGGTCTACGAGAAGTAAACGTGCTCCATATTCTATCGACTGGTACATTTTTATCAGATATCGGACATGTTAGTGGCCGATGTTGATGGTTAAAATACAGTAAAAGTTGTGCATTAAACTGACACGATTGTGACTACTCGTACTGCATTTCTATTCTTTGCCGGTTAGCTCCGGTCTATTGCAGCCCTAGTAGTCTCCTGTCAACACTTGACATCACCACTTATAATGCAAGACGCCCATCGACGGAGAGATATCTACTCATCAAGCAACATATCATCTCCTAAGCATCCTTTATGGCCGTATGGTCTGACCCAGCCGCAACCCTATGCATAAGATGTCCTCTTTTCTGCATTCTTCCTCCCGCGAGTCAACAATACCCCTACTACTCGACCCTCTCACCCACCTCCCGGCCCAACACCACCACCTGTAGCCCCCGTCCCCGCAGCACCACTGCCCCTAATCTTCCCACCGGTAGCCATACCCATATTCTTCCTCCTCCCAATCAAGCCCCCCAATCTCCCTACAAAGACCCTCGCAAACCACGGCGTCCCCCACACACTGACCAGCACCCTCACCGGCAGCAGCACCTTCGTCACCGCATACGCCGTCGCGACCTCGACTAGAATCCGCGTCCCCTGCGATCCAGCGTGCCATGTCCTCTCAACCTGCTGCTCCAACCCCTCTTTCCCGCCCTCTCCTCTTACCTCCCCCTTCCCCCGCCCCAAGTCCTCCCGCCCCACCGTCCCAAATCCAAACCACCCCTTCCTCCCGAAATACCTCCCGAACCTCTCCGCGCCCTCCGTAGCCCAGCGTCCTTGTACCCAAGCCTCTGGCAGCCAGTTGCTGTAGTGGAATGCGCCGGCGAGACCGACCAGGGGGAGGATGGCCGTTACTTCGTGCAGGATTAGGAAGGCGGTGATGTGCGTGCCTGGCGCGGAGAGCAGGGCGGAGGTGTAGCGGTGGAGGAATCGCGGCAGGCGTGCGTGCAGGCGGGTGAGGCGCGTGGGTGACGTCGAGGAGGAGTAGGGTCGGGAGAATTGGGGGGGGCGGTGGGCATCTAGGATGGGCCTGAGATGGCGAAGGAACGTGCGGAGAGGCATGGTATTACATTTGTAGAGCCGTGGGTTACGACCGTGGTTAGGATCTTGGGTGGAGGGATCGTGGTTGGAGGTCGAGGGATGTGGATTATGTTATATGATATGAGGCTTCTGAGAACTTGATAAGTGACGCGTTTGGCGACAGGACCGTGGCGACCGCCTCCCCTATTCTTAGCCGAGTTGTGGTTTGCTCCACCAAACAAGGCTTGTTGTTGAAACTTTAGTGTAGCCTTGGTCAAAGCCAATGGTCTATCATATGATCGGATCGATATTCCTCTGATAATCAAATTTGAAATATTTGTATTTCTGAAGAGAATTATTTGGTACGGCTTCACGCGGATATTGAAACCACTGTGGCCTATTGCAATTCACGACTAAGTAGCTTGCGACCCCGTGTAGCAAGTATTTCCGCTATTTTATACAGAATCCAGCAACCTCCGATCAAGCCACTCTCCAAGCTTCTCTCCGTTCCCCAAAATCTGGATCTCGGCCTTAAAATTTAGCACCAGCATGACCTGTAATTCTCTCTTCATTTCGTCATCGACTCCATTGTCTTCACCATTCGCTTTTTCCAACATCTTCGATGCAATTCTTCGATCTCTCACCGACAATTTGAGTAGTCCTTGCGTCCCTTGATCCTGCCCGACCAAATCGCAACTCTGAACACCAAGCCAGCGAATTGACGGAACTGCCAGGTTCGTTTCATGGGCAAGGGCTTGAGAGCCATATTTGTAGGTCGATATGATACCTATTCCGTCAGGATCAAAGTCGACAAGAGCCAGGATTGGAATGCCTGGATAGTGAGAGGAGAGGATGTGTAGGAATTTCCTTGTTTGGATGTCTGGATAGCCTTTTGCTGTGATGAGAACACCTTTACCAGCTATACTATCTTTCCAGTACTGGTCCGTTGCTAAAGTACGGAAGGTTGCCTCCGAAGTCAGCTCAGTTCTGACAGCTTGATAACCGAACAGACTTCTTTTTCAATTACGAGGATCCATCTGACATCGATGAACTGGATAACCTCCATGTCAGTTGTGTTAGGAATGAGAAGGCCCTGTTAAGATGTCAGACCTGGAGGAGTTTTGAAGAGTATGACATACATCCGGCTCGGCAGTGAAGTCGATCACTGACTCGTCTTTTCTTGTGACTAGGAATGAGCCAGCAATCAAGCCTTTTGCTGCAGCTTTCTGTATAATGCTTAGTATAAAAAAGAAGAAAAAGTCAGGTTGGCATACCACGTTTAAAGCGTCTCTGCTGACGCCAAATGTGTAGGCAATGTCATCCACGTATCGATCGACCACTGCTTGCTTCATAAAAAGTTTCGGATCCCGGTAATATATATCTCTAGGAATCAGTAAGCTAAATTTTCTAGATCATCACATTCGGACTTCAAGGAGTATCATAATCACGAGAAAGTGAAAATTGGACATGGTAATCAATGCTATATGGCCGAGGCTGGCTGAGTATGCCAACCTTTTGGTTGTAACAATTCCTGTTATTAGAGCTTCATGAGAAAGCTCCAGGATTCGAAGCAATGCAGCTGTATGACGTCAATACGGAATCAGACAATGAATAAGTTCAACTCAGCCTTACTAAATTTCCATGCTTCTCGTGCATTCTTACTAGGAAAGGTAATTTTCGTACTTTTTTCCGGCACCTCACGATAATTCTCTTCCAAATTTTGTTTCCTTTTGGGTCTACTCTTCAGCTGTATCACGAGCTCCTTCTTCTCGTCCAGAATGCAGTCTGTGATTGACTCGAATAATTTCTCCATCTTTGAAATCACAAGTCCAAGCTGATTGGAATTAGATACCCTTGTGATTTGGATTCGAGGATTTGATGGGCCAGCAACGAGAGTATTTTCATCTGCTTCAGAGGTAAGTCGTCTGGGGGTTAAGTTTGAGAGCAAAGTTCCACCGGCTCCTCTTGATGGCGAGCTAGTGTGAAGATAGCCTGCAAGGAGGTCAAGATCCATGATCTCAAAAGTCTGGAGAAGGAGAAATAAGATGCGGCTATCGGTAGATGTCCATTTATCGAGAATACACGAGACTAGGCATTTCGTTGTGTTGGTGTTGTAGAGAGGGAGAGGTAATTATGGTGTTTTATTCATCAACTCAATGAGCAAGGATGGCGGTTCCTGCATTCGGATGCGGCCGCCGCTAGTATTTGCTCCCCTGGTCCAGTCTGAGTTGGTACAGCTCCGGTTCGCTTCAAGACGAGACTGGGATACTTATCAACCTCGAATTCACCTATTCCTCCTATCCTTCTTCTCTATGAATATCAACTCTTCGCGCCCGCTTTCTCACTGGATCCCGGGCAACGGCATATGACAGCCAGAAAGTCGTCAGTAAAGGCTGTGAACGGCCACACGAACGGGCACGCTACAACGAAAGGAATGGCCTCAATCGGGAAGAAGAAGTTCATCGACCCCCTAAATGAGAATTCAGTACACACGAAGCGTCCAACGATAGCAGACAGTACCGACAAATTGAGATGGCGTATGCTGGACGAGAGTGGCAGGCAGACATGGCATTATCTGGAACACAACGAGCAAGCCGAGAAATGGCCTCAGTCAGATGCAGACAGGTGGTATCTGGGTTTACCAATGGTGTGTACCATTTGGCCATCTATCTAGCTTGCGCTGATCCTGTCCAAGAATATGCCAGACCTGCCCTCTGCCAGGACGCCCCTGGAATCGGTCAAGAACGGCCTTGAGTTCTTTCAACACCTACAACTTCCTCCAGGAAATTGGGGCTGCGAATATGGAGGACCTATGTTTCTTCTCCCCGGGGTGGTCATTTCTTGGTACGTTACAGAGACACAGATCCCGGATCATATCGCTACGGAGATGAAGAATTATCTCTTCGCGCGGGCGAATCCTGATGATGGAGGCTGGGGTTTACATATCGAAGGAGAAAGCACAGTCTTCGGGACTTCTCTGAACTATACGGCCCTTCGGATTCTCGGTGTAGATGCAGAAGAACCACATATGATTCGGGCAAGGGGTACTTTACAGAAGATGGGTGGAGCCAAGTGCGGTCCTCATTGGACAAAGTTTTGGCTGAGCGTCCTTGGAATTTGCAAGTGGGAGATTGTCAACCCTGTACCACCTGAGTTCTGGCTACTTCCTGATTGGGTTCCTTTTGCACCATGGCGGTGGTGGATACACATGCGGATGGTCTATCTCCCTATGTCATTTATATGGTCTAGACGCTGGACTTTCCCAGAGACAGAGCTCATTCGGGAACTCCGACAAGAGCTCTTCGCTGAGCCATACGATTCTATAGACTGGGCTGCAAATCGCAACAATATTCACGAGAAGGACAATTACCATCCCAAATCATGGCTTTTAAAGGCAGCGAACTGGTTTCTCGTCAACGTGCACAGTCCGCTCACTCGAACTACAGCATTGGCCGAAAGAGCCGAAGATTGGGTTTGGAGACTAATTCAAATGGAAGACAAAAACACGGATTACTCCGATCTGGCACCTGTCAATGCCCCAATGAACATGCTTGTCTGTTACATCAAAGAAGGGCCCAAATCGTACGCAGTCCGGCGACATCGGGAGCGTCTTGCTGATTTCTTGTGGGTAAATCACGAGGGCATGATGGTCAACGGCACTAACGGAGTCCAATGTTGGGATACCGCCTTCTTGATTCAAGCTGTTATGGATGCTGGCTTGGCCGAAGACCAAAAATGGAGACCGATGCTCACCAAGGCTCTCGGATTCCTGGAGGACCAGCAATTGCGTGAGAATGTCGAAGATCAAGCTATCTGCTACAGGCAACAACGAAAAGGTGGGTGGGCTTTCAGTAACAAAGATCAAGGATATGCTGTGAGCGACTGCATCTCTGAGGCTCTCAAAGCAGTCCTTCTTCTTCAAAGGACTCCCGGCTACCCTTCTCTGCTTGAAGATCAGCGGATCTATGATGCTATTGATACTCTACTTACGTACCAGAATGCATCTGGCGGCTGCGCATCTTATGAGCCGACCCGAGGGTCCGAACGGTTGGAAATGCTCAACGCTGCTGAAGTCTTCGGACGAATCATGATTGAGTATGACTATCCAGAATGCACAACCGCTGTGGTAACGGCCCTTTCCCTGTTTATGAAGCACTACCCAGACTACCGAAAAGAAGATATCATAGCGTTCAGAGCCAGAGCCGTCCAGTACGTCAAAGATGCACAGTACCCTGACGGGAGCTGGTATGGAAGCTGGGGAATCTGCTTCACCTACGCAGGAATGTTTGCATTAGAAAGTCTTGCCAGCATCGGCGAGTTCTATGGAAACAGCCGCCACTCCCGCGCAGGATGCGACTTTCTCATCTCCAAGCAGAGAGAGGATGGTGGCTGGTCAGAGAGCTACCGAGTATGTCTATCACTTAATCCTCTGTCTTAATGTAACTGACTCCTGAAGTCCTGTGAAACAGCAACCTACATTGAGCATCCCACTGGTTCCCAAGTAGTCATGACAGCTTGGGCCATTATCGGTCTTATCGAAGCAGACTATCCAGATCGCGAACCCATAGAAAGGGGGCTGAAGTTACTCATGAGCAGACAACAGCCAAATGGGGAGTGGTTGCAAGAAGCAATAGAAGGCGTGTTCAACAAAAGCTGCATGATCTCGTACCCAAACTACAAATTTGTCTTCCCAATAAAGGCCCTGGGGATGTTCGCGAAGAAGTATGGAGATATGGTGCTCACCTAGATTTTGTATGTGGCCTGTGGCGGTCGATTGAACTCTGGAGCTAACTCCTAATGTTACATTCCAGTCGACGACTGAAAGCAGAGGATATTAAAGTCTGGATTTCTTGCTCCCGGCTGCTTTTGCTACACCAAACTCCATCACGCGCGTCGTATTGACGTACTCGACCCTGTCAAAGCCTTGCATTCGACGACCCGCTCTGTTGCAAATTTAGGATCCACCATCACAACATCGTCGCTAGGTAGTAGGCCATTGATCTATGCGACTCGGTTTATCCGGTTGTCCACAAAACTCGAGGCTGCCATGTGGTACATTTTCTGTGCACTAATCCAGCATGTTTCAATATTGATATAATACGAAAAACATCTAGTGCGAGCTAATCTGCTGACAGCCTGAGAATTGATCTCAAGGGAAGTACAAGTAATCGAATGGTGTTTTGATGATGTGGCACTCTTCCCATGTTTGATTGTCTCTTTTTATAGTGCATCGCAGTTTGATGAGCACAAATTTTGAAACTTTGCTGTGGTACGCAGAACGTATTGACGTCGGTACAAACGATCACTACTTCAAAGTCTATCCAAATGGTTCAATTCCACAAAACCCCGGTCGAGAAGTATAATTATTGACGGCGGTACTGCCTCATGTAGCACCAAAGGTATAATTTGGTCCAAAGTCTAAATTTAAGAGCTTCAGTATCAGAAATCCCGTCTTCTTCCGCTATTTACACAAAATTCAAGTCATCATTGAACATTCTTTGCTAAATGTATGTTTCGGCCCCAGTGCGCCAGCACTTTCGCTGTCGCTGGTCCTCGGTATCCATGTCAATATCTCTGTTAACTTCCCTGATCACAAACCATCAAAGCACACTCTTACAAACACCCAGTAACATATACCAGGACAGTTCATCCCTGCATCCTCCGATGATGATCTGGACCAATCAATGCCTTCCATTTTCAAAGTACATAACAGAGCTCCCCCTTATTAAGCGAGGCATAGAAGGTCAGTCCCCAAAGTCGATATTTGAAACCTAAATTCGCCTCAGTGTTTCAGGGTTGTTCCCTTTTCTCTGAAAGGATGGACTGACCCTTTCCAAAATAGTAGAAAACTTTGATGTCTCTGGAATCAGGAACCGTAGTGCGGAGGAGTTATTTCGCCTGAGGTGACGAATAATTCTGCAGCAGGTATACATTTAGGGTTGAACTTCGATAGGTAATTCGTAGCTGCTTTTAGTAATATAGCAATTCTCACTATAATTAATACATAGGATCCACCCAGTTAATCTGGAGTTTCTTACAGAAATCAATAGACTTGCTCAGTGAGGCTGACCTTGCCAACTGGGAAGCAGCATAGCCTGAGCAACCAGTATCCTATGGCCTGTACTTCTTGCCCTGAACCAACAAAACGTAGACGTCTTTCTCGGATGCTCCACTTCCTTCAACAAACGCCGGTGGGCAAAGCGATGAGAAAATCTAGGTTAAGTATAAGCGCAACTCCTACAGATCCACACAACTTGCCGTTCAGGGGAAAAAATGTCAGCAGGAAGCAATACTGCACCTAAAACTGGATAAGAGGTGTCCTAGTGGGCTAGTTATTACTAGAAGGATGGTTTTTTTTATGGAATAAGAAATTTAGAAGCTATATGAGCATAAGCATAGCGTTAGATTTTGAACTGCAATAAACACTCAACGCATAATACAACGCCATTTATATGTCATAAGTCTGTTGTGAATTGCTATTGTTAGGGATATAGACGGAAGGTAAATAGGCTCTTTAGGCGTATGTAAGTGACTGTAGGGAATAGTGAGGGAGAGACAAAGATACATGTCCTATTGAAGGGTGTAGAGGAGAAAGGGGAGGTGGGACCTTATTCGTCTGCAATAGTATTTCAAGATGGGTTCTATTGTCATATAGCAGTGATAGGGTTGAATATGAGCAGGTTAGCTAGCATACCTTGGAATAGTTTTTTTTAAGAATTAAGCGAGCTGAGAACAACAAAGAAAAGTGGGGGCAGAGGGGGGCCAGGGGGCATGACTTTGGTTCGTCAAAAGGAGAGCACCATCTCTTTGTGACAAAGGACCCTTGAGATTAGCCCATACATGTTTTAGAACATCCAGCAGCTACCCCAAAAATCACCAGACCTGAGAGTATCCCTTAGCAAAAGCTATCATTAATTTCAGACCTTAAATCACACGACCATAGATAGCAGCTTGCGATTCTGGTTCCTGCGACAGGATAAAATATCAAACGGCAAGAAAAGAAGAGATAGGATTAAATTACAGCCTGTGGAGTCATATGAGGCTCACTCGATGACGAAGCTGGCTCCAGCAGCGGAGTCAAGAAATGCACATGGTAGCAGAGGTGACTTGGGAGCGATGGCTCAGTAGAGGATTCACAGCTTGTGATTCGGCAACAACTTTCCTATCTCTCTCAATTAAAGAGATGTAACTCTTCGTATGTGTATTTCGTTGCTCCTATTCTGTCGACTCAATAGCTGCCCTGAGTAGGATCTTATTTAAGCTTACTATGTGTAATAGTAGTAATGTCTTATGCTCATTCACATATATACTAGCAAGCAGTCAAAAAGTTCTCTTTTTGAGGGTTGCAGTAGTGTAGCCTACCTTCACCTTTCATGCGTCTATTCTTGGGTCTCTAGTCTTAGGTCTCATAGGTATAGGATGTTGATCCTTGGTGTTTAGCAGTAGATGCAGGAGCCCGAATGTTGACGCATTGGTCCATTATAGAGGTGGGGGATGGCAAACGCATGTAGCAAGGCTTGGCATTCTACGGTGTACATAATTTTGTTTTTATTTGTATTTTCTTCTGCGTCGTTCAAGGAATGAAAATTGGTAGTGATAGTCCTAGAGAGAGTTGCAGGGAAAACTTGGGTAAGTGAATTTGTTTAGTGATGGTGAATTCGGCTAGAAAGAAACCATTTTCAATGCTGTGAAAAGCCATTTTACTGACGTTTATAACAGACCCTTGTTTTTCTATCCTGTGAAATTATTACACCCACAACAACACCATTCCACATCCCTTCTATTCGCATTTACCTAGCCGTGGGAGAAAATCTCATATTTCTTCACAGGATAGTTCTTATTCTCATAATTTCCTACTCAGTTGACTCAAACTACTGCTCATTCCCCTTTTTATTCTCTCGAATATTTTTCAAGACAAGAATCATCTTCCAACTCAGCTTCAGTGCAAAACCAGACTACACCAAGCGTCATCTATTCTTATGCAATCAATATTCACACAACTAGGATATCACTTTGTAATTCTCGCCCGTCCCTCAGTTTGCCCGGTTTTCGTTTGAGCGAGTAGTCTTCTACACTGAGGAGCTGTATCTGATCTTGTGGCTTCAACCATATACCACGCCGGCTATCTCACTACTTCCAATATCCAAGATGGACCAGCTATTAACACCACTGCACCTGACCTTCGCCGACGGACAGTTCACAGACACTTCGCCAATCCGTCATGCTGCTATGGGCCTATCTTTTGTTAGCACTGCTGGGAAGGATATCAAGAAGAAGACGAAGAAAAGGAAGACAGTGCAATCGGTATTCGCCAGTCTTTACGATGACAGAGGCCAAGCCCAGCCCATAATCGAGCTAAGCCCGGAAATTGTACAGAGAAAAACAATTTTCGAGGTGAAGAGTACCAACTCTGAAAGAAAATTGGAGGTGGAGATTGTCAGTCTTGAAGAATCCGAAAACGTCTCTCCAGTTGCGGCGATGGAGAGCCTCCGAGAAGAATTTGCGAAAATTAACATTTCTCCCGAAATCGAGGCGGCAACGAAGCCTAAGCCTGGTGGGATTCAAACTGACTGGCTGGGTACAAGCCAGTTCTATGTGGATGCCCTATTGGAGCTGCAGAAGGAGGCAAGTCATTATCATCGTGTGAAACCTACTCACGAGATTTATAACTAATTTGTACGGTTCGTAGGGAGGGCTGGAAGGAATGATCCGGTACCGTGAAGCTCTGGCTCACGATTTGCAATTCCTGCCGTACGATCCGACTCGATACATCGAACTCGGCCTCGTCCACGTCAAACTGGGCTTCTCGGATATTGCAGCTGGGAATGCACACCGAGCCCTCCTGTTGATCGAAGCCGCACTCAACCCCGACACCCAGTTTCCAGATATCCGCAGCCACGTTCATGAATTCTTCCGATTTAAATTTTCCGGATACAGCGCTCTCGCTGTGTCAGATGAGCTGAGCCACATCCGCCGAGATGCGTACCGGGTACTGCTGAGCGGACTGGTTGGATCTGCTGCGTTCTGGGACGGCCTGGTCGTCGCTAGGGAAGCACGAAAGCTGTATCCCGATGATATCGAGATCGCAGAGCTGCAGGCAGACCTGAAAGACGGATTCCTGGACCGGGTGGAGATGTTTAAGGAATCAGGTCTGCAGAGCGAAGCAGAGAAAGCGGATCTGGTACAGCGGAGTCGGACGGGGAAGATCTACCAGAAAAAGTATCCGTGGATGGACCAGGACCTGTACAGTCGGACACCTGAGACGATGAGGGAAGTCAACAAGAGCTTTCCGAGCAGAGACTGCGAGGTCAAAGCCGTTGCTTTTGGTGGCACAGAGCCCAGAGTCGCTGCAGAAGGCGAGGATGTTGGGCCCCTCGGCATATTTGCTTCGCGAGATTTTGCCCGGGACGAATTGATTCTGCTTGATAGATCCATCACAGGCATCTCAGATGTCCCGTCGAGCGAGCAAAAGCATTGTGACGCTTGCCATGGGAGCCTGATGCACCCCTATCTCCGGCAGATGCCTTTCAGACTGGCATGCTGCAACAACAAGGCCTTGTTCTGCAGCATGGCATGTTACCGGGTAGCTACAGAAGGCTATCATATGGCTCTCTGCGGAGTCGACATCGACTGGGTATACCAAGAACCCGCTGCCGTCGGCAAGGTCCCAGGAATCGGATCCCGCTGGAAAGCTGTTCTCTTCATACGTGTGGTCTCTATCATTCTAGCCGACCTGCGCAAGTCAAAATCCACTCAGCACCCCCTCCAACACCCTCTTGTCGCCCGCATGGCCGCCAACTACCCACCGCAGGGGAAGATCCCCACGATCTGCGACAACACCCACGACTGGCACTACTTTGAGAATGTCATCGCCCCGACGAAAGTGCTGCTCCAGCTTGGCGTCGATATCTTCAGAGACCCAGCGTGGACTCCGGAAGTCATCCAGACGATCTCCTGGCGGATGGAAAACAACGCCAACATGGCGACCACTAACCTCGGAGGAGCTGAGTCCCGCATGATCAACCTGAACACCCACTACCTCTTCCTCAACCACTCCTGCGATCCCAATGTCTCCTGGCACGGCGCCACGCCGAATGGCGACGTGCACATTTCGTGGCTGAGAGGTCACGACGGGGAGATCTTGCAGCCTGGGTGTAGCGCGGTCTGGTGTACTGCGTCCCGAGACGTCAAGAAAGGCGAAGAACTCAAGATCTCGTACGTCGGTAACCCGATGGGCGATGAGGGAGATACGACCATCGAAGGTGGACGGCGAGGGAAGCGGGCCTGGCTGGATAAATGGTTTGACAATGGCTGCGGTTGTCGTGCCTGCGAAGAAGAAAACCGAGAGGATGAAGCTCGGGACGAGGAACGCGAGGTTGAAAAGGAGCGATTGAGAGTAACTCGACTCTTTGGCAAGAAGAAGCCTGAAGATCCTCCGATCCCTATCCAATGCTAGACGAGTGGTCTGCAGCATTTTTATTTTACTTTTTATGTTCTGTTTTGACGGGGAGAGATTGCGATGGACTTTTTACTTCTCAGACGAGGATCGGGGATAGATATAGTATGCGTTTGGATACGCTTGGGGAGGACGGCATTGGATTTTACATGGGAGGTTTTTTGCCTTGCTTAGTGTTGGATCCTTTTCTCATAAATTGGATATAAAGAAGGCTGTGATGAAGGAAAGGTCAGGGTAGTTATTGAGTGGCGCTGCGATGGACTCTGCGTTGAGTGACATGTTCAAGCTTAGATCTAGATGCGCGCAAGCTATTGACATACTCCTGATAGCGATTCTCACAATTATGGAAAGCTCCAGACTGCTGTCACATAGAGAGATGACTCTCCGCAATCGAGCTTTGCAATGCTCGAGGAAATCACCGGCTTGCCATCACACTCGACTTGAGGGAAGGCCACAATAAAGTTCTCCGCGAACCTGAATTCGCGCATGGCAGGCTCAGAGAATCAGATGAGGAGGAATGCGTACAGCACTTGCCAGCTGCAGTGACTGTAATAATAATGTCTCAAAGCGGATCAGAGATTATGATGTAAAGCCATCGAGTTAAATGATTATCATTATTTAGATGAATTCGACAAATGAGGACCAACGCCAGAAAATACTGAGCCCCTCCTATTTTTGGCAACAGCCGAGGCCTTGTTAGTTTGAATGGAAGGACAAAAAGAGGTGAATTATTTGCTGGCTTTGTAATGCTCGCTCCCGAAAGGAAAAAAAAAAACCTCCAGACCCAATATGTGTTCTTGTACTTGCTGCATGCAATGACTTCGGCAAGTTCGCGTTCCATTCCGACGAGGAAGCGAAACATCTCCTTTCTGACCTCTCCCATACTGCCATTCGTATCGACGGCATGAAGTTCCACAACGGCTTGAGCTTCCATATCGTCGTCCGACTACCGGAGCTATTCTGAGTAGAGACCAAGTGCTACTGGTTGACAATCCTACGTGATGAAACCTTTGGTGTTGCTTCGGCACTAATGTTCTTGACTCGTGTGGTGACGACGAGAGCAAGATCCTAGTGCTTGAAGTCGAACGCAGCCAGGACAGGATTAGAGGGCATGCCTGGAACAGGAGGTTCCTTGAGATGCTTCTTCCTCATATAACCT
Source organism: Diplocarpon rosae (assembly GCA_032760415.1). Taxonomy (NCBI): domain Eukaryota; kingdom Fungi; phylum Ascomycota; class Leotiomycetes; order Helotiales; family Drepanopezizaceae; genus Diplocarpon; species Diplocarpon rosae. Next base: position 255,352 of record JAUBYV010000011.1, read on the forward strand.
GCAACTCTCTCAATCTCGTTGATGAGAGCTTCATAGCGTCGAGCTTCATCACTGGGAACCTTAGTACTGGCCCTGATCACATCGCGAGCTTGAGAAACAGCCCGTTTGCTATTGGCCGTGGAGAGCAGATCAACCTGTGCAAAACGAAGAAGCTTCTCCTTCAGCCTCTCCACTGCATGGTATGCGTGCAAAGTGCTGAAGTCGATTTCTTGCTGTACTTGCTGCTCAGCATTGATTGGCACCACCGGCTCTTGGCTCTTTCTTCGCAGCTCAATATCGGCAACGATGTAGTTTCGAAGTGCCAGAAGCATCGCGATGTAATCAGGAGGATCCGAGATGAAGTTTCGCTTGAGGCGCGAGGCAATAACCTTTGAGCAGGTGTCAATTTCAGAGCCTGCTTCCTCGGCTGTCAGATGACCAGCTCTGCTCAGGTATCGAAGCCTGTCCTCGAGCTCGAGGATGCTGTCTCGGATCTCAACCTTGGCGCCTTCCTTGTAGCCGGCAACCTCCTCAGGCTTCCAGAGCGAGTCACGAGCAAGAAGCCGGCGTGTGAGTCTCGTTGTGGGGCGAGTCGGTGCCGGTCATGGTTGGGAATTCCTTCAGCTCATCAGGATGGCTGTCGAAAGGAAGGCCTGTAGAGATTGTCTCGGGGCCGCCGACATGCAAGAACATGTTACCGAAACCAGGATCCTGCTCGTCGTTGCGCTCCTCTCTGCTCTCGACGCCGGTTTTGCTGTCCTCGGGCTGAACAGGAGGACCGGACTGTCTGGGGGAACCCATGTGTACATGGTTAGGATCGAAGATCTCACCACTACGAGGTTGCACCGGTGCAGCTGCAGCAGCATAGGCCAAGATGGCCGCAGTGAGGCAAGATATAACCCTCATTTTCGTGTGGAGGAATGTGAAGATGTGTAATTGATAGAAGAGGGAGGCTGCAGATGCAGATGGAGATGGATATGATGATGATGATGATGATGGTGATGATGATGATGATGATGGAGATGGAGATGGAGATGAAGATGAAGATGAAGATGAAGATGAAGATGAAGATGAAGATGGAGATGAAGATGAAGATGAAGATGAAGATGAAGATGAACATGGAGATGGAGATGGAGATGAGAGGGTTTATATAGGGACAAGACACCTTGTGGGATGGAATAGTTAGTGGGCCGCAAGAGAGCGTTAGGTTGAGAGTAGTACCCACTGATGACACTCAACATTGTCATCACTTGATACTAGGGTTTGTGGCGTTTGTGCGAAGCATGGTACTGATCGCTTTATTAGGTATAGCAGAACTAGAAGGACTTAGTGGGAGAAGAATGTGGTAGCCATTTCCCGGTACCTCTTTCCAAAAGGTGATTCAGCTCGCTGGTTGGCACCGAACAGATCAGACTTCATGAGCGCAATATCACATTTACTCCGGGACAGAGTATACATACTGTTTGGTGTACATTTCGGCCCTTCTCCTCCTAGTCTAAAGCAGACCTTGCTTCTGCAAATCGTAATATACCTTTTCGGGCATAACGTTGCCCTCCGCATCTTCCATCTGGACCACGCTCCCCTCATCCTTTTTGCCTTTTTGCTTATCTCTCTGGATCTTGTCCCATAGCTTGACGGCGTCAGCGATGTCCGTTATTTCTCGGAACAAAGTCGTATTGGTGATTCCAAGACACTTCAATCCATAAATATGGCGAGTCTCGTTGAAATGCTTGTCGAAGGCTCTCCGGCCCATGTAGACATAATTACCGCAAATTTCGCATCTGAACTCCACACCAAGTCCGTGAAGTTTATACAGCCAGAATGGAATGGGCTTTCCATCCCAGGCTAGCGGGAGTTTGAGCGGATTGTAGATCTTGTCGTCGCCATCCGACTCGCTGCCCGAATCGTCACCTAGATGTATCGCTGATGAAGATTCCGCAAAGAGAGCATCTAGTTCCATCTGGCGCTCGCGTTCAGTCATACCCTGCTTGCGCTCAACGTTGACCCTTGTGTCGCTTCTCTCCTGGGACATGGCTGCGGCCAGACGCTTCACTCGATACTCCCGCTCTGCGATCGCCCGCTCCTTCAACCGCAATTTGTTCCTGCTCTTCTTCGCAATTCCGTCCCCAGCATCTTCTCCTAATTCGGCTTGACGAGCTGCACGAGCCTCAGCCGCTCGGATATGCTTCTTTCCTGTCAAATGAGCCTTGTATACATTGTCGTTTTTGAACCCCTTCTCACAGTCCGCGCAGAAGAGCGCGTCGGCTGTCGATCCATTAGAAGGCGTAGCAAGGTCTGGTTTCCATGCTGGAATTTCATTTTCCTCCCAAGCCCTAACAAAATCGTCATCGAAGCTTTGGAACAGCCTTTGCAAGTCCTCCAGAGGGCGCGTGCGGCGCATGAAGCTTTCGAGATATGTCGCTAGCTCTCCAACATACGTGAAGAACTGGTCCGTCATCTTATCTGGACGTTTGATTGAGCATTGCGGAGGGGTGAAGACGTCAAAGGCATCGAGATATTGAAGATAGGTCAGTCGTTTGATATTAGGCAGGTTAAGATAGAGTTCGTGGATTGTCGTAAGGTCTAGGTATCTGCCAAACGATTCCTCTCCAGTGAATAAGTTATCGATCTCGTATGTCGGGATCTCTCCTTCGCCAGTCACCTTCTTCTTGTATGCCCGCTCCAAGTTCTCCACTGGCTCGTTTGGGTATCGTTGATGAAAAGACTTGATCTCCGCGAGCTGCTTGTAGAATTCTTCAAGAGGTTCGCCGGTAGATATTGACTGGATCTCTTTTGCGCGCGCACCATCTGCATCTTGGTAGATCTCGAGTAATCGTTTGGACTGGTCTTGAATTCGGTCGAGGAAGCCTGCAATCTGATGATCTCTGTTCAAACGCTCGCGGACCTAAGATGGTTGTCAGCTTGTGTACTACATACTCGAAGGCAGTCCTACATGTCGTGGCTCTTCGGCAACACGATCACTGATGCCTTGCTCCAATCTTTCCAGATCCTCATGGAGAAATCTCTGCTCCTCCAAAATCATGTTAGAGCCTATCACTGCGAGGTACAATCGAATGGCACTGAAGCTGAACTTAGTATGCTGATGAGACGGTGTTGTCCCCGCGTGCTTAAGAAAGTGGTGTGAAGCAGATAAGGAATTAGTCGTTCTGGAAGATATGAATGAGCCTTGATGCCGGGGCGCTTGAAGCTTTGAAGTGTTGCGCCGACCAATCAATACGCGTCAAGCGGCAGAGGCTAAAAGGTGCTACCTCCGTAGAAATTTGAAACCGCAGCTCACATCTCTCTTATCGCAGGCAGACGTCTTAACCACCAACCTCAAAAACTACACGAACTTCGCAATTATGGCAGACGGAATCGATCGAAAAGCTGAGGAGCGTATGGAATTCACTACCTCCGCCGACGTAAGTGTCGCGCCGACCTTTACCGATATGCATCTCAAAGAGAACCTGCTTCGAGGCATCTACGCCTATGGATATGAGTCTCCTTCCGCTGTTCAATCCCGTGCGATCGTTCAGATCTGCAAGGGCCGCGATACGATTGCCCAGGCCCAATCAGGTACCGGCAAAACAGCTACTTTCTCTATCAGTATGCTCCAGGTCATCGATACAGCCGTTCGTGAGACCCAAGCCCTGGTCCTGTCACCCACCCGAGAACTCGCGACACAGATTCAATCCGTCGTGATGGCGTTGGGAGACTACATGAACGTACAGTGTCACGCTTGTATTGGAGGTACCAACGTCGGAGAGGATATCCGCAAGCTGGATTATGGACAGCATATTGTCTCTGGAACCCCAGGGCGAGTCGCTGATATGATCCGTCGCCGAAATCTTCGCACTCGTCATATCAAGATGTTGGTTCTTGACGAGGCGGACGAACTTTTGAATCGCGGCTTTAGGGAGCAGATCTACGACGTGTACCGATACCTTCCTCCCGCGACTCAAGTTGTTGTCGTCTCCGCTACTCTCCCCTACGACGTTCTGGACATGACCACCAAATTCATGACCGACCCCGTTCGAATTCTGGTCAAGCGTGACGAGTTGACGCTGGAGGGTCTGAAGCAGTACTTTATCGCAGTCGAGAAGGAAGAATGGAAGTTCGATACCCTCTGCGACCTTTACGATACCCTAACTATCACCCAGGCAGTCATCTTCTGCAACACCCGCAGAAAGGTTGATTGGTTGACGGATAAGATGCGGGAGGCCAACTTCACAGTCTCTTCGATGCACGGAGAGATGCCACAAAAGGAGAGAGACAGTATCATGCAGGACTTTCGCCAAGGAAACTCGAGAGTTCTGATTTCTACGGACGTCTGGGCTCGTGGTATCGACGTTCAGCAGGTGTCGCTAGTGATCAATTACGACTTGCCTAGCAACCGTGAGAATTACATCCACAGAATTGGTCGAAGTGGTAGATTTGGACGCAAGGGTGTAGCCATCAACTTTGTCACCAGCGAAGACGTCAGAATATTGAGAGATATCGAGTGTAAGCCACGTCATAACTACAGAAGGCCCTCACTAATCAGGAGCAGTATACTACTCCACTCAGATCGATGAGATGCCGATGAATGTCGCAGATCTCTTGACCTGATCATTTTAATGGAAGAATTTCATTCGGAAGCAGGATTCATATCCTTATTCGTGATGCTAAAGGCATGGGTATGCCAAGAAAATGAGCACGTGGGAGGAAAGGGCCCTTTTCACAAAAGTAATGGTTCCTTCTCGAGGCATTTGAAGAAATCATGCTGACTCACGGGATGACAAGGTATAATACCAATTTCAAAATGACTTGTAAATGCAACTCTCATCACGGCTAAAAGAAATGCGCAGCGTCAATTGCGTTTCGAGCCGTAGATGTAATATAAATCCTCACATGAAGTTCTACGTATTCGCGGTATTCGAGGTATAATCTATGTTTTGTACCACTGTACTTTGCAATATCCAGGCTCTAACCAAAGATCGTAAGTGATCTACCTTTGCAATACAATATAATGCCTAGGAGTTTAATTCATAAAATCAGTCAACGTCTCTCTTTGGCCGCTCCCGCCCGCCTTGGTGTCCGTCCATAGGAACCGAGTACATCGAGAACGCTCAAAAGCCATACCCTGATCGACGACTGAATGTGACATGCATTAATTCACACCTCGAACTCGTGGCCATAAATGCAGTATTCGTCATCGCACTGGCCAAACTTCTGCATGTCATTGCACTTGCCCAGCCGAGCAAGAAACCAGAGTGCGTCGTATTCTCGAGAAGACAGTGGCCTCGGGTAGTTCTCATGGTTGCGCGTGCACTTGTAATTCGTGCAGTCCGAACGCAGATAATGCCACTGGCAAATCGACTTGCTCTTTATCGAATTGATAAGTTCATAGTCCTCCCTGCGATCAATAATTAACTTGTTGTCCCGCACGCGACGACCCTTGTCGTCGAGTGAGGTTGGAATCAAACGACCAGCGTTCGCCACAAATTTCATGTTGTGATTTTTGTAATCCTTTTGTAAGGGGTTGTACGGATATGCTTTGGTGGGAATTGCCTTGGATGTTGGAACCAGGTCGATTTCTTTCGGGGTGATTTCTAAACATTGCTGCGCCTTGGTTGCCCAGCTTTTGGATTGTGAGGTCTCCGCCTCTTGTTTAACTGGTGACGGAGACGGCTGTTTGGGAGGCGTAAGTTGCTGCTCGGGTGGCGGTAGAGCTGTGGACACAACTTGCGGCCGGGCTTGTTTTACGGTTAGGGATTGTGACTCCTTCGCTGCCCATTCTGTAACTCGGAGGGATTCGCTGGGGTTGAAAAGAGGCTTGAAAAGGTCCGTTGATAGGAATCCCAAAGCGGCCATCTTAGGATGGAGACTCCCAGGGCCGGCAGAAATGAGCGTCAGCTTCCTCGACGTTCGACTTGCGAAGGGGCTCAGAAATGATACATAGCCTCCGTCGTGTCCGCATGCCAGTAGAACATGCTCGCATTGTGGATTATCCAGATTGACTCTAAGTACCTCTACATCGGCGAGTTAATATTTTACAGCTGTATCCGGGGAGATTTAATCTTGAGGCAGCTTACCTCGAATCTTGTTATCGGCTAACTCTTTTCCATGCCCAACGTCCTATAGGGATTTATTTTAGCAAGAACTGTATCAAGAATTCGTCACGTCGCCGAGGTTTCAGGGAAATTTGGAGAAGGAAAAATGGAGACGTACCACAAAGTCGACAAATGGATTTCTCTGTGTAAAGCCTTGCCAAAAGTGGCTAACCTCCTGGGGATGAACACCATGTTCTCTGAAGTATTTTTGCATTCCGCCTAGATTCGCGTAGGCTTTCACTATAATAGCTTCACGAAGAGTTAGTCTGCGTCCATTAAAGTCTCCCAATGGCTTGGGTACGACGCATGTGGACTCACGGATGTTCCTGAAATTCTCAACCAGGTGCGGAATAGAATTTAAATATTCTTTAATCGTCTCCAACAGTTTATCTGCAGCGTCTTGGCCACCCTCGAGTCCGCGAGAAACAAAACCATGAGAAAACTATACGCATCGTCAGTTCTGCACTCGGCAATCTGTGGCGCGTGGAGAATCGAGGCTACGTAGGAACGTACATAATAAATATCGGCATCAGCATCCATTAAAACGGATATAAAGCGGCCTTCATTCTTATTATGGTCAGTGATGTTGAGGACCAATTACTCGGACTGGTTCTACCATATCAGCTAGCCTTCTTTGAAGAGATTCGACCTCGCTCTGCCAGCGACGACGACCAGCTTTCTGATCAACTAAATCCGCCTCCAGATTTGCGACGGTTATGGATTTGACATAGTGTAGCTCACTGCTCAGGGCCTCTAGCCTTGCCAATAATTCCTGTTTTATCAATCAGCCCAATCTCGTGCAGGCAGTTCTTTCAAGGACTCGCGGGTATATAGTGGCTTGATCAACATAAAATTATAAAACTACACATGGCACTGTACTTCGTCTATGATACGCTTCATTAAAATCTACACGGCTCTTTTGTTTACCTTTCCTTACTCTGGATACAAAGGAATAAAAGAAATGGTTTCTCATACTTTGGTTAGGGCGTTGCGACCACTGTCCATCGCTTGAAATTCCTGGAACCGCTGATGGTAATGATGCACCTCATCGAACCCCGAAGCACCAGTACTGAGAGCTGCTAGAGCCATGACTCGCTTACTGTGGTAACTTGTAGTACAGTTTAAAAGTTTAGATAATGCTTTGCAACTTCATCCTCATGATTCAAGGCGCTGAGACGAGTTTATACCTTAGTGGTTTGGCGCTAGCTGACTAAGCTTGAAACATGATAAATTTAATCAAAGTGAAGAGTCATGTGACGCGAAACCCCGAACTTTCTCGAAAACGATGGAACACAAGTCGAATTCCGTTGCGGAAACTGGAACTTCTTAATCGAGGTGTATGGGAGGAATTTCAGCGAACCATAATTCATGTCAGAACCGATTGAGATGGCAGGAGGCCGCAATGCACTTCTGCTTTCATGCTGCTCTCAGGCACATATGCCATTTCAATAAGCGAAACTCCTTTATGAAACTGCTAGAATGTTATTCGTCAGTATGTGCCTCGTGTTAGTTAATCAACAACCATACAGAGCCATGCATCATCATACGTAAATCAATGACTTTCATTATCATTTGGACCTTGAACTTGATTTTTATCTCATCAAACTATAAATTGATACTCCTGCACGATTTCCAATTTCTTCAAGTCAGTTTGCAAAATACGCCAAAGCGGCGTGGGTGATTGCATCATGTACTCACTGCTGGTACAAACATGGACTTCCATTCCTTTGCAAGGAAACCAAGATATTCCCATAATCCCAATAACACAATTTATTCGGTTGCGCTTGCAGAGAACCGATCTATACCGCTTTAGCGATCACCACTCACCTCTCTCGCCAGGCTGGCATCGTTATTACCTGGTGCTGTGCGGCGCTGCGTCTCGTCTCAAAATCCTGGCCCTCCCTTGGACACGTCAAGTTCCCACAGCAAGGCGTGTTGCTAAACAGTACGAGATTCAACGATTTAGATTCATGCAAGATTCCACCGACATACCCTCGCTTGTGAGGATCGAAAGTGATCAGCGATGCATATAATCGGGATTAAATCGGTTTCAACTCGATTCTCGGTTTTAGTTCAATTAAGGTTCGATTAGGCAGCAACTGAAATTTGCTTAACATCTGAGTCGGGTTTCCTAGTGCCTGCAAGTTGGGCATTTGACGATGCGAAATCGAGCGAAGGAGTTATTACATCCTGCTATATATCGACGAAAATAGCTCTTGTGTAATTCAAAATAGCAAATCCGATATATTCCTCCTAATGTAAACTCTCGTAGATTTATGACCGTTGCATGTACTATTTTTAGTCAGTATCACAGGTACATCCACTATCAACTTCTGTACTGAATTTCGATATTCTGGAAAAGCAGAGTCGACTTATGGTCGCCGCTGAGGGAGATGGAACCGACAGATGAGAGTTGATGGGTTTCAGTCGCTACCTAGTGGCATCAGGGGCTTAAGCGAATAGCATCAACAAACATCTCACCGCCCGGACCTGGTTTTTTTTTTTTGGAGATCATCGCACAACAGAGAAGCCACTAAACTCTGTAGTTGACCTCAGTTGAACAGACATGGCTTCAACCATCAGTGATGAATCATATTCTTAAATTCTCATACTCCAACTTGCGGGCACCTTGCAACTTCTCTATTACTGAATACACCATCCCGCCCCCCCAAGTAGGTATCACCGGCTCTTGGGCTTCTTCACAAAAATATTGGATGTCCGGCCATCATTCCCAACCACACACTCTCTCACTAGCTCATACCTTCCAATGCTCGGCAAGATCTTTGCCCACACAACCCAGTACAAGGCTCCCAGGGCAAAGATCCCGACGCCTACGACACAGTGCAGCCAGTACGGCAGATCTTCGTAGACGCTCTGACCCGCAGAAGGAGGTACAAATGGCGCGACAATCAGGAACACGTTAGATATTAGGAAGAAGACGACGACTGGCAAGGTGGCGCGGACGGGCGGTGCCCACCGTTGAGGATTGCGCGAGGCGGAAAAGGGCTTGACGTAGAGAATGATCAAGGCGATGGAGACAAAGGCGTTGATGATCGCCAAGGGGTAGGAGATCACACTACGTAGGTCAGCAGGGGATCTTGGATCGTGCGAGCGCCGAGAGAGCGAATAAGTATGGGAGAGGAAGGGATGGAAGCGTACTTGACGATAAAGTTATAAGCATCTCCCGGCGGCGGCGCAATGATGATGACCACGCACACAACCCAGTGCTCAAAGAGCCCGGCCAAAGGCGCGTTGAAAGGTTTGCTGCTTGCAAAGAACCTGGAGAAGGGGAGGAAGCCCTCGCGCCCAATCTCCTGCACAAGACGACCCTGCGAGAAGATGATGCTCAGCACGTTGCCAAAGGCGGAGAGCGCGACGAAGATGGAGAGAGCGCGCTCAGCTTGCCCACCCATTACGTTACGGAAGAAAGATGCGGCGAGGATACGACCCGAGGAGATAATCTCGTCTTTGGGGACGGCGGCGAAATAAGCGATGTTGATGAGCATATATAGGATGGAGACGAGGGCCAGGCTGCTGGGGAGAGCGATCTTGATTGTCTTGACGGGGTTTCTGATCTCTGAGAGGGCGTAGTTGGCGTTGCTGTAGCCGAGTAGACTCCAAATAACGCTGTAAAGTGCGTTTACAATACCGTACCTGGAATGGGTCAGATGGGGTCTTGTTTTGAGTACATGTTGGTGAGGGGCTTACGCTGACGCAGTGGTGCCTTCAAAGACATTAGCGAAATTGTCCGGCTTCTTATCGAGCTTCACATGGCCGCCCAAGGCCACGAAGCCAGCGAGTACGATGGTCAGCAGAATAGCCAGCTTCACCATGCCGAGGAGGTTTTGTAATCTCAAGCCCCATTTCAACGCACATCCGTGGATCAGGAAGGCGGCAGTAATACACGCCAATCCGACACCACGCTGGTTCCACCGTGTGAGCTCTATATCCGCAGCATGCAAGATGTACCCGCCAAAGACGACAGAGTTGCTTCCCGCCCAGCCCAGGAGCAGCACGTAGCTGGCGTACATGCACGTGCTGAGGAACTGGGGCTGCCGGAACACGTACTCGAGGTAGTTCTTCTCCCCACCATTCCGAGGCAGGCCGGTGCCGAACTCCAGGAAGACGAAAGCACCACTGAACGTGATGAGGATGCCGAGAACCCAGATGAGCAGGGTGAGGCCAATCGAGCCGGAGAACCTTAGGACGCTGGAGGGGGTAGCGAAGATGCCCGCACCAACCATACGGTTGAAGATGAGGAAGATGGCGGACCAGAGGCCGAGCTGGCGCTGGTCGGGGGAGGTTGAATCATGTTCTTCTATGGAAGTGTGAGTTGTAGTATTGAGTCATGTGATACGTGCAATCTGTGGGGGGAGGTTATGGACGTACCAATTCCCCGTCCTTCGTTAGAGTTACAATCAACATCTTTTCCGTCTTTGCAGCGGCTACCGGGACGAGAAAAATAAGCCCCTGCTGCCGCGAGGACTTCACTCTGCTCTACTGATCTCCTCATGACGTCGATGTGTGAGTAGGGAAAGACGATCTTGCACGGAGAACTGGCAAAACCAAATCCTGTGGGACTGGCGCGTCTCTCAGCTATAAGTACGGAGACTGCTATAAGTACGCGAATTGCTATCAAAATACTTCATGATGCCTTCAATCCTAAAAACTATTCAAGTGAATCGTGACGTTTTGCAGCGAGTAGCGTTGGTTTCGCAACCGCACTTAGAAAAGATGCATCTCAGTCAGAGTATCCCTACCCATAACGCACACTCAATACTTATTTAATTCCTCTTCCTCAGCATCAAATAAACCAATCAACACCCCGCAAAATGACGAAATCTAAGGTCTCGAATCCGCCATCCACGCTTTGGGATGTAATGTTCTATTCTTGCTGCTGCCTCGCTTGATCAGGCAAGCTACTAGGACTCTCCTGTGGACCACCCCACAAGATGTCGTGCTCGGGACCGCCCGATGACCTCAATCAGGAATAAAACTCCTAGAAACTGTGCACACGCCCCCCTTCACGAAGACATAGAGATCCTATTTTCTCACCTTAAATTCCATGTTGAATGAATAGCCGTTGGCAAAGGCGAATGGATTAACATGGAAATCCGGAGGGGGATAGTACGCACAGTAAAAGCTCGGGGTCAGGGGGTTTAGCGAGAAACGTCTGTTGGCATGGGGATGTGGTTAGGCTTCGCTAAGCTTCTCGCCGCTGAGGTAATCACGAGATTCAAAGACAGAGAGTGCTCTTAGATTCAAAGAGCTACCGAGAGCACAGTTATGGATGCGATGAGCGAGAAACCTACATTGCCATCATTAGCACGAATTCCTGAGTGTTCTTCTTAAAACTTCGTAACGGCCATTCTTAAATGACCCCATCATATGTATAGGTGAGACTGCTAAGGTGACGGGGTGACAAGGCAACCAAGCCCCCCCCCTCCCCAACCGCACATATTCAATATCCGACAACGCTCTGCCAATAATCTGCACGAAGATCAGCGGTAAGTGCTTGCTAAGTATCACGTATGTCTAAGTACCTCACCTCTCCCATTCATTCCCTCGAGGGAAGTGTCGAGCTGCTTCCTCAAGCTACCTTGGAACACAGCTTGACTGAAGCTAAGGCAGCTTACCATGCCAATGTTCGCGTTGATGTACAAGCCGGAACTCGCGATGGCTGTTTTGGCACGGATTGATACCCGTGAGGGTGATAAAATTTACGCCTAGATCTATACCGTTGCCGAATCCGCCGGGAACGATGTACAGCGACTCGAACAAGGAACTGTGGCCGTGCCATCTGGTGAGCATGAGCGCGTAGCAGAGAGGAGCAAATACGGCGCCTGCGACTGCGAGGTACTTATAGCAGCCGGTTCTGTGGGTTGTCAGCAGCCTAGCTACGGGGAAGAGCGGGAGGAGAAAGAACCATATGATTAAGTAGCCTATTAAAAGTCCACCAAAGTGATTCTCAACCACCGATGGCACCAAGCGCGCATTTGCCCTCGCTCAATTAGCACGAGCTGATGCTTTGAAGTAGAATGGAGCTTCATTAGCGTGGAGGTGGGGTCGAAGCGGAATTACTTATAAGCAATCATGATCAAAACAAGACACTGAATACCTGCTTCCCTTAGACCGGCCAGTACCCTTCCCAAGATGACCTGTTGAATTTTTGGTTCCAACCCACTTTTAGATATCAGCCAGGCTCTTGAGTTGCGACAAGGGCCAGCTCTTGGGCCACGATAAAGGGATAAAAATTATTATATCGCACACCCGATGGTGAAGAAAGCATGTAAAAAAGAAAATCGGACTTCATCATAGGTATATGTCCCCAAGCTTCTCATCAACGCTTCCCTTCTCTCCTATCCAATCACAGCCTAGGAGACAAACCAAAGATTGTGTGGCGCACATCGCCAAAGTATATGAAGTAACAAGGCATCTCGCACTCCCCAAATCACAAAACTCGCTGTTAATCGACCCATTTGGTGCCAGAACAAGCGAGCCATCTGTGTTTGCGAGGAACACGCCTTGGAGGGGAGGCATTTAGCTGGGTCCCAGAGCCATTGAACCTTATGGAATCCTTAGTACCAATTGTGCATGTGACTTTGGATCAATACAAATAACATATGAATGAATAATCAAGGACAAACACACCAATGAAGAGAATCACAGTTAAACCCGCTACATACTTCATCTTTGGCTCAGCAATATCGCGTACCACCCCTACATCAAGCTCCTCCTCGTCGAATAAACCCCCGATCCGAGCGTTTTAACACAAACTGCCGTTGCCTCTACCTTCAGCAGGGGTATAGTCTCCTCGTCATGGCAATTCGTAAGATTTGAGGCTCAAAAGCACATCGTCGATGTTGATGCGTAGGGGAAAGACGGGGGGGGGGGGGAGAGGAGGATGGCGTGACTGCAAGGTGGGGAGTGGAGGAGTGGAGCTTATAGTATATATATATTTATATATGTTGGTCAATCGCAAGCTCATGGAATTGCATTTCACCGCACTACACTGTAATTGCATTGCAATGCATCGCATAAGATATCACCTAACACCAGATACCTTCAGAGCAGGCAGAAACAGAACCAGTCATAAAAGATCTTGGAATTCTGGGAGGGTCAACTTAAAGTTGTCTGGGCTTCGGCAGGTAACCTTCCCCCCGACCGTTCAAGTGCGGGGCTCCGCCGACTGCAATAATGTACCAGCATTGTATCGAGACAGAGAGAATCAGGAATAAATGAATCAACTGAACCATTATGAGGAATTGAATAAATAAAACAATTGAGTGCCAAAAGGGAAAAGCCACGAAGAGAGACTATATCTGTCAGGGAATCAGCAATCAATCTGCTACCAGCAATCTCAATCTCTTTTCGTTGTCCTGGTGCACGCCGACGGAATCTGTACCGTTTACTGGCTAGCGATAGTGAGCAATAAGCTTGGATGTGAAGTAGACTTCTGCACCTAGCTTTAGTGGAATGATAAAAGCGTAGATGCAAGAGATCTTAATGGAGGGCATGCGAATTGCACTTTCTTTCGTTCTAAAGTATCAGTGCACAACACATTGCTGGCACACAACGTTACTGCGTGTATCAGAGATCCTCACGCTTCAATCCTCATTTACTCATGAGAACCACCGAGGCAGATACACGCTTGTGCCAAAAGTAGATGATCCTGTGTACTGGTATGTGCTCAGAGACGTCGGAGCCGGGTGTTAAGGGGTCCTGGGAGCTGAGATCGTCGACGGTCTCCTGTGCCCGGTCCAGGTGGACTGGCTGTGCATCGACAAGCTTCGATGCGTGAGCATATGGGCAATGCAGCTGCACCGGTGCACAACTCGCAGAATCGTAAGTAATCCAAAGATCTCATAGCTGGTCGAGGTGTTCTTACGTGGTATCGGCCTCGAGATCAGAAGTCAACATGCTTGACAGACAAATTTGTGTAGTTTCGGACCACATTCACAAACCAAGTACCCAGTTGAGATGACGGAAGGGAAGACAAGTATTGCGTGATAGGAAGTTGTGGATGATCGTGCCATTCAATGCTTCTGTCCAGTTGCATCCAGATTCGCCCTAGTCAGAAACGGAAACGCCGTCATATGCCCCGCTGTGCCATCCAACAAACTCCAGCTCAATCCCATATACATGCGCCATTCATGGGCTACCCGGTGAGTTTTTGGTACCTACTCCCCTAATCTCTCAGCCACGCCCTCCGCTTCTCCTCTTTCTTTGCCTTGCGCTTCTCTTTAAACTGCTTGAGCTCCATCTTGCTTAGTTTCTTGCCGCTGCGCTCTGCCTTCAGACTCCGGCCATCGTGGCTATTGGCCGCAGCGTCGACGTCGAAGAAGGCGTTCATCTGCCGCTTGCTCTTGTTTTCGTCGTTGAAGTTCTCTGGTGTCAGGTCGGCTACTTGGTACCTGCCCGTAAATCTGTTGAATGCCGCGGAAGCCGCATACTGTGCTGTGGGATCGGCAGCTGCTTGTCCAGCAACCGGCTCAGTAGCGGACGGTTGTGCGTACCATGCGGTCGGATCGTAGTCACCATGCACAGCCGGATTGTAGCCTGTATTTGGGAGGTCTGAAGACGGTGCGCTTTCTGTGGGTAGAGGAGCATCGACACCGGGAGGCCCAGGCTGAGCAGCAGCAGCAGAAACATGCTGTGAGACTTCAGGGACGCGGGGGTTGATCCATTGTGTTGCTCCTGTGAAGCGATTGTAGAAATAAAATGCTTGTGCAGTCTCTTCCCATACTGGTGCCCACCCATCGTCTGCTTCGTTCGCTGCTGGCGGCGTCTCTGAAGGAAGGGGAGGGACGTCTTCAGTGGGTAGAGGCGGTGCTTCTATTGTATCATGCGAATGCGACGCGCGGTTGCTAGTGAATTCTCCTTCCTCCTCGGAGCCATTACCCACACTAGTCTTGCCTTCTTCGTCGTCTTCGGAGGCTGGGTTTATGTGACTTGGCTTTTCCTTTGTCTGGATTACCTCCGCTGACTCCACATCTTTTCGCGGAGAAGCGTGTTCCAGGCCCCCAGATGAGGAGAGTCTCGTTCCTCCTTTGCTCTCTGTTGCTACTGAAGCCATATTGTGTTGATACAAATGCGCCACTACTCCAGGGATCCAGACAAAAGAAATCGCCAAGTGCTGGCGGATGGGCGGGGTTTTCTGCGTCAAAGAGACGTTGGTTTGACCAGTTGGTTCTAAGGTCGTCAGCTTTCGATGTCGCTAAAAGTAGCTCGCAGCCCCGGTTTATAGTCTGTCACGTGTTTCGAAGGTTCGGAATGTTTTCTTCGACAATCAGAACGCACTTGAAAACCCGGGGGGATTTTGTATTGAAATTCCATGGTATTATACACTATTGAATAGCCACTAGTGCTGCTTCTACTCTTTCAAGAGCGATCTTTGCCCTTTCAAGCCCGGCATCTTCTAGCGGAGAGGACGTATTCTCCTTCAAAGCATCGCCAACAACACCCTCAACAGCTCTTATTGCAATCCTTCCTTCCTCTCTCACCTCGCCCTCCCAGAAATTCCTTGCCGTCTCCCATTTCCCTTGCATTCTCCTCAAGCTCCATACCAGACCCAGAGCAGCAACTCCTCCAGCTTCGTATAACGTTGTTGTGATTGAAGATATGTACATCAATCCGGCGAAAGTTGATACTAAAGATGATGTGCTGAGGGTCTGAAAGACGAGTTTTTGGGCGAGTGCTTGCAGAGCTGGGATCGTCTCTTGAACAAGGTAGACTCTGCTCGCTGGGATCTGGAGGGGCCATGGCCTGTTCTGAATCTTGGTTGGGAGGACATCACTCGGCGGTTTCATCAGATCCCGGATTCTGGGAGGTGGAGGTTCAGAGCCTAGAGTTGGTGCTACTGGCCGTTCCTCAGTCGCTTTGTACGCCCAGTTTTTGGGAATCACGTTATTGTTCTTGAAGATCCCAGCTTCGGCTACACGCCCAGCCACAAAGATGATTTCTTTCTCGGCGTTTGTTAGAAACCGCTGGTTGAGAATGTCGGTAGAAATCATGGAGACATCGTCAACACGCCAGAAAAGCTTCCACCAGCCAAGCTTCTTCCATCGCTGGCCATTGAAGGCAATATCGAGATCATCTCTTAACTCCGTATGTGCCCTTTCGGCCCATGAGGAGAGCTCTCTTCTTAAAGCTGTTAGGCTCGCAGAGGTTGTTTTTCTTGAGAGCGTGCTACCGGAATGGCGGCTCCGCTCAGCTTCGATTGATACAAATGCATTTCTAAGGACGGATTCCACCAGTTTCCGCAATGGGGCTTTCATTTTTCCCTCAATCGAAGCAGTTCCAGACTTTATCCATTGTAGAACCTCCGGGATACCACTTGCGAACCAGTTCTTCTCGTACAATAGTGCATTATCAACACTCTCTCGAAAAGACCGCAAGGCCTCAGATCCCAGTGACAAATCCACGACTTGAAAAGGCAAGGAGAGCGGCTCTGCGAGCTTTAGATCAACTGCAGGATTAATAACATCCCGATCAACATGAATAGGATAGTTCAAGACGGAAGCAGCGCCAAGAATTCCCTCAGATACGATCAAAGACTTATGAACAGGTGTCGTGACTGTTGTATATCTTCCAGTACTCGAGACTGGGATGTCCATCGTAGGGACTAAGAGCGCGTCTGCAAAGTCAGCCTCTCCGCTGCTTCCCTTCGTAGGAGGATCCATCTCGAGCACCAAAATCTCCAGCTTATGTCCATTAAGGGTTGGAGATGAGACGTGTATTTCCTGAACCAGTCTGTTCCCTTGGAAATTTTTGTCTGCTTCAATATGCCCAACCTTCAAGAAGATCGGCCTGCTTCTTTGCCCGTCGTTCACCAAGGTCCGCTCCCATTCCTCCTCTGTTTTCAGCGGATCTGCTAGAAGAAGCCGCAGGAGCTCCTTGGCTTTCTTGATGGAGGCGCCGCCATCAGCTGTTCCCAGGATCGATATTCTGATTGTTTCCTGTCCTGCACCCTGCTCCAGGCCTCTCAGGGCGAGCTGCAGCCTTGATATGTTGACGTAGTTCGCGGCATGTTTTTGAAGGTCTAATAGCGCGTCTCGGAGCTCCAACCGTGGCGAATTCAACGGCACAACTGATGAGGTTTTGATTGCTGATGTACTGGAGATATTCAACTGCCGGCGAGCTTGAATGCGTTGGGGTTGAAATTGTTGCTTTCGCAGCGCTTTAGCTTGAGTTCTGAACGTCCTTGAGATAGAGCAAATTGGACATGTTTGCTGGTTGCTGGGGACATTTGCCAGCCGGCCAAGTCCCGACTGCCCACTCGCAATCTGTGATATACGCGGAGGCATGGTGGTCCTAGGGCAGGAAACGTCGTGATGTTGAGGTTGCTTGGGCTGCACTAGCAGACTACGTTTTTTCAAGGCAGCAACTGAGCCAAACGGTTCAATGGCACTGAGATGTCAACCGCATGTTGGTGTTAATTACAGATTTTAATATTAAATTATTATAAGTGTTCATCGTCTATTCAACCCCATCCCTCCAAAAGCCCTGTCCAGCTCATCACCCTCTCCATTCGGCGCAACTACAGGAACATGTGATGCCTCAGCACTTGACACGTCAACGTCCATCAAAGTCTTATGTGAGTGAGCCTCTTGACCCTGATTACCCTTGGTCTGTTTCTCCGGCTCCAAAATCCGCGCCTCGCTATCAAGCCATCCTGGAGCTAAACGCCTCTTCTCCGCCAGCTCCCGGGCGGCAACATAATCAGTCCAAGCCTTCAACTCTCTATCTGCATCGTCTTGCACTTTTTGTATGTAAGCCTTGAGGGCGTTACATGATGCGATGATCTCGTCTGGATGTGCTGCGTGGCCAGAGGATGATACGACGTATTGGCTCTTTTCTTCACCTGAGGAAGCTCCAGTCGAGGCTTGTGGTAACGAGGATGGCAGGGACTTGTAGGTGTAAGGTAGAGTTGTTGCTGTAGGTAAAGACACAAACGGAGAGACTGTCAAGGGCACCTGGGCCAGAAGAGGATGAGTTCCTGGGAAATTTAGATGGGAGATTGTATGAAGGGTAAGTTGACTTGCGGTTATCATGCATGATGGGTGATCTCGCTGGATGTGCTGGTCAATTTGATAGGAGAAAATGCACAGCAGAATTAAGTGATAGTGGACAGTTTGCAAGTGCTTTCCTCAGAAGCGATCTCCACTAGGTCTAATAACTGATCGCCGTTTTGTATGTGTCGTTATCGTTGACATCGCCGCCTCATGTCACTCACAGTCCCAGCCCACGCGCTAATCATTAGCGCCAGTATCGCGCCGCTTGACTTGAGATGAGCAACTTCCATTCGCACAACTTGCGCCCCGTCATCCGACTCAGGCTCTTAAAGGCTTCGTGTTGCGAACTTCGAGCGCTACTTACCACGAAAACTTCTGCACAGGGTCTGCCTCTTGTGCTTGCGCTAACAAAGCTGGACGTCGACTGCGCCTGTGCCTGACGACCTTTGCTTTCCTCGGCTCCACAGAAGTACTTTGCCCTCAATATTCGTCTATTATATCGCCTGCACACTACTAGCTGGTCCTGAAGCTTGAGGAACAACTGCAAATCTCCCCCAGCCGCTCAAAGCCTCGCAATAATGGACGGCGAGGAGCAGAGAGAAGCACTCCCGCCTGGGCTTGATCCGGCTCACCTGGATAATGCGGTCAGGGCGATCCAGACAAAGAAGCCGATCCCAATAATCGACTTCACCCTTCATACCATGGAGGATGGCTCGCAAGTCAGTACAATGGAGAGAGTCTGCAAAGGTAGCTTACCCCTATTCCTACCCCGCAAAGACCCCTCCTTACGCCGCCACGATGTCTAAGATGCTCGAACACAGATGTCCAAGCCCCAGCGATGCACCCTCCTACCAACGAGCAATTCTTTTCACCACAAGACCCATCGAAGCCCAACCTGGCATTCTTGAAGCAACATTTCTACCGCGAAGGCCGTCTTACCGAGGAGCAGGCTCTGTATATTCTTGAGGAAGGTGGTAAGGTTTTGAAGCAGGAGCCAAATCTTCTAGAGATGGACGCGCCGATCACAGTCTGTGGTGATGTACACGGTCAATACTATGATTTGATGAAGCTATTCGAAGTCGGCGGTGACCCAGCAGAGACCAGATATCTCTTCCTAGGGGATTACGTTGATCGCGGGTATTTCAGCATCGAGTGTGTGCTTTACTTGTGGTCGTTGAAGATCTGGTATCCAAATACCCTATGGCTTCTCCGCGGGAACCACGAGTGCAGACATTTGACTGATTACTTTACTTTCAAGCTCGAGTGTAAGCATAAGTATTCCGAGAAGGTCTATGAAGCATGTATGGACTCTTTCTGCGCACTTCCCCTTGCTGCTGTGATGAACAAGCAGTTCTTGTGCATTCACGGTGGGTTGAGCCCTGAATTACATACCTTGGATGACCTCAAGTCGGTAGGAGCTCTCAAAAACCCCTTGTGAAGCATTGCTGATCTTCCTAGATTGACCGTTTCCGTGAACCTCCCACTCATGGTCTGATGTGTGATATTCTCTGGGCCGATCCGCTGGAAGAATTTGGCCAGGAAAAGACCTCCGAATACTTCGTACATAACCACGTTAGAGGTTGCTCGTACTTCTTTTCCTACCCTGCCGCATGCAATTTCCTCGAAAAAAACAATCTTCTGTCTATCATTCGAGCACATGAAGCCCAAGATGCCGGCTACAGAATGTACAGAAAGACTCGCACTACAGGATTCCCAAGTGTGATGACCATCTTCTCCGCCCCCAACTACCTCGATGTCTATAACAACAAAGCCGCTGTCCTGAAGTACGAGAATAACGTGATGAACATTCGACAATTCAATTGCACTCCTCATCCATACTGGCTGCCAAACTTTATGGATGTATTCACGTGGTCTCTTCCCTTCGTTGGAGAGAAGATTACAGACATGCTGATTGCTATCCTGAGCATCTGCCCAGAAGACGAATTGAAGGAGGATGCTACCCCATCTACAATCTCGCCAGGTGCTGCATCACCGCCGATGTCCGACCAACTGGACCCGGATTCGATCGAATATAAGAGACGGGCTATCAAGAACAAGATTCTCGCCATTGGCCGTCTTTCCAGAGTCTTCCAAGTCCTGCGAGAAGAGTCAGAAAGAGTGACCGAGCTGAAGACGGCATCCGGAGGCAGGCTTCCAGCGGGGACTCTAATGCTTGGTGCCGAGGGTATCAAGAACGCCATCAGCAGCTTCGAAGATGCACGCAAAGTAGACCTACAAAACGAGAGACTGCCACCAAGTCACGAAGAGGTCCAGAGACAAACCGAAGAGGGTCGTGCGCAGGCGTTGGAGAGAGCAAAGGAGGCGGCCGATAACGACAAGGGTCTACAGGCACTATCCAGGCGCCTTAGCACGTAAGTCTACCTCTTTCTATAGCATGATGATTGACGGCTGACAAGCCAGTGATCGGAAACGAAAATCGTAAGGGAGGGGCGGATGGGCTGTGAGGCCAAGCACGGGAGTGGTTGATAGATACTGATGATTGCGAGGGCCATGGATGGCAACCGATACTTTTGGGCTCCAATTTCGTCTGGTATCTCGGCTGCTCATAACTGAATGCTTGCCAATCGCAGATTTACTCGACTGGATCATTGATGTGTGTTCGCTTATGTGGAACACGTGATGTTACCCCTGAACACCGTCGCCGGCAGTGAACAAATGTCTCTAGCCCGGAGAAAAATCCTTGCCCTAGCATGATTGGGCCAATCAAATTCTGATTGTGTGATTCCCCGCTTGCGTTGCTACTTGATATCATTTTGCTACTCACCCCTCGCTACTTTCACGAGCTTGGTGATACTCGTCCCGTCACTCAATACCTCTTCCCCTTCCTCAACGGTACATCATTTCTTGTCGGTACAGCAACAAAAGAGAGATCCCAATGTAGAATTGCAAATAGGATTCTAAAGGTGACCCATCTGGTAACTTCTTGTTATATCCAGGTACTTTCCTATTCTTCTTCTTGTCTTCCACATGTCCTAACGAAATGAAGCAGGTAAATGTAACGAAAATAACGAGATAGCGGAAAGAGCAAAGGGTAGTAAAGAAGGACAACATAACGGGAAAAAGGAGATGAAAAACTCACATACCAACCCCAACGAATGCATACGTCGCATACCAAACCGCCACATCCGGCCCTCCATCTCTCTCCCGGGGCGGGGAGAACGGCGCCGCGATTAGCGCCGCGCACACCCCGACCCGGAACCGGAGTGTGGGGATTCAGGTCTTGAAAGATTGCAGGAGGTTTGGACGGGTATGGCAAAGGCGAAGGATTGGGCAGGGTAGCTTTCGATATCAAGCGTTTTGGAAGTCAGATGGGATTTTCTTGAGAGGAGGGAGAAAGGGACATAGGATGGAGCTGTAGACTGAGTCGCGGGGTGAGCGGGCGATGACTAGATGTGAGGGGACTGTGGGGGCTTTAGGTGTTGGTAATGGTATTAGTGTTCGTATTTGGACTGGTGAATGGCTTTGGAGAAGAATGCTGCGAGATGAGAGATATGGTGAAACGGAGGAGGAAAAGACATGCTGCAGTGAGTGAATCACTCGCCCAGCAGAGTGTCGAACGGTTTCGTGGATGAGAAGAGCGCGGCAATCAAGTCTCCGCTAGCTTTCATTCGTTCAGCCGGATGGCGAATAAAGAGGCAAAGTTGATGAGCAGATTTAGGTCAACGGCCGTGAGTATCGGAGGTGACCTGAGGACATGAATCTAGGTCATATGATCCTGCAGGCGAGATATAAAGACACTGAAAACCGGAAGATGTAAGTAAAGACTCGTAGGTACAGCTTGCACAGCGACGTGTGCTGGCGAGGGATCGCGGGGAGCGGTATGTGAACTCGAGGTACTCTTCCTCGCCTCCTGGATAGAGGAGAATGCATCTGTATTCGAGGGAGACGGCCATGTTCCACCAGGCGATACTGGTCCCGAGAATGCTTAGCAAGAGGGCGAGGCCGATCGAATAGGCTCTCTTCATCGGGCTGCTGAAGGTTGAGAGGATGCTGGACTGTGTGCGTTAGCAAAGTTTGTGAATGTTTTCAAGCCTGGAATTAGAATTGGACTTGGGGTTAGAGATGATGTAGTTTTGAGACAAAAAAACGAGAGAAAACCTAAGTCGATGACACGAGAGATGACCAGGATATACGCCGTCACTGGGCGTAAACTACGGCTCACCGCTGACTTTTCGGGCGAAGTATTGCCCTCAACTGATCGAATCCGCGTTTGGTAATGCGAGGGAAGGGATGTAGAGGAGAGATTCCTGCTCTTGTTCTTGCGAAGAAGTCAGATTTGATATCCCAGACTCGCCCTACAGGTGAAAAATGCGCGATGCAGACCCAGTTTTGAGGCGTATTGCCAACTACCTCGTGCGCAAAAGCACAAAGTACGGCAAACGGGGTGGGTAGAGAACTCGGTACAACGCTAATTGATTCAACCCGACTTTTCATGGCATTTCTAACAACCCAGCCCAGCCCAGTTGACAGCTTCCTCTGCTCATAAATTCGAAAGTCTTTCTCGTACTCATTGTCATGTCTCTCGGAAAAATCCTTCGGACAAGTCCCGATCAAGAGCCACTCATTTACAACACGGTGCGTGATAGTGGCCCTTGCATGTAGCCGCCGATTCGCTTCGCCATCGAGCGCGGGATGGCGTGATCGTGATGGGGCAAGGTGGACAGCGCTACGATACTCGAAGGAAGTAGAGGGATGAGAGGGGCTGGGAGAAGAGGAGAGGAGAGGATGTCTATTTGTCAAAATAATTGAAGGGGAGAACATCTCAATGTGTGAGGAAAAGTGGGAAGAGAATGCCGTGTTTATGCGGAGCTCGTGACGAAGTCCGCACTCATATATCTGTTGATAGCCAAGGCCAACTGCGGTCTGCAGAGGCAAAGATTTTGGATCGACTCATAGATTCAATCAGAGTTGACTTTCCGTGTTTGCTTTTGCCGTCTTGGCTGCTTGACTGGGAGGAGTTTAAAAGCATCGCTGTTGGCTGCATAAAAGAGCTGGTGAGCGAGATAGATGTCTACATAACATATGTATGTATGTATATATATGTAGATATATATTCGAAGATAAAATAAAATCATCGAAGAGAATATAGGCGAGGATGAGTTAAAAATATAAGCTCCTAATATGTCTGAAGAAATATATATTGGTATGAGGACAAACAAAATAGTCCCTACCTCTCTTCCATTCGCCTCTTCGTAATTGGAGATTCGCCGGACAATACGTCGCTTTCTCCCTCGCCATCACCGTCGACATTAGCCCCTGCGAAGTTATCTTTTCAAGCCCAGCCTGCAAGTGCTCGCCACCGTCCCCGACGCTCCCGCCAGCATCACTAGCCCACGAGCATCACATCCTTCGAGGCTTCCATTCCATTCAATTCCAGCCTAGCACAAGCTCATTTAACACATCTCAGTCGATCAGAGGGAGAAGCCGGAACTCACCCTTCCTCTCCCCCTGGAGAGAAAGATCCTGCGAGCGAGAGAAAAAGCGACCAGCAAAAAAGCAACACGAGCCTTGAGGAAATGTAAAGAGCCAGATCCACCTCGGGTTACTCGATAGTGGACAGGATGCAGTCCAAATCCTGGAATGTAGTAGCCTGCGGATGAGGTGAGGTGAAGTGAGTTGCTCCGTATCGGAGTGGAGGTATGATCGGGGTGACCGTTGTCCTCTACCGCTCCGCTTTGTTTCTCAGTGTTGTTTGGCTCGAGGTCCCCAGAGGTGGGGTGAGGGGTGACCCCGAGGAGAATATTGCATCTCGTCCCGTCCCGTCTCGTCTCTTCTGCATTACCTTGGAGCGAAAAGAAGAGAGCCAGCGCAACAATACACGTCAGTTTCCAGCTGAGCAGATCCCACCGGAAGCCAGTTTGTACGGTAGAGAACCATTACAAAAGGGACGTGCTCGCATCCAGCCCAATCCACGGGCAAGCCATCCCCTCCAACAGACTGAGCTGGACCTGAACCTGGATTTACCAAGCTCGGCCAGCTGTGCCCTTGCCCTCTAATCTTCGCGACATGGCCAACCTACCCAAATCCAGATCGAGCGGGCCCGTGTCCGCTCCGCTTGCAGAGTCCTGTCGTGGATTTCGGAACTGAAGAGAAGTATTGATGTCTGAGGGACTCGCTGCATGGTGCGGGATCCTGGCGAGTGATATTGGAGAATGGGAGTATTAGAGTACTATGGTATAATATGAGTAGTAAAAAAAGCAGGACACTTAATGCAAGTAAAGAATCATGTGCGAGAGACAATAAGTAAGTTCAAGGTATACGAAAATAAAGGGACACTGTTATTTTAGAAAGTGAGTGAGCAGCTGGTACTTTCGTAGATGAAGAGTAAGAACTCTAGTCTTCTGTATCAAATGCGTAACTTACAAGCGGTTTCTCGCTTAGGTAGAATACAGTAACGGGATTTCCTCTCTTCTGCTCGGTACTACAGTTACAAGCTTCCACTCTGAGGCTTCAAGGCTCGACTCTTGACTCTCTGCCTCTTGATTGATTAAATCAGATGACATCGACTCAACGCATCATTACGATAATGTATACTCGTACTTTCATCCATCTCAACTGTTTTATTTCCCCGCCCAAAGAGAATCTTCGCTTTTGAACTCCTCAAGCAGGAGTTGGAATTACCTCGGGTAGGTGCCCTTACTTGTAGCTTCAACGTGCGCAGCGGGCACCACCTCATATCAATATCCGTGTTTATATTTATACCTGTTCCGAATCAAATCAAATCCCCGCGCTAGATATCCCACAAACACCGAGCATCTCTCCACCCGTCTATCGATCTACCTTACGTAGCCGCAATCGCATTCCGAAGACGAATCCCGTCTCTGACGTTGTCGAGTTCTTAGCCAGCTCCGTTCCATTTCGTTCCATCCTAATCCGAAATCCCGAGGAGAAAAAAAGGAAAACCCTCAGTAATCCAGGCGGATCCGCTATCATACCTGCGCCTGTTCCTATATACACGCACCGCGTTCAGGGCCCTGAAGTGGTTCCTCTCTCGTAAACCGCTCCACCAGCCGTCGCAAGGACAGACTCGCTTAAGAAAGGGGCCGAGGCGGATCCCAAGCACGAGGGAGACAGAAAATTCTGTTCTTGAGTTGCAGTATAGTAGATCGCATCGCATCCTTTCGCCATACAGACCATCTACTTCGGCTGGAATCTCAATGGCTAGCGCAAGGGGTGTCCGTGCCGTACTCGTACCGTACGTTTGGCTGCGCGTGCCAAAAAACTAGGCGGGCCAGGAAATAGACACTGTTGTTCCTTGAGATTCCAGATCCTGAGTATCCGCAATTCCCATCCCGATATCAGATTCTGAGCTGTGCCGGTATACACCGTTGGATCCCAGTTCTACTTCTGCTTTTAACTCCGTCGTCTCTCCCCGACCCACATCCTCCCTTCCGGTCTGCGCCTGCCCCGGGCTCTGGTGGTCGGAGAATGGCTTGGCTCTCTTTGTTATATTACTTAGAACGTTACCTACGTATACAAGAGAAAAAAACGTGCCGCCATCTCTAAATTCAATCTCAAAATTCAATCTCAAAGTGATGAGCAATAACGAACGCGAGAAGAGAGCGGTGCGCGAAGACACGACGACCCCGACAGCTCCGCAGTACCAGCTGCAGCACGGCATTTTCCTGGCCGGGTGGTCTTCGACGCAGGAGCGTGCTGGAGGGGAGCGATATCCGGGTCGAACTTGCGATCTAGGTTTGGCTTTGCATCCGCATTCGAATCAGCAGCAAGATCGAGCCTCGACACCAGCTCAAGACGTCGCCATTCATGAGTACGGATGTCCGTTCTTCGAACACAATACTACCTTCACCAACCTCGACCTCGACCTCGACCTCGACCTCGACATGGAGATAGACACTCCGCGCGTAGCGTATTCCGACTCGCTCTGCGAGCTAGCCAGTCTACACACGATTACCAGTATCCGCACCAACACCAGCACCCTAGATCTCGCCCATCCCCGAGATCGAAACATCCAGTACCCAGC
This sequence comes from Diplocarpon rosae, assembly GCA_032760415.1. Lineage (NCBI taxonomy): Eukaryota > Fungi > Ascomycota > Leotiomycetes > Helotiales > Drepanopezizaceae > Diplocarpon > Diplocarpon rosae. The sequence goes on from JAUBYV010000011.1 coordinate 281,442, forward strand.
CAGCGAGCCCTCGCCAGACACCGTGGCCAGACTGAGCAGGCTGAGGCCGGAGGCCCAGGAGGTCGCGAGGAGGGGAGATGGGATGAATCGGGGCTGCAACGAGAGCTTCTCCGCGTGGGGGCAGAGTGAGGGTACGTGTATCTTCAGAAGTATCTTCTTTCTTCTTTCTTCACTTTGTTTACTTCATTCCGGGGTTTGCTTTGACGTGTGCTTCGTTCGTTCGCTGCGCGGTTTTATGCTGGGGAGTTCATTTTCCACGCTCGGGAGGACGTTCCATTCTTTTCCAGCAGAGGTGAGCGGGCTGCCCGGAACCTGGTTTTGCCTCGCTTCCTGGGAATCGAAAGGTCGTGTTGTGCCATGTCGTATCAAACAAGGACGAGGATGGGTGGTACGAGAATGAGAGCAGGAATAAGGATGAGAACGAGGATAAAGAGAAGTGTTTCTATATCAGCACACTTGTCTCGTCTTCCTCGCCCACCGCATCTTCTACTTACGTCCTGCGTCACCCCGACGCAACGTCCCATATTTATATACAGTAATATAAACAAACAGCAGCAAGCAGCAAGCAGCACGCACAACACACGCCATTCCTTGCCCCCTATACCCCACTGACGGCCCCGAAACCTTCAAGAATGGGAATATTGACCCCTCCCAAGCGGCCCCCGCGGAATGGCGAATCTCTGCGCGAGATGGCGTGCATGCACGTGACTCGGCCTCACGAACACCCCGTCACCCTTGTACTTTCCATACCTTATGTGGCTTGTAGGATCTGGACTGGGCTGGATCTCGGAAGGCTCCTTTGGATCTTTTTTGAGGATATATATTTGCTCGGTTGGATTCTTCTAGGGCGTACGACGAGACGGGATTGGGGGATTTGACAGACAGAAAGAAGGAGAGAGATACTAACAGACGAAGCAGCAGCAGCAACTCTGCTAGAGCTGGAAGCGAGAATTGCCTCGACCCCGCTGGAACAAATATACGCCTCGCCTGTACGTATCCTCTCCCTCTGAAGCCCCCAGCTCTCCGGATCAGGAGATACCTCTTTCTCTCAGATCCCCAATCTAGCTCTCCCTTCTCAACCTCCAGCTCTCGATGAACATTCCAGTCCCATCCTAGTCCCAACGCCCACCCTTCACGAGAGAGCCATCTGACCAACCTCAGTGGAACACAGCAACCGGCTCTCCCAGACGAAGAACCTCGCAAGTACCCCTTAACAACCAGCACGAGCACCGGCGTCCTTTCGCCCCGAAACCCTCAGCGGCCATGAGCCCCTCAGACTCAGAGCAGCAGCAGTACTACCTCTCGCCACCACACCAGGCCTACTACTCGACACCCACCACCCACCTACAAGACCACGCTGCGCTGCAGACACACATACAACCGCAGCCGCAGCCGCAACACCCCGGCCCATCACAAGGCCTCTTCGCGCCCGTCTACTCCCCCCAGCCCGAGACCGACGCCGAGGCCGACCTCAAGCGGCTGCGCAACACGGCTGCCAGCGCGCGCTTCCGCGCCAAGAAGAAGCAGCGCGAGCAGACACTCGAGACCCAGGCGCGCGAGAAGAAGATGGCGCTCGAGAGGCTAGAGGCTCGCATCCAGGAGCTGGAGAGGGAGAACCGGTTCTTGAAGGGCTTGATCCTAGGGCCTAGGGAGGAGGAGCTGAAGGTTTGTTTTTCCTCTCCCATCTCCCTTTCATCTCTTTCTCCTTCCTCCGACTCTGGCTCTCACGATATACCTGGGAGGGCTACTTCGAGAAAGCCAGAGAAGGAAGGGAGAGAAGAATAAGGAGAGAGACAAGAGAGGTAAAAGCATAAACGAGCTAATGCGTCGATCCAAAAACAGGCATTGAAAAGACAGCGCGATGAAGCTTTAGAAAGCGATAAAGCCATAGACGGCGACAGGAAAGGATTCGAACATAAAGATGGCGTGGGCACAGACTAGAACTCCTGGGCCTGTGGGTGCGGTGTCCGGTATTCGGTGTTCTGATCGGGACACTGATACGTACCCACCCACCCACTGCATACAGAGGAGAGGAGAAGAGAGGAGAAGAGGGAGAGATGCAGATAGCCAAGCGGATAAGAGCTTTAGAAGAGACGAGCGGACGAGCGGACGAGAGGAGGAAGAGAGCACTTGCTGGCGTTTGGAAAACGCACGGTAATCGTGTTCAGATTTACGCCTTTTTGCTTTTTTCTGCTTCTTTCTCGTGGACAGGACGGGGTGGGAAGAGAAAAAGAATCAGGAGGACAGGAAAATAGGACAGAACAGAACAACAACCACAACAAAACGAGCGGAACACGCAGAACAGCAGATAGACAGGTAGAGAACGATCAGGGGGACAGGATAGCTGCTCTCTGCTCTTCCTTGGCGGTAATTATTGCTGGGGTTGACAACAGAGCCGATGATCCAGATACTTGGATCTGATGGTATAAGAATGAATGAGAACCCGAACGAAGCGTGCAACCTCGAAGACCTAAGACCTAGGTCTATATTGTTCTCTGTGAAACTCCTTGCATCCTATCTTGTCGCAGCCCTGTCCAAAAACGCATGCAATCAATCAAAACCCAACTCCAAAACTCGAATATGGGCTGATCATAAACGCCTATCCAAGCCCAAAGCAAGAAAAGCAAACCTGGCCATGCCCAGTATCCCAAATGCCCAGCATCCCAAAGCACCTCAAAAGATTTCATGCAACCCATTCACCCCATTTCCAGCACATAGACCCAAGAAAATAACCCCCCCCCCCCTCCCCCTCCCTCCGTCCCAAAAAGCTCGAACCAGGAACAGCACCTACATCTTTTCCTTGAACCCCTCCAATATCCTCCCAAAAATACTACACATCCTCCAACATCCCATACGTCGCAGCGCCGAGCTTGCCATCCGCACTTGCTCTACGTACTGTTCCATGCCCTCTGCCATGCTACCCACCTCACCTCCATCTCTACACGTCTTCTCCAACCGTTGCCTTCCGCCAAGCTTCAGCTTCGCAAAAGCCCAACACACAATACCGCCTGTGAAGAGACTGACTGCAATCTCGTAGCTCGCGTCTGCAGCGACGCCAGAGTCGATGCACTGGTGGCACAACTGCAGCATCGCGTACACGTGACCCATCGTGCCCTCGGAAATAGTACTGTTAGCCCAGAACTTCAGGTTCTCCTCTGCGAAACAGCCGTCATTCCGGTTCACACTGCGTCCGGCCAAGAGATGCATATCGCTCAGACTCACGTCAAGACTCACGTAGCCCAAGTAGTGGAGGAGCAAGGCTGCGGTACTGGTAGCGGGGTTCTTGTAGCACTCGGCGAACGAGTCCAGGCCGTCGATCAGCCACTTTCGACGTTCGCGCAGCCCGTCGCCCATGTCGTGGGCGGAGTTACCAAATGTACCCATCAAGCCGGTCGGGTTCAGCATGCTGGTCGCTTGCCGCCATTCGAAGATGTGTGTGTGTAAGGCGTAGATGAGAACAATTTTTCCAAACTCCCCGGCGCGGACTATGGGTGGAGCGGGCCTAATCCATTTTCGCAAGAGGCAGCAGTTGAGGGCGTGCAGGTAATATCTAGATGTGTTAGCTTATATTAAAAGGGTGTGTAGCGGCGGTTCAGAGGGTTTACGTTGGAGGTGGCATATCTGGAGGCCCGACGAGCATTTTCCACATCTCCGAGCTGTGTGCTTCCCAGAGCTCTTCGGAGCAGGGAAATACGCAGTTTGTGGTCTCGGCTTTGCTGACATATGGTTGGTTGTTGAAGAGAGCAGGGTATTGGCAGTCGAAGATCTGTGTACATGCAAATTAGTGAGGCAGACTTTGATGAGGAGATTGACGACTTACATATATTGACAGCCCCAGCCGCTTCCGCTTCTCCGTCTCGATCCAGGCAAGCCAAACTGCTTCCATCTGAGTCCTGCCTGGTCGCTGATAGGGCCCAATGTCAACGCTTGCAACGGGCCGGTTGTCGAGAAGCCGAGATCTGCGCGCGGCTGTGACGAGTATACCGCGGCCGCCTTCGGCGAACTCATAAGAGTGCTTGCTACCGCTCCACGTACCAGCGAGGCAGAGCAGGAAATATGTAAGGAGATTGTCGATACTTCGCAGCTTCGTCTATTAGCACAAGCGATCTTCAGAAGCGGGTACATACCCATATTTTGTCAATCTCTTGCTTGCGTATACAGGCAATCCGGAGATGTTCGTAAAATAAGCGAGAAAAACGACCTCCATCGATCTTCGAATGGCTGGAGCCGAGGAGCATCATTGCAACTAGCAGTAGAGGGGGAGAGCTGTATAGATCGAAAGTCGGGAGATGTAGGACGGGGAACCGGGGTTGGATGTAACGGACGTAGAGACGCAGAAAATAATCTAGCGCTTCGGCTGGCGGGAACAACATATCTGGCCGGGAGACCTCATTTTGGAGATTGCTCTCTTTGAGTGTATCTAGTAGCGTATTGCGGAGCTGATCAGTGGCATGATGTGTTGGAAGTATTGTATTTGCCAAAATTCCACTGGCCCTAGCTTCATCTATAACAGACTGCCATGAGACCTGCCGTAGCTGGATAGGAATGGTTCTCGCAAAACGTGCGGGCTTAGTAGGCTTCTCGACCTGATCAGGCCAGTCACCTGAATCTTCCTCCTCTTCCTCCGCATCGCCCGCCTCGTTAGCAGGTAGCTGAGGCTCAAACTGCTGCTGTACCTGATACCGATACGGATCAACGTAATCATCAAATACATTCAACATATCTTGATCGAGTAAAGAATTCGGCGAGTTCTCCAACGGTAGGTAATCCAGCGTCCACGACATGTCGGCGTCATAAGACCCCATGTACATGCTCGTGTTCTCTCCAAATTGCATGAAGCCGTCCCACAACGAGGGGTTCACATCCTCAGCGGGCGTGAACGAGAAGTTATCTTGTGGTGCGAGGGCAGCTTCCATGAGGCTCGTCAGTCCTGGTAGCCCTGTCGCTAGCCCTGGCACCGGGGTCGGTCCGGGTTGCAAGAGATGTTGATATCCCTCGCGCTGCGGGAGAATACCAGTAGTCGCTTGCTGATAGACGCCGATGCTCTGTGACGGTGACGTCGCCTGCTGGTATATGGCCGACGGGGACAAAGCCGTCAACGAGGCTGACCACGAGCCATTGTGGGACACTGGACTGCTGTCAAGTCGCTGGTCGGGCGACGGCGAGGCGGGCTCGGTTTTCATCACGTGGAGGGATTCTGGCTGAGGACCATGAATCCTTCGATGGCGGTTGAGGAGGTCGCTGCGCGTGAAGCGCTTCTTACACACGACGCAAGGAAATTTGCCGATGTCATCATCTGGTTGTTGTCAGCACTGTTGCTTAGCAGGACTTTCTGTTTCGTTCACTCTGCCACCCTCTCGCCTGTGGCTTGCCTTCTTTCTAGATCTTGCACGGATGCTCAGTTTCCCTTCTCCTCCTCCTCCTATTGCCCTATTTCTATAAATACATGCCATTCCATTTCCTTTTCATACAACCTTCTCAATACACGACAGCCCAAAAAAGGAACATCGTACTCACGATTCGCCTGATGCCTCGTCAAGTTCTCAATGCGACTGAACGTCTTTGGGCACTTCGCACACTCGAACCTGCTTCCGCTCCCATTTCGATTTGCACTTCCGCTTTCACTCCCACTTCCGCCCACCAGCTTAGGCTTGGGCTTAGGCTTCGGAGGCCGTTTCAGGTTGGCCGTCGACTCGACCTCGTCCATACTTCTTCGCTTTAAATATACATGTATGTATAGTAATAAACATAGATAGATTAATAAAGATTAATCTGATCTGATTTGACGAGGAGATGGTGGACGAGCGTGCGTCAACCAGGTGGACGCGGAGGGATGGGTGGGGGGGGGGGGGGGGGGGGGGCGCGTGAGAAGGGAAGTTGGAAACGTGGAAGATGTGCCGCAGTTTGTGACCCAAAGCTTGATTTAACATCACGTGTCGAGGCATCTCGATCTTCTCCACTTATATATAAAAGACTGTATGAGCCCCAGCTATTTCTTGGCCTCTCCAAGTTGGACTTTAGACTTTTATCTACCTATCACGGCCCGACTTTCGCTGACTCCCAAGTCGAGTCAGCTGTCACGTATAAATTCGAGCGTAGACTGCCACACCGCCTCATGCCACTGCCGAACTCCACTAGATACCGCCAGCGGCGTTGGGGACATTCGGCTGAGGGTTGGCATGGCTTACTCGTTTGTGTTCTGTTATCAACAGCCCGCTAGGGATTGCGTTGGGAGTGCCACGGAATGCATTGCTGCTCCAGATACGACCGATTGACGGCATGGTGATAATGTACAGCTCCACCAACTTCTCACTACTCGTACACTGATCTCGTCCAGCCCTTCCGACCGCCCACACTCGGATTCTCTCCAGGGGACATTCTGCTACTCAAACTCCGCGTCCACGCTCTCGAAATGATCAAAGAAGCCCTTGAACAGCTTCACTCCGAGCCCAGGATCCTGTGCACCCACCGTAGCACGAATACTATGCATGCTCAATTGTGCAATACCCGCATCAATCGCTCTGACTCCCATCGCTGACGACAACATCGGCCCAACGGTGCCGCCGCTTCTCGAATCATTTCGGATCTGGAAAATTTGGAGCTTGTTGCCGCTCTTCTCAGCCACGCGAGTGAGAAGAGCAGTCGATACCGAATCAGTCGTCATGTGTCCATTGGAATCAGCGGCGATCGCAAGACCCACGTTCAATCTGGGAGCATGGCCTTCCAGGTACGAGCCGAGGAAGTTGGGGTTCACGGCGTGTGTTACGTCTGCGGAGATTAAGAATGAATTAGCGTAGGTTTGCGAGAGGATATTGGCGCTCGACCCGTTCTTGGAGAAGGCTTCGGCGATACGTTCGACCACACCCGGGAGGAAGTTGCTCTTGGCTCCTTGACGGAGCTGGGAGCCAATTTCTTCGTCATCGAAGACGCCGACCAGTTTGATAAGGCCATCAGCGTCTGATGTAGGTGCTGATGCCGAAGCAAGGAGACCTTCGATTGCCGCCCACGAACAGATCTTGTCGTCGATACGGCCACCGAAGATGAATTCTTTCTCTAAACCACCGGTTTGGGCGGCCTGAGTATCGTAAAGCTCGAGCTCCCAGTTGACAATGGAAGAGTAATCTTGAATGCTGAGCTCTCCGGCAATAGCTCTGACAAGCTTTGGTGGTTGAGTTGCTGTGAAGGCACCTTCCCCGCCCAGTGTTCGGTTTTCGAAATCTTCGTTAGATGCATCATCTGAGCTATCAAGACCAATAATGGGAACGGCCTGGGTCTCGGCATTATTCTGCCCGAGCATGCCGACACCGAAATGGGGTGCAAGTGTAGGGATTCGTGCAACTAGACAGTCAGTATGGTACTAATAGCAGGGAAGTCGACTTACTGGGCCATCCCAACTTCACCAACTTGGTGACAATCTTCTGAGAGCTAGGGTCCTTGACCAAGACCCTTCCTCCAATACCAAGATCTCTGTCCCACCAAGTAGGGTTTAATGCACCGGCATATGGAGCGACACCCAGCTGGAGGTATCCAGCCGATGTCTTCTTGTTGCTCACGGGCTTCAATCGAGCAGTCAATGCGTCAACGTGTCCAGCAACCATGGCCACTCCATCTCCCGACTTGTAGCCACTGCCGACAGAGAATGCAATGAGAGAGCTGCCATTTCTCGACACAAAATACTTTCCGCCTTGCTTCAGTTCCTCCGTCCAAGACTTGCGTTCCGATAGCTGCCAGTGTTAGCATGTTTACTGAACTAGGACATTCATATGAACCTTTTTGAATCCAGCCTTCTCCAGTTTCTTCTCGAAATAGTCCACAGCATGGAAAACAGTAGGGTTCTCAGTCAGGAAATCGCAGAATGGCTGAGCATATGCCTCGGGGCTCCTGAGAGTACTTCCCTCTCTCTGCAGTCCATTAGAAATCAAGCCCTTCCTCGACATTTGTCGGCTCTCGTTGAAATTCTCGAGTAGGCTCTTGAACTCAGGGTCTTGGCGGGTCGTATCCTCAAAAGTCTGCGGAACTTCTATTACATGGCGAAGATCTTCTTGGCTAGTATTCGACATTTGGCGAAGTTTCCTAAGCTTCTCATCAGCCGTACGCTGGGCTCTGAGCATTGCATCCCGCATTGCCTCAGTACGACTGTATAACGAGTTGCTGAGTGTAGGGTCAAGAGTAGCTCGTCTTGGAGCAGCCGAAACAAATTCTCCGACGTTCGAGGGGGCTGTCAGTTGAGGATCTGATCCAAGAGCCGCCCTCCCCTTATGTACGTTTTGGTCTGTTCGTCGGTTATTGGGCACCATGTAGTCCTCTCCTTGTGCCTGAGGTTTCCGCACACCTGTGTTACTCGTTCCCCCGGCCCTGGCTTGCGCCATCTTTTGCTCTCGCGTATCGACTTTTTCCAGTTGATTTGAAGTCCCCGGACGTTGGAGCTCTTCTACTTGGGCTTGTAGCTTCCGCGCACCAGACGTCCCATCGACCTTAGTGTAATGCATCACCTGCGCCAGTTCCGCATCCTTCGCTTTGATCTCCGCTTGCGAAGCTGCTAGCTGTGCTTCGAGCTCTGCAATGCGAGATAGTGTTGCCCGCTCGCTGTCGGGCCGTAGGGAGAGTGTGGAAACGCTGCTACGCAGAGGATTGGCGCCGTTGCGGACCATCGTGATTGTTTTAAGCCTCAATATATAAGAAAGAAAGAGAATCAATAGGTAGCTTGTTGTTAGGCAGTTATCGTGGATTTTATTAAGTCAGGGAGGAAGAAGAAAGAGAAGTGCTCATGTGTACAGGGAGCGGGGAAGCTTGGTCGAGTTTGCTTAGAGTGGTCCTGAGGTGTCTTGGCATTTCTTGATGATCACATCAACTCCAGACCTAGTCTGCCAATGGTCTTCTTTCCACAAACATAGGTGCAACCGTAACTTGGTACTTGTTTGTGATGACGAGCATTTTTCATCTGGCCCATCTCTCCATTCACCTGGAACATCGATATCTGCTCTGCTACACACGCCGCTCATTCTAGTTCTGCCCATCTTCACCCAAATACATATTATTTCTTCAGCAATACTGTGTACAACCTAGCTTAGTATAGTACTCCAGAGTAGCACAGCACTCTAAAACATATACCAAGATAATCTTTTACGTACGAGTCGTACTGGTGAAACTTGCTTTACTACTTCGATATAACATCATTCAATATAACAGCAAAGCTAGACGGCAAGTAGTAGATGCCTCACAACTGTACTGTGCAAGGCAGACTAGGCTCCGAAGCTACCCACATGCAGACCCTAGAAGCCCTGTACACTCTAATTATCATATACCCCTCGTAAAACCTCTGTTTTTCAGGATTATCAGTACTTTTAAAGATGTAGGGCTGCTCCGGTCTACGAAGCTACAATAAGTTAGGAGGAGCATAACCGCTCTGATGCAGACAGCCATCGGAATTTTACAAGCAGATATCATCTTTTCGAAGACTACTTACTTATTACCTACTTAGTAGATTGGCGATTTTTTAAAACTGCCATCTTCGAGAAACTGCGACTTGCAACAGAAACTCGCCTATTTCAGATCCCGAACTTCTAGCAAAATCAGCCAGTTTCAGGCTACAGGGACCAGAAAGTCTTCACGACCCGACATTAACAGAGTCCGATTTCACCACATGAATAGCGCTCTAGATATCTGTCAGATTGTATAATCTTCTGTGTCCTATCTTTCCCAGCTCGAAGTTGATGTAGTCCCAAAAACGGCATACAAGAGAAAAACTCCGCTTAACATGAGTAGCCCGACAGGGGTGAGAGCTAAACAAGTGGGGCTAAATCAACTTCGATCAACCACCCGAGTCTTCCGCTCTTAAGTAATGACATTCTAGAGTCTAATACCTCTCGAGAATGGCGCCTCGTGTACCCTCAACCTCCGATTTTCCCCCTTCCATAACTCTCTCCATTACCCCACCTCCCTCCGTAAAGCCTCCTCTCAACACGCTCATCCTTCTTCACGGCCTGGGAGACACCCAAGCCTCCTTCGCACGACTAGCCCGGCAACTCAACCTTCCAGAAACAGTCTGCATCTCGCTTCGCGGGCCCAACCCTATCCCGCCGCTGTTCACAGGCTCCGATACGCCAGCGTTCCATTGGGGGGACGACGTGCTTGTTGATGAGAGCAGAGGGGAGATCGATCCGGACGCCGGGTTCGGCACTATCACGCGGGTGCTTGGGGATGTAGTCGGAGTTTTGAAGGAGTGCGGATTCGACGAGAGGGATGTCACGTTTCTAGGATTCGGACAAGGTGGCATGGCGGCCCTGAATTTCTGTTCTTCGAGGCTCGTGGAGTTCGGAGGCGTGATCTCTGTCGGTGGGAAAATGCCATCTTCATTCTCATCTTCTGGGCCGAAAGCCAAAACTCCGATTCTTTTGCTTGGAGGGAGTAAGAGCACCCAGGTCACGCGAAGCGCGGTGGACGCGTTGAAAGCAAAGTTTGCGGAGGTTGAGTATGTAAAGTGGGAAAAGCCTGAGGATACGATGCCTAGGAGTAGAGAAGAGATGTTACCGATCATGAGGTTTTTGGCTAGGAGGTTGAGGAGTAGGGCGGGGGTGCCGGATGGGGCTGTTGAGATTTAGCCATGGATTCTATGTGACTTTGATTTGGGTTATTGGGGATGGGTTGGGGGTTAAATTGGGAGTCCGGGTCATCTAGCATGAAATGGGACTTTGCGGAAGAAGTCTTGAAGTCTTTTGGAATTCGCAGAAGAATGCTCAGAAGTCAGGCGATGCTCTGTGCACGATAAGGCAGCTGTTGTTGCAGCAAAGCGGTTCACAGATCTCATTCCGCAGTATTTTCTACTGTCGAATCTTCCGGCGCATTCGTCAACTCGGCATCAATGAACTGTGCACTTGTCAACTCGCTCTCCTCGTTATCTCTTGCCTCGGCGGCAGCTTTGTCCTTTGAAGCCTGCCTCTCGACCCTCTTCTTCTGCCTCCTACTCATACCAATGACCTCTCCTTCAACCTCAACTTTCTGATCTTCCATCCGAAACTGCACCGGCCACTTCTCCCTCGCCAGTCTCTCATCCTCCTCATCCCATTCCCTTGGCAAAACCGCAAACACAAGGTAACTCGTATGCGCCTTGACCTCTGGCTCTGTCCTGTGAACGAGTCTACCTTCCTTATACACTTTCTTCTCCACTAGACTCTCCAGCAGCTTCGCACGGGTATTTGGGTTTTCTTTGTTTTTCTTGGTCGGCTCTACTTTTTCGCCGTTCTCATGAAACAGTTTGAAGGTGCCTTCCACTTCCTTCAAGCGATTAATAGCCTCATCGACAGAGGCAGCTGTGGCTTGAATACCGCGCTGGGTGCCGTTGTCAATTCCAATACGCTCTCGCCGGATTTCGAAACGTTTTTGCGAAAGCTCAACCATTTCAATGTCGACCCAACCTAGTTTCCGCATGACTGAAACTGTGCGCTGTACTTGCTCTATGCACGGGGAAAAAGTGCAAATGTGTACCGGCGCTGTTGGACTAAGTGGTGACACGAAGGGGGGCAGCTCCACGTTTACATTCGTTGGGATATCTTCTTTCAGCGATCTTGACCTTGCCAGATGTGGTAGAGCAAGCCACGGTGCTGGCAAATCCAAGAAAATACACTCGGCATTGGGGCTCTTCCCATTCACTAAGAATCCTTCGTGGCAGACATCCCGGTGCGTTATCTCAACAATCTTTTCCAGTCCATGGTCTTGAATTTCATGCAGTAATTTTTCGTGTCTCTGTGCATGAAACTCATAACTCCAGACCTTGCCATATCTCCGCTCTTTCGTTGGTGACCCATTAACATGCTCAGTCCCTGGATACCCATTGAATACCGCTCTCGAAGATGCATGTGTGAAAGATCCACTACCAGCTCCTGCCTCAATTATATTCTTCCCGGGTCTAGCTCGTATACGGTGCAGGATGTAGCTGTAATCTGGTGTGTAGACAACTTGCGTTCTGTGGGGTAACGAACTCGTCCAGTTCTCCGGCGTGGGAGGCAACAAATGTATGAACCCACTCGAAGCAGCGACAGAATCGGTATCATCTTTCGCCGTGGTCGGTATACTGGTGATTTGCTCCAAAGCCTCTAACTTGGGAGCTTTCGTCGGCCCGTCTGCTGTAGATTCTTCACGTTTTCGCTTCTTGTTCTCGACCTTTGGTCGACGTCCTCGAGATCCAGTGTCCACCTTTGAAGCTCTAACTTGACTTCCCCAAGGCAATCCGATTAACGTTTTGTGCGGGAAGGAGCCGAATCGAGTGTTGACAACCTTCCCCTCAGAATACCCCTCATTGTCCTCGTCGTGCTCTTTGAGTATAGTCGGTATCTGTAGATCCCTCTTCAAATGGACAATTGCCAAACTATTGTCCTTCGATAACGCTCCCGGATATAGAAACGGTGACGTCTTGAATGTCATCTCGACTGTGCTGAAGAGTAGATGTCGAGGTTGCGGCCTGAAGAAATGATTTTTTGGCGAGGCTGAGCGCTGAGCATGGACTAGAAGTACAGGCGAGTTGTGTGGCCTTCCGAGCGCCGCGCCGCATTTGACTCAACCTCAGCCCGGTCGCAAACAATTACAGTCAGATAAACTCTACAGTTGACACGACATGCGCCAGGACGACTGAATGCTCTTTCTTTCCAACTTTATACGTATATCTTCGAAGCCTGTGCATGTCTTTATCCTTCGGAATTTCTCGAGTACCGTATCCAGAATGGAGCAATTGAAAATCCACAATTCCCTCAAGCCTGGTGTGCCAGTACCATTCGTGCCTAAGGAGAAGGGCAAGGTTTCTTGGTATGCCTGTGGACCGACCGTCTACGATCACTCGCATTTGGGACATGCCAGGAACTATGTGTCGACGGATATCATAAGGAGGATCATGCGGGACTATTTCGATTACGATGTCAAGTTTGTGATGAATATTACGGATGTAGACGACAAGGTGGGCATGTCTTTCATAGTCATATTCTAAGGCTGACGATATGCCGGCAGATTATTCTAAAGGCCCGGAGACAACGGCTGCTTGAGCTGGAGCAGAAGAAAAATCTTTCCGAGTCCGATCTTGCGAAATTGGCTGCAACTGCCTTTCAATTGTACGCCCAAGTGAATCTACCTGAGTTGTTCAAGGAAAGTGGAGAGCTGGATCCGAGCAACTACTTTCAAAGGCGAGATGCTGCGTATGGAAAAGTTCTGGCAGGAGGCACATTGACCGGCGAAGGAAAAGCGGGAGATGCAGAAGCCAAGATGAAGATGCATCTTGCAAATTTAACAACTGCCACCAAGGGGATACAAGAGAACAAGATATTTGGGGGAGCAGACGAAATTCTTCTACCATATCTGGACTCGTTGTACAAAGAAACTATCGACGGCACAGATCACACAATTTTTACGGATGTCACAAAGTATTGGGAGGCTGATTTTATGGAGGATATGGATGCTCTGAATGTGATGCGGCCAGATGTAATCACTAGAGTGACGACATATGTTCCTCAGATTGTGGACTTTGTGAAGAAAATTGTGGACAAGGGATTCGCTTATGAAACTGATGGGTCTGTCTATTTTGATATCTCAGCATTCGAGAAGGCAGGTAATCCATACGCCCGGCTGCGGCCCGACAGTAAGAATGACAAGGCTCTCCAAGAGGAGGGGGAGGGTTCCTTGTCAAAAAACGTAGGCGGGAAACGTGGCGCAGGAGACTTCGCCCTTTGGAAGAAGTCGAAAGCTGGAGAACCTGTGTGGCCGAGTCCTTGGGGAGAAGGCAGACCTGGATGGCATATTGAGTGCTCGGTCATGGCGTCAGATGTGCTTGGGTCAGAGATGGACGTTCACTCTGGTGGTATTGACCTTGCATTTCCTCATCACGACAACGAATTAGCTCAGAGCGAAGCTTACTTCTGTGAACATGGCCATGGACCTCACAACTGGGTGAAGTATTTCATGCACATGGGTCATTTATCAATCTCCGGATCCAAGATGTCCAAGTCGCTGAAGAACTTCCAGACAATCAAAGATGCATTGAGCACAGACTATACCCCTAGAGGAATGAGAGTTGTCTTTTTGATGGGTAGATGGAATGATGGAGTTGAGATCTCGCCTGATATGAGAACAATGGCGCAGGTTTGGGAGTCTACTGTCAATGTGAGTTTGGAGTTAATTTGTTTTTCTACAATGCTGATGCGAAGCAGAACTTTTTCATCGCTGTGAAAGCTCTGATATTAGAAACTGGAAACTCTGCTGAATCCTTGCAATCACTCTCTTTGAAAGATGCTGGTAATGAACTAGCGGCAACCCTTGAAAAGGCCCAATCAGAAATGAAGGCTGCGCTTTCGGATTCTTTTGATACGCCTAGAGCTATGCGCATTATTGCCGAATTGATAAAAGAAGCGAGTATTCATATCAATACGAAAAAGGCGAGCGCAGACATCAAAGGTCTTGAGAATGCAGCTCGCTGGGTAACGAAGATTGTCGGAATCTTTGGCCTGGACTCGGAAGCAACTCCGCCTTACGTCGGTCTCGGCTGGGTGAAGAAAACGTCTGATGAGGTGAAGCTCAAGGAGCTTGTTGCGCCATATGCGAAGGTTTACCAATCTGTCAAGGGCGAGGTAGAGCGCCTGTCACTGCATTCTAAAGTCTTGGACCAGTTTTTGGCCGCCGATGTTGATGCAGAATTCGCGACTCTCGAGTCCTCGGGTATCAAAGATCCGGAATACCTGGTTTATCCGTACGTTAGAGCTATATCTAAAATACGCGACGAATTGCGAAAAATTGCTCCAATGTCGGCTTCCAAGAAAGAAATTCTTAAGTTCTCGGATCGAATCCGGGATGACGACCTGACCAACGTTGGTGTTTACTTAGATGATAGAGGAGAAGGCCAAAGTTCTCTGCCAAAATTCATCCCCAAGGAAGAGCTCCTCACCCAAAAAGAAGAAAAGGCAGCCAAGGAAAGAGAGAAGCTTGCTCAAAAAGAACAAGCTAGATTGGAACGGGAAAAAGCAGATCTCGAGAGAGCCGAAAAAGCAAAGCTCAGCCCAGCCGACATGTTCCGCGACGAGCGGTTCAGCGCTTGGGATGCCGACGGTCTACCAACCAAAACGAAAGATGGGGACGAAGTGCCTAAGAGCGCACTGAAGAAGCTAAAGAAAGAATGGGATAGACAGAAGAAGGCGCACGAGGAGTGGAAAGCGAAGAGTGCATGATTGGGTTTGTTAGAGGCCTCGCTGGGCTGGCGTATGATACCACGTTGATTGAAATGGTACAAACGGCATTTTGCGCTGAGCATTTTATGCTGCGTGGTGTTTCATTGCAATCCGAGCATTCGATTGCTATTTTTTTTTGCTGCTCCCCAACAGACTCTTGCTTGGCGTACTTCGCCCCTCCTTTCACGTAGTGGACCCAAGACACCCACGACTTGACTGGTGATGTTCATGATCACGTGATGGGCTAGTCTCGACTGCACATCGGTGCTATTACATCTTGAAGATCACCGCCAGATGAAGGTCATCTTACGGCTATCTGACTCTTGCTGACAGGCCTCCCACGTCAGCTGGTTCTTGTGCCTGGCTCGAGTGCTGAGACGTGGTGGGAATATCAACACTGTCTACAAGCTCTTCTCTTCATCAGTACTTAAGGAGCTTCTTCCCGCCTTAGAAAGCTTCTCCCACCCCTCCATCTCTTCCAATTCAATCATGTTGCAAAGTACCCTGATTCCCCTGGTATCCTTATTGTCAATTGTCACCGGAGCCTCGGTCCCATCAACCAAAGTTCCCATCACCAGTTCCGGCGTTCCTCGCTATTACCTGGTGACAGTCCCTCCTAATTTCAATCCCCAAAACCCATCACCAGTCATATTTTCCTTCCACGGCAATAACCACGATGCCGAAGACCAGAATGAGCTTACCCAGCTATCTGATCCGTATTTCAATGATTACGCTATAGCAGTATATCCTAACGGCCTCGAGGTGGTTCCCGCTCCCCCTCACCGATCCTCAAGTTGACTGACAAAATTTAGGAATCATGGCAAGGTCACCCAGACTCCACGGCCAACGACCTACAGTTTACGCTGGACATAATCGCCGACTTAAAATCTAACTATACGATCGACGAAACGCGGCTGTACGCCTCGGGTAAATCGGTCGGTGGAGGGTTCGTCGGCGTCCTCGCCTGTAACGAAACTCTTTCCAACAAATTCGCCGCCTTCGCACCCGTATCCGGCGCGTTCTACATCAAGAACGATACCACATGCGCTCCAGCTACGATCAAAGTCCCGTGCAATCCCGGCAGGGCCAAGATCCCCATCATCGAGTTTCATGGCGGGGAAGACGGGACGATCAAGTACCAAGGGGCGCCACGCAATGAGGAGTGCGTGCCTAGTATCTTGAGCTGGGTTGAGCAGTGGGCGGCGCGAGATGGACTTGAGGAGCCACAACGCGTGGAGAGTGCAGTGAGTAGCAATACGACGTTGTATCAGTACCAGACGACCGATGGAGAGGATTTGGGATTGGTGAGCCATGTCTTCGATGCGGTGATAGACCATAGTTGGCCAAGTACTGTAAGCTTTATTCTGTCTGCTGGCGGCGAAAATGATGGCTGACACTGGCTAGTTGAATAATTCAGATAATCTGCAGCATGGGGACGGCCCGGCTTCGTTTAATGCTTCGACTATCATTGTGGACTTCTTCAAAAGGTATACCTTGGAGCTGTGATCTCGGGAAAAGCAGACTCGGGAATTCTGTCAATTTTTATCTCCAAGTCTAGGCTCTTGACCAGCTATGCGCTGGCATTGATTAAAAAATTAAAAAACAAATATATTGAAAAGGGTCCTTAGTTCGCTAACACGCAACGGGAGGTAAATCTGAGCTCTAGCGAGAATGCAACGATCTTGTAGCCCTTCCAGCTACCCTTACCTTACGGCGTTTCAGATATCTGCTCTGACATTCGGGCAACGCTGCGAGGAATTCAGACCGTTCTGCATCTTCCAAGTACTAACTTGGTTGGGTTGAAACCATTCACATCTCGAAATCAACAAACCTATACCCCTCTCTGTATGACGTCATTGGGGCTAGCTTACGCTCTCTTAATGCCTAGCACCAGCTTCTCATCAGGTGTGAGGCTACGAGGACACCTGGGCTACGATAGTAGCCTTGATGGCATCCTCCAGGTTCTCCGTATTCTCAACATCGATGAGCCCATTATCTCTCTTCTCGTAGAGTGTCCCTCCTGAGCCCCATATCCTCTTTAGGGTGAAGATTGTGGCGGCTGGATTCTTGTTCTTGTAGGCTTCTTGCTCCAATTCGCGCACTTTCTCGAGACTTGTGTACGACACGTCCCATTTATCCCCGGTCTGTTTCTCGAATTCGGCAACGATCTCCGCAGGGGTAGTGGTGAAGGAGTTGACTTTCAGAGCACGATTTCGCGAAGCTTCCGGGTGGAGCAGTGCCTTGACGACCAATCTTCCAACACTGTTAAGGATTAGCTCCTGGAAGCTAAAGCATAATGGGAAGAGCCTACTCGTTAGGTGTAGTTAGGCAGATTTTGCCTTTGCCATCTCCGATGAGAACAGCTTTCTTCTTCTTGACGTTAAAAGACCCTATTTCTGGAGCAGAGGGACTTGTTCCTAAGTACCCGCCAACATCGGCGTAAGGCCCAGTGACGACATAGGTGTATGTCAGATCCGATACTTCTTTCAGAGCTGCTCTGACCTTCAGCTTCTGTTGATGCGGTGGCTCGTTCACAGACTCAGGGCCGTACTCGACGTCAGTTCCGTACTCGGAAGGGAAGAAACGCTTAATTGTGGGAGCTTGCTCGGCGAGTTTGATCCATTCAATTTGCTGAGCAATGGCAACTCGTCCGACCGCGCTGATGACCACATTAACTCCTGCAAAACTTCTATGAGATGTTGTCTCGTAGACCAACAGCTAGCGTTGACGACAGACCTTGGAACGCTTTCAGCAAGTCTTCTGGATTGTTGACATTGCCAATGATAACACTCACTCCCCTTTTCCTCAAATTGTCAAGGACGTCCGCCTTATTTGCTTCAGTGTTCGGCGAGGTGAAAATTGAAATGCTGCCAAATGATTCCTTGGCATTGATGATTTGGTCCAAGATATACGTTCCAATATACCCGGTCCCTCCTATCATCAATAAGTTCTCTTTAGCCATGACCGGGGCGGCTGAGACTTGCTGGTGAGAGCAAGTATTGTGGCGGGTAGCAGCTCTACGAGGCTCAGCTGAGTAAGATCTCGAGATTTCGAAGCTCCGTAAGTGATGGCCGTTCGCGATCTTTCCATTATCTTTCAGCGTGGTGCGATGGAGCACGCAAGATGAGGTTCGCGATCAGTAGGAAGCGCGCTTGACCTTATTCGGAAGTGGGGTCAAGAGGTGGGATCACTCGCCTAGTTTTCGTTGTAAACAAAAACTTTACATGAAGCAACAAACCGCTTGGATCTCAACCGTTAAGCATATCAAAATATTCCACGTCAGGGCATGGTCCTTGAGGTCGTAACGGCGAGTCTGTGGTACATCTGTGCTGTTGCTTGCGGGGACATATCCTGCCCGATGATGGTACACTCACAGTAAAATCTAGCTCATGCGTGCCTTGTTGTGTCCTTGTTATATCGAGACAAAACTCCGGCATGAAGCGTTCACTTGGCTTCTGTTTTTTAGCATCACAAGCTCCAGAGAATGCATGGAGATTTAGAGCCGCTATGCAGCCTCTTAGTCTCGTGGTTTCGCTTACACAACCGTGCGCAGTTCGCGCCTGTCTACTGAGTTCATTTCGGCTTCGATAATCCGATTTTAGGAAAAGTTTCCCGCGACATAAGGTAGCATCCCACTTGAGATAGATCGCGATATTAAGTCAGAGGTGCAAGTATCAACTGAGCTTATATTATCATTAGAGTCTCGCCTTAAAGTAGAAAATCGACTGTTGATCTCTGTAGATCCTGTACAGGGCAAGTTGACGTGAATTGCCAGCATCTTATGTAGTAGGTAGTATGAAAGTGAGTTTCGGAGTACTTGAGAAATTTTCAAGTTATTGAGAGTAGCTCGGGTCATAGGGATGTGTTTGAGAGATATGGTATTGCACTACGAAGCATGATCTGGCGAGGGGATGTCGATTGGAGAAGAAGTATTTTGAACTTCAAAGAATAGGGTCTCGTATCTGGTCTGAGAGCTAGACGCTAATCATTGTGGTGGTAGACGCAGATGAGTTGTAGGACTATGACGCCTTTGAAGTCCAGGAAAGAACGGTTAAAAAAGAGAGATCAATTGAACTGGCATAAGGCTGTAAGGAATGTAGATATATAGATGTAATTCGTATACTAAACAATCTACGCGACTTTTCCTTACATTAGGAACTGATTTGCAGATATGAAAATCTACATCAACATACAAATCATGGAATAGGAAGAAGAAGAAGAAGAAGAAGAAAATGGAGTTCTTTGGTTGGTGCGAGTATATGGTTAAGCATAATATTTATAAAAGTGTCTTACTAGTAGTTTCAAAGAATATTTCTGTGAGGCTCCAGTTACTTGCCAACTTGTCAGCTGATCTGAAGGCTTGTCTTCTTCGGGCCCAGCTCTAATCCTTTACATCATGTAGACAGTCAGCTGGAGCTTGAGACTCTCTGCCTCCCTTGGTTGGAATGTAAGTACAGTTCTCTTACCAGAAGATTGACGTAGTCTTAGTAAAAGAATCTGACGACGAATCGGGAGCCTGATCTTGTCACAAGTAAACGCTTTGTGACAATCCAAATTACTAGATTGGACATTTGTGATAGTGATAAAGCGCTTTCCAATAGTTGACTATGAATATCTTTCCATGCTGCAATCTGTGGTTAGCAGTGATTCAGGGTAGAATCAAATACTCCTCCGACTTTCGCGAGCATAAACTCGCAGTATCATCGTGCTGCCATACCGTTATATAGTAGAATTGCGAATAAGCTTTTCACTAGCTCTTGTACCGGTAGACAAGTACCATTGACTTTGGCTGATCAATCAGCATTACATGCTTATGGCTTAGGCCCCCCTCTGCCCCACTCTCGGCAACACGCCCTTCCAAGATCAAGATTCTCGTCCCTGATAATTCTATTTGAAGGTGCTGACGAGGCGCGCGGAAAAGGGACGACGTCACTTTTCTCGGTCACGGGTCAATTGAACTGTACTTCGTCCTAATTGCTAATTAGAGACTAGAGCGAGACGAAATAGGCTTACTTAATTGTAGAAAAACTGCATCTCGGTATATTTACCAATTTTAAGCTTTTCTTGGCTCCTATGGACAGGCAGGAACGCGCTAGGGCATATTCTAAAAGCATAGGTAGCTTAATTTAAAAATCTGTTGCTATGATAGGACGTAGGATTCCTTGATTACAGGATTCAATCGGATATCCTTGCTATCGTGCCCTTATCGCACCACCCCTACCGAGCTTCACCTATATACCTATATCTCCAGCAACCGTCTCACTATTTTGCAAAACCTGAGTGACTTGTGCTGTGCGCGCAACCAACAGCCTCGTCATGAAGTTTTCCAAGGAGATGGAGCAGGACCTTGTGCCAGGTGAGTCCTGCCGGCCTCACTCCCGGATCCTAGAGATCAAGACTGACAAAGCAAACAGAATGGCGCATGAAATATCTCGACTACAAGATTGGAAAGAGGCATGTCAGAGCTTTATCTCGAGCTCAATCTCGCGTGGGCAGTTCTCATCGAAACTCAATCCTACCGACTTCCGCGCCGCGAAAACATAGCTTGTACGGCTCTACGTCCCCAATTGCTTCTCGAGAGAACCTCACCTCTTCAAATCCACGGCTCGATGGTAGCACTGATGAGCCTACCGCGGCCCGACGACTCTCCCAGATTGGATCCAACTCAAGAGTCAACTCCGAGAAGCGGGAGCCGGCCAGCAACTTGACGAAAGCACCTCCGATAACTATCCCTGCACACGTGGGAGAACCTTCTGATGGAAATATCAGCCCGGGAGGATTTGATAGTGGACAATCGCCGAACGGTTTATCACCTGTTACTATTCCCGATAATGCACACCAGGTTAGGCGGACCTTAACTTCCCCCCTTCGGAATACATTTGAGAGTCATCGAGAAAGAGTTCATCCCAAAAAAAATGCGCGGCCATTCATGCGACGACTGTTCGCCAAAAGAACACCTTTGGAACCAGCTACAACGCAAAGGCTGGACGCGGAGTTGATTGTTGTCGACCAAATCAAGTCACGACAACAGCAGTTCTTCGATTTTATGGATAGTGAATTAGAAAAGGTGGAGACGTTTTACAAACTGAAAGAAGACGAAGCTGGCGAGAGGCTGAAAGTACTGCGAGAACAACTGCACGAAATGCGGAACCGAAGAATCGAAGAAGTGGCACGAGCTCAGCGGGTCAAAAAGAATTGGAAGCAGGATGAGACGGATTTTTATGACCCCCAAGATGCAAGGTTGTCTGCCGAACAATATAAGAAGGGCGACGATTATAGCCCGAGTTCTGCGGACCGGCTGACCGCATGGCTTGATCCTTTGGGAAGAGTTTACGGAAATGCCAAGGCTAAGATCATTGGTCCTCAAGCTGGAAAGAATTTGGAAGCATGGCAGAATGTGCGTGATTCTCAGGACGACGGGAAATATATCAGACGACCTCGCTACAGCAATGGTGTACCCTACCGCACAGCAAAGCGAAAGCTGAAGCTTGCACTTCAGGAACACTATCGAGGCATGGAGCTGCTCAAGTCGTATGCCTTGCTCAACCGCATCGCTTTCCGGAAAATGAACAAAAAGTACGACAAGGCGGTTGATGCACATCCTCCCCTACGCTTTGTGTCCGAGAAGGTCAACAAAGCTTGGTTTGTGCAGAGTGACGTTCTTGACTCGCATATAAACGCTGTTGAGGACCTGTATGCCGAATATTTTGAGCGAGGCAACCGTAAAATCGCCGCTGGAAAGCTTAGATGCATTACCAGGAGAAAGGTAGACCAATCAGGCAGTGCTTTCCGCAATGGTATCCTGATTGGTATTGGGGCGGTATTCGCGACCCAAGGTACGATCAATGGCATTAAACTGCTGAAAGGCCCTGATCCTCTCCTTCGGGTCCAAACTTCATATCTGTTTCAGATTTACGGTGGATACTTTCTTGCCCTCTATCTGTTCTCCTGGTTTTGCCTGAGTTGCAACATCTGGAATCGAAACAAGATCAACTACCAATTTGTCTTCGAATTTGATCCTCGACACAATCTAGATTGGCGACAATTGTCCGAGTTTCCTTCGTTCCTGATCCTCTTACTGGGCTTATTCGTCTGGCTCAATTTTTCGAGATATGGCTCTCCTGAGATGTTTCTATACTACCCAGCGATTCTTATTTTTGTCACTGTGTTAATCATTTTCTTCCCGGGACCGTACATGTTCCATCGGAGTCGGAAGTGGTTCATCTATTCGCATGTGAGTTGTTCTTCTTCGACTGGCAGATCGAGCTAACATCTCTAGTGGCGTTTGCTTCTGGCTGGCATATACTCTGTGCAGTTCCGCGATTTCTTTCTCGGAGATATGTATTGCTCTTTGACATACTTCATGGGCGTAAGTTGCTGAACGATGTAGTGGCGCCCATCCTAACCCATAACAGAACATAGCATTATTCTTCTGCTTATATGCAAACTACTGGAACAATCCGAGGCAATGTAATTCGTCGAACTCCCGACTGCTAGGCTTCTTCACGGCCCTTCCCGGAATTTGGCGTGTATTGCAATGCCTGCGACGTTACTTTGATACCATGAATGTCTTCCCACATATGGTCAATTGTGTAAAGTACGCGATGACGATAGCCTACTGTGTCACTCTGAGTATGTATCGTATCGAGCACACAAGGAGCAACCTTGCGATCTTTATTGCTTTCGCGACTATCAACTCTATCTACTGCTGTACGTTTCCTTTCCATCCTCTTAAACAAGGCTAATGAGGTCAGCTGTTTGGGATCTATTGATGGATTGGTCTCTTCTTCAGCCAAATGCTTCTAAGCGTTGGCTGCGCGATGTTCGTGCCTACCAAAATCCATACTGCTACTACGTCGCTATGATTCTGGATCCAATCTTTCGGTTCAATTGGATCCTCTACATATTTTACACGCACAACCTTCAACAAAGCTCCCTCGTCGCCTTCCTCGTCGCCTTTTCTGAAGTCACGCGCCGAGGCATCTGGATCCTCATCCGAGTCGAGAACGAGCACTGCTCCAACGTGGCCCGCTTTAAAGCCTCGCGCGACGTCCCACTCCCTTACTCCGTGTACTCGGATGCCGAAGACGAGATGAGAGAAACGGAGTGCCCTCCAACATCGTCCACGCCCGAGGCCCATACCACACAAGCCCACACTTTACCCGCACGCGCCCCGATGCGCAGTTACACGAGCACGACGCTCGAGTCGCAGCAATCAGCTGGGTCATCCTTCCGTCATCGTCCTGGGATGCAGCATGGGTTCTCGGCAATGGTGGCGAATGCCCATACGCAGGATTTTGAGAAGAAATGGAAGCCAGGGGCAGGCGAAGGTGATAATGCCTCGAATAATCGCAGAGATGGAGACAATGGTAATGGTTCAGGCGAGGATAAAAGTGGTAACGATGATGACGAGGATGACGCGGTCTATCTGCGTGAAGCGGAGACAATACTGCGGGAGAGCCCTTGGCTGGCGACCTTTAAGTGATTAATTATGTACAGGCTGGCTGACCTTAGCTGAATGATGAGCCGACCAACGACAGCCAATTTAAAAAAGTTGATTTAACCCGAATATTTCGTATCAAGGGTAGTAACCTAACCATTTCTGTCTGAGCGCGGACCCATCTCAGTTAGATGCCTGGCCACACTGCTGCTCCCGCATTGAAGAGTCTATTTCTTTTTTTTAACCCTCTCAATTTAACATGCTACATTGTTTGGCAACTAAATTGCGCTGAAGTACCTCCTATCCCCTTGATTTTCATGTAGTTTGGTTTGCCCTCTCTCTCTCTCTCTCTCTCTCTCTCTCTCTCGCCTTAAACAGGCTTTTATTTCTCAAGAGTACACAGCCTTATAGACCCTACTTAGCGTAGCGCCTAAGAGATGTTTCTAGTCCTTTTTTGGAGACTCTAACCCATAGATAAATTCTTGCCCTACAATATGCCTGGGTGATGAGGGGGGGAATGCGAAGTGAATCTATGTCAGCAACTTATCCCTCGTAGACAGAGTCTACAGATTCGCAGGGAATACTGCGCACGGGTATTGATGAAGTTCGCCGTCCCACATAAAAGTCCATAGATGATATCCCCAGCCGAATCCAACCGAGTTCAAAGTGCCGGGAATGCTGATCCAGCCTTACCCATACAGGGATGTGCGCCGGCAGTCCTGGCGGCGCCCTGGTTCGGGACTCAACCATCGAATACTGTACAGTGGCCAGTCCCCAGAGATAGATGCGGAGAAATGTACATCCGCGAGTGCGCCGAGAAGAACTACTACCTGCAGCGTACTTCCTCCTAGGGCCACCTCTAGCATAAGTTCTAAAAGGAATACTGTCTTTCTTGCAAGTCGCGGTTGGATCTGAAGGACGCCGTCGGCGCATGTGTTTCCCGCCGCGCGGCTATTTTCCGCCGAAAGGAATCCCGTACCTGTGCTAAGATCCTACTAGCGTATTGATGGTGGAAAATAGCCGAGGACCCCCGATGGTGTTTATTT
Source organism: Diplocarpon rosae (assembly GCA_032760415.1). Classification (NCBI taxonomy): domain Eukaryota; kingdom Fungi; phylum Ascomycota; class Leotiomycetes; order Helotiales; family Drepanopezizaceae; genus Diplocarpon; species Diplocarpon rosae. The sequence goes on from JAUBYV010000011.1 coordinate 306,128, forward strand.
CGAGGACGGTGGATCACGCACCGGACAGTCCTCCGGCATCTTCGGCTCGTAGCATTTAATTTTCTTCGCACAAGTAGATTCTTGTCTCCTCGGTGGGGAAGTAGTATTCAGTTGGGAGAGGGGCCGGGAGAGGGTAGGGGGGTTTCTTCATCTCGGATGCGAAATTAAAAATAATCGGGGGGTCCTCGACGCTATGACGCCAAGACCGCAGGAGTTGATCATATACTTCCTCCGAGACTTCTTTCGAACCGACACCTTCGATGCAATGCACAAAAGCTACATCTAAGCTGATCTGTCGGAAGCAGAAGCGTAAAGTCTGACGGCGGTAGGAAAAAGTGGAGGGGGAGTGGATCAGAAGCCTTTTATAGGTAAGCTTCTAAAGTTTATACACCAGATTGGTGAAACAAGCTTCTGCTGCTTTCCTTTTCTCGTATTTTCTCTTTAGATTTCATGACATTGTATTCTTACTTGTATATGCGTGAATGTTTAGTATCTGAAATCTATATAGACTTGAGCAGTGTAGTATAGTAAAAATGTTTACATGTTATGGTTATTCCTGATTTGATTCTTAAATAATGTCCCCCACCCCCCCCTCTGATCAGCGAGTAAATACTTTACAGTAGACAGAACCGGTTGTGCAACGGAAGGCTCATGGTGAGCAAGGTGAACAAAGAGTGATGTTTAGGTAAGAAGGTGGTTCAATGATGAATGAAATACACACGTTCGCAGATATCGATTACTTTGTAAGCGGGTGGTTGATTATAGTCATGATTCTGCGAGTCAACAACGAGCAGTACAAGCCACCCGACTGTTTCAAAGGAGATTGATCGTCGCAGACCTATGATTAGCGAGCTTCCCCCCTGAAGCTAATAAATACTGATTAGTAATATTCCGATTCCGATTTTTTTCCTATAAACATGTTTACCTACTTTTGTTCCCATCTCGCAGATGCAATAGGCAGAAACCTAATTGTCGGCATCTTATCAAAAAAGAGAATAGCTACTCGAAACAGGATATTAGGTTCTGGCTGCAAAGCTGACTTCCAGATGAAATCCCCAGCTTGAAAATTTAAATGCTGATTAGCAAATGATCTCAAACTCATAGTGTAATTTTGCTAAGTTGCTTGCGAAAAGATAATATAAATTATAACAAGTTACCAATACCATGGCCCGTGTTGGTATTTGTGTTTAGATAATTATATTTTCAATGGTAGTAGAGGTTCCATCAATAATTGCAGGCCTCTATCGTCTGCGGGGGAGAAATGAGTAGTGTCATGTCCCCTCTCCTCTCCTTTTGTTGAATCTCAAACCCCTAAGGCATTGGTACAGGACTAGAACCTTGTCTGAGTAAGCTTCTAAGGTATGTTGGAAGTAACCCAAATTAAGTCAACCCCCTGCCGTTCTTTCAGAAAAAAATATGCACCACAAACTTGTCTCTCACTTTTTTTTATTTTTTTTTTAATCGAGCAAATACATTCAGCTATTCGGAAAGCTCGACATAAATTAAACCTTGAGAAGTGACATATTTGATGCTCATCTTGGAGGTTAAGGACGTGGGCTTAGTAAAGACCGTTCACAATCCTCTTTTTCCTCCGCCGGGGATCTAAACCCCGCTAGTCGTCATTTCTTGACGTGAGAATAAGACAAAATTTTGAAATATTGTTTTAGTAACTACTTCATACAACCTAAATAGCCAAAATACTGATTAACTTTTTGTAGACCAAAACGAGCATTTTTAGATAGCAGTTTCGAGTGACTTTAATTTTCTTACGATATCGTTGGGTTCCGACTAATTGATTTCACCATTTATTTAGGTGCTGATCAGTAGAGTTTTCGATCCATCATCTGTGATGAGACGGAGTAGGGCTTCTCCGTGGCATTCCCGATCTCTGACGGAGGATGCCGAGCAGGAGAATCGTCGAGATTGTTGAACACCAGTTTTATCGTGGTGGCATTCTATGGTATTCCATTCGGATTTCAGTTTAAAATGCCATGAAACGTCAATGTCAAAGATTGGTTTGGATTCAGAACATTCGCCGTGCAAACTATCCTTTTAACTTCCCCAGCTTTTGGCTTTTATTCTCCGACGCCACGCAAAGCTCTCTCAGATTGGTTCGCACGTAATACGAGCTTCCAAATGTGTAATTATGTTCACAAATTATTGCATCTTACAGTCAGCAAAATCGTAGAAGAATGATATTTCAAAGTATCACAAACTTGTGAATACCACCTCACCCCTGGAGACCAAGACGCAGGGTTCTCCAGCAAACACTTGAACACTTATGATGCAACCGAGTCTCGGTTGAGACGTACCTCCTGGTACTTTAATAGATAAGTATAGCGGGGAGCTCCGAAAAACAACGTTACAATCATTTACAGGGAGATCATCTGGAACTTCCGAAGTGAAGCAAGCGCTTCGATACACTTTCCTAAAGTACTCGCTAGCCAGGTACATGGCAGGGCTTGTGTCTTGCTCGTTTGGGACGGCAACATCAAAAGGGTCGCGGAAATCAACAAAACGTGATTCTGAGGATCGAATTGATTGCAACGTTGGGTCTGCATACAAATATAGTTGCTTTGCATACCCAATTCGTGCGCGGTACCTATCGATCCTTGAACTTCCTCTCAGAGAGTATCAATTGCTATAAAGATCCCTCGTCATCCTCTACCTCACTCGCCAGTTCACGCTTGTATCTGCTGCTCTATGCTCATCATGTCAATCCTCTCAAAGTTCGTGCAGTTCCTTGTCGTCATTGCCGCAGTCAATGGCTCGCCTCTCGAGCGTCGCGGTGTCGGGACTCTCCCTGCGCACGAGATCGTAGGACTCCCCGAAGCAGTCCCAAACAACATGACCGGACTGCTCTACAAAACATATCAGCCTTTCATACATGTGCTGAATGGATGTTTACCATTCCCAGCGGTTGACATCAACGGCAACATCAAGTACGACAAGTCAACTTCCCCTTTCTCTAGCGATGTGCACCTGCTAACATATCCAGCGAGGGACTGCCGATAACTGGCGGAGAGGAGAACGACTGCAGCAGCAGCGTGGGCCAGATCTACGCCCGTGGTCTCCAGGGCGAGAATGGCAGCTACGCGATATTGTATTCCGTGTACATGCCCGTGGACTCGCCTTCGCCCGGCCTCGGGCACCGTCATGAATGGGAGGGCGTGATCATCTGGCTCGCAAACAGTAGCGCGACAACTGCAGACAATATTCTGGCCGTGTGCCCTTCCGCTCATGGGGGTTGGATCTGTAGCACCGAGTTCTTGCTATCTGAAACGGGGGCGCTGCTGTCGTACTTTAGTATTTGGCCCGTGAATCATCAGATGGGGCTCAGCGCTGTCAAGGGAGGGCAGCAGCCGCTGGTTGCCTGGGAGTCGATGTCTGATTTGGTGAAGGGTGCATTGCAGACGGGTAATTTTTCGACGGCGACTGTGCCGTTCAAAGATTCGACATTCAGGGAAAACATTGCGACAGCTACGTTTTGAGGGGAGATGGAGGATGTTCATGGTTCTATAAATCTCATTAGTCTAAGATCAGGAAAAGATTTGAAATGTCCTTGGTGGTGAGTTGTATCCTGGGGAAAAGACGTCTCTGGTTGGACGAACTGCACTTGGGAGTCTTTTGGAGCAAATAAGCGAGCTAAATGTCAACAACGACCAAAATATTCGAAAAGCCTCCAAATCTCACATACAGCACAGTGAAATACTTACTTGTCCATAGGAGGTTAGAAGTGGCATCTGATCTTGTCCGAAAGAATGAGATGTGGATTGTGGAGAGGGATGAAGAAAAGACGTCTTTATCTCTTTGTTTCTCTCTACTTGAAGCTCAGTACCATTGTTACTCTGAGACCTGGGCCCAAGTAAACAGGATGTCCAGAATCATATTTATTTCCACCCGAAAGAAAGAAGCAGTTTCCAAGGATTCTACGTTCAGAGAGACGAATTCTGGTCTCGTAGCCGGTCTCTCAAACCGTGTGTACACAGTAGGGCTTGAGCCGAATAGAATACGTAAGCCCAGCTAGCCATGGAAACGCCAGCATCGCGCTCTAATTTCCCTCTGAACCAAGCCTCTGGTTACTTGATCGACTGAGTCCCTTATCGAGGATCTGGATCTATCAGAACACGTTTTCTGTAACAAAGTGGATCTGACACCACCGATGCGGCGGACTACGAATGTCTCGCACGTGAAGAGACATGAGTTACTAGCCTCAAGACGAATTCATACATGGTGGCTCAATATATAATCTTCCCAGCCCGCTCCGTACTGGTCCAGCCCTTCCTTCACGAATGCCTGCCGTAAACAATAGCTATACAGATTGAAGCACGGTAGTCCAAATTCTTGACGACTTACAACAGGTTTTTCCAAGTCTGTATAGACGCAACGGCATCTGCACTTCTCAGGTCCGAAGCAATTTACAAACCTCTCTATCTGTGAGAGAGAAGAATGACCGCTGAAGCATGCGACCTCTCGGAGATGTGGAGGCGTTTGAGATCTATCATGGTACATAGCAAGGCTGGCTCCCCACCTCCGCCCACTGTCAGGTCTGCCTCGAACTCGGATCGAGCCCTTGAAGAGCGTGGTACCCGGTGGTGATGAGCAGAAAACAGGCCGGTCACTTTGTTGGGGAAGATCAAGATCACGTGGGTCCTGTATTGTCCTGCGTGGGACCTTCTTGTCTGTGCCTTACCGAGGTAGGCGACCACACCTACCGTACTACCTCTCTGGAGGGCCAGCACGGAGAAGTAGCTCCGATCAGAGACCTTTGGCCTGGTGGTAGAGTCTTCTGGCACGGTTGGGTCTGTGCAGAGCCGCCAAGAAGTTCCGGGATTAGTCGATATATATACTTTGGTACTTTCATTGTTTATATATATATATCTATATATCTATATGTATACATCTACATCTATCTTCCCTAGCGAGCTAGCTACCTCCACACTCGGATCATCAGACAGGCGAGGGAGGGCCTTCGGACAGATCTCCACCTGGCTGCAACGATAGAATCTCCAAGGCACGGCTCGTCTCTGCGTGTCACCCCTCTCATCCATCCGTCTCCCTTCCTTGCGGTTGAGGGTGTGCGGCGCGACAGGTCGATGCAGCTCATTCCTCACGCGACCCGAGATGAGGCCTGCCGCGACCTCTGTACAGATACGAGCAGCGACACTACCCGAGGTACCGACAGCAGCCCGACCGTGAGATGGTCTGCTGACTGGGGGATCGTCCTGTTCATGCATCCTCCCGCCACCCTCTTTTCCTTTCTTTTCCTCTCCTCCCCTCTCCTCTCCTCTGCTCTTCTTTACTCTTCTTTGCTTTTCCGTATCGAGTTCCAGATGAGAGCGAGCGGAATCCCCGTCGAACAAATGCAATAAGACGCATCTGGCAGAGAAGGGCATGTCAATATTAAGCATGTCAAGCTTTTCTTTTTCTTTTCAGGCTCGAGCCTCGGCGCGCCGGGTATGGCTTGGCAGGAGGCGGGGGCGGGGGCGGGGGCGGAAGGGGGGGGGGGTCGTTCTACCGCTAGGGGTCTTGGCGGGCGGACAAGAGGGTAGATGTGGAGTTGGCCATCAGCACCCTCGGTGAGAGCTGAGCTGGACCCAAAGGTGGAGAGAAGATAGAGAAGATAACTATTGAACTGGGCGCTGAGGGACGTTACGTGTGCGCTGAATTCGATGCCGATGCCGACAGATGCCGTAGACAGTCGGTACCTCTTCCTCCTACCCGGACAAGGAAGTGAAGTATGAAGAACTTTCGTATATCTGCCGGTAAAGTATAAACTGCGGTCTACAGTACCATACAGTAGTACAGTACATAGGTCAAGTCCTTATCTTGGCCCTAGTCCGTACCCTTACCCGCAGCCGTCCCCATACCCGTCACCTTCCCCATGCGGCCATGGTATTCCCCCATCTTTTGTCCCTCCCTCATGCATTTGACCCCTGGTCATGGGGGTAGTGGTGGTTGTGCCTGCAGCCGTGGACCACCAATCACTACGCGTCGATTGCAAAAAAACCAGATGGAGACGATTCCCCTTCTCTGATTGGACGGAGGGCCACGGTACTGGGATTTTACTTGACACTCCAGGGCTTCCCTCTCCACACGCCTGAGGTGGACATGGAGCAAGTGGTAGAGATACGGGTGGAGAGAGAGATGGAGAAGAGAACAGAAGAATATCATAAGAAAAAGAGAATAAAACAAAAGAAGAGGAAGATGGACAAGAAAGAAGAAGAAGAAGAAGAAGAAAGGAAACGAGCAAAAACCCCCGCTTGCATCGACTTGCTAGTCGTCGCCCACCTCGGCCCCCTCGGCCAGCTCCAATCCACGGGCTCTGCGCTATCAGCAGATACAGCAGATAACATATCTTATCCGACTCTCACAACTGAGGTGGACGAACTATGTGTAGACCAAGCATGCTGCTGCTGCTGCTGCTGCAGGCCGGCTACACAAACCAAGAACACACATAAAGACCCGACTCCCCTCTCACTCTCCAGATGTCGAGACCGTACCCATCCTTGGCGACGACGAAGCTCCAGTCACAATGGGTACGTACGTTCCATTCCATCATCCTGTGTGGTGTCGCGTCGGGCTCAATGTCGGGGGAGTCAAGAGGCAACGAGTGGCCATCCCGAGGTCGAGGCATCAGCTAACCCTCATCTTCCTCCCAGCAAACATCGCGGTTGACGCCAACACGACCCTCCCCGGGACGGGCAACGATCACGACGCCCACCTCGATCTCGCCGGCAAGCACTCCTTCGTCGCCACCGACGGCGAGCGCAACTCCATCGGCGCACACGTCAACGAGCCCACGGAAGAGGAACGTCACACGTTACGCCGCATTCCGGGAGCCGTCCCCTTGATCGCCTACGCCCTCTGCTTCGTCGAGCTTGCGGAGCGGGCCTCGTACTACGGGGTGCAGCCGCTGATCGGGAACTTCGTCAACCGGCCCCTCCCCGTCGGCGGCAATGGCTACGGAGCGCCCAAGAAGGGCACCCAGGACACCGCCGGGGCCCTGGGCATGGGCACGGTCAAGGCGAGCGCCGTCGCGCAGTCCTTCAACATGCTGGTCTATGCGCTGCCCATCTTCTTTGGCTGGCTGGCCGACACCAAGACGGGTCGGTACCGGATGGTCTTCTGGGGCGTCGTCGTCTGCGGGGTTGCGCACGTGCTGATGATTGCTGCGGGGGCGCCGCAGCTGTTGGCAGATGGAGGGGCCAAGGCTCCGTACTTCATCAGTCTGTACATGCTGGCGATCGGGGCGGGTAGGTGATACGCGCGGGGTTGACAATGGCCGTTGACTGACCACGTCTAGCCATGTTCAAACCCTGCATCTCTCCCATGCTTTTAGATCAGATGAAGGAGACCAAGCTTACCAGCAAGACCCTCTCGACCGGCGAGAAGGTCGTCATCGATCCCGAGGCCACCACCGAGCGTGTCATGCTGTGGTTCTACTTGATGGTCAACATTGGGGGCTTCTTCAACGTGGCAACCAGTTACGCGGAGAAATACGTCGGGTGGTGCTTGGCATTCGGCCTGCCCTTGATCGTGTACCTTCCCCTCCCGCCTCTCCTCATCTTCTTGAAGAGGCGCCTCGTCATGAAGCCGCCCGGGGGGAGTGACCTGGCCAACGTCTTCAAGATTCTCGGCATCTGCTTCGGTCGTGGAGGGTTCGTCAAGATGTTCCAGCGAAACGGGGGATTCTTCGAGGCCGCCAAACCCTCAGTCATGGCTGCCTCGGGGAGGCCCCAGGATGTCCCCTGGAACGATCAGTTTGTCGACGACGTCCGCCGGGCATTCTTGGCGACGGGGATCTTCATGTTCTTCCCCATCCAGAGCATCAACGACAACGGTCTCGGTGGGGCTCAATCGGCTCTGACGACCATGCTCAAGACCAACGGCGTCCCGAACGATGTCATCAACAACATCAACCCCTTTGCCATTATCATCTGCGCACCACTCCTCAACTACGTCTTCTACCCGTTCCTCAGGCGACGCAACATCCACTTTGGAAACATCGCCCGCATCACGACAGGTCTGCTCCTGTCTGCCATTGGGGGTATCGGCTATACCGTGCTCAACTACTACGCCTACAAGCTCGGGCCGTGCGGAGATCACGGCACAAGCAGCACCTGCGTCGACGCCGACGGGAACGCCCTCGTCTCCAACATCACCATCTGGTACACCGCCATCCCGGTCGGCATCGGTGGAATCTCGGAGCTGTTCGTCAACATTCCCGCCTACGGGATGGCCTACTCCATGGCACCGAAGAACATGCGAGGTCTCGTGTCCGGCATGAACCTGCTGTCCACGGCCATCGCATACGCTCTCGGGCTCGCCTTCTCGGGCCTGATCAAGGATCCCTACCTCACCTGGGTCTTCGGCGCCCCGGCCATCATCGGCTTCGTCGCCGCGGCGCTCTTCTGGTGGCTGTACCGGGACCTGAACCACGACGAGTATGACGTCAGCGATAATGACTACGAGAAGAAGACGCAGGAGGATGAGCAGGCGAGGGAGATTGCTAGTAGTGGCGAGAGCGTGGATGAGAAAAAGGCGCTGAGAGACGTAGAGACGTTATCCAAAAGCCAAGGTAGCTGAGAGTGTCATGCGGAAGCCTTCTGTTTGCGAATTTTTACGCAGGAATGATATGATACCTTTGGTGTTGAGAAAGCAGTAGTTGATGGTCTAGTCAGCTCTGGCTCTGCGGCGCGGCGCGGGGTCGATCTGTCAACCCGACGGAGCAGAGCTGAATAAACGATTTCCACAATACACCCGCCGTACCCAGATTTCTCGGGTAGCGAGTGAATAGTGGCTGTTTTCTGGATGATGAGCGTGGAAATGCTTTATTTCTTGGGAGAAAGATGTAAAATGACTTGAGGGGGCGGGGGGGGGGGGTTGAAGCGCTGTGTTGCGGGGGGAATCGGGATGTGGTTATGTTGCGTTGTTGATTTGAGAATATTTGAGTCCTTGTTACGTGATAAAAGCGAGCTGGAAAGGATGTCATGGGTGAGAATCCGATAGCTATTTGATCGTTTTGCAAATACAGAAAGTTCTGATAGGAAATGGAATCATACCCTCTCAACCTTGATACCGTGCGTGAACAGAACAACAAATGTCAACAAAGCCCGCCAATCGCCGACCCCGTCGACCTCGCTAAGCGTCCCCGGCCGCAGCTCTCGCCCCCCCCGCCAACCCCACCTTTCTCAACCTCCACGGCAAAACCAGATTCACGTGTCTCGCAATCCGAGCCGCCTCTCCCGTGACATACACACCCGCCACAGCATCCCAGATCATCATCATCGAGAGTGACCAGACCCCAAACATTAAAACTAAAAAAAACATTGAGAAAACTTCCTCCGCCGTACTGCATCCCTCTCCCGCCCCGAGGCCCTGCGGGATCACGAGACGCGTTCGTCGGGACACCACAGCAACAGCAACTGCAACAGCAACAGCAACAGCAATAGCAGCAGCAGCAGCAGCAGCAGCAAAAGATGTGTATGAAAACCACATGCGCGAAATGCCGTAGGTTTGCTCCACAGTCCACTCCTCGCCTACCCTGTGAATGAAAGTCCTAACACGAAGGGGGCGGGGGGAAACAGAAAAAACGACCTGGTTCGGCTGCGGCTTGCACATTCCTTCGGTGCTGGATGGGGTTGCAGAGGAGGAGCGCTGCTCTGTATGTTCTCTCTCTCTCTCTCTCTCTCTCTCTCTCTCTCTCTCTCTCTCTCTCTCTCTCTCTCCATCTTTCCTTGCTGCGATTAAGATCTTCGCTCGAGGTGTGGTGGGGAGCTGACTGAGAGCAGTGCGAGCCCAAAGTCGAGCGCGACGGCAAGCAATACCCGCCGAAGGGCGTGAGTCCGTACTGAGTCCCGGCCCCCGGTCCTGCTGCGGTGTTTGGTGGGGCTTGGCCTTTGGATGGGTGGAGGGCGGGTTGAGACAGAAGTGAGATGGAGTATCAAGGCTGGGGAGGAGAGGAGGTTTTGAGCGGAGTTCGGGCTGGGGCTCGGCTTTGGAGTGGGAGGGTAAGGATCTGCTCGGCGTCAGCGTCGTTCTAGGGAGTCCAGACTCGCATTGGAATTGCATTCATCCACGCTGGGGGCGAGCTGCACTCTGCTGGGGATGTGCATCAACGATAGTGAGCATGGCATGTTTCCAAATTCACTTCTCGGAAACGGATCTCGGGAAAACCGATCTGACGGTAAATCCATCTCAATCTTGCTGCCCTTGACAAACCGCCCTCGATCATACTGCCGCGGCCATTGCACTTTGACACCAAGTCTATGCGCTCCCCCTCAGCACCCACTCGGGCTCCCGCAAGAACTTGCCTCCCGATTAACACGAGATCAGCCCTCGCCAGCCCGCCTTTCTCTTCCGTCATCTCCATGGTATCTTCCTCGTCCTCAACGATCTTCTCCGCAGCCTCGGCCTCGGTCATCAGACCCACGGCTCCAATCAAGAAGCCCTTGCTGCCCGCTTCATACAACTCTTTGCGGATCCTGCCCGCGATGCCAACTTGGAAGTCGTTGAACGGCGCCACCATCGGCGACTCGTTGTTGCCTCCTGAACTGACATCCAAGAGGTCGACGCCCAGGGACGGTAGCAGTGCCGTCAAACGACTCGCGGTCTCTCTCATCTCTTGATATTCAACTAAGCCGAGGAATTGAGACCTGACGAGTTGTCTCTTGACGAGATGCGATCTGCAAACAGGCTTACTGTAGCGACAGGGCGATAACATCCGATCCGAAGATCCCTCGAAATCTTGAAAGATAACTTCTCCCAGGCTCGGTCAAACAGCAGCAGTGAACGAATCTGAATAGACGGGTGTTGCCCTTCTGGATGCATCTACTTTTGATATCTTTGGGGTTGGATATGGGGCGAGTACGATTCTTCTGTATTTTCTTCTTCTTCGTTGTTTTTCCTTGCGTGCCGCCTTTCCCTTCCCCTTTTGTTACTTTCCCTCCCTCTTGTCTCCATCTATCTATCCATCCTAGAACAAAAAATGGAAGGTAGGAGAAAAAAAAAAGGCAAAATTTTACACCACAAAAGTTCGTAAGAATGGCAATAATAGTGATCATGATAATAATAATTCAAGGCCACAAGCTCGCCTTGACCCTTCCCCCCTCGTCCTCGGGTCCAAAGACGACACTGAGTGTGTCCTCGAAAGACATTTCCCCTTCTTTGGCGCCTTGGTCGATCCCCGTGTCAGCTGAGGCGCTTCCCTCTTCTTCTCTCTCTTTCGTCTCGCCGTCGCGGGCACTGGCAAAAGTACCCATGGAAGCAGCGTCTCCTCTCTTCGCCATTCCGCGGCTGAGAGGCTCACGTCGCCTCCCTCTCGACCCCCGCCCACGCGTGTGCGCATCTCGCGTCTTTTTGGAGCGGGGCGAGTCCCGTCTCGTCTCGTCCCATCTCTCGCTCTCATCATCCCCTCCCTCGACGACATGCCTCCTCATCGCCACCCCCCAGCTTAAACTACTCTCCCACTCACCCCCAAAAACGCTCGCCCGGAGGAAAACCTCGGCCTCCACCACCCCCTGCACATCCCACCCCATCCCGCTCCAAACCCCCCACTCGCTCTCCATCCCCTCCCTCGGCCTCCAGGTCCCATCGGGGTCCCGCACGCCGAGGAGCCGCTGCGTCGTCTCCACCGTGATGTTGTGGCGCCTCTTTGCCGTGGCGGTGAAGGCGTCGACATCTTCGTCCGTGGACGCCGACGAGGAGGCAAAGATGATGTCGAGGTGCGACGTTGACGCGTGAGAGAGGAAGTTAGTTTCTTGCACTGCGTAAGGCGTCCATCCGGCCGCGGCGGCGTCTTCCCCCGTCCGCAGGTGGGCGCCGTAGAACATGCTCGGCTGCACGCCGCCGGTGGCGTCGAAGCCCAATGCGTGTTTCTCGTCGAGGGCCCAGAGGACGGCGGCGGCCACCCGGCGGACGTCTGGATTGGGACGGAGCAGACGCCCGAACGAGGAGACGAGATGCGGGGCGTCGTAGGAGAGGGGGAAGGAGAGGAGGGAGGGGGCGACGCTTATGAGGAGGGGGAGGTCCGCGGATGGAGGCGTCGGGTGCTCGATTGCGAGGTAGTCTGCGAATCTCGCGGACCAGTTGCCTGGCTGGGAGAGGATGGAGCCGTTGATGAGCGAGGAGGCGGGTTCGAAGGAGGTCGGGACCAACGGGATGGGCCTGGCGGTCGAGGGCAGGTAGAAGAGGTCGTTGAGGTGATGGATGAGGCTGATCTGGGGGCAGGCCGATGAGAGGTGTGTGGTGAAGTGGGAGAGGTCGAAGAAGTGAGAGAAGGGGAAGGGGACGGGGGGGGCGTCTGGGGTGGTGGTGTGAATGTGGATTTGAGGGGTTATGATTGAGGTTGCTGGAGGTCGTTAGCTTTTGTTGCACACGTATGTACATATCTTTTTTCGACCCCGGCAAGAAAAGTAAGAGAAGCAAGAAACGAAAAGAAGGCCAAACACACCCCCAGCTTCAATAGCATATCTCAAACAATTCAATATCACATTCCTCACATTCGCCACGCCCCCCTCCGGCGCCTCACAGCGAAAGATCAACCCCGGGATCCATTTCCTGCTGCCGCACAGCTGCACCAGCGTACGATTGTCAAAGCGCCCGTCGATCTCGTTGTCGTCGTTCAGCAAGTCGGCGACGAACTGACTCTTACGGGAGGGGGGGTGTTTGCCTGGTATGGAGGGTAGGGATGAAGAGATGGCGTGTAGACGTGTGGGCGAGGCGAAGAGGTTGAGTGCCGTGAGCAGGATGGAGACGGAGATGAGGGCGAGTTTGATGGTGGTGGGGGAGAGCATTTTTATGACCTCCTCGCTCGCTCGATTCGTGATCTCGGTCCGCACGTAACATGAGAGATAGGAGAGGGAGATACTTCAAGAAATGGAAGGATGGAGAGGAAAAAAGTTTAGGGGAGGAGAGTACATTCCTGTCTCATCCCTTGAGCAGGGCAGCACATACATCTCCAGAGGGATATCGAGTCGCTTCGAGGAGGATGAGATGTGACGCTACTGGTGGTGGCTGGAACTTGACGAATGGGACATTGTTGAGATTTGTTCTCTTTTGATATGACATGCGGGGGAATTTGTTGGCGAGCTTTGGTTCCCGGGACTTCTTAGAGTTCCTCTGAGCTGGGTCCCAACGAGAAAATACTCAGAGTCCAAGGCAGAGACGAGGTTTGGTGAAGCCTCGACTCGGAGTTTGGGCTGCTCTGTATTCCGCTTGAACGTATACTTATGGGCTGGCCAAGGACTCGGCGTATTCCAACCGCACTAAATCTCTGTTCATGGCCGGTAAAGTTCTCAAGCGGTGCATTATGTGATGTCTGATTGGCGATGTCCATCGCAGAGGGAGTGTACGCAGAAGTTAGCCGGATGATGAAAAAGGAGACAGATCATAGCCGAGTTGGAGCTGCTCGGTACGCGTTGGAGGAGGGATACAACATACGCACGATTAAAATGTTGCTGAGGACTTGAACCGTACCGTACGACAGGATCGACGCGGTTCCTGGCGAGCGAGCGGAAGATCATCGCCTCGACAAGTAACTCCCGAGACACGAAACCATGCGCAAGGCCAACCTGGGGGCTTGTACTGTGCTTCGGCGCAGGCGTAAGACACACGACACGAATGTATGTTGAACCTTGCAAGCCCACGAATCACCCTCCCTGAATCAATAGGGTATCTGATTGCATCGATAAATAGTATTTGGCCTGCACAACGTACTTGGTATCCGGGAGGGACTTTTAGTCTCAGGGGACTATCGGTACCTTACTTGAGCACGGTCTGATGTTTCACGGTTACTAGAATAGAATCGACCAAGTGCATTTGTCTATCTATCTATCTATTTATTTATTTACTGACTTACTGACTTATACATTGTGTAGTAATTCTACCACTGCGAGTCTGATAGTCAAGAACTTCAAAGTATCTTGGTGCGGAGAAGAGGGAGCAAAACTCCGTAGTCAGTCATAATATCTACGCGTAAGACCCTGGGCGTATTATTACAATGCACCATCCCCGTGACCATAACTTCATACTAATCCAGATTGTCAGTTACCTACTGTACATCCACAGCTTGGCCTGGGTGAGGGTCACGCGCTTTTACGTCCAAAACAGGTCATAAGTATATTTACCCCTTACGAGGACGATACTTCCTTACAGCACTTGGCCCTCATGAAATTTGTCAGCACCGGCAAGTCTGTGCTATGAACCATCTTATTGACCGGACCATTCTGTCCTCCTTGCTATGGTTAAGCAGAAACTGTCCACCGAAAAGCTGATAAAACCCCAGCTCCCACGCACCGTCAAGTACCAAGCTTCAATCCCATCCCAGCTTACTTTTCCTACCTCGTGACTCGACTCGACTCGACTCGGTACCAGAGACAAGCGAGTAGAGGACAGTCAGTACGAGAGCGCCAACCAAAGAGCCGAACGCGTACAGCACGTGTCAATTTGGTTTTCTGCCTGCTGCACGTATTCTGCGAACAAACGGCAAGACAATGCCGCAGCATACGAACGCTCGCTCGTTGCAGCGCGGGGAAGGGCTGTTTCCTGTTTTACTGATAGCGTTGGAGGGCACGCATGTTGCGTTCGCATCTGCATCTATCTCCGCATCTGCATCTGCTTCTGCTTCTGCTTCTGCACCGGTCTAGGATATGCCATTCGCTGGTCCCGTCGGCTCTGGGGATGAGGTGAAGGGAGGTGGGAGGCGAGGTGGGCACGTTTACCACTTCTGACCGTGTGCCTTGCAGCGGCAACGGCAGCTGGCGACCGCTCCAGGCATGAAACAAGGCCGGCGGGAGGGTATACGGCTTGTGCGAATCGAGGTTGAGCAGGACAGGTGCTCGGCGTCTTAGATGCGGACGAAACCCGGGGCTTGTATGCCAGGAGCACAAGCACAGCGGTTGGGAGAAGATGGTTGAGAGAGCGAGCAGAAGAAAAGAGACAGAGACCGAGGGAGAGAGAGACAGGGGAGGGGTGGTGGGATAGAACGCAGAGCGCGACGCGTTTGCACGGAAAACAGCGACACGCGTTACGGCAGAGAGCCGACGACGAACGACAAGGTCGATTGGCTGAGGAGGAGGTAGTAGTAGTAGTGGTGGTGGTGGTGAGTAGTGGAATTGCACATTGATGAGGAGCCGGGGGAGGCTTATACACATCCAGTCCCTTTGGTCCCTCGGGTCCCTTGGGGCCCTGGGTGAACTTGGTCCCAGTTGTAGCCGCCAAGTCCACCTGCAAACTGCACTTTACCCGGGCCCACATGGGCACAGTCGCCGCTCTGAGGTCGGAAAGATGCGTACAGTACGGCAGGTGTACAGTTCAGTACAGTACAGTACATGTACATGTACTAAGGTTGTTCGATACAGTAAGGATTTGGGTTGCGGAAGGAATTGCATTGGATTGCCAGGAATGGGCAGGAATTATTGTTTGTTTACGTGATGGAAACTTCTCGGGCGCATGGGAAGGAAGAGAAAGATGGGGGAGAAAAATAGATCACAAATGGATCAATGGAGAAATGGATGAAGCGGTGGATAAACAAAGTCCTGTCAGGGAACGGGCTGGACGAAGTGGTCCGTTGACGAGTAGATGAACAGACAAGTAGATCAGTGGAGCCGGGCATCAGTACAGTACATACATACTGTACTGTACTATACAGCAGACAGGTGGATAATCAGATAAATAGATGGGTAGCAAAAGTACATTCCAAAAGGATCATTTATGAGCTCGTAATTTTGCATCTACTTGTATGTATGTACAATACTGTAAATTCCCAATTCAAAAAGATTCTCTCCTATCTACCATTCTAATCGGATCGCGATGAGCCCACATCTACGATTTCCTGCACTTTTTGAAAAACATTGTTTTTTTTCACCTTCTCCACCGGCACCCAGCAAAAAAAAATCCTGTTCTTCTCCAACACAGCACCTGCCATTACTTGGCCGAGCGCCACACACCAAAAGGTAAGTAGGTAGGGTAGATTCAAGGGATTGTAGAAAAGAAAAACAAGAACATAAACAAAAACAAAAATACTTCAAAGTAAATCGCCCGATGCGGCAGCTTGTCTGGGACCCTCACCGCTTTAGATTCGCTGGCCTGTGCTTCTGCTATATGCACAGCTGATTGGCTGGCTGGGGTCTATCGATCGCCCAAAAAGCCCCCACCGCCTCCACTTGTGCGCGAAGTCAAAACTCTCTCTCACTCAACTACTCCGGGCCCCATCCCATTTCCGTCCCCCCGTGCACCCTCCCCTCCTCCCCCATCTTTTTCCCACGGCCTCCATCTCACTTCACCTCATCTTCGCCTCACTACAATCTCATCAACGACTCGCTACATACAATACACTTCTCTACGTCCGTCTCTTCGCCTTTTGCTTCATATCCACGCTCTTTACGGCGATAACGCCCAACGTCTCTGCCGATCCGCATACTTGCCTTCGCCTTCGCCTTCACCTCCAACTCCGACCGGAACGGGCATCGACAACCTTTCTCCAAGAGCCGCAGATGGGACCGTGATCGTCGTCATCCTGGAGGATCTGGGTCGTTTCGTTTCTGGCAGATTAGTTGGGTGGTTGGAGATAGATACCTCGCGACCTTCGGCCTCAAGTCGACTTGCTTTCACTTTTTTTGCGCCTCACTTTCGATCGACACTGCGAATTGCGTCCCCGATCGACAACTCCCTCTCGACCTCATTAAAATCCACGACATACGACTTGGACGCAGTGTGTACATGCGACCGTTTGCGTCGGTAAACACCGTCGGCTCCTTGCGTCGCTACCCTCCTCCCCACGTTTACATTCCACCCCGGGGCTCCCCACAATCAGCATGACAACTTCAAACGAATCGCGGACCCTACCGCGTGGCTTCAAGTACGAGCTGCCCAAGACGCCGGAGCCAATCTCCACGGAACCTCGACAACCGTCGCCTCCCCGTCAACGGTTGAAGGTTCGCCGGCCTAATCCGTCGTCCTTACACGCACCCACGCAACATTTCCTAGCATCAGTTGCGGCCGCAGACGTCCTGGTCCCGACAATCGAGGTGGCCGCGGGAACAGAGGACTTGGAGATGCCAGACAGAGAAGGACTGTCGATCGATGCATCCGCGTTGCGACCGCCACCTCAGTACTCGGCGCCCCCAACGACACCAGTTCCCATGCTGTCGGTCACGATGCCACTTCGACCTGACTGGAGCATGAGTGCGTCGCCGGGCGAGGATAGCTCTCTGAGATCGGCCTCGTCGCTCTCAGACGCATCGTACTACAGCGATGATTCGCTGTACGACGGCAGCATTGCGTCTCGCCCCTCGGATGACGGAAGCTGTACCAGTCCAGAGTCGGACATCTCAGATCCCTTCCAATTTCCGATCTGCGACAAGAAAGTTAAAGCCCGTCTTCGCGACGACACCTTCTGCCCACCCAATCCCCTCAATAACAAGATCCGAAGCAAGACACGCAAAGACGCCCCGTGGAGCAGCGATCAGAGCGCTCACCTCTGGTCAACGTACATGGTCTACTTGCAAGATCCTACGGTTACTCCGTTCCGCATCGGTGCCAGTGCTGTTCCACCTGAGGGGGTGTGTCACAGAGTCGCACGGGAAGCCAGACGCAGTTGGAGGGGTCAGAAAGCTGAGCCTCTCCGACGATCCTCGAGAATGTGCTCGAGTCTACGCTCATCTGAGGCGCCACAGCACGGCGGCAGCCCTCACCCGACCGAGACTGCCAAAGTCTACGGCACTTGGCCACACGCTAGCGGCGCCACCCGATCTCACCTGAGAGAGATGTGCCGGAGTAAGGACAGCAGCTCCGTCTCGCGATACCGACACCACCAATCTCCCGGCCCAACTCCCTTCACCAGGCTGCAATTCCGACCCAGAACTCCCGAGCCACCTGGGCCGTCTCGTGCTTCTTCGATCAGTTGCAAGGATATTGCCCTGTCGCTTTCTGCCACCACCGCTGACTCTATGCAACCAGAGGGGCCTCTGGCGCAGCTGGCTGTCGATAGCCCGACGGATCTCCTGGCTCGGAGACCGTTCGCACCGCTCGAAGAATTCAAGCCAATGAGCTTTGGCGAGTCACGCGGCTTCCCCATCTCGACACGCGGCAGGCTTGCATCCCCGTTCGTTGCCCGTACATATGGACCCTCGTCCTCCCAGAACTTCCAATCTCGTCCCTCTCCATCGCGCTCCCAATCAGACACTATTCGTCACCTGCGCTCGCCCCTGTGTGTCAACGCGTCTCACTCGCTGAACGGCACGCAAAAGCGACGAGCCCAGAATGATCTCGAGGAAGAGGAGCCGGAACCCGTCGGTGTGGTTGCTCGGCCGTCAGTCCTCAACGAGCAACTGTTTGGCACGCCTCTCAACCAACGACGGGTGCGCTGCCGCGGCTTCTCTCTGGGCGACGAGGCTCTACGACACCATAGCCGTGGTAGCGGCTTCTTTCAGAGGTCTCCCACGCCTGTCTTTGAATTTCCTGGGCTCCCACCACCCGACATCAAACCCCCCTCCGCTTCTGCGCTGATCGACCATCCAAATCCTCCCCCCTCCGCAGCCTTCGGCCCTCCTCGTCTCGGATCTCCCTTTTCTGAGTCGGGATCCAGTCAAACCTTCCCCCGCCGCCTCTTCCAAGACGGCTCGTCGACCATCCGCCGCTCCGCATTTGCCACGATGCATCAAACGCGGCACTCGATCGAGTCTTTCGATTTCGGCCAAGGTCCCAGCTTGCAGGGTCGGCTGGAGAAGCTCGATACCAAGCTCAAGGAAATCCGAGAGCGCGAGGTAGCTGCGAGGCAAAATCCTCAGTAGGCATCTTTTCGAGGATCTGCCAGTAGTATGTTCGAGTATTTTCTTTTTCGATAGGATCCGCTTCTTGCTACAGCGATGGTGCACCTGGATGCACACCGGCGATTGTCTCCAGACCACCTCGATACGATACATATCACGAATGACGAAGGGCAGCTGGAGAGGGCTGGCTGGCGTTTGGAAAATCTGCTGTTCTCTTGGCTCGGCGGCGAAGCTGTTTTGTACTGACCTGTCTGACTTTTCACTCGGCCTCTCACGAGCGGACCGGGCTTACGCGTCGCTGATACTTGCTATTTGTTTTCATGGGCGTCCGGTAGACTAGGTCATGCGATGTTTACATGTCACGCTGAAGCGGGAAGTCTCGAAATCTGGAACCTGGACTCGGTTCCGAAAGCATCGGGCATCGGGCACGGATCGTGCGAGACGGGATGGGATGGATGGTGTGGATTTGCACTGGGCGATCCGTTGCAGGGGATAACGACTGTAACGATTGCGATGAAATCTGAATCCTGATGAATTATGTCACAGTTTGAACGCTTCTTCTTGCTGTGACTTTGGGTTTCTACATGGTGGGAGAAGATGTGTCGGCAGGACATGGGATATGTGACGTGAGTAGGTGAAGCCATGTAACACGATTTTTACTCGAGAACATTCAAAAGTGAGTTTATCCATGTATGAAAAGTATGATGTGCGCTATGTGCTGCCCGTCACTCGCTATCCGATTCCTGTCGCGCGTCACCCGTTCTCCACCACCCGCTGCTCATCTCTCGTGCGCTCGCATCACACCTTACAAACGCAGACCCGACCCAGCAGATCTTCTCTTTAGAGACGCCTCGGGCTTGTCTCTGATCAGTAGATTTGGAGCGATAGCTGTGCTTCTACGCATGATTGCAGCCGGTACTGCGTGTTGTTTGTTTTGAGATTGACTAGCGAGGGGGTGGAGAGATGTGATGGGGGATGGGAGAAGAAGAGGAAGAAGAAGAGCTAGAAAAAGAAGAAAAAGAAGAAGGACAAGAAGAGGGAAGGGACGTGAGTTTTCGTTTGCAGGGATCGGAGGTTCAAGGGGGGAGGAAGATAGTAAGGTTAAGAAGGTGGGGAGGCGTAGAGGGAGATGGATAATATATTTATATATATATGTATGTATGTATTTATGTATGTAATAGAAGAGAAGAAGAAGCAGAAGGAGGAAGAGTAGGGGAGCCGAGGGGGGGGGAAGAAGGAAGTAAAGAAAGAAGCGAGACTGCTCGTCAGATGCTTACACGCAGATATATATATATATATATATATGTATGTATTGATCTGAGAATTCGGCGACCCGGCTACAACGAGTCGGGTGAAAATCTTCAGAAGCCACGCAAATGCGAATGTAAATGCAAATGCAATGCAAGCGACAAGCAGACGACTCGTACGCGATAGGTTTCTGCTGCGGTTGGATCTGGAACTTGAAAGTGCATAATAGCTTGGGTTTGTGCTGTAGTCTGGAGAGGGCGGTGTTGTGCAGAGTACTGTAGATAGGTAGACAGGATGGGGTGGGCTGGGATGGGATGACATGAGATGAGGTTGTCTTGCGTGATATGTATAATATGATGTGATATGATTTAATGGAATATGATTGATACGATATGATTAATGTGATATGATATGATGTGGACGGACGGTCGGGGTACTTAACCAGGGCAGGGCGGGGCGGGGCGGGGCGGGGCGAGGGGGCAAAGAGGTGTGTGTCCACTACAGCACATCGACCTGCTAGAGGCACCTCGCGCCGCAGGGAATCTTTCCATCATCGATAATAAACACAAGAGGGGAATACGAATACTACTGGAGGGTACGTGAGTAGTGTAATTGTAAACAGGTCCGTTAAAATAGCCTCGCATCCCCGCCCGCCATGGAGAAGTAGGACGTGAAAAGACGCGCCAACTTCCAACACACACGCCACAGAAATGCATCGCGCTTAGAAGAACCTGCTACGGGATTTGAACGCCGCGGATTTGCGAACGCAATGCCGGGATTGATAATGTACTGGGAGGTTTTTTGAGGTCGATCAGTTGCAGTGTAATGCGATCTTTTGGGATAGCGCCCGAGTTGGATGTTTTTGGTTGTGAGTGAAGAGGTGGATTGAGTTGGGAGTTTTATTTGGTCTTAAGGCGCAATAGCCGAGGGCACGTGTACAAGTACTGTATGTGTGGAAACCCTGCAATGCGCAAAACACCATCTAGCAAGCTCTGACTCGTCGTTCGCTTTCCCAGCGCTGAGCTCTTTTTCCTTTTACAGGAGTGCATCACATAGCTGGAAAACCATGTGTTTCTTCCACTATGTTGTCACGGTTCTCCCGGCGGCTTAGATATATGTCCTGCGCCACCCCCCACCTTTTGTAAAGATTTTCTTCTCGTAGTAATAAATAAGTATCTTCAGCATTTGCAGATGTGAAGTCCTCCGCCGCATCGCGATCAAGAAAAGCAGTTTACAATTACGGGAGCGTTCGAGAGTAGAGTGGCTGTTAGGTGCGGGAGAAAGAGAAGGATTGCGGTAGGAAGAATAGAGCAAATCGCATGAATTCGTATGCAAATGGCCGAGTTGTCCTGCGTCTCTTGTCAAGAGGTCATGTTCTAAGAAACCCGAGACTGTGCACTAAGAAGTAATCTGAGGAGGCACAGAAACCACTCACAACACCCTCTACCTTCACTACCGCTGAAGAAAGATGCCAGAGAGCAAGATCTCTTCTTCTTATTTTGGTTCTGGCTTCTATTCAAGCCCTAATCTCCCACATCCGAACTCTCCCATTCTTATTCCCCACAGCTAGCATATCGCTCTGCTTCCCAAACGCCACAGAAGTGATTCGACCCAGGGGCGTCTTGTCGGTCGGCCAATTCCTGTATACCGTACAGCTGGGCAGGTGCACCAACCGCAGCGCGTCTTTCTTCCCGCTGCTGCTGAAAGCCAGGATCTGCCCATCAGGACTAATCGTTAGATTACTAGTAGGGGTGACGAACTGATCGAAAGACTTCTTTGGCTGTGGCCTCTCGGAGATGGTAACGACGTTCTTGTCCGAGACGAACGTCCGCCGGTCGTAGATATTGACAATCCCGCTCTGAGAGCCGATGACGACCCAGCGATCGCCGCCCAGTGACTTGGGACCGTTCGGACCCCCGAGGGTAAGCACAGTAGGGGCATGGCCATCGTCGATCCATCGAGCGACGTACGACCTCGTCGCAAGACTCCATTCGGCAACCTCGCTTCCTTTACCCACGGCGGTCAACCCTTCGCCGTCACCCCACCACGCGTAATCCGCCACGCCGTTCGCTCCCTCGATCCGCAGTGATGCGATCCATTGTGTTGTCGTCGCGTCCAGAATGTTGATCGCGCCGCCTCCCTTCTTCGCGGAACCAACAAGCGCCATATACCTCCCGCACGGACTGAGCTTGAACCTCTCCATAGTCTTCTGCTCGTCTTTATGCCCGTGCACGCGAGTGACAGCCTCGATCGTCCCAGATGGCAGATCCCAGATATGAAAATAGCGCCGGCGGCCCGAGAAGAAGATTTTCTCACCTGCGGGTTGCAAAAAAGCCGAGGAATGGAGAGGTGTGTTGCCTACTTTGATGGCTGTGAGCAGCGGGTTGGGGGTGGGGTGTGCAGTAGGGTCGATGTGGTGGAGATAGAGCGTGGATTCAACACCAGACGACAGAAGGATCGGATAATCTGGGTGGAAAGAAAGTGAAGATACAGCAGAAGACTGCACATCGGGTATCGATCGTGTTTGTTGGATGTCTAAGACTTCGGGGCGAAGTTTTGTTCGCTTCATTGAGCTGGCCGAAGTTCTCGTGAGAGAGCCGGCACTTTGGAGAAGGCGTGCTAGAGGCAGAGCCGAGAGTTCCTCACTATCGACGTCCATTTCGTTCGACGACAGTGACGAGTCGGAGCCCGCTGACGATCTGCGACGTCGCTTCGCAGGCCGTTCAGAAGTTTGCGCCCATTGTGGTACACTATTTAGACGCTCGTAATGCAATCGTAGCCGTCTCGAATATTGACTCCCACTTATGATATCTTCATCTTCACGAAGCCGGAGTTTTCGAAGTCGAGAGTTTCCGGCAAGCGATACTGTCAATCGTTCGTCTTCGCTGTCTTCCCATGCAGCATCTCCTGCAGTGTCTTCCGAAGCCTGGTGCAGTATCAGAGCCTCCGCATCGCCAGCAGATGGCCCGGAGTCCAGAAAAAACAACTTGCGAACATATTAGCATCAATTCCGTGCCGTGCGGAGGGATTTCACACATCTGCATCGTCAACGTGCTCGAGCCCGCCATCCTCTCCATCTTGTGCGCCAGTTTCCTCATTGGAATTTTCCAAATCCACGTCCGGAATCTGGCCTAACATCTGCTGGAACCCTACGCCATCTCCAAATACCAGTCTTTCCAAATCCTCTTCCTCCTCGTCCTTCGGCACGGATATAAGGCTTTCAATTTCGCTCTCGTTCCCGTTCTCGCTGTTGCTTCCTTCTTCTTGAGGTCGATCAAGTTCGGGTGCAGAAAAATTTTCAATCTGGCGGCTAGCTGTCTGCTTCTTTGATCGTTGTCGAGGCATTTTGTGGATATCTGAAGTTGCTTCGTGGTCCCGCCCCGAATAAAAAGTTCGTCGCCAAATATTTTCGACTGGGTCTGCCTAGCGTTGGTCAGCCTTGTCTTTCAGCCTCGGTCCCGGGCTCAGGTCCGAAAAGGAGCTCTGTTCTGGGACGACAGCAAGGTGCTTCCATTAGTCTGACTTCATTATGTCCACATAATTTCCCCGAAAGCAAAACCTCGATCGGTTGCTGCAAATTTCGAGCAGTACCTGGCTAACTTGTATTCAGCGGTATTAGTTTCCTATCATTTTCAGATTCTCAGGAGATTTTCTCGGCGTTTTCCCTGTGTCAAAGCTGCCAGTGCAACACGATCTGACAATCTAATGATGATCGCTGCATAAAGAAAGAAATTACTGGGAGAAAGTCGTTGCGGAGCTCCACTGGATAACAAAATATTTACATTGGAGCTATAATGATGCCCCAAAAACACCATTTTGGTGGAATTAAATTTGCCGGCCTGTTCTGTGCTCATGAGCTGGTAGACTC
This sequence comes from Diplocarpon rosae, assembly GCA_032760415.1. Lineage (NCBI taxonomy): Eukaryota > Fungi > Ascomycota > Leotiomycetes > Helotiales > Drepanopezizaceae > Diplocarpon > Diplocarpon rosae. Next base: position 330,017 of record JAUBYV010000011.1, read on the forward strand.
CTGACAGAGTGTCGAAACTTTGCCTAGTGAGTCTTAGAATATTTTGGAATAAATTTTCCCTTTATATCTTGGATTCATTCACGAAAGATCTTCTGTTTTTATTTTGTATGATGGGTGCGTTGAATACGAACAAATCCATTCCACGCATCAAAGGCCAGATGCAAGCGTCAAGTTGTCAGCCTGTCATTTCTCATGTCTGTCAGCTTGCGATGCCTTCATGATTTCCATTTCCTCTGACTTCCTGTTGTATGTGCCGCTCTGCTCTGCTAGATGCTGCATCGAATGGGCAAGCGCACTTATGTTGTGCAAGGTTTCCAAGCAACCAATACGCACATGGCCTTCAGCAGCTATAGACACTGGGTCTACGTTCATCAGCTACTGAGGCTGCCTTGCCCCCTCCAACCCCTCCCAAAATGCGCGCCAATCACCAAACATCAGTTAAAGAAATACTTTCGCTACTGAGTCCTCTTATTCCGTCCCTTAGCTATGACTTGTCGGTCCCCAACTACTACTTGACTGTGTACCTGGATTCTCTCTCATGTGTATTCTAGATCTCAAAGGTTGATTGAATGTCTAGCAAGTATCTCATTCACAGTTAAATAATCTCAGCCTGCGTTGATATTATATATCCTAAAATCTTCGCAGTACGCTGTTTTGCTCTGTGCTAAGACTCGGAATTCTCGAGACACTGTATAAGCAAGGCGTAAGGGGCTGGTAGAACGTAAGTACGTATATTTATATATATGTGCAATGGTTTTTCAATGGTATACCTGAAATCTTGAATGTTGTAGGAAAAGCATCTCCGAAGTTCTGTGCAAGGAAATCGACCCGTTCAAACTTACAATATGAAGTCCCCACGGTTTCATAGCAGAAACAAGCAGGCAGGGACGCTTGGTGCACAAAAACCTAGACTGAGACACATCTTCTTATCTTTCCTCCTGAGCGGATTGAATCCGATGGATTGAAGGCCAATATGTCGAGCATCAATAGAATAGGCCTGCGTCGTCTTATTTCTCCGTCTCCTTTTCCCCCCTTCCAGACATGTGGACAAGCTGTATCGCCATCCATCATCCGTCTCAACCAAAGATGTGTGCAAGCAATGCCCTAACTGGCCCTCCTTCCTTCGCCTTTTTTTTCGGGAAAATCTTGTTACTCTTGATCGTGTATCGACTCAACGCAGCCTGGCTCTTGAAGAGCCGCGGCGGCGTCTTTTTGTTATTGATGGCATCGATTAGATCGTAAATATTGACCCAAACTTTCTTCAGAGCCTGCTGTACGTCAGAGACCTTTCAGCTACTCTAGGAAGGGGAAGGGAGATGGGCATCTATTACCAATCTACATTTCGTGATGCTTTTCAAATCCTCTTGAATGCCAACATCTCGGCACAAGCGCACCCAGTTGGCGAGCTTGCTCTCGTTGCCGAAATATCGGTTGAATTCATTGACGATATTTCTGCGGGCAGGCGTTGAGAGGTCATTTCCAAGGGTCATGCCAGACATGGCGCTTGTGAGGAACACTTCCACGCCAGGGTGAGAGACCTGGACAGGTCCCTTCTTCGCCATCTCAATTTTAAGTTGAACAAACGGAAAGCAACGCTAAATATTTTCGTAGGAGATGGGCTTATATGATTTCGAGAATAAAGATGCCTCATAAACCATGCAAACGACCCTATGCATGTATCCTCACTCTGCAAAATAGGTTAAACGAAAGCCACAGGCGAGTAGCCGCAGTTTGGATTGTTTTTTTACAGATCTAAATGGATTTCCTTATCCTTGCGCCAGGATATCATTATTCACTCATTGAAAAACATGCCAGACTCATCCACTTTCTGGTATAAACCTAAAGAGCCTATTTGCCCAATACTCCAACAAAGCAATTCTATCACCCCCTTTCTAAATTGACAGCCTCAATACCGGTAGGGACCTTGGGTGGCTGGACCAGGTCTACAGTTGGGTCCTCTGTGGGATGCTTCGGGCCTCCGGCGACGGGCTGGACCGGGGATACGGCGCTTGATTTTCTGCTCCGGTAAGGGGAACTGCTTGACTCGTCAGCATGTGATGCAATGGACCTTGCAAGAGAATTAAGGAGAGAGCATATGATATAGAGCTTGAATTCAAGGGGATCAAAGAAATTTGACGTACCGGTTCGATAGGATCGATGCTGGGAGGAACAAACGAGGTAGTGCCATCATCGTAGAGGTCGTCAATCCATTGGTTGATAGAGAAGCTTCGGTTCGTGGGAGGAATCAAACAAAGACCCGAATACAGGCTGCTGGGTTGCTTGTACGTATCAATAATGTCCTCACTGTTCCTCGGCCAGATAACCATCTCACTCTGGTCAAGCTCCTGGGACAGCCTCTTCTTCTTTGTGAATCTTCTTCTGAACCACTTAAGGAATGGTAGGCTCATGCAGGTTGCCATTGTTACTTTTGATTAATGGCACAGTATTCGTACTCAGCGACAGTGATGTTGGCAAGTTGACGATGTCTGAGAGATGGTTCGGATGTGTTGTCGACGCGCAAAGAGTGAACAGAAAGACTTTGACAGAGCTTCAGATAACTGCAGATTAGCATTAAAAGCAATAAATTGATTACATGAACCACGAACTCTGATAGAATGACGACTTCTAGTCAGCGTAGCACAACAGAATGTTCACGCGATTGTATTGTGTGGGTTGCTTGGGAGAGATCAGTCCCGGCTGAGAAGTCTTGTTGTTGTTTTTCAAGCAGTTCGGTTTGGGGAAACAGGGGGGCTCGCGTGGCATCTGTGGGCTCTTGGCTTAGCTCTGGTCCAAAGAAATCATGAAATAATCTTATTGTGCATTCACTTTTACTTGTTAGTAAAGCAATAATTCTTGAGTTCTTGGCCCAGATTAATGCTTGACTGCAAAAAAGTGTCAGATAATCCGGCTAGAGAAGCTGCCAGCAGACTTGACAACCTACAACACTTATTGGTTACTGAGGTTAGATGAACGAATGAATAATTTGTTTTCTGTGGATATGCCTGTGCAGCAGTGGATTTTTACTTCCCCCAAAACATTCAAATGCTTCAAGTAAAGTGCTTAGAACAGATATTCATATAGTGTTATTACATTTGAAGAGGCGGTACTTCTCTATTCTCCAGGTTCTGGGTACCCAAGCAACTACTAGATGTCTTTGAAAAAAACTAAGTTATGCATTTCTCAAACTCCAACAGAGTCAAAGAATCAATGATCTTTCACATCCTAATTTCTAGGTTCTCAAACGATATATCATATACAATTCTGAAAGTAGCCAGGGTATCGTGTTGACAAACTCCTACAAACTCAAAAGAAAACGAACTCTGCTGATGAGAATCTTTCTACTTAAAACTTCAAGTCCACCAAAGCTCTCATATCCTTAGGAGAAACGCATGGAAGCCATGTCAATAGCCACAATCGTATGAAGGACCCTATGCTTGTCCACTGGTCAGTCCTCGAGGTACCAGGAGATAACATCATTGTCATCAGGTTCCCCCTTTCCAGCTTGTGCGTATCGCTCCCTAACCCAGATGACATCCTCCATGACTTTGCGATCCAACTCCTCGTCTGAAGCCCATATGAAGTAGTACTCTCGCCGAAGGACTCCAGGGGCGAATTCAAATCCATCCATATCAAACTTGGTGGTGTAACGGTGCTTTAGAACACACTTGGCAAGCCGCATCATGCTGGGATCTGTTCTGGGTGCTTGCGCATCAAACTTGGGAACTTCACAGACGAAGAAGGGGTCGGTCAAGGATGGATTGATAGGCTTGCGTTTTATTGGAAGAGGTGTCGACGCTCCATTCTCAGGGACGACTATAGATAAGGAATCTTAGCATTTAAATATTAGTGTAAGCCATCGTTAGATCATCACAAAGAAGTCACTCACCCTCTTCAAGAGCCTCTGATTGGATCCCACAGTTTCTCTTTGCAGCAGCGAACAGATTGGTGAAAGTTAAAGGCCTAGCCTGGAGGATTGGAGGGTGGAGAATCTCCCTGAGCGACCCTGAGCGGCGGAACTTGGAAAAGACTCCTATTGTCTCACTTAGTTTATCCTGCTTTTCTTGCTTGTCCTTTGCGTCTAATTTTGCAAAGGCATCAGTATCATCACGCATACGCAGCATTTCCGACTGTGGACGAGAAGATTGGCGACGCGACCGAATGCTGTTCTTAATGTGACTGAGCATATTGATGTGATGCAGAGAGTCAGTTGAGTGTAGCTAGCTAGCTAGCTTTGCGGCGCAAAGAAAGTGAATAAGGAACACTTAGAGAAGAATCAGAGAAACAATTGATTTATCTGAGAGACGTTGAGAAGATGGAATTGCTTGAGATTGACGCGTCGAAGGCGAGGTGAAGAAAGCTTATCAGGTTCAAGATATCATCAGAATCGCGAGAATCGCAAGCTTCGCGCGTCCTTAAATCTCCCCGCTCAGCCATATATAAGGCTGCAAATTCAAAATAAAAGGTTGAATCCATAATTCTACAGTATTTCATGAAATGGTGGCATTAGGAGAAGCTTAAATCTGCCACAAGAGGCATGTTCTTCCAGATGTGTATGGATTTCTCCAAGGTCTGCTTCTGCACCACAGCCAGGGCCAGCTTCAGGATCTGGTTTGAGAAAGAGGAAACTAATCATAGAGTATATATATATATATATAGGTTCTAATGTTGATCAAAAGCCGGTTCGCTTCAATTATCCACCCCAATTTTCAGAAGTGGCTCCGGCAATGTCGTCGCGATAGGGCTACATAAACACTAACGCTGGATACCATTACTTATCTTTATCTTTAAAAATACATGCAATTGGTTTTATTCTTACTATTTCGTGGATGTACTGTGCCGCATTATCTTTGACATCGATCAACGGTCTTGGCCAACGTTGCTGATGCACTCGGCGTCCTTTGTCATGCGTCTATAGAAATTTACAGAGGCATGAGATTTACAGGCATCATGTGATAAATTTATATCAAGCTTTGGGTATAGCTTAGGTGTATCTATATATCTCAATGTCCTTGGATTTTCTTCTCCTGGGTATGTTTCTCACAGACGTGTTTACATATTACTAATGCCTTCGCTTAAAAGGTTGGGCGAGCAACGTCCTGTCATCGCCTTCTGTCCAGCTTTTCCAAGAATTGATCAAAAGTAAATTGCACATTTTATCAAAATTTTGGGAAGGGGACCTGAAGCCATGAAAGTAGAACCCAGCAGAAAGCGGTCTGCGAGAACTGAATCATACGAATTCTTTTTCTGAAACCTCCTATCACTATATCTCGACCTTGTCCACGATTTATCCATCCATCTGCCAGCCCTCGAGCATTGAGTAGACGCCATGACTACCTATATTGATACAGCCTCGTTAAATCTCTGTATAGATCCTTAGCCCCCTTCCTTCTGCCTCATCCATCTTGAGATCTTCTGGTACTCCTCACTGACAGGCATCCTTTCGACCATGTTGAACTTCTTACTCTCCTTAAAATTGAGCACCCGCCCGCACCAGCAAAACTACAGGCAAGCGAAATGAACAAGCCCATAATGCAAGACGATCAGATTTTTCAGTTCCTCATCAGACTATTGAGCGAGCAAAATTTGCAAGAAATTGTTCTACGCACAGAGCACGTGTAACGAAATCTAGCTTTTCCGACTTCACTGTGGGCGGTGCTCGCTCGTCAGTCAGAGTAGGTTTTGGACCAGTGGCTGGTAGGTTGGCAAAACACACGCTAGGGACACCTTCAGGCAATATATTCCTTTCCGGTTTATAGTTTACAGCAACGTCCGGTAACTCCTGGTTATTAGACCAGCCACGATATATACCGGCCAGCTCCCTCAGCGTGTCGTTGTACAGAGCATCGGTATCTGAGAGTCGACCTCGAGCTAGGGCTTCACACCCTTATCTCAATAATTTCAAGGGTATCGCATGGAGGGCCTAGCATAGATGAGGATCAGAGAAAAAAATCCTTATCAAGTCACCATGTCCAGCATGTACAGGGCGAGTAGGAAGCCGAAAGGCATGACGAGAAAACGCCAAAAAGTCGATCAGTGTGATGCAAGTGGCTTGCATTTTGGTAATTCTTAGGGGGAAACGGAAGGCGTAGAGTTGTCATGAGTACCGATGACAATATCCTCTTCGGTAGCTGATCAAGATTTTCAATGCCAATTCCGTCCGATCCTCTCGTTCTGTGATGTGGGCTGATATCGTTCGGCTTTCGTGGTCGAAAGCAAATTTGTTATTGCGACTTCTGCGCCCGTGAAAACGGAGGACATGGTGATCTGAATATGTGGGTATTGACTTTGGACTGGCCTAGAGGTTTATCCTCTTGTTGAGATCAACATTCCCCATCAGCGTGATGCAGGATGCAATGACGAGCGGGAGCAGGAACCATCCAAGTACTGACTAAAGAGGAGAGTGTTCTCCCCTGACACAGTTATCCAACAGCGATGTCACTCCAAGAGAGTTTACTTGCTGATATTGCAGTTGAAGCCGAGAGAACGACATGCCGTTCTCTGCTCGGCATTGCTCCTCCGTTTTTGCAGCACCTCGCGTATTCCCTCTCCCGGTGGCTTTCGCATACCTTTCTCCGCTATTCAAGCGGTGGGCCGTAGAAAACATAGTCCAATATTGGCGATATCCATAGTGTCGCAGCCGCCAACTCAAGTGTCTTTCCGAAGGAACTTGCTCAAGTGAATGCCGTATGCTCGCGAGGAGAGCCGAGCGGCCTGGGCGTTCGAGAAGAGGGTTCAGTACACAGCCAGTGTATCCCCTCACACTAACTCCATCTCCCCCTTCTCGACCAAGTCTTTCACATCTGACCATCTAGCAATAACAATATCGCCTTTCTCAACGTCGACCTCCCCATCCCCATCCCGACCCCTCCCATAAACGACGATTGCGCCCTCGCCCCCGTTATCTCTTGACTTGACTCCTCTAACAAACACGCCCTCTTCCTCATCCGGGCCACCAATCATATTGATCCCGCCTGCCGTATCATTCAGATTCTGCAGATTCTGCGGAAAGCTCCCCAGAAAGCTACTTAAGTAATGTCCATGTAGCAACTGCTGATGTCTCGTCGCGTACGCAATCTCTGTCTCGCTCAATCGGTCGGAGTATTCGGGAGAGAGGTAGTGGAGGGTATGTTTGTCGATTTTCGCTATGCGCGCGCGCAGGTAGGATCGGACGAGGAATTTCCAGCGCTCGACTTCGGTTTGTATTACGATGAGGCTGAAATTGGTTTTCGGGTCCATATCGCCGGTCATTTGCTCGACGAGCTCGATCTGCTGTTTTATGCGATCCGTGGCGCGTTCGATGAGGCCGTCTTTTGGCCAGCTGAGCATTTTAGATGTGAATACAGGAGAGTAGAGGGATGGCGTACGGTAGGAGATCTGCTGCTCCTCGCTCATTGATCCAAGCTCTTGTTATGGCTTGCAGATCTGCTTGTCCTGAGGGTCTACCGCTGCCGAGTCCGAAGTCATCGTTGCCCTCGGCTAAGGGGTCTCGGTCGAGGTGCCGGGCGTTGAGGTCCTGGAGGATATCTGAGATGTCCATCTTATTGGTTTGTAGGTGCGAAGATCCGAGCTGGTTGTGAATATAGATTGTTCTATTTGGATTCGTGTTAATTGCTGAGGGGCTTGCGATAATGACGCGTCGACGCGCACGTCGGTCAAACCTCGGAATTTAATTCGGCAATGATATCAGGCGGCAAAGCAGCACGAATTTGCATTGCAGATCGATGGTCGCTCGGGGATGACAAGTAATAAATGTGAGACTGCAGATACCTAGGGACAAACTGGTTTCTCGTTGCGATCTACTAAAAAGAAATAGAAAAGTGACGTCCCAAATTTAGGAAGAGCCAAGCATTGTACTTGATGGAATGTCTAACAATATCATTATGGACCTCCCCGGGAGCATAGAGTACAATAAATGACCATGCAACAAGTTTTTCTCATTTTCAGACGTTTGGGTGATAAGGGGCGTGATTGACAGAATCAAAAAATGTTAGGGCCGGCGCTAGAGGCTCTTTATTCATGCGATGTTAGGCGCCAATACTCGGCAGAACTTCGCAAGCATAATGCCCTAAAAATTGGAGAATTGCAAATTCTCAAAAAAATTGGTAGCTTCTCTTTGATTGAGCGTGTCATCCTTAGTGCAGGGGCCATGCTAATCTTCTCTGTATCGTTTCTACATCGTGTAAGCAACCGTGTTGTGCAGGGGTGAGGTGTGAGTACATACCAAATTGACCAAATGTTCCGAAGAACAAAAGGGAGGAAACTAACAAGGTATATATAGTAGCTTTTAGTGAATTTTGCGACATTGAAATTTGCGCAACGGTTTTCGAGCACTTCCTACTTGATATTCCTCATCAGACAATAATAAGAACTTCAAATTGGCAAACTTCATTACATATGGAGATCTATGAGATAGTCCTGAATACCAGCCAACTGCGCAACTCGTATGCAGCTGGCTGGCCACTTCTTACAAGAACTTCTACCTAATGGTTCCTTTTTGTTCCAGTACAGGTACTAGTTCTTGCTCTACATCGGGGGATGCAAAATCATTTCAGAAGCTCCATCACCGGGGCGTATCGTTCTATGCTCATCATATGTGTTCTTTCACGGAAACCCGATGCCGGTGCCGGGCGCCAGCCCGCGTCATCTTCCCTACACCTCAACCTCATGATCAGTCGTTGGGTCTTTGGCAAAATAGTAGATGTCACGATTGTGAATTACATTGTCTATCATACAGATTGTTCGTATTTTTCAACATCTGAATCCACAGTATCTTAGTATTCTACTGTAGGGTGACTGGAATACTTGCAAGTTCTGATTGTTAGTTGTTTTGACGCGCTTTTGGCTCTGGAATGGATGCTAAAGTATCCTGCGATTCTAGCATACTTGCGGATATTATTCACATAGCCGGGGGCTTGGTACCTCTTCTCTCGCGGAGTTCTGACGCAAATCTCGCTTCTCTTCTGTGTGCGAGACACTGGCTCTCGTATCTTCATGGCTAATTTCTGTTGATGGGTATTATAGACTTATTACATATCTGACTGGTATTTCGATGGCTGTTTTCATTCCTCACTGATCTTGTTCTCTGATCTTGCGAATGTTAGAGTATTCAGGAATGTGAACCAGGAATGTCTCATGTTTTGTAGGTTGCAAAGTGTGTCTTTGGATAAGCAGAGTCGCCTGGTTCAGCTATCAACATATCTCCTACCAGCTTCATAGGGCGCTAACCAAGTTTACAACATACCACATATTATTTCACAATCCCGGGCTTGAAATTCGGACCCGCATGGCTTGCTGCCTTGGTTCCACAAACGGTGACCGAACAGACTGTAATGACCATTGTGGATTGAAACGCATTCAAGCCTTTCAACTTTGAAGGTAAATCGACTCGACTCGAGCGATCTCGCCGCTCTTCCCTCTACTACCTCACCAAAATATGTGCGGAAGCCTGCTGGAGCCTGCCATCAGAGGGAAAATCAACTTGACTGACATTTCGAGCTGTCGTTCGACATTGTTCCAGACCCAATATCTGTTAGGTATTATCCTTCCAAATGTCTCGGAGCCAGGACCGAAGCCAGCTTTAGTACTCCTGCTATCAAGCCCAGTGTTTTGGTTTTGACTATAATCTTGAAAAAAGATCTTGAACTGGGGTCGAGGTCTGTTACCATACCAGTCTTCATCGTCTGACCTCATAGGCGAAATTTGAGCTGGATCTGTGTCCCTCACCGAGCCTCAATGATATTGGTCTTGCAACTAGGACAAGCGAAAATGCCAGTATCATGTAAGTAACCTCACTTGCTCCCTCCAAGGATCCTCATCCTGGTTTGATGAATCGTACTTGGTCGAGCATGTCTGACATATTCCTCGACAGCATTAAACCAGTTCCATACTTGGATATTCAAGATCCGATTCTGATCAGCGACAGAATGAGACTTAGTGGAATTAAAAGATACCTGACTGATCGTCTTTTACTTCGCTGGGAAGATCAATTCGGCATCATCTCATAAACGAGTGCTATCGAGCCTGGCTCTGATCAGGTTCCCGCCTTCAGATATCTTCTTCTTCATCCCCTCTTCTTCTCTACTTTTCTCGTCGGAATATTACGCATCTCAGTCCTCCTCATTGACCCACAGCCTCTTTGTCGAAATCCCAACTCACAACTCCACAAGCACCAGCCGACCCATCTTCAGCTCTCTCGCTTAAAAGTAAACACCGCTCAGCAAGCAGCAGCAGCAAACCATCTCCGCATCCTTCCGGCGACGGCCCAAGGCGAATCACACCGACGGTCCATGCAGCAGAGTCTAGATACCACATATATGCTACCATCCCAGCCAACCTCCAGCGTGCCAGGAGCGTCATGCCGCTGATTCCCTCTCGCGGCAACCGGGCTCTTACTAACACGCTCTCTCTCTCTCTCTCTCTCTCTCCGAGCAAGCGAGCAAGCCGAGCGCCACACCCCATCAACTTCCTACCCACAACAAGCAGGCACCTCCTCGCCGAGACCAGAACTCACCCAGGGAGAGAGCGCGCTCGACAAACAAACATGCCGCGCAGTTGATCACATGCATGACGGATGTTGTTCGGTGACCAGCCGCACTTACCCATCCGCACACTCCCTTCCTCCCCCCCCCCCCCCTCGCCCCAAAGCCGTTAACCGTCATCAGAGATTAAACACATACCATAACCTGCCCTTCCCTTTTCCCGATTCCCATTTCCCTTTTCCACCTCACCAGACAGAGATAGAGAGAGAGAGAGAGATAGGAGAGGGACAGACCCCTTCATACTGCCAAAACCCGTCCGGAGAAAAGAAAAAAAAAAAAAAGATGGGGAAGGGATAAGAAAGGACAATGTGCCCGGGGAGCCGAGTGGCTGTCCTTTCGTTCATGCAAGGCGTGGGCGGACAGGGAGGAGTGAGAGAGAGAGCCTGGCGGGATGCGAATGGGTTCGGGATCAAGAGAGCGAGCGAGCAGGCGGCCTGCGGGGCGTGTGGAGACAGGCTGGGATGCCGCTTCACCTCCCTTTGCCTCTCGCAGGATACTCAAGGAGGGTGCCGGTGTGTCCCCGTGGTGCGTGTTGTCCCGACCTACCGTCTCGATCCTCCCGCCGTCCAACACAGCAGAAGCTCTGGTCCAGCGATCAGAGGGAGGCGGCAGGAAGAGCGACAAACATTTGCCCCGTTGGCACCACCAAATCACGCGATGCGGCATACTCGCAAACAGGAATGTGAAATGGTCTGTGTTCTCGCTCATTCTATGTCAACACTTCATCTCAGCTCAGGCTGCTGCCCCAAATCCATCTGTCTGTGTCCCGAAACTCGTGAACAGCGCACCAGACATACCCAGCCTGGGCAGATAGAATCTTCCAACCACTGCCACCCCCGATCGGGTATATTCACCAGGCCAATACTCAGACAAGCGACACCATAGTGGCCGCAGCATTCATGCAATTTCTCGTATCCCCCACATCAGCCACCAACCACCGGCCACGCAACGTACATCCGTCCATCCACACCCCAGCGGAAAGCAAGAGGAAAGCCCAAAAAAAATACACGTGAGAGATGCATGCAGCCAGAGGTTCCAAGAATGATGCGAAGTTTGTAATCCAGGGTATTAAGATTGAGGTATGGTATGGTGTTTCATCGGCATGGGCAGGGTGTGAAGCCGACACAAGCCAGGCACCAAAACGTAGAAGTGTGGAAAAGGTCGACAAAAGAGAAGGACGAGGCGACGAGGGATCGAGATGTGTACGATACGATCAGAGCAACAAGTCCAGAGAGGGCCAATAGAAGAACAGTATCGCCGCCGGATGCGCAGGCGGGACGTGAACAGGAGGGTGTGGGTTGTGTTCGAGAGCCAGGGATCGCGAAGGGAGCGCATCTGCGATCCTTTCCGCGTGGTAGGTGCGGGTGCTTTGATTGCGGGCGGGTGGGGTAGGCGTCAGGCATGCCAAAGGAGTGTTGGGTCCAGGATTCCAGATCCAAGAAAACTAGAGAGACCGGGTGATGTACTAAGCAAACCCTCCGTCGGTCCACCCATTGCCCAAAAAAAAACACAAAAAAGAAAAAAAAAGGGCAGGGACCGAGATGTTCAACGAGTATGCCACTGCCAGATGCGCGCCAATACGCCAGAGAGCAAAGAGTAACGTAAACCTGACGTGCGTCTTTCGAAGATGCACCAGGAACAAGCTCGTCATGACTCCAAGGGACGAGTGTCGGAGAATGGTTGGTAGGCGGTGCCGTGCCGTAGATTGGAGACCAACGCCAGTAAAATGCCACAAACGCCGTTCCATATGCAGAGATTAATATGATACCATTCGTCTGGAGAGTCCTCTATCGTATCCCAGCATGGGTGAGGCGAACATGGGGGATGAGTCCATTCCTGCCATCATCAGATCTCCCCCGGCGTTGCTTCTGGATCGATTGGGAGCAGTCGGACTGTCGTCTACTTGATGTGTTCCAAATGCAAAAGTCTGTGCTCTTCCCAGCTTGGTCCTGTTTTGGCGCAGCCGGCCCATTTCCCGCTCGCAGGTATACGCGTGTTCCTTTGCGTCCATCTCCACGTAGTTCTGCGGGTAGCAACGGCTTGCGTGTTCGGAGAAGAAGGTGCTGTACCCACCGTCGAGGATGTACACTTCCGGGTAGGTGAGCTTGGGGTAGTTCTCGGCATTCGTCGAGCGATCCTGTTTGCGCACATGACGGGCCATGATCGGAGCCCGATGGGCGGAGTATTCGCAGTGAAAGATTAGTAGGGTCTTGCCCGGGAGAGCCTGCTCGAAGAGCTGACCGGTGAGCAGCTCCTTGTCGTTGTAGTTAACAGCGCCATCAATGTGCCCCCCGTCAAACTCGTACTCGAAGCGGCAGTCGACGATCATCCGCTGATCGAAGCTGTCATCGAAGTTTCCATCCAGCACTTCGAGCAGCGTCTCCTTGGTGATCCGGGGAATGCTGTCTGGCTGCCCCTCCTGGAAGAAGTGAGGAAGGGCCGGCTGGTGCAGCTCGTCCACGTCCATCACCGTGTGCAGATTGCTCGGAGGGAGGTCTTCCTTCTTCCCCTTCATCACATCCCCCGGATGCTCGAACATGCTCAAGGAGCGACGGAACTGCTTCCGGGGCCGAATCAACGGGTTGGAGGGTCGCCTGGTGTGATTGCCGATGGGGGAGCCGTTTCGAAACGAAAGCCCATTCATGCTCCCGAACGGCCGGCTCGGGCGGGGCGGCCCCATGATCGAGACGGACGGGCTGTTAGCAGAGTGCGGTCTGCGCTCTTGTGGGGGCGACTCCATGAAGCACTCTCCGAGGGACATGGAGGTGGAGGTCGACAGCTTGCTGCTCCCCGCCCCGAAGCGAAAGGGGGGCAGCTCGGGATTCCGCGGAAGGGTATTGGTCGAGTACCCCTTCGTTCTGGTGAGGGAGGGTCGGGCCAGGAGAGATTTCCTACGTCTGCAGCACAGGTCAGCGTTCGTGTCTCACCACGTGGAATTTGCAATTCCCCTACTCGATGCCGGTTGGTCTGGGAGCGTCCAAGAATTCCGGGCGCGGCGGAGAAGAATCCATCATTGCTTCATTGACGTGGCCGGGGGTGGGCGATTGAATGTTGATCTGCGCGTGGAATGGCTGCTTGTGCGGGAGTGGCGAGATGTCCATTCTCTCGTTCAGTGGCCCAGGGGAGGAGGATGGCGGAGGCGGAGTCGTGACGCTTTCTAGAATCTCATTAACACCGGCTCAACCATTGCGGACCGTCCGTCTCACCCCGTCCATCTAGCGTGCCAAACAAGTTCGATGTGAAGAGGGATCTCCGGGGGGTCGGCAATTGCGGGCTGCCGATGGTTAGCTGGGGTCGAGGAGCGGACGGGCATGTCGTACCTCATGTCAATGTGAAAGTTCTGCGAGAGGTCTGCCGCCAGACTCGCCGTGGGGGAGGATCCACGCACCGGCTTGACCTGGAAGTAGTCTGGCCCGCCCGTGTAGTACTCCGACTTGCTGGAGCGCCTCATGCTGAGGTCTCGGAAATTGAAAGCCCCAGGTCCAAATCCGGTATGAGATAGATGTGCGTGAGGATGCGAAGAGTACATGTCGCCTCCGAGTCCCCAGGATGGCATGAAGGACGTCTGCGGCATGGCCGCGAGTGGGGAGGACGCTTCCATAGTGATGTGGGTGAAGATAAGGCGATGCTACCGTGAGCGAAGCTGTGCTGTCCCGCTCAGTCGTCGTCTTCCGAATCCGCTGCAGGGAATCGACGAGGGCAATTGCGTGATCGACGACGGAGTCGAGGAGGGTTCGCACGACGGGCGAGGGGGATCCAACGGTCGCGGGTGGGAGGAGGCAGCGGAGGAGAGGAGCCTTTCGGAGGGGAGAGAGTTGGGTGAGGGAGCTACAGGAATGCTCTAGACATCGAGACGCTGGCCGGCTCCGTCGTGACTGGTATGGTGGCGTGGGAAATGGTCGAAGGGCTTGTGGAAAAGCGAAGGGTAATCGTTTGCGAGATTTCGAGTTCCGCTAGCAGTGTCCTTGTACGCTTGTCCGTGGCCGAGTTGAAGATGGTATTGACATTCGAATGGCGGGGAGAAAGCCTTCCGAACGCGAATGCTATACTTCAACAATCGACGTGCGGATGCGGAAGAGAGGAGGGGAGGGGAGGGGAGGAGGGGGTGAGGAGAGAAGTTTGGAGCTGGGGCGAAGGTGAAGATAAAGGCAAGCAAGGTCAGCTTGGACAGACAGCCAGGACCGCACGGGACTGAATTGAACGGTCGTCTGGTGCACGAGCGGGAGTGGGTATCGTGGGATGGAATTCGATGGGACCTTAATTTTTTATAATTTTTTATTTCTTTTTTATTTTGGTTCGTGGGAGGTGGGTTGGAGGGAGGTGGAGGTGGTGGAGGCGGTGGAGGCGGTGGAGGAGGTGGGATTATGGGATAAAAAGTCAAAGTCCTTTTTAGTTTGAGTGGAGAAGCAAAAGACCAGGGTGTCAGAGAGTAGACAGTAGTCAGGGGTGGAGGGGGTGGGTTGACCAGTTGACGGCGGGTTGAGTGGGGAACGATGCAAGTTCCGCTTTTATTTTGTTTTTCCCCCACCATCCACTATCCCCCCCCCTGCTTCTCGTCTATTCACCTTTTTTTTTGATTGTATTTTTTTTTATTTTACCCCCTGCTTTACCCGACTTGCTCGACTTGCTCGACTTGCTCGACTTGCTCTGCTTTGCCCTGCTCACCCTCCCTGTTGCTGGGGCGATGCGGCTCCCGGCGTCACTACGGGCGAATCAGAATTCTCAAACACCGACAGAGGCCCGGCCGACTGGAAAGTACCGTTTCGTAACCTTACATAGATAGTATAACTCGAGAGGAGAGAGACTGACTGCCTGCTGGCCGGGGGAGAGAGAGAGAGAGAGAGACAGAGGAGGGGGGAAAGTGGAGGGAATCCCCTGGGAGGTCAAATGCAGCCCCTCCTTGCAGAGGAATGCACAAAAGAGAGAGATAAGAGAGAGAATGGAAGAGGAAAAATGAAGCGGAGATTGTGACGAGACCGGGGAATCCTGGAACCTCTTTCGTCTGATGAAGCCACTGGGCGGGCTGCTGGGAGGAGGGGGGGAAGGGGAGGGAAGAGCGGAGTGTTGACTTTCCGCCTCGGGTATTGTACTGCACTGGGCTGTACAGTAGGATGATGATTATCGATGGGTGTCCAGCGGTATCTACACAAGTACCTCCATCTGTACGACAGTACTGCACTGCACTGCACTACACGCATAAATCTAAATATATGACTGCCTAAGGGCGCGTGAGTAATTACATTGATTGTCGGGGCGTAGGTGACGACGAATAGAGCTCTGTTCTTTTCTCCCTTGCCTTCGAAGGCAAGTATTTGTCAATTGGTTTCCTTCCCGGAGATAACGCGAGATCCTGCCGAGTACGTACAGGACCGTACAGTACGGTGGTAGTATGTACTGTACTGTGCTGGACCATTTGACGGATAAGGTACCTCCCCACCCGACACACAGTTCTCCAGGGACGGGCTCTCCTAGACTCTCGCTGCCTCTTTGGCCGGTGAAATGCACAGACACAATTCGTTGAGGCACAATGCGCGGGTCCAGCAAAAGTAACTTTCGTTCCTTGCATGTCCAGAGAGAATAAACTCGCTCGCAGTGCCGTTCATCAGTCCAGCTCAGCTCTTACCGGTCACATCTCACAAACGAACCCTGCAGTAGAGTTTCCTCTTCCCATCCTTCTTCTGCTCGGCACGCCATTTACCCCCCCCCCCCCCCCCCAAACAAAAACAATCTATAACGAAAATACACACCCAAAAGAAAAATCTTTCAAGAGAGGATAAAAAGAAAAGGTTAATTCATCCATCCCTGCCGCCACCAGCTTCTGCCAGTAGCCCCGAGCTTCGGCGCCCGTGGCTCACCTTTCGGAGGATTTGTCCTGACAGCGGAGCATTTTCCTTCTTTCTGTCTCTCCTGGGAAACGAGGACCCGGTCGTGACATGATGGAAAATCAACAATCTACTAAGATACAACAAGACCATGCCAATTTCCTCTCTGTGCCTTACTCTGCCACCACTATCACTATCACTATCACTATCACACACACACACTCACTCTCTCTCTCTCTCTCTCTCTCTTTATCTCTGTCTCCCCGTTGCTTCTCTCCTCGTCCGACTCGGGGTCTGCTGGTTCGGATCGGAGAGGCACGGTCTCCTCACTCATCCGACGCATGGACCCTTCTACAGCAATGCCCCAGGAGAGAGCCACCCCACACTTCACACTTCAGACCGACGTACTAGTGGTAGTGCTCCGTAGTAGTCCTTCGTTATTCACACGCGACAAGTCCCTGTGAGAAAAGCTCCCGTACACCGTACGAGTTACCCTAACTCTGCTCTACTGTACCCGGACGCCACCACGCCTCTGACTAGTGAGGGCTCTGGTCGGGAGAAGCTACGGGTTTCTCTCTGAAACCCCGAGCCAGAGTCTGACTCCAGGTTCGAATTGACGCAGGCCGGGAAAGCGGAAAGAAGATGGCGTCGGGGGCCCAAGAGAGAGAGAGAGAGAGAAGGGGGAGGGGGGGGGGGAGGGAGAGAGAGACGCGATGTCAATATTGACAAACGCGTCTCACCCTCACCCTCCTTCTCTCTCTGTCTCTGTCTCTTCTCTCCTCTCTCCTCTCTTCTCTCTCTCCCCTTCCTTCCTTTCTCCCGGGTGGGGGGCTGCCTGCATGCATCAGTCTCCACTTCCCACAATTTGACCTCTCCACCTTCCCGATGTGGCGTTCCAGGATACCGGGGCCGATGGACCTGTAGCCAATAGCGTCACGGAACTGCCCTGCTGTCATTCTCGCGTGGGTCCGTCTAGCTGACTGTTTTGATTTGTATCGAGGCAGAGACGCGTCGGGAACCCGTTGACGTGACAATCCCTTTTCCTCTCGCTAACCAAGTCGAATCCATCCCGATCCGGTCGGAAGGGGAGAGAGATTACTTGAATGGCACGCGGGAGCGAAAGTTGGCGGCGGGTGATGTGTGCATGTTAGTATTATGTATGTATGTATGCATGTACTGCGAGAAGCTGAATCTTTGAGCTCCAGCTTCAAACAAACTACTAAAGGGCCGGGGGTTCGTTCTCACGTCAGGCCAACCGGCAATCCTTGTATAACCTCGTCGGCCACAACGACGCTGGACCGCGGGAAGAGGGATGGCTGGACTTTGCATACCCGACAGAACATGAAGATATTGCTGACCATCTTTTCCATCATCCATTCCCGCTTCCATCCATCCCCTCGTGTTTTTTTTTTTCCCTTTCAAGAGTTCCCGCTTCTCAGGTCTCCCAGTGTCTGCCGAGCCCAACCCAGTTTCACCAGCATGATTATCATCCCATTCATTCACTACCTCGCAGGCCCGTACATGTATAGTGCAAGTACAAGTACAAGTCCAGTATCTGTACCACGCCCCCTCCCCATCATCATCATCATCATCACACCGACCGCACCAAGGCACCGACCGCATCAATCCCACACAAAAGCCCAGCGCCCCCTTCAACGGTTGCCGGCCCAATACCAGCGGTGAGCGTGGTGGCCCTGGCAACAGAGAGCCGCTTCCTACCATACTACTTACCCTCTGCACCTACCCCAGTCCACACTCACCCACCTCCCCTCCCCCGGTCTGACCGCAGCCTCTCCCTATCTATCAACGAACGCTCGGCACGACCGGGGCCACCTTTACAGTATGTACTGTACATACAGCATCATGAACCGGGCTCGTCGTCCACGTCCCAAAATGTCAACAAGGCCCAGTGCCCAAGACGCCAGGAGGTTGTTCCATGGTCAAGCCAGCGAATCAGCAGGGCTTCTTGGTGATAACTGTACGTATACTTTGTGTGGTACGTACGAGTAGAACTGCACTGTACTGTACGAAGTATCTGTAGGATCAATCAACGTGGTGCGGAGGTAGGTGGTGCACCTTTGTACTCATAACAAGTACTTGATATCATCAGGAGGCCCCCGCACTCGGGTCCAGGCTCGAAGGGTTACGATATGATACTGTACAGTATGTACTGTACTCGGTACGAACAGATGTCTGCTTACCTCCACCCCTCGACTCCTTCGGCTGGGGTCCGTGAGGAGCCTGGGCCGAGCTTCACAGCTGCCGTGTCGGCGTCGGGACCGGGGGATGGAGCTAGAGCTGGGGCTGGGGCTGAGGCCGGGGCCGGGGCCGGGGCCGGGACACCGTGTCAGTATAAACAGTATTTACTTCCAAGTACTTATTACCAACTGGCCTCATAATGGTTTTTTTTTTTTTTTTTGGATCACGGGGCTTGGCCTCGTGACTTTCCTCATTTTGACCGGCGGAGTTTCGCAGTGGGTCACACGTTCACATCTCACCCTCGGCGTCCATCCCTCGCCCCCGACAGCGCCGACAACCTGAGCGACCGAGTTGTATCTGAATCGTCTCGTCTCGGTCACCTCGGAGCTCGTCCGCCACTCATCCGCGAAAGATCTCAAACCCTCCACCCGCCGACGCACTTCCCACCGGTTTCCCCCCCTCCCGCGGACCGCCGCAGAACCTCATCACGCCCATGCACCCCCCCCCGAGAAAATCCTGACCGCCGCCCCGAGCCGGGCGGACGGAGAAGATTCCTCCACCTCCTCCTCGTCCTCTTATCGTGTCGATCCTAACCCAGTACGATCAGTAAAAAGTACACAGCTAATACCCGCCCCAGAGCTCCGGTCCGTTTCGTCATACTTTTTCATATTCATCCCGTTTTCGCTCCATCTCGCCGAGGGAGCTACTGGACTGGACATGTACACATGCCTGGTTTACAGAGTATCGGATGTGTGAATTCAACGGTACCTCTTCCAGGTATAATTTCCCATCCTCGTATATGTATCCATTTAAACATATATACATATATTTACATTTTCTTCCTCCTCCTCTTCTTCTTCTTACGGGAGAGAATTCAGTTGTACGGAGAGGACACCAAGAAGTAGAGCTGTGCCATACACAGTATAGAACCTTGGCGTTTGCGTGTTCATCTTGGTCTGTTTCTGCGTCTGTTTCTACGTGTTTCTCCAGGCTGGGATGTAATGGGGGAACAAATGACGTGCCGGGGGGGTTGGGTTTGTTGGTGGGTTGCTAGGAGGGTAGGGCCTAGTAGCCACGCCCTTCTTATGAATATGGAATGAGGAATGTGGATTATGGATTGTTATTTACGGATTGTCGTCTATGGATTGTCGTCTATGGATTGTACTGTACGGTACTGTATGGATTTGGGCAAATACGCTCTGTGCAGGTATGCCTTGTGGATACGAATTGACCTCCTCATTCGGCATGGCATGGCTCGTGCCGCATACTACATACCAGTAGTCCGTCCTCTTCTCGCTCCACACTATTCGCCCCGCACACAGGATCATCTCGCTTACGTAGTATTTACATAGTGTATACATGGTAGATTTTTCACCCTAACCCGACGGGACAGTTCTGCACGGCGCTCCCCCCAGGCGCGAAAAAAAGGGAAAGCTAAGGAAAGCTAAGCATGCCCTGCCCTGCCCTGCCCTGCCTCGCCCTGCCCTGGCCTTGCGTGTGGAGCAGCTTGCCCACCCCCCCCCCCCCCCCCCCCCCCCCCGCCTCTAGCCAGGAAACCAGTACACATAGTACAAGTACAAGTACAGTACAGTACAGTACAGTACAGTAGTACACCGTGTGCCAAAGAGCCGGTCCGTTCGCATCCCGAAACATTCCGTCCGCTCTGTAACTGCGGTACGTTGTCCCTGACCCGACACGGGGTGTGCTGGAGGGGGAGGGGGAGGGAGCGGCTCCTTGGCGAGAAAGAGAGCAGGGGCCTTGCTTTGCTCTGCTGGACGACTGCACTGTTGAGATCTCGAGCTCTCGGGAGGGGGACTACGGGGATGGAGGGGACTGACGATCCTGGGTCCTGTGCTGTCTCTCACTTTTTTTTTTCGTTTTTTTTTTTTTGTCGTGTGGAGGGATGGAGAGAGGGAGGGAGGGAGATTGGTCGAGCCTGGTTAATTTGTTAATTTTTGGGGGAGGTGCGCGGTGGTGCAGGGTTTGTGGTGTTGCGTGTATATATTTCTATACATAATACGATGTACATGTATATTGACACATCATGTCGGGTCTTGGGTGTCCTTAGAGCGAGGCCAAGGTCCCAGGTCAAGGTCCAGGTCAAGGTCCAGGTCCAGGTCAAGGCTGAGAGGCTGAGAGGCTGAGAGGCTGCGAGGCTGCGACACCCGCGCGCTCCCCTCGAATCCTTCCAGAAGCTGGCTGGCCTGTGATGAATTACGACGAGAGTGATGTATCTATTACCTGATTCGCTCCTGCGTCGTTCTCGTGTCCCTGTCCATGCTCACGCTCACGCTCACGCTCATGCCCCATGCTCCATGTCAGTGTCAGTGTCTGCGTCAGTGTCTGCGTCCATGCTCCATGCTCCATGTCCATATTCATATTCATATTCATATCCATATTCGTATCCGACAACATGTAAACAAACCCGACGTCATTCCGCCAGATCTACCGAGTTCGTCCCATCTCATCTCATCTCATCTCCACGCCAGCACGACACCAGATCGATGACGGGCGCCATCTCCGTCGCCTCAGCATCATCATCCCTTCTTCCCATTCTCCCTTCGTCCCATCATCAGCTGCAGTACGCAGACCCAAGCCCCCCCCCCTACCCCCCCTAGCCGCAGATCCCCTCTTCTTCCCCTTCCCCCCCCCCGATCCGACGTCCAGAACTCGATGCGAGCCAGGCCCCTTTCGATGGACCACCCGTCAACACCACACAACACCAACTCATACACCGAGGAGCCGAGGACGGGGGCTACTATGAGTACTACACCCTCGTGACTCTCCTGCTGGCCGACCGAGAGGTCATGCATTGCAAGAGCAAGAGAGAGTTGTGGTCCAGATCTCGCATATACCACCGCCCCCTCGTGATATAGGGATCCGTGATCGACTATAGGTCTGACGTCGGGCCCCCCTCCCCCCCCCCCCCCTTCACTCGTAGCGAGATGACCGACCTCGCCTCGCCTCGACTCGACCTCGCACGTGAGCAGCGAGCTCTGTGTATGTGTACCAGTACGGTACGGAGGCCAGACCGGCAACTCGCAACCTCGCACCTGAGGCCGGACCATATTCTTCGTCTTTTTTCTTTTTAGTCTTCTTTTTAGTCTTCTTCTCCGTCTTCTTCTTCGTCTTCGTCTTCGTCTTCTTCTTTTTTTTTCCACGGCCAAGGGCGTGGCGGCATGAACTGTAATCCCGCCGCTGCACGGTTTTTAGGTACCGTATACTAGTCGCTCAAGACCGGACAGTCGCCCCAACCCTTACTTCGTCGAAAGCTGACCAGGTCCGATCCCGTTTCACCCTACCCGGCCCGCGGGGGTTTGGCAGAGGCAGGCGCGACAAAACCTTTGCGGTTTGGAAGATGGGTTTACGAGACCGCTGTACGGCCTTTATCTTCAAGTCTTATTTATTTGTCCATTTATCTATTTACTTTTTTTTTCCCCCAAAAAAGAAGATATCTGATGTTTTTTTTTCCCGCGTCTGTTTCGAGGACGGTGGATCGTCGGGACTAGGGCAGTGATCCGCAGGACCGCGGGAAAAAGGATGGGTTCGGGCTATTCAGACGAGACGAGCAAGCGATGTGTATATGCTAACGCTTGGAACCTCCGCATTTGATTGGGGATGTCTCTATGTGATGGTGTAAATGTTTTGCATTGGAATTTCAATTTTTTTAATTTTTAATTTTTTTTCATAATTGGGGGTAGAAAGGGGGGGGGTTAGTTCTTGTTTCTCTTCGCGTACGCTGGATCGGGCTTCCTAGTAGCTCTCTCCAGCCACTAGCATCTGACTACCCAGGTATTATTTTTTCCATTCCCCGGTAGCGGGTCGGAGGATTGATCATCCGGCCTGGTCTTTTTTTTTCTTTTTCTTTTTCTTTTTCTTTTTCAACTTTACCCGACCTGATTCACAAAGGGGAGGACACAGTTCGAAGGAGGAGTTTCGCATCGAATATCATCGCAGTTGGGTACTGGGTCAGCACTCGACCCCCAAGAGTCGGCACAGACGGTCGAGTGTGGACGGGTGGGGGCAGCTGAACTCTACCCTCTCCCGATACTCCTGATGGGTTTTTTGGTCTTTCCGATATGGTGGTTTCGAAAAGCTGAAAGTCCAGTGCTACTTCAGGACATAGTGCGAGTCATCCCCTGCCGTACATCTGCAGTGTCAGTAGCCCGGCCAGGATTTCAACATTCCGACCGGGGGGGAGAGAGGGCAGGGGAGGGGGAGGGGGAGGGGCACTGGCAACTGTATTTCACTACCGGGAAAAGAAAGCGAATATACTTTGGAGAATCAAACACTTCGACGCCGAAGAGCTGGAAAAATGCCCGATGCAGGATCCCCTATGCTCGAGAGGGAGACGAGAAAATCGGCTCAGTGAATTGTGCACCTTTCTCACCCCACACGCGCGGATGGCTCCGCCTGCGGTTCTGCAGTACCCGAGGACATGTCTACGTTTGTCCGTGGATGTCGGCCGGAGCTTCGATCCACCCGGTTCGAGATTCGAAAAAAAAAAAAAAAAAAAAAGTTCCACGGAAGTCTCTTCGCGATAGAGAAGTTCCTGTATCAGCGAGCGGGGACTGGATCTGGATCTGGCTTCGTCCCACCTATCTAATCCCTGGATCACGTTTGAGGTTGGACCTACTGTAGAGGCGCTGGTGGGGTCAGGTAGGGTACTGTAATATGGAGAGAGAAGGAGATATCCTCTCTCCAATCTCTCCCACCTACTCAGTACCTGTTCGGCAGCATACACGCCTGGCGCGGCGTGGCTGCCCGCAGTCCCCCAACGCCGCCGCGCCTCGGAGTTGCAGAGTGCGGCAAAGAGGTTGGTGAGCATGCATACTTTCCAGGCCATCCGTCGTCCCTCGTCCACATAGTAACTCGAGTCGTCGTCGCCGCGACGCCCAGGGTTCCACGGCCGCCCCAGCCCCGCGAGGCGAGGCGAAAAGAGAGTTTTCGCGATTGCAGATGTACTCTACTGTACAGTATTGCACCGAACCGCGTCGGACTAGCGATCTGCGGGATCCACAGGCCTGCGCATCTGGGAAAACGAAGAAGATCAGGGATCGCGACATGGGACATCGCACGCCGAGAGGGCTCCTTGGGACGCAGACATCCCAAAATCCAGATATCGGTATACGTGTAGGGACGTTACCTGTATGTATGGATGTATATATGGATCTGATCCGAGGACAAGTCTTCTTCCCAGTGAGTCTTCCGCAGCTACGGCGAGTCGGGCCCGGCTCGCGAGATGATCCTCTGCCGGCCGGAGAAGACCGATATTTGGCTAAATAGTATGTATGTATGGCGTGTATGGCGTTCTGTGGGTGCCGGGAAAACTACATCGCCGCCTTGGCTCGACTGGGGGGCTCGCACGGAGAGAGGGGCGGTGAGAGGGGCGGCGGCTGAACTGTGACGGAACTGACTGACTGACGGCGTGGTAGTGGTGCTGGTGCTGGTGGTGCCCTTTCTGCGTGTCGGAAAAACGCAGGGTGAAGCCGACGCTTGCGATGGATCACAATTGCTGGTGCGCGCGCTTCTCCGGGTGCGGACAGAGGATGTGCTTCAGAGTCCTGCCTGCCTGCTGGTGAGTTCTCGGTAGGGAATATTGTGAATTCCCGTGACTGACTCTCGCCAATATGGGGCCAAGGGGGGAGGGGGAGGGGAGGGCAGGGGGGAAGAGAAAAAAACCCCCAGGAATAAGTGTGACGACGGATGAAAAAGTACTAGGTGTAGGTGTAGGTGTAGGTACAGTACAGCAGGTAGGGTGAAAGTCTGGCAGCTCGTACCCCGAGCCATCGACTGACTAACTATTGAATGGAAAACGCACGAGAGGAATCCTTCGCTTCCAGAGAGGGAGAGAGGGAGTCATGCCACGGCGGATCTTCTGCTGAACTTTTCCTCTCGTGAGGATAGCTTGTTGACAAGGAAGAAGAGGGGTAGTGATTTGTCTCTATTCGTGATCAATATATATATATATATAAATGTATATACATCTACATGAATACATATAGAAAACAGGGTCCAATACTCGAGTCATTCCCCGCCGCTGTACCCCCGTGCCCGCGTCGGTGGGGACTCTTGTTTTTATAGATCGCGCAGGTACCAGAGAGGAAGAAGTCTGTCTACACTACACCACTCACCAACTCTCTATTTTTAAAGGAAAGAAAAAAAGAGAGTTCAATCACGCGGAGAGCAACGGGTTACTACGAGAACGTCGCGTCTTACTCGTAACGCCATCCCCTCCTCGTAGATAATGTTACAATATCTCCAATATCTGTACAGTACACGTCGAAGAAATTCTACACACGACCGTTGGAGGGCTCAGAGGCTAACTGGGGGGGCGGAGGGCTATATGTTGACAGTACAGTAGCGAGTGAGCGGTTGAGGGTTCGGGTTCGGGTTTTGGTTTGGGTTTGGGTTTGGATTTTTGGATTTGGATTTGAAAAGCTGTTTCAATGCGTAAACGATGTAGCTCTGCCTACCAGGGCCAGCAGCATACTGGAATATGGAAGTAGCCGTTGCGGTCTCGTGTGCCCTGCCCTACTCGTGGACATTGGATTGACAAGCCGGTTCCAACCCGAGGTCTCTTGCGATATTCCCAGGCGTGTGGACAGTTACCCTCAAACGTCCACACACGCCTGACGCTCGCCACCATAGCTAGGCAAAGCCGGCTCCGTTGGTGGTAGCGGCAGCTATATTTACCACTTTCTTTTCTTTTCTTTTCTTTTCTTTTTTCTTTGGTTTTTTTTTTAAAAAAAATTCAATATATTTTTTGGAGCCTCGCAGACATGAGAGCCAAACCTAATTTCACGAGCCACTCCCCAGGATCAATAAGAATACTGGACAGCTATCAGCTATGCAGAGAGAAAGCGAGAGCGAGAGCAAGCCGAGTGTACAGATCTCGAAAGAACCACCGCAAGGCTTCGCACCTCCGCGGCTCATTGAACCGGACTCCCCTCTCGCTCCCTTCCACCTCCCTCCTTTCCTCCACCAGACAGATGTCTATGTCTATTCCCCCGCACCCCTCCTCCCTGGAGAGAATACGAGCCGGGCAGTCGCTCTGTATTCTCTGGAAACCCCCCCCCACCGCTCGAAGCGCCGTCTCACACGCGGAGTCGAAACGCGGTACTCGACTCGGAATGCCAATTCTCCCCAGCAGTGGAGTGCTGACGAGTCCGGTTCCTCTCGAAGGCCCCCCCCCCCCCGGGGGTGGGTCTGCAGAGAAAACTGGAGAGCGCAACGTAAAAAAACAAAAAGGTAAAAAAGTACGGTGGAGAGTCGACGGCGAAATTTAGGATCGCCAGTAAGTGACTTGTGCATATATGCATGCTATGGAGGGATCTAGCTCCCCTCCCCCCCCCCACCCGTTTGCTCCTACAACCGTGATTGACGTCACCCTCCTCCCCCTTGCTGGCGAAGGGGCCGCGGTGGAGGGGCGCGCTTTGGAATGGGATGATGAGTGGAATGAGTGGGAGGTGGAGATGTACCGTACATGTACTGTACATGTACAGTGATGGGGGTGGGTTTAGATGGTGGGATGGGTTGGGGTGGGGTGGGCCGAGCAGGGTCGCGCGATGCGATACCGTCAACGAACGCGATGCGAGGGATGAGGTGGGGATGAGAGAGGGACATGTCTTTTGTGCCTGGACAGTACCTCCTTCCTTGGCTTTTTGATGATCTGGGTTGTTGTTGACTTGTTGAATTTGTCAATCTGTTGATTTGTTTGTTTGTTGATTCGTCTATCTTTGTTTATCTTTTCCACACCCACCTGAGCGCAGAGAAGGACACAGTCGGCACTCAACCGTCAACCGTCAACCGTCAATCGCAGGCCTCACCCCCGCTTCATCCCATCCCGGGACAAGACTTCCTCTCCTCTCGCTCCTGTATCTCATGCAAACGCCGAGTAGCGAGTCGCGAGGACCAGGTTCAACGCTCCGAAGCAAGTCCCGTATGCACGACAGGCCGCAGCAGCCGGGCATGGCGTGCGAGGGCGAAACCCGGACCGGAAACCAATCACGCGGTAAGAGGCGGGGAGAGAAGAACGAGCCAGCAGGTCCAAAAGCCCCAGGCACGCGTGCACTCTCTCTCAAACGCATCCCGCGTAATCATCCCGCGGCTCGAAGGATTCGTGCGAGGTTGATTGCTTAAGCGAGGGGCTGCTTGGTTGAGTTTGGGCAGAGGGTTGATGGAGATAGTCTCCGGGGGACAGGACTCGGGATGCGTCCGTACTGTACGGAAGGGGTACTGTAGGGTCTTTTCGTAGAATCGTCCCCCGAGTGGAGGCATGTAGGCAGAGAGGAGATTCTCCGGATCGGGGGTGGGAGGCGGGGGCGCAGAGCAGAGCAGAGAGAGAAAGAGAGAGAGAGAGAGGGGAAAAGAGGTAAACAAACACAAACACAAACACCGAGACCCCCACCGACCAGGAAAACCCGGCGCGTCGTGCTGGATGACCAGTAGACAGAGGGGGAAGCCCGACCCGAAACTGACACGGGATCACGTTTGTT
This sequence comes from Diplocarpon rosae, assembly GCA_032760415.1. Taxonomy (NCBI): domain Eukaryota; kingdom Fungi; phylum Ascomycota; class Leotiomycetes; order Helotiales; family Drepanopezizaceae; genus Diplocarpon; species Diplocarpon rosae. The sequence goes on from JAUBYV010000011.1 coordinate 357,074, forward strand.
CTTGGTTCGGGCCGTGCTGGCTATTGTCTCCTCGCGTCTTGGCCGGCTCCTTCATGATACCTAGCTCCTCTACGGTTCCGCACTGCTTTCCCGACCGTCCTTACATCCCAGACGGGCTCTTGATCTTTGTCCTCTCCTCTCTCCCCACCATCGGGGAAAGCGATGGCCAGGACATGTACCTGTCCCCTCGGAACAACAAGAAGCCCTCCTCTCAGATAGCAGCGTGAGCGTCGACGCCATGGCAACCGGCGGAGCAACTGGTTCGGGATATCATCAAAACCTGGACCGCAGATGCATGCAGCCTCCACCGTGGCACAGCTGCGGCCGGTCATGTTAGGATTGTGCTGCAGGTCGGGTCCGGTCTGGGCTGGTCAGGTCAGGTCGGGGTTGAGAGTCCAACTCTGCAGTTCTAGTCTCCATCCTCGGGTATGCAACTGCAACTGCAACTCCAGAGGCAAAGGCAAAGGCAAATGCGAATCGAATGCACACCATGGCAATCCCATGCATACGATCCAACGTAGGCACGCAGTTCCAAACGCAAACGCAAGCAGATGCACGCCAGAACTTGCGGGCGTGCTTGCGTGCATACGGAGCTAAGTGATTCTTGTACATATTGTCCAGGACAGTACGGTACATCCATCCCCTTATCGGTGCGGGATGCCGGAGAACTGCACAGTAGTTGGACTGTCAGATTACTCGCAGGCAGCTTGGTCTCTAATGCATCTACAGCGTCAAAGTATCTCCAGCAGGTCATCGTCCCACCTGCATGGAAGGCATGTCGAGGTCTTGCTTTGTTGACTAAAATGTCATGAGATTTTTTCTTTTTTTCTTCTTTCTTTTTCACTTTGCCTTTTCCCCTTTTTGTTTTTCTCTTTTTTTCTTTTTTTTTTTCTTTTTTTTTCCTCAATGAACCCCTCCCCCCACCCGGAAGGATGGGGCGGGAAGAATCCTACCCACTCTACATTACCTCACTACCGCACCACCAAACTACGTACCAGGTTGCGGGGAGCTCGGAAAGGAACAGGCATCCTCACGGAGCAGATCATGAGCCCGATGCTGGATGCTAATGAAACCGGCAACGAAGTTTCTCACGAAGGATCACAGAGCATAGCCGCGAATCCGCAGAACTCGTTCGGTCATTCCTGAATTACTCGGATCCCGCTCGCGCTCGCGGCAGGGTGTATCGGGGAAGCTTGTTTGCTGAGCTTGTTTGCCGGGATAGCCTGGGTGGCTGGGAGTTGGCTGGTACTCTTCGGCATGGCTCGAGAGGCGACGGGGTGTGTCGCGGAGCGCGGTCTAGCAATCTGTGAGACGGAGGGAAACCTGGAGCTCCCTCTCACTGGCTTTCCATCATCTCCTGCAGATGGGTCTGCGCACTCCCCGACTCGGCGCTGGGGACTCCCCGACTCGGCGACAATCTCGGATCTGTTCACCAGACGGACGCCGGAGCATCACTGAGAATCTTGACCGGATGACTGGCCCAGAAGACTCTTCCTCTGCCTGCGAGCCAACCTCTGATCTAGCAGCGGATATGGGATGGCCCGCCAGTTTGTCTCCGCACGAAGTTTCGGTTTTGGCTCGGGCTGGACTGCGCTTTCCTTCCATCGCTTTCGTCGTTGTCCTCTGGTCGTTAATTGCATTTTTGGACCTGTATCATATATCATCTCGTTGCGGTTCTTCAGAACCTAGCGATAGCTCTCAACTCTCTAGGTAGCCTCTCATTCGGAGATTTTGTCTCTAGCGTGCTAGAGGACTGTATTTCTTCAAGGCGTATCCTGCTCCCGGAATTGCGTCTCCGGGAATCCGTGACTGGAGGATGTACAGCTGCCTGCAGGGTTTGCTCACGAGGTAAAGGGACCCCTCTGCAGGTGTGCGGCAGCTCATCTAGCTTTGAGTTCTTAATTTTTTTTTGTTCCATCATCAGATCCGTTCGGGTGAAGCTGCCGCGTGGTTTTCGGTTCTGAAGCATTCTCTGTGCGTGCGACTTTGGCTCCCTGTCTCGGCTTAATTTTGATATAATTTCGATGAGTTTATAAGCAGATGAAATTGATCATAGAGACAGACGTCTTTGCGTCTGAGCTAGGCTGGTCTTGGACTTGTCTTGGAAGAGCCAGTGCTAGTATGATATCTCGGCTGATATTCAAGTTTAGGACAGGATCGCTTCATCGAAATAGGGGAAACTTTGACTTGTGAATTTTGGTTGTGGGTCGGTTCACGACAGGTGATCGGGTTAACGCGAGCCGATGAAGTTGTTTGAAAAAACTGAGTCACTTGTCATCTGGGGCTTCGAGTCGCTGGACAGGAATCAGTTTTCTCGATTGAACTTCTTGTCATTTTGTCGCTGCTGTTGCTTCAATTCAACCTGGAGACCAGTACTCGGGATCATTATCTATAAAGAGCCACCTGATGAATACCATGTACTTTTCTTAACTAGCTTTACATGTATTGAAAACACGAATACACGCCATAAGAGCTCATGTATATGTCAATTAAATGGGCCAGTCATTCACTGCTGCCTCTTGAGCAGCCCCGTGGCTTTCTTCAGCGCTAGTAAACCACGCACCTGAGGGGAACAACATACAGCTTCTGCAACGACTTATGTGAGACGACCAGAATGCGACTCCCTATTCCCTGCTTTCCCAAACAGCTTTCGGGAAACTGCTAGAAACGGAGTCAGGACGGACACAACCCAGCAACCCGCGGAAGAGCTGCAAGCCAGAAGGGGTAGAGAATCTCATCACCGCTACACCTGGGCCTCGACCTTCTCTGCTCAGCCGCTCTGGAGAATCTCCCAAAAAAAACACATGAGATTCCGACGCTCAGTTTCCAGGGAAGCGTTTCTCGACCCAGCCTCTCGCTCGCGCAGCCTCTCCGGCGGTGGAAACACCGCGCAGGAGCGACCACCCCCTTTCCTCGGGGAAGCGCCGACAGCGTCGGAGACTGTGGCGATTATTATCATGGCTTGCTGGGATATCGCGCGGGTTTCTCCAACGGTCTGCGGCGAGTTGAGACGTCGTTGCGAGCGGTTGGGCGGCGCGTACCACTTCACGTGGGGGGGGGGGGGGGAGACATAGTGCTTTCTTACCTTCGCCCCAGCTACGGCTCGCACGCCCGGATGTTGTCGCGGCGCTAACGACCTCCCGAGCTCGCAATTGCGATCGCAGATCATTGATGCGAATATCGTGGCCGGTGAGAAGACCCGGGGCGGCGAGAAGATGGGCGTGATGAGTGAGATTCCCACCTTCCTCCTCTTGGATCTTTGGAGTTTTTTTTTTTCTTCCTTTTTTCTTCTTCTTCTTTTCTTCTCTGATTGTCCCGCAGGGAAGTGAGAGCGAGCCTCCGAGTCCGACACGCCGTTTGTTGACTTTGGCTAAGCGAAAAGACTGGCTTCCCGGGGAGCGGGATCGAGGCGCACTGGCGGGGCTTTGCTGATATTGGAATGATCGAAAGAACCAGGGCGGGAAACTCCTCGGCGGTATTTCACTCGGTGCTGTGATGGAGAGGGAGATTGGTTGCGTACGATGTGCTATCGCTCCGAGCTCTCTGGACCACAGAGGGTTGGTATGACTGTGTCGCATACGTCGTCTATTCCGAGAGGCTTTCCTGCCGGTTGTGTTGTTCTTCATAGATGTCGTACGTTTACGCTTCTCTCCAGAAAAGGGGAAACCTACAGGTCCGGTCTTTGATAGCTGTCAGGAAGAACAGCCAAGCGCGTCGCTCTTAGGTACCCTAGATTTCATCCCGGATCTTCTCACTGACGGGCAGCATTCCTGATCATCATGACTGCTGCCAGAGTCTTTAGCGACAGTGCTGTAGTCTCCTGATTGAATCTGAGGTACTCTCTCTCGGCATATCAGACAGGGACGTGGAAACTGAAGGAATGAAAGCCGCGGGCAAAAGAAAAGGTGGACTGATGAAGAAGCATCAGGAGTACACGCAATTTTTGCCGATGAAACTCTCCCTTGCAAATGCTTGTGACATCATTAGAAGAGAGAGAGAGAGAGAGAACGGATGCTCAAATACGGATTTCGTGAACCTCCAAGATCAGCACTGCATTCTGTAGCGCATCACAAAAACGTGCTGACCAGGGCACGTCGTTTCGAACGAAATCTGGAAACCGGTGCAGACTACCCTCGATGTGCGCAGCGGATATAGACATATCCCTCCTCAGCAGCTCCTGGCCGATGGTAACTTGATCTGCTACTCCTCAGCTGCCAATTACAATCCCTCACAACGAGTAGGTTTCTGCGCATGGACATGCAGATCTCGCTCCTGGAAATCGAGAATCTCGGCATCTCGAATCCCTACGCCGCAACCCCCAGGCGGTTGGAATCATACTTGCGGTATCGCTTTGCTAGACGCTGTGGGCAGACGAGACAGATCTCACGCAGGCGCGACCACGGATTCGTCGGAAACCGTTCGGGGGTTGTTAAGAAGGCTGAAGTGAGGTTGAGAGAGGAACTCACAGGACGGCGTCGAGGCTAAATCTTTCTCCCCATCAGGATTTGACCTTCTTCGTCCGATCTTCCGGACAGGTTTTGTTTCCTTGATTTGAAAGCTTACGGTATCGTAGTGGGATTAATTAACGTACTCTCCTGCCTGTGACATGTGGAGGATCACGAAAAGTAAAGATACTACCACTCCATGATCGGCATGAGAATTCCTAAGAACATGAGATCCATGAGACAATACTAGCCGGGCATGAATGCAAGTATTTGCCGATATTTTTTTTGACTCTTGGTTGTTTCGAGCCTTTTCTTAACCACTATCCTACACCTTGTGCACATCATAGGTCTGCCTTGCTGCCTTGCTGCCTTCCCGCCTCAGTTCCTCGTGTTCCCTGTGCCCCAGCGAGTACCCTCTTACTCTCATCTCACTTGCTTTGCTCCTGAAGCTCTGAATGCGTGTTAAATCTCAGTAGTTTTCTCCCCCAGAAGCAACATGCTGCCTCTCAGACCGTGGGTGACACGACAGCATTACTGCCCCGGTAAATTGAGTGGGTCAGTCTATCAATATAAATCGCCATTAAATACCCATCGCCGACTGGCCATCTGTTTCGTAATCATCGGTTCAACCTGAGCACGAGCTTGCTCAGAAGACTCGGACTGCTCCTGATCCAGTCTCAACCTTCGAAATCCAAGAGCCGAGTCGCTAAAGCTCGCCCTCTCGGCAGCATTGTGAGATCTGACTGTGCTGCTACGACCAAAATGATAGTCCACCCAAGACCGACTTATATTGTACGGGTCCCACTTAGACGTTCCTCTAATCGCAGGCGAATAGCGGAAGCAGAGGCCAATGGCAGTGAAAGGCTGGATGCCAGTTTCAAACTCCCTCGTCGCGAGATCGAGACAACCTATCAAAGCCGACTTCTTCAACCCAAAATTAACAAGGCCAAACGCGGGAGCAAGCAAATACGCCGTGGGATCCCCCATGTCGTCAATAGTACCAAACGCAGCGAGGAGCTTATTCTGAAGTCTTCGGAGTTGGTTGTTAGGGATGAACTCCAGCAATACCGCAGAGCCAGACAAGCATGGAGTCCGTGGGTGCAGCTGGAAGATCTTTTCTTTGCCGGCACACAGAGCTTCCATGGTGGGCGGTAACCCAAGACAGATTTGAGCGGCGGGGAGCGGCCGTAGGATTGGAATGCGAATAGGCAACGACACGTCGCTCTTATATCCATCGATCAATTTCGCTCTCATTTGATGTGCGCGGCGGCTGCTCTGTGCGCCGAGGAGAAGGCCGATGTTGAAGGTTCCTCGTTGCTGGTATATAGCACGTGACACTTCGGCATCATCGAAGATGCCCTGTCGACTACGTATTGTAGCCATACTCTGGCTGGAGGCGAGACGTATACAGCCAGATCTCCTGATAACGGGATTGCTGCTGGGGTGGCCAACATGACCCTTCCATACTTTGGGCCATGCTCTCATCACGGGAAGGCTTCACTGGGGTTTGCCTTCACCACGCCGAATATTGTAGGTCTGGAATAGATTGATACAGGGTATTTTTATGTCTGGATGTAAACATCAGCGTCTAGTCAATAATGTGAATCGATTACTTACCGGTGTGTCCGCAGCCGTTCTGAGAAACCGTCAGGAGCCAAGCCACAGAGAAACTATACACGATAGAGGTATCGAATCAGATAAACATCAAAACATTGCTTGATGAGTGTCAAGAAAGCACGAGATTCATAGTACGTGGATGCTTGGAAAAAGTTGAGGTTCTCCTGTTCCTATCAGCAAGTTAGGCATGTTAGGTAGGTAGGTATTGTATTTATTGATATCGATAGCTGACTCAGCATTCGAGATCCACATTAAAAAAGATCTTGTATGCAGTCAATTTCAAACCCGATGGTCGAACACCAAAGGATGTAGGGTCCGGGGGACCACAAGTAAGCCATTCAACCACCACCTCTGATGTTGCCATGAGATAGCTAACCTACCCATAGACCACGTTGATGAAGAAAGCCGCTTCCAATTTCAAACTGCTCGCAAAGGAGGCTGGGCTCAGAGCAAATGGTCCCCTGCCTCTGGCCTCCAAGAAAAATAAGAGTCTCGCGGTCAGGACAGTTGACCCGACTCAAGCCTCAGCCGACTATCCCAAGTCGCAGGAGAGTGGCACCCCGTCCATCTGTACCGGTAGCAGAGAAGGGACGAAAGGGCAAAAAAAAGCCATAGTCACGAAATTGCAGCACGAGGGCGTGCACGTGGATCGCAAGGCTACCGAAAGCTGCTGCGATATTGCAGTGAAACTCCATCCACACGATGCGTATCTCCTCGGTCTCGTTGTTGCCAAATCGAACAACCCGACAGAATGCGATGCAAAGGTCAAGATCAACCCTGTCAAGTACATTCGCGTCCTCAGCCACCTGCCGGCGCTCGATGCGGAAAAGTGTGAAGAACACCTGTCTTTGTTAGCGAAGAAACATGAGCCAATTCTTCTCCATATGAAAAGGCCTCCGTCGGTATTTGAAAGAGGCCACCAGACCTGGTCTGTCTACTTCGCATTGAATTCACCTTTGCTCAAATCCATACGCACGGAGCTGAAAGATGTACTCGCCGGTTCTCCACCGCAGATAATAATTAGTTTGAAAGAGCAGAAGCCCAGTAACTGGTCTCCCATGTTTCCTCTCGCAGATTCTCTCTCTTCAGACGAGGCAAAGGCGTTGTCTGCTGCAGGAAAGTTTGAGTGGAAGACAAGGTCGAGGGGGGTGAGTTTGAGAGCTACTGCACTTTGCTTGAGAATCAGGAGTGCTAGTGCTGAGTCTTGGAAAGACGTGATCGACGGGTCAGAGTGGAAAGAATGGCCCTTGGTGGGAAATGCGGAGGAGCGCAGGGTAAGATTACAGCGTGACATAGAGGAGGTGTACCAGAAGCACAAGAAAGCGTGCCAAGACAGCTCATGTTCCAAGCCAGTGGAAGAGCCGACGAATCTGGACATTACAGCGGCAGAAGATGAGTCTAGGAAGATTTTGGTAAATCCTAGTAAGGGTGTGATGGAGTCCGATGGCCCTGGTGTGGACAACACCACAGACGAGATGCCGAGAAGAACTCCAGTTATGGTGCCAGCAAGTAGCTTGTACGATGATGCCCCCGTGCTCCCTCCTATGCGCTACAAAACTGCACCGCATGGCGCCCGGGCCAAAGAAAGCACACAAAGAAAAGCCCAGCTGCGGGCCGCGAGAAAATCCGCCGATGGAAACCCGTCAGCCCTTGGAAACCAGCCATCGCAATACGGCACCGGTTGGGTGCAGCCAAGACCACTAGAGAGAGAAGCTCGAAATTCTCACAGACCCATGAAAAGGGATCTGCGTAAGGCCCCAACAGTGCTGGAGAAACTATCATTTCCGGAGGCCTCGGGTTGGGTGCGACCATTGCCCAGCCGCTCGATCATGCTAGAGCGGCCCGTGCCTGATTTCGAACCGTCGCAACAGAATGAGAAGTTACCTCGAGCCACAGTATTGGATAGTCCAGGGGCTAAGGTCCGATCCGAGAATATATATTCGCAGCAACAACAAGAACGCACGAGACCAACCTCTGAACAACAAGAAAGACCTCATGTGCTCCCACAACGGATCGTACTGGGCAGCTCACTACTGGGAGGACAATCAGCGGACAGGCAGCCAGAGCAGGTTGCTTCGAGAACTGAACATGAAAATGTGATACCAGGTCAGGTGTCTCCACCACCGGGCGTTTTGGAAAGCCTCAAGGTCGGAAGCCAAATACAGGACAAGTCTCTACGTTCAGCTCAGGGATACGATGCATCATCATCCAACGCCAGCAGCATGGGTGTGCTCCGACAGAGCCCAGGATTAGGTCAGGGAAAATCCAAGTCAAAACAGCCACACTTGTCTCCTATTTCTCCTCGGCCAAGTATTTCAGAGCTTGCAAGAGTTTCTGCTACAAGGGTCGCAGGGCAGTTGGAAGATAAGCCTCTTCTCACATCTCCCAAAGACCACGCCACGGAAGCAAGCACACAAAGCAAGCATATGTCTAGCCATCCCGCCGAAGGCAATCCGGCACACACTCGGAACTTGAGCGCAGGTAGGGCGCATCAGCGATCAGAGCCGCCGAACCAGACTCAAGTCCATGGTCCTCAACTGAGTCTTCCTGGCATTGCAACAGTTGAGAGCGAGCCAGTGGACAAGCGCACAGAAAAGGATCAGCTTCGTGAGAACCAAGCTGCGAAAGCTGCAAGAGCGATGAGCGAAGCCATGAAAATCATACAGCCTTATGTCACTCAGCAGGCTTCTATTGAAAAATCAACCAGTGGAAGTAGCGAGAAGGTGGCAGCCAACTCACAGCTTGGCTGGTCCAGTGAGAACAAGTTCTTGGTGAATAACCCTGCTTACAAAAATGTGCCAGGAGAAGCTATATCCGCTGAATCCATTCGATCAATGCTCGATCCCCCGAAACCAGCGCCAAGCCCAAGAAAGTCTATACCGCTGATGGAGTGGGATGCTGTACGGAAGAAAGCGGTGTTTGTCAGGCCGAACCTCGAGGGGTTATCAGTAGAGGCGATTGCTGAATACAAACTTGCCCAGAAAGCTATGAAAGCTGAGATAGCCAAGGAGACGAATCCCGCCCCCCAAAAAACCTCTGAATTTTATGGAAACATCTTGTATAAGATGGTGGGCCGCCGGCAGCCAATGCTTCTTTACCATGCGAGACGTATTTATAAAGTCGTCCCCGAAAACGCCGAGCCAGGACGCCATTACTGCCCACAGCCAATATCCCGTGCAATATCATCGGAACCGCAGCACCATGACCAGGAGAAAAAAATTGTTCCGTACCCCACGAATGATCACCAACAGATCCAAGTCACGTCAAGGCTGAAGAAGGAAAAGAAGAAAGAAAACTCACCTGAAGAGGCTGGTGTACGATATCATTGGGCCAGAGGCTCTGACCCGGAGCGAGAAGTTGTTCCGCGATTCTGTTACACCGGCGAAAGTCCCTTGCTTGAAACTCAATCAGAGATGCGCGGAGTGCCGCAGCACCAAGATCCGGAGATAGAACTTGTCCCCGAGCTCCAGCCAAGAGAAGAGGCGCTTTTGAGTAAATTGGATGAAGAAGGCTGTGATACCAAGGCCAGGATCCACACAGTGCAAAGCGAAGCAGATCCTACATACCCTGAGAAGAAAGACCGCTCAAAAGGGTGGAGGCCACGAGAGCAAGCTGCCAGGCAGGTGTCGGAGCAAGAAATATTACAGAAAGCAAAGGCTAAGCTACTCGAATCGACCCCACCAGCACCTCAAGGGGAACTGAAGCAAACAGATTCGTTGGAAGCCAAGACGAAACAAATCCAATCGCCCAACGACTCTTTAACTTTCAAAATCATAGGAGACAAAGGCAGTTCCGGACCTGAATCCCAGGCGAAGCCAAAACCAAGACAATGGAAGGGTGAAACCAAACCCGCCCAATGCCCTAATCAACAGTGGCCTAGTGCTTTCATTTATAAACATGCAGGCGGTTGGGAAAGGAAGCGCCTAAGGGAAGGCCAACCTCCGGCCAAGCGAGACAGCCGTACCACGAAGCCAGTGCGGGATCTGCCGATTTCAAACCCGACGCTGGGGAAAGATGAGAACGACAAGGGTATAGGCGGAGCGAGAGCAAAGAAAGAGAGAGGCGGAGAGAAGATGGGTGCGAGAGAAGAAGAAGATGTCGAGTTTATGAACGCAGTACAAGAATGGGCTACAAAACAAGAGCGGAATTCCGAGCCTCGGGGCCCTCCGTATAGGCGTGACGACACGAGAAAGAAGGAGGCGAGGCCACGGGGTGGTGGCGAGAGAAAGACTAGAGCACGCAAGGAAAGGAGACGGAAATGAAGATAAAGGTGCGAATGTGGATATGGATGTGGATGACAGGTGTTGTGTTGTGATGTGTCGGCTTGTACGATAGCGTGTGGCATTAAGTGAAATGGGACGTAGCAATGCGGAAAGCAAAAAAAATGGCAAATTCTCGGATATGTCCGAATGTAATTTGTACCTTAGTGCATCGTATCGTTCTTGTCCTGTGTTGTAGAATACCGATATGTTTGGATTTAATACACAAATCTCGGACGCACATGATTTCAATATCGGCATTTGAAGATTCGCAACAGGGTCGTGCGTTAGGAAATCAGACGGATTCCCAGATCATGTTGCGCGATAGACAGCCTAGATGGCGGAAACAAGCACATATACAAACACACACAAAAATATACACATATATTTTGTTTGCTTGGTAAATAAATCACCGGCTCCACTATCTCGACTTCTTCAAGATAGCAGAGACGAAAATTCAGAAAGGAATTGATTTGCGGATCAGGTAATCGGTGTGTTGTAGTTGCGAATTTGGAGAGTAGGAGACGGGTAGAGGCCCCGTCTTGGTGTATTTTACGGGTACTGGCTTGCTAGTATGCTGGTACTAAGACGTGTCAATCCATGGTTTTATTGCAGCAAAGGACTAGTATGAGCAGCAGACCTTCAGAGAATATGGATTACCTTGTTTGTTCCGTGCCTGAAATAGAACCATGTATAGAAATGATATTCGACTCGGCATTCGAGGAACAGGTCCAAAATCCGGGATGAGGGATCCGCAGTTTGGTTTTATTACATCATACACAACGATCGCTCAGGTCAATACAGTGGAGATTATCTTCCCTTTCAACTCTCCATCCTTCCACAAACCATTGCTTTCTCTAACCAGACATATCCCCACCGATCACTTCTTCCCGCTGTCCTCGTACCCCTCCGTGACATTGAGTCCGAGACCCTCGGAGTCCAAGTACACCTTATTGCGCCCCCCAGCGTCTTGCAGGGTCTGCGCAATCGCGCGCGCGTTCTCGATGCGCTTGAGGTCGACGTACGAGCGGGACTTCTTAATAGCATCGCCGATGAGCTCAGCGGACCGGGCTTCACCCTGTGCGCGCACCACCATGGCTTGTTTCTCCTGGCGGGCTTTGTCGACGACGAAGGCGGCGCGCTGGGCTTCTTGCTGGGCTACTTGCTTTGCTTCTACTGCCGCGGTGAATTCAGGGGAGAAGGCGAGATGCTATTTGGTGCGTTAGTATGTAGATGTGGCCTCGTATATAAATAAGGAGGGTGTGGTAGATGTAGCCGGAGAACCTACTGTCAAGGAAACATCATCCAGCATGATATCGAACCTCGCAGCTCGCTTGCTCAGATTCTCCCTCACAAGCCTCGCCACATTCTCTCTCTGGGTAATGAGCTGGCTGGCGTTGAACTGTGCCACCACGCTCTTCAGCACCTCGTTCACGATGGACGGCAGCACACGCTCGTCGTAGTCGGTGCCGAGCGTGCGGTAGATCTGGGGCAACGCATCGACACGCGGGCGGGACAGCACACGGCAGGTTATGTTGACCATTTGGAGATCTTTGGTGCCGGTGAGGGACGCGACGTTGCGAGGTTTGGCCCGGACATCGTAATCTATTGGGGTTTCGAACCAGGGGATTTTGAAATGAGTCCCTAGAAGAGTTAGATGATGATTGAGAAGGAGCTGGCGCTCGAGTTCGGTTTGACCTGAAGTGACTTGGGTAGGGGACTTGTAGTGAATATGGATGGGATAGAGGAGCCGTGGCATACCTTCGCTGTAGATCTCCTTACTCACACCACCTAATCTCGTGTACTTAATCGCTCTGTGTCCTCCATCGACGTTGAACAAGGCATTACTGCCGACCATCAGAGCTCCTCCCAGAAGAATCAGACTCCCAACTCCGCCAGCCATTCCCTTGGGTGACGGTCCTCCGCCCTTGCCAGCCTGATTGGCCATGTGTTGCAGTCTCTTGAAGACATCCTGCGGTGAGTTCGACATGATGGCTGCTTAGAGTCGTAAGATGCGGGCGTGGAAGGTGAGGATACTGTTCGGAATCTGTTCAAACAGCCTTTCTCGAAATATTTCCGTACTAGTGCATTGCATTTCCATCAACGCTAAGCTCACTTCTTTCTCCACACTGCTAGCGTCTGGCGCCACAGCCAAAATCCGAGCTCAGCCTCATGGGAACCTGGTCAACTTTGTCAACCATCAAACCTCGATCCCTATCTTACACCACTGCAACGACTGATGACTGACGTTGCGTACTGTTGGAGCTGTAGGCAGAGAAAGCGAGAGTATTAGAATAGCCAGAAATACTTTTCAAGACTTCTGTGCCTTTCAGTCCAATTCTCCCCCCTCCCCTCACGTACTTGAAGTTGACCGTGATCCTACTACCCAATTCTCCGCCTTCGATTCACACTCCCGAGGAGAGCAGACCAGACTGCGTGTCACAGCACAAGAGAACGATAGTGATCATTTCCATCTATCTTGCAGAGGTCAAAAGAGAAACTCTGCTCCAATGTCGAAGGCGCCCTCCAAGTCCGTATTCGTGGGAAACATCCCCTATGGTAAAGTGCCTGCTAAACCAAACTTCCTCCACCGGCAGATATGACTGACGCATACAAGGCCTGACCGAAGAGCAGATCATCCGGATATTCAGCACCGCAGGTAAAGTCTTGAACTTCCGCCTTGTGTATGACCGAGAGACGGGGCGACCCAAAGGCTTCGGTTTCGTCGAATTTCCAGATTCAGGTTCGCGACTTCACCTTGAACAGATAGCACAATGTAACTGACTTCGCGCAACATAAAGACTCGGCGGCCTCTGCAGTTCGCAATCTCAATGACCACGAAATCATGAACCGTAAGCTGCGCGTCGATTTCTCCAACGACGGCGACAGCGATGACACTGTACGCACTCTCCTGAATCAACAACAAACACACAATCATCTTGCTGATATATACAGTCCGCACCAGCAGGATACCAACACCCACCTGCCATGCCAATCAGCATGCCATTAAATGGCTACGCCGCACCTCTACAACAACCCGAGCCTCCCCCCCGCACATCTTCGATCCCCCCTCTCCCTCTGGGCGTCGATCTCCCCCCGAACCTCAACTGCCCCGACGCCATCTCGCGGACGCTCAATACGCTGCCTCCCGCGCAACTCCTCGATGTGCTCTCCCAGATGAAGACCCTCGCCACGACCGACGCCGCGCGCGCAACTGAACTCCTGCAGCAGGCGCCGCAGCTCTCCTACGCCATCTTCCAAGCCTTACTGCTCATGGGTCTGGTGTCTACTGAAGCCTTGTCCTCCGTCGTAGAAGCTGCGTCCGCTCCACCTCCGTTAGATCACGCTTCGCGCCAGTCGACGCAGCATTCTATTGTGCTGCCGCAATACGCACAAGCACCGCCGCCTGGAAGCTACCCTCCTGGGTTCCCGCCGCCGCCGCAGCATATGAGTGGGCAGTTGGGAATCCCGATGGGAACTACGTCGGTCCAGCAGCATGGGCAGTACCCGCCTCCGGTCCCTCAACCGCAGCAGCAGAGACCACAGCAGCAACCGGCGCCGTTGCCCAGCACCGATGATCTGATGGCGCAAGTTATGGCCATGCCGCAGAGTATGGTGGATCAGCTGCCACCAGCCGAGAGGGCGCAGATCATGGCATTGCGGGCTGGGTATGGGCGATAGACGGCTAGGCTGGACTGGGGAGGGGTTGAAGAATGTGGAATCGGATGGGAGAAGTAATGGTGTAGATCCAATCTATGCTGCCTTGCGAACATTCCGCAACGGCGCCATGGTGCTACGCATATGCTCAATAAAAGCGCTTTTGTATTCTATGCTCTACTTTTCAATTCTCTCTTTCTCTCTCTCTCTGTCGATAATCTCTGGCAAGGAAGGAAGCGATCCGGATCTGCTAGAATTACCTCTGATACGAACGTGACCACCACAACGCAAGACTCCCATCAAATGAAAGCATCTAAGATCCAATCCGCCTTTTTACCCATGTGCTCCCTTTCTATATCCTGTTTGGAACCCAAGCAGATTCCTCATTCCTGCATCCGGAGCTAGCCTTCACATCGTCTATCACTTTTCTGGTTAAATAGTTATCACCGTCTGATGGCCCAGCGGGAGAAACAAGTAAAAGAAGGAGAAGAAGAAATGAAAGGATGGTTTCATTTCCGAGGGCCGAAAAAAGGAGCAGTTCGCATTTTCCGTCCTGGTTATGCAAATAAAATAAAGGGAGTGTCGGAAACCTTTTTTTTGGAGGGGGACCCAAGTAGAAGAGGGCAGCAAGAGGGTGCGGTGGGTAGAAGTTGAGAATTGAAGCCAGAGCTAGATTGGAACCAGGGTATGAAAACCAGGATGTCAATGCCCAAGTAAATCAACTTCAGCGTAGAATGTGCTGGTATGGAAAATACCAAGTATTAAAAAAATATTGCATTCGTTCTCTCCACCCTCCCGTTATCTTCTTGCCTTCTCCTCTCAACCCCCCCCCCTCCTTCCCCTCCGCGGCAGAGGCTCACCATCTAGATCCACTCCCCGTTCATCAACGTGCTCCTGTACGCGACATCCCCCGCCTCGCTATAGGGCGGCAAGCCCACGTGCTCATTCAGCCAGTCCATGGCCGTCTTGTGCCATACGAGGCTGTTCTCCTGCTTCGTCACCCAGTGGTTCTCATCGGGGAAGATGAGCAGCTTGCTCGGGACGCCGCGCTCTTGGAGCACGTTGAAGGCGCTCAGGCCCTCGGTGATGGGCAGCCGGTAGTCGAGCTCGTTGTGCACGATCAGGTGCGGCGTGCTCCACTGGTCGGTGCGGTTCGCCGGGTTCCAGCGCGCGTAGTTGGCCCAGTCGTGCGTGATGGTGCCGTTGAAGTCGTGCCGCGGGAACCACATCTCCTCGCTGCTGTACTGCGACAGCGTCGAGAACGCGCCGTCGTGCGTGAAGAGCGCCTGGAACTTGCGCCCGAGCGCGTTGCTCTGGATCCAGTTCGTCATGTAGCCGCCGTAGCTGGCGCCTAGGCACATCGCCCGCGAGAGGTCCACGTACGGCAGGTTGGCCGCGATGTACGCCCACCCCAGCACGAGGTCCTCGTAGGGTCGCCCGCCCCATTCGTTCTGGATTCCGTCCGTCAGGGACTGTCCGAAGCTCGTGGAGCCTGTAGGGTTGAATGCTACCACGACGTAGCCTTGTTCTGCCCAGACGAGCATATTCCATCGGTTGCTCCACACGTCGCCCGTGGCGTCCTGTGGACCCCCGTGCACGTAGAACATCAGCGGGTACGTCTTGTTTGGGGAGAAGTACGATGGTTTGAGAATCCAGGCATGCACTTGGTAATCGCCGTGGCCTTTGTAGAACACTTCCGAGATCTGCGAGCGAGAGAGGCCCCACTTGGAGCCGAAGTCGAGGTTCGCGGAGATCAGTTCGACGCCTGACGTGGCGTTACTGGAGGCTGAGACGACAGGATCGACGGCACTGTAGATGCTGTTGTCGAGGAAGGAAGAGCTGCTCACGAAGAGCTTGTCCGAGCCGAGCCATTTCACGTCCGAGACTCCGCCCTCGGAGAAGATGAGCCTGGGCAAAGTGGCTACGGCTGGATCGGTGGTGAGGGCGAAGAGACGCACGCGCGCAAAATCCTCGGCGACAGCGTAGATGGTTTTGCCATCTTGCGACCAGGCGAGGGCGCTGGGGCTGCGGTCCCAGGAGCCGAGACCATCGGCGCTCTGTGCCTTAGTCAGCTCTGTTGCCCCATTCTTTGGAGATTAATAATCTCAGCTTCGGAGGCATGATTCAAAGACTTGTCTCGCGGGAACATAGAGAAGACCGGGTGAAGTACATACGGCGTAGAACTCGGCGGCATCAAGCGAGGCGCTCACGTCTGGGACGAGGAAGAGGCGATTTTTGTCTGATTCATAGGCAATTCCTTTCATCCTGACGAATGCCAGCGCCGATCCTGTGGGTGAGAAGGCCAGGGCTGCCGAAGCGCCTTGTATGCCCGGCGTGGAGATTGCGACGGGCGGTGATGGTGGAGAGGTGAAGCTGTCAAGAGCTATATAGTAGGGGTCCGACTTCGTGTAGACTGAGTCGAGAAGAGTGAGATCTTTGGCGATGAATGCTAAGCCCTTCTTGCTGATGTCGTAACTGCTGTGCATTAGATTCGCGGTCTGCAATGGAAAGAGGTGACTTACTGGTTCGTTCCTCCGGTCTGCTCAACAGGAGACTCAAATCCAGTACCATTCAAGGCGTTGATAGGCCTACTGATCGAGTAACTCATCGACCCATCCCCACCTTTGGAGAGCTTTCCATACCATACGCTGTTCTTGTATGGGGTAATATCTGTCTACATCAGTCAAAACCCGAGGCGAGGGATGCAGGTGGTTCGGACTCACAGTGATCCCAATGTCTCACGAAGGCTTTGGTATACGCCATCCCACTCGAAAGTGGCTTCTCGGCCAAGGCAGAGTTATACAGCGTCCCGTTGGGAGCTGCTTGAGCTGTGAATACATATCCCCAATTCCCGCTGCTAATCGAAACGAGCTTCAGCCCGCTTGCTGGGCCTGGAATGGACCCTGCAGAGAAGGGCCTGTGAATGTTAGGGCTTCGTCTCGGGCATTGTCATCGAAATGATGACTACAGCATTACGCCGTCACAAAGGTGATTGTGAAGCTTCCATTTCGAATACTGAAATCGACGATGTATTACGTCACGCACAAGGCGCAAATCGAACTTCCGTCTCGGATATTGAAATGTAATCGGATACATGCTCTAATATGCGGCGGGTATATATCAAGCTTCCATCTTTGATACTGCAATTGACCCGATGATGCCCAGCACCGGGTCGACAGGTACGTATACAAACTGCGAAGCCAAATGAATTAAAGAAAAACACTTACTCGGCATCCGGCGTCGTTGCATCCCCTACAGCGACACTAGTCGACCCATCATCCTCGCTCGCAAACCACACAAACTCATTCCCCTCTAACCAAACCGTATCGCCCACGGCACTGGAATTAGTATACAGCCACTCGGCGCCACTCGTGATATTCAGCACCCACAGGCCGTAGGTATTCTCGTGGGTCTCAAAGCTGTACTGCGAGGTGGTGTAAAGCGCCAACGTGCCGGCAGCGTTGGGCAGGGCGGCGCTGCGCCGGGAGACGCTGAGCATTTCCTCGGGAGTATATTTGGTCGTCGTGCTTCTGGCGGAGGATGCGACTGCAGTGGCGCAGAGCAGGAGAAGAGACGGGAGAGATAACATGGCGATGACTCTCGGGAACAAAGGGAAAGCAGAGAGGAAGGGAGAGCGGGGGTAATAAGAGGAGGAGGACGAGAAGAAGGACGAGGAAAAGAATTGCGAGGGCAGAGCTTACTTGTAGTTGTACCTTCATCTCAGCTTACCTAACCCAGAGGGTAGCCCACCAGCTGGCTGTACTTCGCCTCCTACTATCCGAATACACCATTCACCAAATACCGTCCCAAATAAGCCGCCATTTCTGCCAGGTACAGATCCAGGTACAGGATCAGGGCGGGTTTCGGCTGGGGCTGATAAGATCTTGCTGGGCTTCCTCTAGTCGTACAATCACCTGCTTACCTTACTAACGTAGGGAGGTAGCAAAGTATAAATAGTACCAGTACCTGAGGAAGAAAACATTCTCACGAGGCCATTCCATGCCATCTGGTCAGCCATAGATAGCTACATGCCATACATCCCGTAACTTGGTCTCTCCAGCTGTCAAAAAGCTTCCACCCGATCCAGCCCACACAGCTCATGCGAAGCAGCAAACAAGAATAGGCATTAAAGCAGGATCGTGATCCCAACGGGTGTAAACATGAAGCCCAAACTATTGGGGGAAGGTCGTTGAACGAAGCCTTGGTCGTTATCACGTGATGACTCGTGCAGCAGGTGGGTAGAGTCTTGGCGCTTGGTAACGACGGGAGGCTCCGGCGGGGAAGGCCGCTAGAAGGGTGGAGGAAGGTGGAAAGCGGGCGTTTGGGGGGGGTTGTTTTTTGGGTAAGAGGCAATGGTGAAAGGGGATGATGAGATGACATGATGGGGCGATGAAATGAGATGATGAGATGGGATGAGATGAAATGATAAGATCAAATCCTGGGATCAAATGATAAAGCCATATAGTTATAAAAAAAAGTAATGCCGAATAACGAGATAGGATACTGAGATGAGATGGTGAGATGATACAATAGAATCAGCTAATAGGTTAAGAGATTAACACAAGATGAAAAGGAAATGAAAATCAACGTAAAGCAAAAGGGGAGATGGGATAACGGCCACAATGCACTACATCTAGCATCCCCTGTCTTCAATGTAGGATACTCGGACCTACTGCTTCCTTCCCAGACAAAGCCTTGAATGTTCCTCTCTTCGTTCGGATCACTGATGAATCCAGTACCCAGGCCCTTCCTGTCCCATGGCCTCCACACCGCTGTAATCATTTTCCACGAATGCTCTTAGAGCCTGATCAGCAATCTCCTCCGACGCATGTTACTTGAATGTATTTCAGAGCATGATAGAGCCGACATCTACGCTCCTTGACCGTGCTCCCGCTTCTCTAACTCAACTTCGCGAAACCCCCTAGATCGAAGACAAAGGATCTTTGAGCGTTAGCGTATGGGATCGATACGAAGGAAATCGGTGTGGAGGAGTAGACTGACATGATTTTATCGAAGTCAAGGTGCTGCTAGGGGCGCAATATTGATCCAATGGACCTGGCGTCTCCAGCTTCCACCCCTCAGGTATATCGGACGTACAAACTCGCACGGCAGGATTTAAAGGCAGCAGCTTTCAGATACCCCAATGCACAACAACAGCTGTACAGCCAAACTCAAACTGCATTGCCGCTTTCCAGT
Organism: Diplocarpon rosae; assembly: GCA_032760415.1. Classification (NCBI taxonomy): domain Eukaryota; kingdom Fungi; phylum Ascomycota; class Leotiomycetes; order Helotiales; family Drepanopezizaceae; genus Diplocarpon; species Diplocarpon rosae. Next base: position 376,248 of record JAUBYV010000011.1, read on the forward strand.
CAATGAACGTCTCCGAAACTGGGACAGAGGAAAATGTCTGGCTGGACTGCTGATCATGATACAGACGATGCTCCTGACGACCTCGATTCTCCGGTCTTCTGTGATACGAAACTAGAGATTTGCTGTCTGGCTTTGGGCGACGCTTCTTGGATTCAGCCGACATTCTTGTCCATGTTGCGGGACTGTACTCGTTCTTCAACAACTACTCACGGAGTACGTTATTGCCTTGACTGTTCCGATCAAACTCAGCTGGTTACTGACATGACGAAAAGTCTGCTCTGACCACAGAGCAACTGTTTATAACGAGTCTTGCCAGAACCAAATCTTCGGCATCGACCTGGAGGGCGGTACAAACGTGCTCCAGTAGTGGCATCTACGTCTATGTACTCGACATCTGTCAGCATGGTGCGAGTGCTGCCGCTCAGACAAATGGATTCAGATGTCCCCGTTGCAGCTGGTGATTTGACACGCAGCCACTCTGGCTACTACTTCATGCCTCAGGCTACCCATCGCTTGGCTCAGGCAGAACTGTGTATGTAGCTTCCAGAGTTCTCTTCGTCGACCACGAACAATATTTCGCTCCGCTACCGTATATTCTAATCCTTTCTACTCTGCTGTGTGATATGATTTTATTCCAAGGAAAACTTGGGGCGGTCATACCGTTATTTCTTGCCGACTTTGACTTTCGTCGTTACTGATAGCTGGGCCCATTATCTGCCGTCAGGTTTCCAGACTTCAGCATCCTAAGCATTCAAATGGCAAAGCTTCGGCAAGCTCAAAGTCGCATATCCCTGATGCCATCCTGCCACAGTGAAGTCACGCTACAAGGATACGAAGGATATCCTAGTAAAATCTCTGGAAAGAAGTTTTCTTTGGATAAGAATAGTCTTAGTAGTAAGATTGTTTTGAAGTACTATCATGTGTGCATCGTGACAGGGACCCGAAAATTGAGAAATCCGTAGTATTAACAATGCGGAAGTCCACGTCAAGAAATAATGCTTCGGCCGACAAACTCGGGACGGCACGTGTCGAGAGCAGAACTGTCCGGCCTACCTGCGAACTTGGCACGACAGAGTTTCCTTCTCGATTCCAGGTTCACATACTGCGATACAAGCCTTTTTCTGCTGCCTTCTAGTTAGTTGCAACACAATTTTGTACCAACAAAAGTATTATTTGTTAGAAACAGGCCCTTACTTACGGCTCTTGTCCGTAGGATATTTCGGTACAAGGAGCTGAATAACCGAACCAACCACAAGAAATTTTTTATGCTAGTTTTCCTTCTTATCTCTTATTTAACTATTTCGGATACAGGATAAAAGCGCGTTCCGTCTTGCTTCCAGCTCAGGGGTCCGGGTATTACCGAGTGACAAACGACGGAAGCTCTCCCACTGCCACTGGTCAGTTTCTGGCGGCCGGGCATAACCGAGCCCAAAGAACGGGAGCTTGGCTAAGGTCAGGTGATCAATAAGGGGACCTGTTCCGGAATAAAGATTGAAACAATCGCTTCTACCATCACCCCATCCCTATAGGTAATGCTTGAAGAAAGCTTTGGAGGCTCTTGTTTGCGTGATCAACCTTTGTGCCCTGAATTTCCCAGGGCAAGGCACGCAACACACAAAGATTTCACCAAGTACTACGTCCTTACCTTTTTTTGTAGCTCCTAACATAACTTATCTTAAATTATTGACTCTTACATGTTGGTAGTTTGTATACCAAGACTCTTGTTGATCTTGCGATTGATTCGACACCTGCTGTGTACGTAAGCGCTAGTGAGAACCGTACAAAAATGAAGTCGGGGAATATCGAGACGCCAAGGAATCCGTCAAGCGGATAGTTCCAGGCTCACCGCTTTCATTTTGCCTAGCGATTTACAATGTCCGGTGCTAATGGCAGAATAAGGATTTCTCGCTTCCGTCCGTGTTCCCTATGGTATGTGTATTATAGATGGAATCTAGATCCTCATGGTGCGACTCTATTGTAACCACATTCATCCTACAAGCTTGTTTATTTTCCGGGCATCTACTGTCGATAGAGTGAAGCACGTGCGGACCTGGGTGTACGGATACCCAGAAATCTGACATTTCTGTACCTCGGTAGCTAGGTGAATATCTACGAGTAAACTATGATGGTACTTGCCTGGTACCCAACGAAGGACAAGTATTCCGCTCTGTAGCTGGCTAACCTCGAGGCCGTTGATCTCCCCATTCACACCGGCGCCAGTGCGAATGGTGCCTTCTAATTATCACCTTCTTTTAGATGATGCGTAATGAAGTTGTCTCTTGGATCCCTCCCTCCTTAAGCGAGCCTCCCTACTTCGTCGCAGGGCCCAAAATAATACATATAAAAGTATATTTAACATGCAAGCCCACTGAGCCCCACCCTCGAATATACCCTGATGTGGTGTTTTTGTTTTTGGTTTTTTTTTTTTGGCTCGCCACGGAGTACCTTACTGATCCGACATGCTCAGTAAGTAGAAAGAGCTTGCCCTTGGGATCTTCCCAGCTCTGTTTTTGGTACTTGCACAGGCGGCCTGACCTTGATCGAGAGCTATTTTGTCCCACATGGCGCAGCTCTCCGCGTCTTGCTGAAGGATATATAAACCAGAGAACAGGCGTTCGTTGAGCCGTTCGAGCTACGCTACAGCATCATCGTCATCTGTAATCAACCAGCACTCGATATGCGCTTCTCCCAATCACCCATCGCGGTTCTCGCGTTAGCAGCAGCCAGCTCAGTTGCTGCTTTCTCGCATGTGCCCCGTGTTGCTAACAACACGAAGCCTCTCGTCAGTCCCGTAAGTTGCCAAGCGTGGTGCTCTGAGAGATCGACGGGAAACTAATTGAGCATAGAAAGCATTGGGCCGCGAAATGAGTATCTATTCACTGCTCGATGGTGCGCTAGATCTCGAAAACATCGCGCTTTCGACGGAGGGTAAAAACCGTGCCCTTGGAACCCCTGGTCATGAAAAAACGATTTCCTACATCACTAACTTTTTCGACCAATTCTCATCTTACTACAAGTATTACCTTCAAGAGATTAGATTGCCTCTCGGGAAGAACGCAAAACTGACGCTGGACGGCACGTCCATAAAAGCTTTTCCAGTGCATTTGGCCCCTCCTGGAATCGTTGCAGCACCTGTTATTTTGGCGATGTATGATGCCTGCAACTTCGTATGTATCTACACTTCATGAACAATTCGCAGTCTAATGGGCCTATAGTCAGACTTCCCAGATGACACAAAAGATAAAATTGTTCTTGTTCCCCGCGGGGGCTGCGAATCTCACGTCAAAGTCAAACACGCCCACGATAGGGGGGCTCACGGCGTCATCATCTACAACAACGAAGACTTTCTCGGTCCGTTCGAGAACCACTCGTTGGGACTGACTGAAGAGTTGGGCGGGCCATTTCTTCCCACACTGGCTGTCGGTTGGTGGGATGGGACTTCTTTGCGTGATAATCTGTATGACGAGAAGGAGATTATCGCCGTCATCAAAACTGAAACGAATGATGTTATCACCAACAACATCATTGCTGAGACAATCGAGGGGGACCACGACAACGTGATCCATCTCTCTGCTAATTCGGACTCGATAAGCGGTAAGTTCTTTCTTCGCTTACAGACCTTCCCCTTCTACTTCTGACAACCTCCCAGGACAAGGTCTCAACGAGAACGGCTCAGGTTTGATTAGCATTCTCGAAATTGCTGAACGCCTGACCAAATTCTCCGTTAAAAACGCCGTCCGCTTCTCATGGTGGGCAACCAAATCGCACAATTTCATAGGCTCCACCCACTACGTTACCACTGCCAGCGAATCCGATTTGAAGAAGATTCGATTGAACCTCCATTTTGATACTTTGGCCTCCTATAACTACGCGATTCAGGTTTACAGTGGCAAAGATAGCAGCGTCGATCCTGAAAAACGTGGAGCTCCAGGGTCGGAACAAGCCGCGCGCGAGATCCAGCGTTTTTTCAAGGATGAAATGAAAAAGAACGTCACAATGATCGACTTTGACGGCCTGTCCGATCACAGCACGTTCCTGAAAGCTAATGTTGCTACGTGCGGGATCACCAGCGGTAGCACCCAGCTGAAGACCGAGAGCGAGCAGATCGAATTTGGGGGATATGCAAATGAGTCGTATAACTATCTCATTTTTCAAGATGACCTGGAAGAATATTTCAAGTTGGGTCAGGATGGCTGGACCATGATTACGGTGGCGATTGCTCACCTAACTGCTACGTTTGCACGCAGCTTTGAACTGCTAGAGGCGGAACTGCCAGTGGTAGAACAACCAGTGGTGGAACAACCAGTTGGTGCCTGAGAGAGCCAGAGCGTTGTTGAGAAAATGTACGGCGTTCGGATATTTGTATGTAAGAGTATAATTAATTAGATAAGCGGCGAAATCCACCTTGACCATGCAAAGACCCGGCGGTCGGCGTGATCCGGGTTGCTTCTTACCTGCCGGAGGACAGGAGTTGGCGATGGCACAGGTACATGGCCGTGGGTGGAATCTCTACGGAATAGATTTCATTCCGGACCGGTACACAGCGCGGATGAAAAACCCTAGCGCTCGGCAGCGACATGAGTACGGATGTAGAGCAAGCTGTTTATACCTACCAGCTTACAAAATCTTCAGGCGGCCCCAACTAGAACATATTTCTCTTTTTTTTTGAAAAGAGTCCGTTTCTTCTCTACTTATCATCGACAAGTCCTTGTAACAAGGTCTATGCCCTGGCGGCCCTTCGGGGCCAGGGGACCTTGCTTCGCCACGGTCTAGGTGTATGTGATTAGCTTTATTAGTATTAAATAATGAATTTATTATTAATTAGCTGACGGCCCGTCGCTAGCGCTAAAATCTATGGCCCTCCGCAAGCTTTGGGATAGATTTTCCAGACCTTAAGTTGCGTATTTTTGAATTTAAGGGTTAAACCTATATAGCTTTCCTAGCCTTCTTCTTCTTGCAGATCTGTAATTATTAGCTCTACTTCCCAAGTAGCTTAGGAAAACAAATATATGAAGCCTTCCTAGCTTTCCTAGCCTTCTTCTTGCAGGTCCGTAATTATGAGCTCTGCTTCCTATATAGCTTAGGAGCACCAACCTATAGAGCTTCCCTAGCCTTCTTCTTGCAGATCTATAATTAATAGATCTGCTTTTCGAGTAGCTTAGGGGACACCAACCTAGAGCTTTCCTACCCTTATTCTTCTTATAGGTCTGTAATTATGAGCTCTGCTTCCCAAGTAGCTTAGGGAAACAAATATGTAGAGCTTTCCTAGCCTTCTTCCTGCAGATCTATAATTATTAGCTCTGCTTTTCGAGTAGCTTAGGGGAATAGGGACACCAACCTAAAGCTTTCCTAGCCTTCTTCCTGCAGATCTATAATTATTAGCTCTGCTTTTCGAGTAGCTTAGGGGAATAGGGACACTAACCTAGAGCTTTCTTAGCCTTCTTTTTATAGGTCTATAATTATTAGCTCTGCTTTTCGAGTAGCTAAGGGAAGTAGTAGATATAGTAAGCTCTATTGCAGATCTTCCAAAAAATACCCTTCCTCTTGCTAGTAAAGAGTTTATTGCAAGAGTATAGTATATATTTCCCTTCTTTTTATAGCTATAATTATATCTGCGATGCTTATTCGACAACTTATTGCGCTTATTTTAATCCGAATTATTAGGTATTCGCAGTAGTAGGTAGAAGGCTGCTTTTGCATTATATGACTCCCTAAGAAGTAGTTAGTAAATAGCTAATAAATAGGAATCGATACATATAAGAGTACTTACAAATCTAATTAAACCTTCTAAGCAAATCTCTACCTGCAAGCTGATTCTAAATATATTAGCAGTAGAATCAAAGACTATTGCTCTTATAATAATAAAAGCAAAGCTATAGGGGTAAGAGTAGCATATGAGAATCCTATAAGAGTAGAAAGCAGCTTACCTGCAAGCATATAGGAATATGCAATAGTAGTAGAAAGCAGCTTATAGCTTACCTGCAAGCATATAGGAATATGCAATAGTAGTAGAAAGCAGCTTATAGCTTACCTGCAAGCATATAGGAATATGCAATAGTAGTAGAAAGCAGCTTATAGCTTACCTGCAAGCATATAGGAATATGCAATAGTAGTAGAAAGCAGCTTACCTATAAGCATATAGGAATATGCAAAAGTAGTAGAAAGCAGCTTACACTTATCATGTAAATAGAAGAATTGCAGTGGTGTAGAAGAAAGGGAGAAGAGAGAAGAAGAGTAGAAGCAATATGTCCTCTTAAACTTTACAGCCCCTTCCAGCCGCCTCTAGCCGTCGGCAGCCGCAGATTTTGGTGTTCCTCAGCGTGGTCACGGGGCCGCCTTTTTCGCATCAGCTGACCCGTACCAAAAAAAGATTTCTCAATATAATATAGATGTGAATAATAATTCAAGGAGTTTTGTACATTTTTCAGAACAATAGCACACGTGATCTCCTCGCTCGCAAGTAGGCCACGCTATTCCTATTAAAGATATGTGCTTGGCGGTCTTCCCTGAACTATATAAATACCAGCAATAAAATTTCCAGCTATTTTTGACCTTTGCATTACAAAATAGCAGCTTCGCATGTATTCACTCGGCCTGAAGATAAACGCATATATCTATCTCGTAGACTCACACTATTCCAGTATACTTCTGCTTACTCTCAGTACCTCCTTTGCACCTGACAGTAAAAGAGAACTGTGTCAAACGCTATCTAAGCCCTAGCCGTAAGTCTTCTCCGAGTCCTAGTGGATATTCAGAAAGGACCATCAATCTCCTCATCTCTTCCATCGCAGGAATATGGCCTCCTACTTCCCAACAATAAAGTCGAGTTCGACGAGCGTGCAACAGCTGGCCAGGCGCTGCGCTTTTGCGCAAACCCACATATTTGTTTCTCAGGTGAGCTCAGGCGAGGAACTTGTCGGCACAGTCTTGCGGCGTTTGGCACAAGAGGCCCATGATCGTCTTTTCAGTCTGACCTACCAGGCTGGCAGAGGTAGTCTGCCACTCCCTGTTGCTCTGACCGATACTGCACGAATTGAAAATGCTTCGGAGGAGCCTGAGCATAAATCGCAGCGGAGAAACCCAGCAGAGCTCATAGCCACCTTCTTGTGAGTTCGTCCACGAGAGAGTAGAGCGCCGCTTGGTCGCGCCAAAAATACTTTGGAGAAGTTTTTCGCAGTATAGTGTTTGGCCAAAACAGTATTTGAACACAATTTTTGAAAACTGGTCTTTGGAAATCATATAGATGAAGTAAGATACCTGGAGTGAAGTTTTGCAGAACTAGAGCATTGATGCCATGGAATCGCTAATCCTTCATGAAATAAAGCTTCATACTATACGTAGGGCTTAGCGTGTGTATACTACTTCAAGTAAAGTTTGTTTTCTTGCCTAGCTTCCCAAGAGGAAGCTTGGCCTAGCAATTTTCGGGTCTCGCAATCGAAAACTCGATACCAAAATTTTGCCCACCACCTTCAGGGTAGTGATACAAAACTGCGACGATTCAAGCCTGTTTTGCGGAATGAGTCTGGAAAGCTGATATTCGAAACTCGACTAGGTGTCGATTTCAGATTTACATAACGATAATATAACTTTTCAGAACCAGGAATTTGGAGCTACCGATTGCGCTTAGTAGTAAATTCTCGTGTCCAAAAGGCTGACGGGATATGATAATCACCTTGAATAGATCATGTAACTTATCATGCAATTAGAGAATCTTTGAATGAGGAGTAAAGATTTCCTGGAAACAACCTACTTTCGTCTGCAAGGTTACTCTGTTAGCCACACATGCTTGCACAACTTACTCTTAAATATGCAGTACAAAGGTTCGCGAAGAACCCAAAGCAGCCCCTCAATGGCCACGCACCAGCGGCCAAGCTGCTTTCAATTATAATTATTTTTTTATGGATCCATAGAGTACAAAAATGTTCTGATGCTATGTCTCAGCAACGGAGAAAACGAGGCCATTAGAGAGGATCCACCAAGCTGCCACGCATTTCCATGAAATTTTCAAGTTGCAGCAACATAAAACCCGCTGAACCTCGCCATTTCAAGAAGTAGCATGACCCATGTCTTCCGGTGCTCTTCAAGCAGCTGGAACTTGCTCAAGAGACATCATCAATCGGGTACGGACTCTGATAACTACCCACCCGCGCGCTCTTACGACTCTCGCCATTCTCAACGCCAACATGCTGCCTGCTCTGAACATTCCGATATGGTGGTCCCTCACATGAATCGTTCGCCGACGCAGGCGTTCCACCCGTGCGTTTCGATGGGGAAAATTGACGCCGCCATCCGAGTTGAGAATCAGAATCAGACTGCGGAGTCGGCTTTGTAGCGTAGGCTGCCTGGAGTGGGTACTTCCCTTGAGGTCGATACGGAACTTTGGGTGTATTCTGGTACTGAAGAGGTTTAGTCAATAGGAAGCGGGAAGTGTCTGTCCCAACTTTCTTCGCAAACGCAACGGTCTCAATGACGTCTAGTTGGCCAGCTGTAGTATTGGCCGAGGTCGGGATGTGGCTGTTCGAGTCCGTCGACTTGAAGATGTATTGCTTTCCTATGTCATAGCAGCGCATGCAAGGGCCGCCTGAATCTGTGCATTGCTGCTTTTCGGTCCCGCAGTGGTAGCAGCGGCCGATTCCGGACTGGGGTTTACGGTTTGTATCTTTGACGCTGGAAGTCCGCTCACAAGTTCTGGTGCCACTGCCATTTGTGAAGCTTGCGGATTTCATAAATTGGTTATGTGCTCTGTGGTTTGAAATGTTTCCCCGGTTGTAAGAGTTGAGAGCCTCGTAGGCAGCCGATGCATCTAAAGTCTTATCCGCTAATTGCTTTTCCAAGGCTCGAATGCGTCGGCGAAGTTGATCAGACTCTCGGACTGCCTCCTCTTGGTCTTGAATGATCTCTATCAATTCCTCATTCTGAGCTCGCAGCTCACCAAGTTGTTCGGAGTAGAAAGCTTCCAGGTCCTCCATTGCACTTTCGCTGACTACGGCAGGATACGGTGCGCCAGCATCCGAGCTGGAACCGGAGCCTCTGTTGCTGAAAGCCGATCCGAGGCTCTTAATCCTGGCCAGAGTCACCTCGACTTCTTTGATTCGAACGTCCTTGACTGCGTTCTGCGCTAGGAGATCTCGTTCTCGAAGCTCGTACTTTTGGAGTTTGGCCCGGTCAGCTTTCCACCTCTCGGCCCGACAATTCAGCTGTGCGATCAAGTCATCAAGCCCATGGACTACATCACCTGGACGGTCAAAGGTGGCGGCACTACTAATTTCTGGAACTGCCAGGCCTGTACCTGACTCAACGTCTGGAATGGCCAGTTCAGCGAAGTTTTCCAGACTATCTCGAGTAGGCTGTTCTATCTCAACAGCTACACGTGAAGACGCAGAATTGCTATTGAGGTCAACAGATTGTCTGTTGCAGTTAAAGACCACAGCAGAAGGCTCGCTCAGACGAGAAGGAGCCCCTTGCTCTTGCAGGTTAAAAGCCTTTGCCAGACTGCGAGCCGGTGCAACAGGATCAAGAAGAAGATCGCTACGCTCCAAAATGAGAGTTCTGGTCAGAAGCCCATGGAGACCATGTAGCAATTCATCGGAACTCCAATTCCAGAAGCTGTGAGCAGGAAACTTGCGGAGCACGCCAACAGTTGGAAAGACCCATCGGAAGCCAGGAAGACCCTGTGCTTGATTTGAGACATTACCCTGAAGAATAGTCTTGAAGTTGAAGCTTGAATTGCCGGTTTCTTGTACTGTGGTCTTTCAGTAAAATCCACAGAGTGTGGTGAGTTACGCGTACCAATATAATTTCTAAAGGCCCCCTCGGCGATATTGATGAGGCGGTTTCGATCAGCGGCCCTCGATCCCTTGAAATTCATTTTGGCGGCCAGGAGTCCTTGCTGACTTGGATCAAATGGCAGATTACCTACAGACCTGGGGGATGGTCTCGAACAAGGGTATCTGACGTCAGTGAGGTAGAAATCTCCATTCTCTAATGCGTCGTTGCAGTCTCTGATATCCTGGATACTCCAACTTGAAAGGCTTCCTTCGGGAAATCCCACATAGTCACTGGTGAAATGCCACGCATACTTAACGAAAGTTAGCCCTGCGCTTCATAATGTTTTGGGAACCTGGGAGTAGTTGTTATGAGATTTGCGGTTCTGAGCACAAGGCTTGTGAGCCATGGTTTCAAGGCGCTGCTAGGATCAAGTGAAGTTTTGTACTTACAAACTGAGGGGGATTTGGATCAGAGATAAAGGGGTTAAAAGTTTGATTCGCTAGGTTTGTGATCTTGCGGCCTGTTTGAAGTTCTGCAAAGATGATTAGAAGTAGCACATGTGAGTTGAAACAGGTGAACGAACGGATTCTGTAGAGAAGCTTCTGTCTCAGCATGCGGCCTAGGACCCGGGCGTTAGTATCTTTCGGTCTGATACTAAGCTTCGGAAGAGGGTCTTCGTGGAAAAGATAATCAGTATCTTCGCCCCATTGGAGCTCCTGTTGCACCTCTGCATCTACGGTGCCGCTCATGTTAGCATCCATGGCAAGCGCTGTATTTCTGGATTTCTCCCAGGCTGATTGGAAGTCGGCTGGTCTGATATTGAAGTAGATATTCGTTACGGCGCAAAGACAAGATTGTTTGAATTTGTTTGACTCTGGCGTGTTGTCATTATCACGTGAATTCGGCTTTGTTGTATGCTTTCGCAGATTTCAATCTCTGAAATAACATGAGTCTTTGATTGTAGCAGCAGGTGATCCTTGCAAGGAAAGTTGAGAAAATAAGTTGTCCGAATTCTCTATTGCTTTGATTCACAAGGGCAGTCTGTGGAGCAACAATCTTAATAGAGTGTTGGAACCCGAAAATGACGCTAAGCTCGGCAGCGGTAGAGGGCTAGCCTTGTTTGTTTTGATGCGCCCCACGTTAGTAATCGCAGCCTTCCAGAATATCAGATGTGACATCAGGCTTCCTACACAACCCTAATTTCTCATAATATTGGCAGAATTAATTCCATAAATCCAACTATGGCACCACCATCTCCTCTCACAATTGCGACCTCCGCCCTCCAACGCCTAGTCAAAGAAGAGGGTTCGTACGAGAATGAGCTCAAGGGACAAGAAACTCGTCTGAAGAAGATCCTGGCAACCAAGGACGAGGACGAGAATGCGGAGTACAAATTAAAGCAAGAAGTATGTGGCCTCAATTAGAGGTGAATTTATCCAGATTTCTGGTTGGAGTCAGTGCTGCGTGCAGAATTACCCTACGATGCATGAAGTTTTGCGCCGTGGGATGTGCATCAAGAGGGCATGCGGCAAAATACCACGGCTATTCGCACAATCCATGCAAAATATTCATCTACGAATATTTTTTACCACTTTAACGGAGCTAACTCATCAATCCAGCGCGCCGCCATTGAAGAGACCAGAGCCGTGTTCCCACCTCTCCGTGAAAGAATCAGCGACGCTCTGAAGAAGCTCGAAGACCAGGTCGACGCCGGAAAATCGAGTGGAGCAAGTGAGGAGGAGCTCACCAAGGCGAAGGAGGCTATAGAGGATGCGAAGAAGACTGCGAAGCCGGATGCGAAGTAGTGAAGGGGGGCAAAAACGATGTTGATGAAGTGACGAGCGATTGATACCACGGCGACGAGAGCAGTTCCACCTCGTTGTTCGCAGCACTTTCAATTAACATGCATTTGACTAGTATTGGAGTTCAGGATGGGCAAGCATGAGAGGGAGGGTATTATGGTTAATATTCCAGTTTTTTCATACAAAGTGGAGCTCAATGAAGAACTATGTGGTGTCCATCTTGTCCTCGTCGATCGCCTCTCCATCCTCGACTGTGTCAACTCCATCTTCCACTGGCTCCTCAATTGTAACTTGCGTCGTCTCAATATCCATTCGCGTCACCAAAGCTTCGGCCGTTAGCGTATCAGCAACATCAGCGTCGTACACCTTTGTTTCGGAATCTGCCATGGCCGAATCCTCGCTCGACCCAACTTCCCTGCGACGCTCGGAGGCTGCAGGTGATGTGGCTCGACTGTTGGTCCGGCTACCAGTTATCGACAAAGATCCCGAGGGCAGTGGCATCGGCTTCAGAGTCGACTCCGTGTTCTGCGTTTGGCTGTCTGGTCGGGGTGTAGCATTTCCACTGTGCTTCGGAGTTTGTCCTCCTCGAGAGCCCTCACCACTACCTTCTACCTCTCCTTCCTCGTCCACGTTTTTCATTCCAGCCTGCCGCTCGAATTCTTCTTTCTCGTCCCTAATTAGCCTTCTCAGTTGCAGACCCTCCTCCACAATTCGACCAAACTGCTCTTTCCGCTCCCTCCACGTCACAGCATACTGATCTTTCTCTGCCTCCTCAGCCTCACATTCTTGCTGTAGCGCCAACAGACGCAGGGCCTGCTCTTCCCTAGAAATCTTCAACATCTGATGTTCCGTCATCTTCTCCGCCAGCTTATCAAACTCCTTGCGCTGTTCCAACTTGACCTTGGCCTGCTCGAGCTGCGCCCGTAACTGCACTGTGTTATCTTTGACCGCCTGCGCTGTATTCGAGATGCGCTCCTTGTCGGCCCTGTACCGCTCGCGCTCCCGCTCGTTGCTATTGAGCAGGAATTGGATGCGAGAGATGCTATAGTTGAATGCTGCGAAATCGAACTCCACATCTTCACGAAATTGGCGTCGCTCATCGAGTTCCCTTTGTCGAGCGGCTTCATCAGAGGCTGCTTCTTCAGAGCCGCTCTCGGGAGGTGGTGTGAGGGTCTTGCTGGGTGTGACAAGGAGTGAACCAGGTGCGAGAAGTCGTTTGGTGATACGCTTGAAGGGCTTTTCTTCAACGTTGAGAAGACGTGACTTGTGAAGCTCGTCTTCCTCGCGGGAGCCGAGAAGTTGGAACGTGGACATTGTGTTGTATGGTTACCTGTGCTTCTAGAGTGTCATAAGTCAGTAGCGACGTTGTCATGGCTCTACAGATAGTGGGTGGGCGTAGGGCCGCATTTTAGCGTAGATCTGCCGGCTTTACCCTGTGGCTGGATTCGTTTTCAACGTCGAAATGGACTTTCATGTAAATTTACACAAAGCAATCGTCCATGATGCCCAGGCTATAGTGTTTGGAACCTTCAAATTACATCCCAGCAGATCATCTTTACTCCTGAGCATCTTTGTTCACAAGATTACAGATTACCCTCTGACAGTCAATGATATTAGCAGCTATTATTATTACGAACGACTGCGATCTTTCTGAAGCCGCCCCAAAATCTGCATGTAACAATTACACATACCTCGAAAATGCCGGCGCCGACCCTAGTTGACCTCTGCACTAAGGCCTGCGTCAAGAATGTTCGCAGTCAGTTCATCCCACCCCGGAGCTTTAAAGTCTCTCTTAACCCAGAATTAGGTCTAATTGATGTCGGTTCCTTCGAATACTGGCAGATCCGCAGCGTGCTCCAACGAGTCGAATCTCCCGAACAACTCCACCAGATCGAGCTCAACTCCCCTCAACTACTAGGCGAAGACGCTGAACTCTGGCAAGCCTTTATCGCCCGCCACATACCTAACTGGCAAACTAAGAACTACCGGCCCAAGAACCCGACGAAATGGTACGAAGTTTATTGCAAATACAAGAAAGAGCAGAAAGCGGAGATCGCTCGTGATGAAGAGATTCTGAGAACCAGCATGATGGGGCTCCAGAAGGCGCGGGAGACCAATGTATCGAAGATTGTGGACCTGAAGATGCTACCAAAGATGCCACGAGATCCGCGCATGATGGCCAACAACGGGGGCGTGCCGTTGAAGGGCAAAGCGCTGTTCAGAAAAGAAGGCCCGAGTTCGCTGAATTGGACATCAGGGAGTAAGACGAAGATGACAGATGGAAAGAGTGTGCTTACTCGTGCGCGGAGGGAGGCGAAGGAGATCAGCCAGATGGGGAAACTGGCGAAGCCGACGCATAAACTGGCTCTGGGGCATGTACAGAAAGCGCCAGCTGGAATGGTCAAGGAGTATAAGACGGCTGCTCAACCGTCGATCAAGATCCTGTCGAAAAGACATAATCCCAGCAGCACAGTTTCGGGCGGTGTCACGGGGTCGTCTCTGGAAGAGAGGGAGAGAAAGCTCAAAGCGGCGATGTGTGGAGGCGTGGACACGAAACACACGATGGTGGGTTTCTCGGACGACGAAGACTCGGGCGACAATGGCGACCTTTTCGACGAGTCAGAGCCTTCCAAGGCATATTCGACATCCTCTCGACCATCTAGTTCACGCCCCTACCAGTCAATATCTTCAGCCACAGCTTCTTCCTCTGCAAAGCCTAAAACCTCAGACATAAACGCCAGTATAAAAAGAAAGCCAGGTCCTGCGTCCTCGCCGCCGCCCCGGCCGAGAGCATCGAGTCCGTCGCGCGGTGGGATGAAACCGATGATGCCCGCAAGGCGGAAAGCGGAAGTTGATGTGTTCAATCGCGGGGCAAAGAAGCGAAGAGTTGGATAGGGAGCGATCTGTGTGATGGGCATGTGGGAGTGTCTTCGGCATTTTTGGAGAGGAATTGGGGCATTTTCAAGCATTCGGGTATTCAGCATCTGATGGTAGCGCGGCGTCAATCGAAAATCGGGGGACTGGCTTTCATTGTAGAAGGGTTGTGCTGTAGTCATAGCGTTGTGAAATGCACTCCAATAAAACTTTTGTTGGTACATGCCATACCTTCCTGGGTGAGCAAGTCTCTTACCTGTAGCCTCTACTCACTCAAGTTCTCGTAATTATATGCTTCGCACTAGATCAGTGTGGTGAGAAAGCATTGATATTGTCCACTATTTAACCCCCCCTCCAAAGAGATAGCCAGCCATCAGATCATCAGATCCAATCCGAGGCCACATGGGAAACATCAAGCGCTACTCCGCAATGCGACGAAAATAGAGAAACGCCAAGCAGTATGCCGTACCTTCGTAGAGAATCGTAGAGGTTCGTACCGTGAGAGAAACTGCCATGCAGAGACTGTGGACCATGAATTCGCCTTTGATCTTCCTAGCCCATCACTCGCCAAAGTTCATTCTGGCTTTCCGTCCATCGAGATCTTCTCGTTTATTTTGCAGAATTCTCGTAGGCTTATCTTCGCAGATATGAGGCGTTTGGGGGTCGTATGGTATGGGCAGAGGCAATGAATGCGAAGTTCGAGATCGAGATTGTAGGTCATAGACGCGAGGGATTAGAGATCTAAACCACCACGCAGCGCAAGTACTAGATGCAAGGTCACCCCAGGAGCGAGTTCGTAGTCCTTAGCTGTCTTATCGTCGGACCTGTATGGCACGATCTATCAGCTTTTATTTCTTTTTTGTGTTCCTGTTGCTCACCCCGTTCTTGGCGCGGGGTAGCAGGGGCGGCCTGCTCCTCTAACGCCATTTATTCTTCTCCCAAAGCCAAGGGAAAGGGGAGAGGATAATAGGAAGACTTACATTTGCTTGCCCCCGTAGATGAGGCGCTGTTGGACTGGCGGAATTCCCTCCTTTTCCTCGACCTTTTCCTTAATCTGCGAGACCTGCACTCGATGTCAGTTCAGCGCAGGCAGAAGGAGGAGGGGCATACCTTGTAGTCCGGCTCGATGTCGAGCTCGATCTCCTTGCCGGTCAGAGTTCGAACTTTGATCAACATGTTTTTGGATGGGGGTGGTGATCTTGGTGGAGATACTGGAGATGGAAGTCTGAATGAGATGCTGGTGTAAGAGCTGGCGTTCACAAAATGCAAACCATATGGCTGCGGGGCCATCTTGACTAGAGCCGGGTAGCTATCGATAAGCCAGCTTTCTTGTGTGTGAGCGGAAGATCTTAAGGCCGGCCCGCCAATATTAAAGAAATCTTCATTTTCTCGCTTCGCCTCTAACGGCACTAGTGGCCATCACTCCCATTGTTCTGGGTGATCTGTGGGAGATCTAGCAATAACAGCATTTCACCTTTGGATTGAAATTCTTTGACTGTTAAATACGAGTTTCAGATCATGGTGAAAACTTCTTCAGCGAGGCTTTAGGTCTACAATTTAGCAACCAAGGCCCAAGGGAATGCAATGCCTGTTCTTCATGGGGCTTGGAGTGAAAACCCTGCAATTTAAGCTTCCCGACTCCAGTCAACCGATATCAGAGAAGGTTCATGTTTGTGATAGCCATTCCCTGGGCTGAGTAGCTGTCAATATTAGCTGGACTTAGACTCTGGCTATGTCAAAACGGGTAACATGTTAACAGTAACACTTAGGGCTTGGCGGAGAGAAAGCGGCTACTTGGATATTTGGCCAATTTACCAAACATCACAACACCCCAATGGAGTAGCAAAAATTAAAGTCTGCTGTTGCTATGAAGCCTGTGCTGTCCTGGCAGAGCAGTTTCGTCTTGAAAGATAACTGAGCATGATCTAATTCATTCATTACCTGTCCTATATGCCTAGTATGTTATTTGACTTGACGGCAACTCTCGCACAAATAATAATTCATACATTTTCCTTCTTTTTGCAACCTCATGCTGGCTCCGAGTAGCAGGAAGCTACAGCATGCAGCCACTTAATTTTCTAGCCGCACACAATGGCCACCACATACCTCGAAAAGAGTGTGCACCCCATCTATCCAAGCAATAGAGTCTGAGACGACAGGGTCGGATCCATATTGCGTATTCCCACAATTTCGGTCTCTTTTAGTAAGTCTTTGAAGCGTTAGAAAAGTCTAATCGACAAATATTTTGTATCTCACTTCAATCGCAATCGTAGGGTTGTTCCCTATGTGTAACACGAGTCGATAAAGAGACTAAAATTTATACTTAAAGCATCTCCATCCCCTGGCTCGAAAATGAGATGTGGATTTTAAGGGAGCGGATATTTCAGTAAACTCTTGCTAAGATGCCATTATGCTGGCTGACTCCTTGACCGGATTGTATACAATGGCCCGGCCACAATTTTGGACATTCTGCGACTAAATTGCAGTAGATAGTTATGTTCTGTATTGAAATTTGACTTGAAGAACTCATGAGTATGATGGCAGAATTTCTCAGCATATTCCCAAAGTTCGTTACGTTCTTTGCAAAGCCAGATCCTCATGCACGAACTCACACACAGACGTTGGTCACTTACTGTAATTTGCAAAGCTGACCTTTACCAATCCGCCAAGCACCCCATCCACATCAAGACCCTGGATACAGAATCCGAGCAGCAACTTAATTTTTTCTAGGAATTGATAGATAACTGTGAGGTTTTTAGCGATTACCAGAAGTCGGCTGGGCGTTGTCGAGTAAGCGAGAACTATGGGGGTGTCACTTGATAAGTTCCCAACACTACTGTAACGGCAGCGTTTGGTAGGTTGAATGAGTGACAAGCTTAGTGCTTAATTTAGTTGGTATTGAGCCAATGTACTAGCAATCGGCTTTTAGTGATTTTCTATGACGTAGAGCTGTCACTAGGTGATCATAGTGACATCATGTTACATAGACGTCAAAGTGTTAGGAAGATGCGCCTGCAATACGTCATCCAGGGGTTTTCAACTTTTTTGTCAACACATTTCCCTCTATTCAGATCGATTTTGCCATCCTTCCCCGAAATATATTCATTCATCACCACACAATCATTACAACTGCAGAAAACACAATCCCAATCACCCTTTTTAAACATAAGTCTTAATCAGAAAAGAACTATTGAGGCAGACAGCAGCGGGGGCCAGATAGGGTTGCTTATCTCACGCGCGTTGGGATCCTTCGCTCTCGCAAAATCGTGCAACTTTGAGTGGCGGAGAGAACAAAGATATGTATAACGATGGGTCCTGCGAAAGTAAACTTGCCTTGGGATCTTTGTATACTGAGTAATTTCTGTAGCAAGGTTTAGAAGCCTTAGGGCATGGCAACAGAATTGCAGGTAAAAGTGGATAAAAAATGCGAGTCTTCCGCTGGAGATGTGCAACTCTTAGAGATTCTGTAACGGGAAATGATACAGGGAAACAATATTTTTACTTCAAAGTAAAATATCGAAATTACTCGTCCTATTAGCAATAAAGGATATCAACCAAGTGAGCAGCTCCTTTCGACCGCCGCTGACTAATCCGGAGCTAATGAGCTGTCGTGACTGGCAGTGACGTCTAGGCTGATCAGACTTTTTCCACATGTGGAATGTCCTTGGGACCCCTGCGCCCACCTCAATATTCCACGGCTAAATGAACAAATGATTCTTGTATCTTCAATTCATCCCCTCTGCACAGTTGCAGTACTGCCAAATTGGATTGATACGTACAGAATGCGTAGTCGCCAACGCACTTCTGATTGACACTCTCAACAGCCGGTTATCCTAGCGCACAGCCAACTTTGCCATCACAATTTCGATAGGGAACAAGCAAGACAGGACATTTGATAATAGAGTCGCTGATCCCTACCACCTCTTTGTTGCGAAGAAGAAGAAAAACTGTAATTGCGCTGCGACTACAAGCAACCTTTAGCCGTCGACGATGCCCTCGCCACCTCCACCTCGAGGTAGAGGATCTCCTCTAAAGAATGCGGACGAAGAACCCCAAAGGCCAGAGCCAACTGCGCTGCAGACTCCGAGGCACGCCCCTAGCAGTTCTACCGTGACGCTGCGACCGGAAGCTAGTACCCCAATACCGAAAAAGAAGAGGAACCACCGTGGTGGAAAGAAGAAGCGCAGGCGGCAGTCGTTCGCAGCGTCTACTGAGGATGGCTCTGGAATGCCAGAGACTTCACATCGCGTCGATAGCCAAAGCGCTGCAAGAGCAAGTTTCTACCGGGTGCAGAATCTGAGCAACACAAGCCTGGAGAGTGAAGCCTTGCTGGACCACAGGTATGCCAATGTCATTGGCTGAATTTTTTTCTTCTAATCAGACCAATCTACAGAGAACATCAAAGCATGCGCCCCCGCAGATCCTCAACTATGGGGCAAAGCGCTTTCGGGCTGCCTTCGTATGATAGCCCGTCCTCATATCGACCACAGTATTCGAATCCATTTATGGCACCGGATAAGAGCCGTCAACCCAGAACAGTAAAGAGGGATAGCGACAAGGAAGATGAGGTCGCGGACGAGAGAGTACCCCTGATTTCCGAGTCTTCGAGGTCAAAGAGCTCCGGAGCAGTTCTTGGAGGATATGGCAGTGGTCATAACCGGTCCTCCAGCAAAGCCTCATCCAAGAGCAGGAAGAAGACTATTTTTGATCGGCAAAGCCCGTCTTTCCCATCACAAATCGAGGAATATAATGTGAACTATCCACCATCAATGCCCGGCAGCCCTACCCTCAGTGCAAATCGGGACATGAGTTTTGGAGATATGATGGTCAGGGATGATTTTGCTCCATCTAGAGCTTCTCCTCGCGCTGGAAGAGACGATTTTAGTGAGCATGCAATTGATGACCACTCAATGTCGGCGGGCTCTTCTGGCAAGGAAACCGGATTTCAGGGCAGGCGTCATACTATTGCGCTCGAGGCGGAGGAAGATGTCTGCTTTCCGGTGGAAGGCATGTCAGAAATGGCAGAAGAGGACATGGCTCAGCGACAGGGTGAGGGGTTCCGACGACCTAATGGTCCAAGACGAAGAAGGGCCAAGTGGCCGGATCTGGCTATGTTGGATGAATGGAGTAGATTCGAAAAAGAAGGGAGGAGTGAAGAGCGGCGGGCTAAAAAAATCACTGAGCCTCAATTGATTGGTGGTCGATTGCGGCCTATTCATAAGGGTTGGCATCGAGCCGAGGACGACGCCCCGTACCGCTTCACATATTTCAACGAAGACTTTCAAAGCACAATCCACAGTCAGACTATATCTGAACTAGTCCAGGCTGGTAGCAACTTCCAGGAGTTGTTTATTCCAAATCCGCCGGAGCTAAGCGACAGTTCAGATTCTGAAGATGAAGAGCGGCCACGGGACGATAGCTTTGTACGGCATGTGGACGGACAAAACGGCGATTCTAGAGTCCCAACGCGTCAAGGCTCGCTGATAGACCATTCTGAGTCAAGACGCGGTGGCTCGGCGACTGGGGATGCCAAGTATCCAGCTGGACCGACATCGGGCTTCGCAGCTGCTAATGGGAAATCCAAATCTCCACCTTCCAAGTCTCCGAATGGAACTCCACGTCCCACGAAAGAGAGGGCCAAGCGGTACGGAGAGCGTCCTACCTGGTGGCTAGATGTTCTGTCGCCGACTGATGCCGAGATGAAGGTGTTATCTAAAACTTTCGGTATTCATCCCCTGACTGCTGAGGACATAATGGTGCAAGAGGCCCGGGAGAAGGTGGAGCTGTTCCGGAACTACTATTTCGTCAACTATCGTTCTTTCGAACAAGATATGAACAATGAGAACTTTCTTGAACCCGTCAACATGTATGTTGTGGTTTTTCGAGAAGGCGTCATCAGTTTTCATTTCTCCTTGACCCCTCATCCTGCCAATGTCCGCCGGCGTATCCGACAGCTAAGCGACTACCTCATTCTCTCATCGGATTGGATCTCGTATGCAATCATTGACGACATTACCGATGTCTTTGCTCCTCTTATTCAGAGTATCGAAGATGAAGTTGATGATATTGACGACGCCATTTTGAAGCTTCATTCGCCTGCAGATGAGGAGAAACCTCATAAGGACAACGATAGAAAGTCAGAGGCAGGAGACGGCACTTCAGGCGAGAGTGGCGGCGACATGTTGCGCCGAGTTGGGGATTGCAGAAAGAAGGTCATGGGGCTATATAGATTGCTAGGAAACAAAGCCGATGTCATCAAGGGTTTCGCAAAGCGATGTAACGAGCACTGGGAAATTGCGCCACGGAGTGAGATTGGACTTTACCTGGGCGACATACAAGATCATATAATTACCATGACTGGAAACTTATCACATTATGAGAAGTAAGTCCGCTTCTACATCAACTTAGCTCACAATTGCTCACAATTTCAGGATTCTCGCTCGCTCGCACGCCAATTACTTAGCTCAAATCAACATCCGCATGAATGAGCGCCAAGAGCAAACCGCTGATGTCCTCGGTAAGCTCACTGTCCTCGGTACCATCGTGCTCCCTATGAACATCATCACCGGTCTTTGGGGCATGAACGTATGGGTCCCCGGCCAGGAATACGAGGGCGATCTGACGTGGTTCTGGTTCCTCACCGCAGGGCTACTTGCATTCGGTATCAGCTGCTTCTTCATCGCTAGATGGCTATACAAGATTGTTTGAAGTGCTCTAGACTAAAGTCGGTGGACCTTCATGATTAACGGAGGGGGAAATCGTAGGACATAGAAAAGATAAGCCTAAAGTGTTCGATAATGGGAGGTGGACGGGAGTTGGGCGGACTGTACATATCAATGTGATAATGTGCATAATCAAGCAGGGCTCTGCTTTGTCTTGCATCACTAGAGTTTGAGCGCTCTTCGAGTTTAGAGACTATTTGTTCTAGCTATATCAAAGCTGTAATTCGCAGTTGACTTCGGACGAGCTGTACAATATACTGTTGAAGTATACAGTGGGGGGGTGGAGCGTGGCAAAAATTTGGCTGGAGTGCTTATCCGCGAGCTCTATTTAGGAAAATGTTCACAATATCATTGTAGCCCAGCTTAAATATTTGAGTATATTTCTCAATCCATTGAATAATAACACCTCATGCGGCATGGATTAAGAAGTTCAATTCGGCAGTTTTGGGACTCATTCAACAGACAACAAAGTCACTTGGTCAAAGCACAGTATCCCTTTCTTTTTATACGTGATATATTATACGTATTGCATTCATTCAAAAATTCAGAACCAGCGCTCGCATCACAGACATTCAAAAACCTCGCTCCGGATCGGTCGATCGAAACTACCCTTCTCTCAAAATGCAATCGTAAGCGTCAGCTCTTTACGGTCATTTCACTTCTTCGAGGGTCAAGGGTCGAAGTTCGCTAGTGACAAGCTCACTCGTCACTGTACTGGTCATAATCTCGGCACCGGCGACGTAGGGTCAGCATAAATCGACCTCGCTGGTAGACGAAGTCGTTTCCTTCGTGCTCCGGCTCTTGGCCGTACTCAGGGTCTTCAAACTCTCCTAGTTCTGGTTTCTGGTAGCTGAGTTCTTGCCAAACAGGAAGCTTTTCCTTGGGCTCGTTTGGCTCTAATACTTGTGCAGGTGTCGGTGTACTCATGTTAACTGGGCTGGCGCAGCTTTCGGGGCTGGCGCATCTCCATCGGCTTTTTGCGTATCTGCGAGCTCTGGGTTTATGATTTGAGCTTGTTAGTGGCTCCGGCCTGTGTTTTGGCAGTTTTGGTCTTTGAGTGACCATCTCTAGGTCGTCGAATGTTGCAGGTGTAGTGCGTCTCTGAGGGTTCTTAGTAAGCTCGTTTGACGGCATGACTGTCGATTGTGATAGGGTGGTGGGATATGATGTAGGTTAAAGAAGTTCTTAGAGCGAGATGGTTTATTCTGAGGTATTGTGAAAGAATAGAGGCCGGTAATTATCTGGAAGATATGAGTGGGTAGTTTTCATACCTTATACTCACGTCACGATCACTGTTCATTTGAAACTGCTTCCGAGAACATTCGAGGTCACAGCCAACATTGCACGCTCCCAGTATTGAATTGTGTTTCGAGATTTTGTTTCAAACCTTTAAACAAAGGTTCATTCTTTCGTGCCTCCTGAGGCAAGAAAGAAGTAAATCTTTGAGGAAACAAACATGCCTCGGGGGAAGTTGTGTCTTTCAGACAATGAGACCAATTTTGTGTGTTTGCATGGTGTAAGCAAATGGAGCCAGTTGAACGTGTCGTGTCAAAAACTCTTCCAGATCGCCCCTTGAATGAAGGCCTGGACTTTTATGAGTGGTCATAATGATTTGACAAGTTTCGGATTCATTCTTTCCGGCATCGGGCCTGAGCCTGACATACAAACATCTTGGCTAGGTGACATCTTGATGGGTAAGCTTTTCCATGATGCAACTCTGGCTTACGGGGCGTCGAATTGAACTCGTACAGATCCAAGATCAGAGCGGTGATCTTGCACCTGCTCATTCTCAATTTTCTCTGGCCTCAGAATCGAGACTTTACTTGGCAAAATATTAGCAGCCGGCTTGGGATTAGATTTTTCTCACGGCTGAAAGCATATGGTGTGAAAAGTGAAATAGAGCAATGGAAGAATCACATAGTTCGAGAAGCCTCAATGCTAGGCTTTAACAAGACGTATTTATCGCCGAGTCAAATTGAAAGCACCGTTGAACACGAGTACAGTCCGTTGGTTACCAAAGCTAAGCGAGCCTTGGCTCAGGGGCAATCCAAACATCGGCTGATATTTGGAACAAAGAATGTTGCCCTGCCACCCCAACCTTGTGCTAATACTCTGTTAGTGCTCGGAATGGATGGAGCACTTTGATTACAGGAAGTTCCACCAAGCTCAGCCTTGATCGACGGTATCTCATGAAAACCTGAAAGTCGCGATGCAGGGTTCCTGACTTCCTAAAAACTATCCCCACTATCTAACCACTGAGTTGAGCTATGGGACCAGCTTTCCGGATCGCAATCGGAGAAACTCGTCTCTAGTGGAATCTATGCGTCTAGTAGACCAATCCTTGTTCTTGGACCGATCCTCCATCAGCCTGCAATAGAGTACTCTATAGCGGATTAAATAATGAAATACTTCAAGGGTGCCAACCGAAAGAGTACAATGACAGCCAACAGCCATTTGAGAATTAGGAACAAGTCTTCAAGTATCAGAGTAGCCTACGCCTACGCTTTTTATACAGAAACTCCACAAGAAATATGCTGTAGCATCGGCGACGCCGGGAGAAATAAACGGTGAAGATGTTTGAGCTAATCAACCAATTCAAACGCATAGCAGGAAATTTTGATTGGGGTCATGATATATAGCTTTTGGATCAGTGCCGGTATATTTCTGTCTAGGATCGGCACCTCGCTTTTAAATTGACAACCACTCATGGGAAGAAAATAGAAAGGTTTAGTTAATATCATTCCTAGAACGAAGATTTTTGAACAAAGTAGTTGACCAATGAAGGATGGCTTGGTCCAGAACAAACTGAAATCTATGTCTGTGTGATTATCTCTCTCTGTCACTTGTCTGACACTTTGTGCCAGTGCAAGTCCAGCGACATTTTTGAAGCCCTGTTGGCTCACCCTGCCTTCAAGCAGTAGTCTCCAGACTCTCAGGTACAACTTTTTTGACACTTTACCTGCAAAGACTCATCGAAATCCGCATCCGTCTGAAAAGCCTCGCTATAACCTGCGCCGGACGATTTTCTCAATAATGCCTAGGCTGGACAGCAATACCGATGTGGTTGAGTTTCGGCTAGTATCTCGACTACCTTGCGAATTTCGAATGCGACTGAGGCGATGGCTACAGCTGATGTGATATCACATCTATAGTAGTACACGTTAGATATCATTTCTATTCAGCTTCACCAAGTCGTAGGCGAGCGGGAGAGGGGTGGAGTGCATACGAGCCTCGAAAGTCATTGGGATGATATCCAAAATAACAGCCTTAAATCCCTTCTCACGTAACAGCTTCACATCACCAATTCTCCCAACCCAGAACGTAACCAGAATAATTTTCTATCTCAATGATATGTATCAACAGCCTTTAGAAACGTTGCAATATCAATAAATGCTTTTTTCTTTGTATATTGAGGGGAGGCTCGGCTGTAAAATTCTTTATAGACAAATAATGTAAGTGAGTTGGTGACTGCCCTGACCTGCTTCATCGTGCTTTCGTGCCTCCCAGCTCCTGCGCCAACGTCTCAACCAGGCTGGTATATACGGCGCAGGGTATACTATTAGCTGCAGTAAATCTTTCCAAGTGATATTGCTTGAGATGGATATCGTAATGTTGTAGACTGTAGGTAAGCGACTGGAGAGATAGGGAGGAAGTTCGATTCGGCCCTTTGAGGTCCCGTGTAGAATTACAGGTAAAGTATCTGGAGGAAAATTAAAAGTTCTACGGCAAGAATGAGCGAGAGAAAGTGACTAACCGCCCTGTAGAGAGTTCGGCTGAGGAGGATCCATAATTGCAATACCTGATATAAAGACCTGCCAACTGACAATCTGTTGTGCAGCGATGCTAGTTGCTAGTAGCGCAAGTAAAACAGAGATGCAGAATATGATAAAAATCGGTATGTGAAGAGGCTTCACTCAGAGGAATGAAGGAGAATTGTAAAAAGAACACAGGACGCATGGAGGAAAGCTATCAGATGTATCGATAACAGTAGCGTGAATATGCGTAAAATGATAATAGTGAAATGAAGATACAAGATCTTTCAGTGTGTACGAAATGTTGGGTATTCCTGATGACCATCACTACCGTTTGCATCTTTAGAATTGCATTAATCACGCCTCCAAAAAACGTAATATAGTCGCCTGATAAGAGTTTAGGGTTGATGCAGGAAGTCGTGAAGATTTCTTGACGTCTTGAACAACTTTGCCGAGATGAGGCTGATGGTATTTGAACTGTGGCTCATATTCTTTACACGTGATCTGGAAAACTCCCAAATTCCGTCTCGAACGACGGCTCATCTTCGTTGGCTATCAATCTCTCCCTAGTACTTATCATAGCCTCAACACGCTGAAAGTATGATGGCCCATCGTCCAGGGTCATGTCGGACCTTCCGAAGAGTCAACGACACCAGGCTAAAATTGACTTCAAATCGCCTCATTCTGTCGTCCCGTATTCTTGGGAACATTGGCCTAGATACAAATGTAGCATCAACCGCAATACGTCCAGATAAAGTGCGCAGAATACACTACTATCGGAGCTGCGGAAAGTATCCTAACGGTGTTTTGCCCACTGGGAGACAATATCTAAAAAAGGAAATGGTAAGAAATCACAAGAATAGCTTTCCAACTGGCCCCAATCCTAGGCAGACTGTGGCCCTTGAGTCAGAAGACCACCTCGGACTTTGTGACAAGCAACCAATATATGTTTCTAAGGAAGTTAGTCATGCTTTGATGAACAATCAGCCCGTGGTGGCTTTGGAGACAACCATTTACACCCATGGGTTTCCATATCCGGAGAACGTGTCTCTCGCCTTAGACTTAGAGGAGATCGTTCGTCAAAAAGGTGCAGTTCCTGCAACTATTGGCATCTTGCATGGTGAGGCACGAGTTGGGCTTTCGCATCAGGACATCATCAAGCTCGCTTCTGCAGCAGGGAAGCCAGAGACGATGAAAGTTTCCAGGCGAGATATTCCGTACATCTTGGGATTGGTAGGCCAGTTTCTATCCATGGAGCTCATCTATTGATGATCTCTAGGGTATTGCCGGCCGTAAACTGAATGGCGGTACGACTGTCTCTGGCACCATGATGCTTGCTAGGAGAGCTGGGATCAAAGTGTTTGGGACTGGTGGTATCGGTGGGGTACATCGTGGTGTAGAAGACAGCATGGATATTTCTGCTGATCTTACGGAACTCGGTCGAACGTCAATTGCGGTCATAAGCAGCGGCTGCAAGAGCTTTCTTGACATTCAGCGAACTTTGGAATACCTCGAGACACAAGGAGCGACTGTCTGCACATTTGCGGATGGGAGGGAGGGCGACGTGGAATTTCCGGCTTTTTACACTCGTGACAGTGGTGTAAAGAGCCATGGGGTTGTTCAAACTGCTCGAGAAGCTGCGGCGATAATCTGTAAGCGGGCCATAGACGGCAGTAGCAGCACTGACTCAAACTTGTACAGATTCACAAGAGTTATTCGGTAATACTAGAGAATGTCATAGCGGAATGCTGTTTGCAAATCCCATCCCGAAGGAGTTCTCCATCCCAAAAGAAGAAATCGACGCCGCGATCAACCAGGCCGTAAGAGAAGCCGCGGAGCAAGGATTTCATGGCCATGCCAATACACCTTTCATCTTGTCAAGGATCAAAGATCTTACCAAAGGAAATAGTCTCCCTGCTAACAGGGCTTTAATCGAGTCCAATGTTGCTATGGCTGCTAGTGTTGCGGTCGAGCTATGCAAATTCAGAGCTTCCAAGGACCCGCTGGTACGAAATAAAGGGTCGAAGGTGGCTGAAACAGGGGCAGCGAAATCCGTCAAAGATTCTACTAGAATTGAAGCGAATAATACTAGTCACGATATTCATGTCATTGGCTCGGTTGCTGTGGATCTCTCGTGCGATTATACCGGGCAGCAAGGAGAATTATCGCCGCAGCTAAAGACTTCGAATATTGCAACCATTGTTCCTTCAATTGGGGGTGTAGGCCATAACGTAGCGTTAGCAGCTCACCGCGCTGGAGGTGCATCGTCGGTCCAGCTGTGCAGCTTCATCGCAGATGATTTGTGAGTCATCCCAGAAACAATACTCTGACTGGGCGCTAATTGGGTATAGAGCTGGTAAAACCGTGCTCGCCGCCCTGAAGAACGAAGGACTTGACACCTCCGGCATCAAGACGCTTCCTGCCAGCAGTAGCCGTACCGCTCAATATGTGGCCATCAATGATGCGAAGAAGGACCTTATGCTTGCTATGGCAGATATGAGCATACTCGTCACCCAATCTTCTGAATCTCTTACCCAAAAAAGCGCCCCCACCGGCCTGAAGTGGGCCGTCGTCGATGCTAACTGGCAGAAAGGCAATATACGAAAACTGATCTCTCACTACAGTAACATGAGCGTCCGAGTAGCGTTCGAGCCCGTCTCCGTTGCCAAGTCCGCAGGCCTCTTCGAGTATGACCCGGATGTAGATCGAGAAGGCGTGTGCACACTTCGCCCATTCCCAGATACCAAACTCGACCTGGCCACACCCAATCAGCATGAATTGGCCGCCATGTATGCCGTAGCAAAGAAGCAAAATTACTTTGAGTCCGACGCTTGGTGGCACGCCATAGATGCCCTCGGAATCCCCAGCTCGGGGGCCCGTGATCGCTTCGTCTCCATTGCCAACCATAAAATCACCGACCAAGGCATTCCGCAGCAGGCAATCCAGCTCTTGCCTTTCATCCCTACGATTCTCACCAAACTCGGCGTCGAGGGCGTCCTGGTAACCAAGCTGCTGCAACCTAACGACTTTCGCCTTTGTGACCCCGCGTATGCGCCGTACATACTGTCTCGTTGCTCGAATGGGAGCAAGGATATTGGCGGCGTGTACATGCGCCTCTTCCCAGCTTTCGAGACAGTGAATGATGTAGTCAGCGTCAATGGGGCGGGCGATACTTTCCTCGGCGTCTTGGTTGCGGGGCTGGCAAAGGGAATACAGCTGGAGGAGCGGCTGATCAATCTTGCGCAGAAGGGCGCGGTCATGACGCTGCGGAGCAAGGAGTCTGTCAGCCCGCAATTAGAGGAGCTGAGTACTGAGTTGGATGCTTTAGCCACAGAAGGTGCCTGTAGCTCTACTTAATTGACATGGAGAATACCAGTGAGAGGGGAGCTAGCCCCAAAGTGCGGGACAGTAATCCATACTCCGCTTTAAATTCAACGGACAGATTTGTTTCAATCAGTTCTGTAATCATAGAACCCAGAGGGTCGTAGGGATGGCATTAATCTACTCTGATCTGTAAGCTAACGTAGTAATCGGTACACACATCCTCCCCTAGCAGCTTTTGGGGCCTACGAGAAATACCTAACCGAGCCCCCTTTTTTTGCCGCTTGGCACCTTGCCAGCCTCTGTCCACGACACGGTCTCTATGGCACATTTCCAGCGCAACAAAATCGCTTTTGGGAATCATAAGCGCTTATCCGGGTTGCAGACTGTGCGCCGATTTATTACTGATTTGCCATATCCCCGTCCCTGCAGACCCTTCAGCCTGCCGCCGTCTGCTGTGCTATGATTTGACTCTCAGTTTTTCCTGTCCTAATGCTTGGAGGCCGATTCATTTGAGTCCCTAAGTCCCACTGCCATCCCAGTAATTACTTGTTTGCTGCTAGTTTTCTCAGCGCCACTCAACCGCGGTGGTGGCAGTTTGCAGAGGATATCAACTCTGTCCGCTGTGCACAGAGTCTTTTACTAGTTTAGGATCCGAGACTTGACACTTCTTGTCACAAATAGTGCAGTAAGAATGTTATTACTGCGCCGCAGGCGTGATGAAGCCCGCATAAGAGTCAATTCAGAAGGGGTTTGAAAGAGGGTTTGTAACATTAATTGTGCTTTCTTGCGGACTTACCACACGGTGACGAAGGAGAGTGGCGTTTGATTTTTTTTATATCCAATTAGCCATGTGTTAAATAGTTGCTGATATATTCAAAGGGTAATTAATAACTGCACGATCAGGCGGTTACTATGCCAACGTGCTTACTGTACACAAAAACGTGCCCCACTACTTGCCTCGAAGAGCGCCATAATCGTCGTATCTTTTCATTCATTGACCACGCGCCAAGAAATAATCGAATGACACCGCAAATAAAGACATATCTAGGTCGCTACTAGATTCCCTCGAGTTCCAAATATACATTACTGTTCATTATAAACTTCCTCACATGGCTGTGGTTCCAAGCTCATTAATATTCCGCCTCATTCGTCCTGCTTTGTCAGTACCTTTCTCAAGGGCCAGACAGTCACGCCGTCTACTCGGCACCTTTGTGCCGTCAACTTCTTCAACCCCTGCTATAGAAGAAGAACGCTTGCCACACTACAACGTGGAGCATTTCTACCCAGTCCAGCCTAAGGAGATCTTCGAAGACAGGTACCAGGCCATTGCAAAGCTTGGATTCGGCGGTGGTTCGACAGTTTGGCTGGCCCGGAATCTCGACTCGTAAGTTTCAAATTGTCTTAGAAGTATCATCTGCCAGTATCCGATTATCTAGTAGGTTTTCCAAGGCAGAGTCTGGCGAAGGTGACTCTGAGCCGTATGTGGTGCTGAAATTCGGCACGTGCGACTACCTGCATAAAGAAGCTGCACGGCATGAACTGGAAGTTTATAGGCACCTGTCGATCTCGGACCCATCACATAATGGCAAGCAATACATCCAGACCCTGGTGGATAAATTTGAAGTCGCAGGGCCTCATGGAACACATATTTGCTTGGTTTTTGAGCCAATGCGAGAAACCTTATCTGCATACCAGTCCCGATTGAAGGGTGCGAGGCTTCCACTCGAGCTGCTAAAACTGTACGTGGTCTGCTTGCTTGATGGCCTTGATTGTCTCCACTCAAGGTGTCGTATCGTGCACGCGGGTGAGTGAGCTTTCTCATGTTGTGATCATTAGTGGCTGAGCTTTTATTCAGACTTGAAACTGGAAAATATCCTGGTGAGCTTTGAGGATACGTCTATACTCGAGAAATTTGTCCAGGTACACGACGAAAGGAAGATGCCACGAGTAGACAGGGGTGGACACTCAATCTATCAGTCGCAAAATCAATTCGGGCCACTTCAAGTCCGGCTGGGACCAATCGTGCCAATAATTTCAGACTTTGGACACGCGCAATGGATTAACGAGTCCCAGCCCCAAATCAATCCCATCCAACCAGACAATTATCGCGCACCAGAGGTCATCTTGGGGACTGGCTGGGGCTCTAGTGCGGACATCTGGAACTTTGGTGTATTGGTTTGTCTTATGCTCCGCGCGCCTTACGAGCCTTGCTAACCATATCTCCATTGTTAGCTTTGGAACATGGTCGAAGGAACGAAGAAGAATTTATTTGGCAACATCCATTCTCAGGAAGGGACGTATATGGCTCGGAATCATCTAGCTCAAATGATAGCACTTCTCGGACCACCGCCCGTAAAGTTGCTGGAGTGCGAGCGTAAGATGCGGACTTGGAACTTCGCTCCCGCAATGGAAAATTATGAGAACAGAGCTTGCCATAAGGTATACGAGTTCTATGGCGGTTCATTCTTTGACGATAAAGGTTAACCCCCCGAAGAGTAAATAGTTTCCTGCACAACTGCTGACACATATCTGCAGGGTCCTTTCTGTATCCCGAACTTATTCCCAAGGAGTTGAAATTTGAAAACACAATAGCTACGTTGGAAAACGAAGAGAAGAGTGCGTTTTTAGATTTTGTCGCGGGTGGCATGCTTCGTTGGGATCCTGTGGAGAGAAAGACAGCCAAAGAATTGCTCACGCATCCGTGGTTGGCAGACGTTGTGCTACCGTGGGAAAGAGTCTGAACGCTCTCGGAAACGCCTATTTCTTCTTGATTGAACCGATCGGCCTTACTCGTCGGCGCGTGGCAAGGCGCTATGCGGTCTGGGTTTTCACTAGCGTCCCGATTGTTTACCTGAAGGAACAATTCGAGGAGTCTGTGTCAAGTATTTTGGGCTACGATCTGATCAACACTGCCCTGAAACTTCTCACATATCTGCTGCCAGGCAAATCGTTGGTAATCTTAATCTCAGATGATATGGAATATCCGGAAACATGACTTGTCATACATGAATTTCCAAGCTTCGAACCAGATCCTAGGCTCTTTCAAGCCCGAGTATCAGCGAGGATCAGTCTCTAACTTTGGAATGTTTACAAGCGAAAGTCAGTCAAAGCAGCGATAAGCAACACCTTATTATGCGCACCAAGGTGTTACATTCCCTAACCACCTGGATACTAACGGAATCTTTATATATACTTCTCGACTGTCACATAAGAGATTTATCGCATTACGCGATGAAGAAAACGGCATTCTTGGCGTTGTACTAGTAAGCCGTCCTATTACAGCAAACAGTCTGTGGTTACCTCTCGATGGCCTCATTGACTTCGAGTCGATTTATTTACCAAAACGCTCCATGCGGACCCAAATACCAGAAATAATTACGGCGCACGATTATGCGCTACACAGGTAAAGAACAACAAAAAAACACCCAATCGCGCAAAGCGTTACAGAGGCCGGAAGAATCCACTGCATCGCCAAGACCGGACGGCAACACCAGCTACTTTCGCGAGATAAGTATATAAAGCCAATGGTCAACAGATAGTTAAATAACTGGTTTGAATTTATGTCGCGATACCTATCCCTCGTGAAAATCGGCGTTGTTAGGTTACTACGCTCGTCGACCTGGTTTTGAGGCATAAGTTCTTCGACGGTTGCAAGCGAGACTGCATTTGCAACAATGAAGTCTTCTGCCTCTTCCTCCACAATCCCCAACTGCTCTCTCCACCTCTCTGTCTCTCGGTCGAGAATCTCCAGTTACCTGCCTTACGTGGATTCTATGTTATGAGCCACCACCCCACTTTCCACTATTCTTGGTCGTGCAGGGCCGTGCCAGCTTACCACAGGCGATAATGAGTGCAACAACAGGTCAGCAGCAGGATGATCACTGCACTTATTTATAAGTACCTGGGACTTTCTCGGCCGATTCCCATATCAACTGCGCGCGTCGTTCTGTCATCAATTGATGTTTGCTTCCTTTTGGACACGTGACTTCTCCGCAGCTAGGAAAATTTGACCTTTCCTGGCTTTCCATTCCTTCGGGCAAGCATGGCGGAGGTCTACGATCAAGCCGCGATCAAGATTGTCGGCCACACGAATCAAACAATTGGATCTGGTTCAGCGACAATGTCAGATACAGAGGCCAAGGATGCGGGTATCAGCAACCACCGAATGGTGCAATGTGGCGATGCCGAAAAGCATCTCGTACGAAAGTTGGATCTACATATCATTCCCGTAGTCATGACTTTGTACCTTTTAAGCTTCCTCGATCGGTATGTATCGCCACATGTCTTGGGAAGATGCTAACGAGACGAAGTGTCAATGTTGGCAACGCCCGCCTATATCATTTGGAAGCGGACCTCGGGATGCACGGGAACATGTATCAGACAGCTATCTCCCTGCTATTCGTGACATATATCATATGTGAAGTCCCATCAAATTTGTACGACACCATTCGACGCGGGGAAACTTCCACTGATCGTTTGTATACAGAGTCTTGAAAAAGTTCACACCGTCACGCTGGATCGCATTTATCACAACCTCATGGGGTCTCGTTGCCACTCTCGGTGGTGTGGTACAAAGCTACGGCGGTCTCATTGCCGTGCGACTGGTACTTGGTGCCGTTGAGGCAGGACTGTTCCCAGGACTGGCTGTGTACTTGACGTTCTTCTACACAAAACGCGAACTAGCCGTCCGAATTGGCTACCTCTTTGTATCATCGGCCCTAGCTGGCGGCTTCGGAGGACTACTTGCTTACGGGATTGGACACATGGACGGCCTTGCTGGACAGAGTGGGTGGAGATGGATCTTTATCCTCGAAGGCATACCAACAGTGTTCATGGGGATCGCAACACTGTGGCTGCTACCAGACAACCCCGAAACGGTCCGTCGGAATCATCTTGATTGAAGGTCTTGGTGCTAATGAAAATATTCCCAGGCCTATTTCCTGACCGAAGAGGATCGTAAAATGATGAAGGTCCGGAAATCCTGCGAGTACGGTCAAACAGCAGCCGCTCAAGAATTCTCCAAGAAGGATGTGGTGAAAGCATTCACGGACTGGAAGTGCTGGGCATTCTACTTTGGCCAGTTTGGCGTAGATACGATGCTTTACGGGTAGCTCCACTCTCCCGAAGTCCTCGAAGCGTATGTGACTGACACACTTGAGTTTTTCGACTTTCCTACCAACCATAATCTCGCAGCTTGGAAGTAAGGACTGGCTCTTGCAAGACTTGTTGAAAAGAAAGAAAGAAGAAAACACAAAAAAAGAAACGTACTAACTTTTACCCCAGAATGGAGCACTGCGCAAACGCAACTACTGACTGTACCGTGTTATGCATGTGGGGCAATGGTGTATATGACCATGGCCCACCTCTCGGATAAAAGCGGGCGACGAGCTTTCTTCGCCCTCATCGGCGGCACATCAAGTATGATCGGCTACGGGATCTTACTTTCAAACTCCCACGCTGGAGTTCATTACTTTGGCTGTTTTCTGGTCACAGCGGGTCTCTACGTCGTTGTCGGGATCCCGCTTGCTTGGCTCCCAAACAACACACCAAGATACGCGAAAAGAACTACCGCGACAGGCATGCAGTTGACCATAGGAAACTGTGCGGGCATTCTGAGCAGCTTCATCTATCCCACTGCCGACAAACCGAAATATGTACGAGGACATGCCGTCACGCTTTCTCTGGTTGGGTTTGCGTGCATCGTGTATGCGGTGATGGTAAGTTGTAGACATTGCTAGGAACTCCGGAGCGGTATTGATCAAATCTGTAGTGGTACTTATATCATCGTGCAAATAAGCGCCGAGATGCTGGCTTGGAGGATTACAAGGTTGAGGGGATGAGCGAAGATGAGATTGCCGAGCTGGGTGACGAAAGTCCGCGGTACAGATACACGATATGAGTCTGGTAAACCGTTTACGAGCGCAAAAGACACTGGGCTGGCGGGCTCAGTGGAGCCATATTCTCTGGTTATGAACGCGTTCGAGAAACTGATTCTTTCAAAAGACCGCGAAGCTGCAGCTTCGTACCATGGAAGTCGCTACGAGGAAGGAAGTGGGCAGAGTAAATCAACGAAAGTCTTGCTTCCCAGCCGCACAGGAACCCTCGGCACGACAATCATACGCTATTCTATGCTACAGTAACTGCTCATGTCACACTGAGTGGGGAGAAGGATAGCAATGCAACCTGCAAGAACATCACCCTATTCTTCTGCAGAAAAGTGGCCTGGATCAACGGATCTTGAATCTATGTCGCGTATATAGTTCCGGGCGCATATTCAGACAACACGAGCGATGCTCAAAGTTATATCACAGCCCTGCCCATCTCAGAAGAACCAATTTCTTATATCAAATGGCACGTCCGTCCCATTTGGAGGAGGTATACTCTGCCGCGAGCTTCCGGCAGCCCAGAGCTTACCATTAGGATGTTCGAAGGAAAGCTTTCCCAAAATATCTGCAACATCCTCCAGCTCCCCAAGTGTCATTTCCATTTTATCCTCCTCGGGTAGCGGGAACGTTTGTACTGAAGAGGAGAATAGAGCTCCCAATATGCATTTCGCGCCCGGCTGTATTCTTTCGGGGTGAGGAATTTGTACACCCCGTAGTACCCGGCGTAGGCCAGTGGGCACATGTATTCTTTTACAAGTGACCAGGGGCGCGTCTCTTGGGTCATTGAGCTATAAATCAAGGGTGTCTCGTATGCGACAGTTTCAAGAGAGAGCTTAGTGAATAGGACTCATTGACGCTGCAAGAGGCGTAAGCAGCTATCTATCTCGCGTCGCCAGGCTCTGATGTGTCTCTGATGTTGAGCTTGCCATGTTGCGACTCGTAACAGAGAGAAGGGCTCGACCAGCACTAGATGACAGGTCAGCACATGTAGAAAGTCAGTGCGGCAGAAGCTCCTGGGACCTTATTGTCGATCTCCTGTTAGCACAGTCGCCGCAGTAGATCCAGTCCCTGTACTGACGGTGCCGAAGGCAGAGGAAAGCGTACTGCTAACCTGAAGTACGGTAGTGATCGTGCCTTGGGGAGGAGGAGGGGGAGCTTGCTGCACATTCGCCTGTCCTACACCTAGAAGCGAGCTTGGGTAACTTCCGTCAGTCACGCCGTACTGCCGTGACTCTGTTCTACTGCCGTCGCTGCCACCGCCGTGCATCGCCGGCGAGGAGTCGATCAATCGATACCCGGGTCAGCGCGAGGAGCATTTTGATAAGCGAGGCGGGCAGGAGTAACGCGCGTGCTCGAGCCCGCGCCGTCAACGACCTGTCACTACGGCGGTGTTTCTCTCCCATTTCCTCACATCGACATCTATCGCGAATTCGAATTTGCCGCCCGGGCTGGAATCCGGTCCGGACGTCGGGGGGGCTACGCGATGCTCTTGATAGTCCGTACCGGTCTGTTCAGGAGTAGCCTGCGCCTGGCGGTTCATCTCGGAGAGAGAGCATGTCTACTAGAAAGAGAGCGAGAGGGGTGCGTGTGAGAATGGGAGAGAGAAAAAGGAAAAGAGCTGTCGGATGTCATAGAGCTTGCCTCGAACAAAGATCCTTGATTCGAGACACAAGTCGCTCAACTTTGACGACAAACCTTCAAGTTGCTGACACGGTACCAGCCGTCTTTCGTGCTCATTGATTCCGGACAGACAGGGCATAGGAGGTGATGCGAGAATGGATAGGAGAGAAGAATTTGCAGCTCCTGTTTGAAAGCTTCCTCTTGTTCTACGATACACGTCCAGATTCCGATGGTGAGGCTCATCAAAAATTGCAGAAACAAAAGCGCTCCCCAACTCTGAACAGTTTCAAGCAATAAAAGTTGTTTGCAGGGGTAAAATAATATTTAAAGCGTTTGGTTGATAGGGTAAGAGTCATACTCACCTCGACAAAGAATGAGATGATTCTTATGATATCTTGATTTTAAGAAGTGCATAAACCACGCTATCACCGTTTACTCGTCCAGTCGCTCGATTTGCTCACCTCCAAGTGGGAACATGGTGCATCGACCACATTTACACCCGAAAGCTACGCGGTATCCCATGCTGTCCTTGACGAACAAAATTGTGCACCACGATTCTTTTATCATCCATCGGCGCATTACCCGCTCTCTTGCTGGCTCCCCCTCATATGATCGCGACTTTCTGAATTTGCACCATGAGCGATCAAAGGTGTAACCACCACGTTCCATCCACGTCGTCAGGAGCCGTCCGAGGCAGATGCCACTCGTACGCAGGTGAAGATTGACTTTGGTTGGCGCGAAAGCACTGGAGATGTTGTGCAGTGTCGTGCATGTCAAGCCCAAGCATACCTGGGAGCATGTATCCAGATAATCCTCGCAGATAAGCACGACGATGTCACGAGGAAGCTGTCCAAAATTTATCGAAGATTCCGCCGCTGTCAACTCGGCAACATGGGGCTCGCTGGGTGGGACCCAGATTGGGACTACTATCCTATGGCATCCTTTTATCTTTCGATGTGAGACTGCACAGGTGGCGTTGGATCCGAATACACTCAAGTGAGCAAAATTTTTGTCCTCTTCTCATTCAGTTAACCTCATTCTGTCTTCACGGGTAAACGATCGACGAACCTGGTACTACTGCTGGCACGGAAGGGTCCACATGTTCTCCTGCGCTTGATCCCCTCTCGAGTTTCCATTTCCACTCCGCAGAGTTTGCTTTGGAGTTCCTATTACCCATGATAGCCACCAAAATTCGGAGCTGTCCTAATCTAACGGTATTAAATGCTATTAGTATGGATGAGCGCGCGGCTGGGCGAGAGTGCAAGAGCGAGAATGTGTAGAATCAAAGCATGTGCCGCGGATCGCAATAGGATATAAGATGATAGAAGCGCTTTGTACAAAAAAAGATGGGAATTATGATGTAGGCAGAAAACTTGGTGTCTTCTCGAAATCGCGAATTTGATACGAGGTGTTGTAGAAACTGAAGGAGCGACGAGCCCGGCTCGGCTGACTCATCGTCAACAAAAGCTAAGCGACCCGACATGACATGACAGTTTACACGCCAGACCTGAAGCGATATCAAAACCCGCAGGGATTTTCGGCTCCAATATTCACCGCAGCCACTGTGACTGTGAATCTGCCTCCAAGCCAAACATTCAAGCAAATGCATCAGGCGCAAGTCCTCCTAGTCCCAACGTGTCGTTGCGAACATGCTGGTGGAAGCTGTTCCAAAGTCAGCTGAAGTAAGAAAGCTGCCGCGGCCTTCTTGGAACATACCATGGAACATAAATGAGCATAAGAACATTCTTCAAGGTAAGAATACCATTCCGCGGGGGGGAGGGGGAGGGTTAGGCTGAAACACACAAGAGAGCTCGACTTGTTGCCCTCCGTGTAGGATGATGAAGACTCCGGTCGTCATCTTATGTTGTGTATTTCTTGTTCGTAGAGTTTTATTCACAAGGCACAGCCTCCTGTAGTAAATATGAAACCATTTCATTCCACGATGCAGAGTGTTATTTGTCAGGAAATATTTTTGAATTACCTTTCCTTGGGCTACAGAGTTGCGCCTTTCGTTTCAACAAAGGGCGATGCTAGAATGAAGAACATCATAGTTTAAGTATGACTACAAATACATGTATATATAGAGCGAGTGCCATGTGGCAATTTGAGGCTACAAATCGGGCCCAGTTCAGTCAGTATCTCTGTTAAAGCGGAACACAGGCGGAAGATGCCCATACACACGTGCACAAGGTGGACAGAGAATGGGGATGGGAACCTTTCGTTCAAACTACAATATACAAGGGCTCGTCTCCCCAAAAGTCTTCTTCCGGAATCCTGCGAAGGTGTTGTTTTTCCCTGTCGTCTTGCCGAAACCATCAGGTCACTAATGCGCCGCCCTCCACGGGCTAGACTTCATACGACTAAACTATACCCTGCACCGACGCCTCTCCTCTCCCTTCCCTTTAAGAATTTCCTCGCCTCGTCGACCCAGAAGACGGAGCTGGCAATGGCGATCAGACTGATCAAATCCCATAGACTCAACCCTTCAGTCTGGAAGATGCTCTGTAGCCACGGGAAATAAATCACTAAGACCTGTCCCCCAAGCGAGAGAGAAACAGCCCAGTTGAAGAGTGTATTCGAAAACAAGCCTACTTCCCCCCTCAGCACGGACTTTGTGGCAGAGCGGCAGTTCAGCGCATTAAACATATCGAACAGTACGAAGCAGGTGAACGTCATAGTAGTGTCGCGCTTAGTGACTATGTTGACGCTGCGGGTGACGTTACCAGCGACGTCACTATCGTCATCGGTGGACATTTCGTGGTAGTAGACGGCGAAAGTGCCGAGCATTATTATGGTTGCGGATGTCAGGACGCGGGTTATGAGGGGCCAGGTTAGGACCGGGGCGTTGCGTTTACGTGGCGGGCGAGTCATCACATCCGGATCGACAGGTTCGACGCCTAAGGATTGGGCAGGCGGGCCATCCATTATTATGTCTGTTACTCGTAAGTCAAGAAAGAGGGAGGAGGGAGGGGGAGGGAAATACTTATCCACAGGATCTGCATCGCGTTTAAGGGATTCTTAAACCCGAAACACGTGCAGAAGAAGACCAAGCTCAGCGCAGCAGCACTAGTGCTCAGTTGGAAAGTGAGGAAGTTTTGGATGTTGTTGAAGATGCCCTTGCCTTCTTCGATGGCCTTCAGGATCGTCGAAAAATCGTCGTCGGTCAGGATCATGTCCGCGGCTTCTTTGGCCACATCTGTTCCCTGTCGGCCCATAGAGATTCCAATATCTGCCTTCTTGAGCGCTGGTGCGTCATTGACACCGTCTCCCGTCATGGCAACTATATCGCCTCGAGCTTGGAGGGCTCGGATGATCTTCATCTTGTGGTCTGGGCTCGTTCTTGCAAATATCGATGTGTTCGCAATGGCGGCCTCCAGTTCTTCGTCGGTCATCTCGTCTATCTCGGCTCCGCTCAGTACTGGCTGTACTGCAACTGAGCTGGCTGTGTGCTCTCGGGGAGTAGCAATGGTCATGCCAAGTTTCTGACCAATAGCCAAAGCTGTAGTTTCTGCGTCACCAGTAATCATGATCACTTTGACGCCTCCACGCATTAAACGTCTGATTGACTTCTTCACTCCTTTTCGAGGTGGATCGCTCATGCCAACCAATCCGGCAAAAACCAGTCCCCTGTAGACATCTTCACTGTGTGAGACGTGAGGCTCTGCTTGCTTGGGGGAAGGCATTGCGCTATGACTTATAGACGGCTGCGGTTTGGCATACTTTCCAACTGGACCACTTGCAAATCCGAGGACTCGAAGTCCTTCTATAGCCAGCTTCTCAGCAGCATCCAAGGCTTCTTGCCGGCGGGCCGCATCCAATACCACCTCACGACCTTCCTTGGTCAAGTACGTGTCACATCTACTCAGAACACGATCGACGGCTCCTTTAATGTAAGCAACCTCCTTAGAAACAGAGCTTGGATCGTGACTTGCATCACCAACGGTGACACCCATCCATTTGCGTTCCGAGCTGAACGGGGTTTCCCCAATACGGTTCCCCAGACCATCTCGCACATCATGCTCCTTGAATCGGTCCAGGAGATCCAACATTGCTACATCTGTAGGCTGGCCTACCCATCTGCTCTGAAGCATGTGATTTTCTGAACTTTCGGTGGAAGACAACACAGCTATTGAAGAGGCGGATCGAGGATCTTGGTGCAAGCGGTTCAAACGCCCATTGTTAGCAATGTTTCCAATGCGGAGAATGCGGAGGGTCACAGAATCAGCCTTGGCATCGGCAGGATCATCTAAAGTGTCAACGTCAACTGGTCCTTGGCCTCCAAAAAACCACATTTTTGTGGTAGTCATATGATTCATAGTCAAGGTCCCTGGAAGAGTTAGCTCGTGATATCAACACGCAAAAAATTTGTTACCTGTCTTATCACTGCACACCACATTGACAGATCCTAATGTTTCTACGCTTGGCATCTTCCGGACAATGGCGTTCTGTCGTGCCATGCGATGTACTCCGAGCGCCAAGGTAACAGTCACAATAATCGGGAGACCCTCTGGGATCGCCGCCACAGCCAAAGAAATGGAGATAGTGAAGATTTCCATAAGTCCTTTGCCCTGCAGCCATCCAACAAAGGAAATGACACCGATAATGGCAAATGATGCCTGACTGAGTTGAGAACCGAGTGCGTCCATCGACAGTTGCAGAGGTGTT
This sequence comes from Diplocarpon rosae, assembly GCA_032760415.1. Taxonomy (NCBI): domain Eukaryota; kingdom Fungi; phylum Ascomycota; class Leotiomycetes; order Helotiales; family Drepanopezizaceae; genus Diplocarpon; species Diplocarpon rosae. The sequence goes on from JAUBYV010000011.1 coordinate 416,660, forward strand.
CTCGGGCTCTCCGTTTCCGTGACACTGGCTGCAATGGTGCCGAAATGCGTACTTCCTCCTGTCGCGTAGACAATCCCCTGCCCGTGCCCAGATCTGACCAATGTGCCCATAAATGCAATATTCGTCGCATTTTTCGAGTTTGTATCTGCTCCAACAGTCCCACTGCCAGCCGACGCATAAGCTGGAGATCCTGGTGGCTCTAGATTGTTGGACTTGGACCTGGTGTACGAATACGATGGCCTCGCCTCCGCTGTAATCCTCACTGGCTCGTTCTCGCCAGTCAAATTCGACTCGTCGATGGTCAAATCCGACGCTTTAGTCACTCGAATATCAGCAGGTATCCGGTCACCAGTAGTAAACAGCACGAGATCCCCAACAACCAACTGCGAAGCCATGACTTTGCTCGATGCCGCTTCTAGTGTGGCCTCCTCATCTACAGTCGAGTTCATCAATATCTCCTCCTCTGGCGCATCTGTGGCGCCTGGCTGCCATGGTGGCGTACGAAGACTCGACGTCCTTGGTGGCTCTACTCTAATTAAATGAGCGTGGTTTGGGACCAGATGGCTCAGAGCTTCAATCGACTTCTCGGACCGGTATTCCTGTATGAAACCCACCATCACCACAATTGTGACCGCTACTGTTATACTGATGGCATCATCTTTATTTCCAACAACTACCGAGGCCAGGGCAGAAGCCAGGAGGAGCAGAATTAGGGGCTCTTTGAATTGCTTCAGGAATCTTAGCCAAAGTGGTTCGGGGTCCTCATGGAGCAATTCGTTCGGGCCTTGGTCATGTAATCTAGCAAGAGCTTCTGCAGGAGAGAGGCCTTTTGTTAGAGAGGTCTGTAGCCGCTCCGCCGTCTCGTTTGGGGAGAGGCCGGAGTATTCGTCTGCTATAGACTAACTAGGCATCAGCTTGGCACTAAGGCAAGAGGCGCAAGAGGGCCAACCTTTGCTATAGAAGACGACGATCTATGGTGACTCCCCGACCTTGATCTTGGTCTGTTCCGCGATTGTGGCCTTGAAGGCGGTTCTGAATGCGCAGCTTCGATTGCTGCTAAATTGCTCAACGGCAGTAAACTCTCTCCTCCTGGACTTGCAGACCGCGAGATGCGCGGCAACGGCATGGTCTGGACAGTTCGCTCCGCTGTCTGCTAGAGCGAGCAGCAAATGACGCTGTCGTCAAGACTTACTATCGCTGAGGCATGCGACGATGCGGGAGTTGATGGGGCTGGCGGGTCGATTATGGACTATCATGCACTGCGAATTGTATGAAGGTATTATTGGCACGCTGCTCAAAGCCGCTCAACCACTCCTGTGATAGCCAATGCCGGTGTCAACGTGAGATTGACTGTTGCAATGTAGACAGAGTACGTGTCGTGTATTGTTGTGTTAAAATCGTGACGACCTTTGGCGTTTCATGGACCCGTGAATGCTGGCCTGGGACTTATCCTGCAGTCAACAACCCCTGCAAGCCGAGCTTGGATCTGGACGAGGCCCTGGGATAGTACAGAGATACAGTGCTGTAGTACGAACAGTGCAAGGTCGAACTGATATTCTTATATAGAGAGCAGCATTTCACAGACTTGCGAGTCTCATTAGAAAATGCGGACACGTCTACCTACCGAGGTGTAGGTCTCTTTGTTTGGACCCAAAACATTGGGTCTGAGCCCGAGTCACTGAGTCCTAATTAGATATATCACGTATTTACTTATTGCCTCAGGCTACCACAATCTCGATCAGGCATCAAATTTAGCGGCATCTGATTCCCAGCCATTTCCAAATCCTACGACTTCTTCCTTCCCCACCATAATTCGCCGCCTCACCACAACAACAACAAACCTCTAAAACTCGCTGACGCTTTGCTTGCTGTCGCATTAACCTAAAACTCGCGCGCTTCAGTTGACGTCTATCTCGCGCTTTTGACGCGCTCTCGACTCGATTTGCGCCAAATTTCGATTTCTCGACGCGCCATCATCATAACAACAAACGCGCAACATTCAGCAGTTATCCTCGTCTTCGATTGTCCTACACTGGCAGTGGACATCGCCAGAGGGCGCAAAATTTCCACAATATCCTTTGGGCACTTCGGACACACACTATGTTCTACTCGGAGACTCTCCTGTCAAAGACAGGTCCGCTAGCCAGGGTATGGCTTTCCGCCAATTTGGAGCGCAAGCTATCAAAAAACCATATTCTGCAAGCCAGTGTCAAGGACAGTGTGGAAGCTATTGTGACACCCAATCAGGCCCCTATGGCACTCCGTTTGAGCGGCCAACTGCTCCTCGGTGTCGTCAGAATATACAGTAGGAAAGCGCGTTACCTACTTGATGACTGTAATGAAGCACTTTTGAAGATCAAGATGGTTTGTCACTGAGGGTTCTGCCAACTGAACCATGCTAAAAATCACGTAGGCGTTCCGATTGTCAGGAAACAATGACATGCCGACTGGGATTCACATGCCCTCTCGCGACGCCCTCATGCTCCCCGATGCACTTACTGAGGGTGACAACCTCGAGATGCCCCCCTTACCCGACGTATCTTTTTTATTCTCTCAACTCGACGATGAAGCGCACCCCCGTAAACAGCGCGCGAGCAGTCGCGATATTAACCTACAAGAGGATTACACGGGTAGTCAATTTCTGCAGAATAGTATAGAAAATCAGGATGATGACCTTGCTCTCGAGCCGATGGATGATCTTGACCTTGGTCTGGACTTTGGACTGGACTTTGACGATCTCGACCCGAAGGCTGTGGACCGCAGCGTCGAAATTGGACGAGATGCGCCAGAAGCCCGTGCCCCCGAAGATGACCTGCTAAGCGAGCTCGACGTTCAACTCCCTGCGAAGGACAACTCGTTTAGCGGGGAACGTAACTCCTCGCTCAACCTTGATTTTGGAGGTGGTGATTTCGAAAACGATGATACGATTCGGATGGCAGATGAAGATGGCGACATTAACATGCTGAATTTGGGAGATGCACCCGATGGTACCCTTGATGTTCCCCCTCTCATCCGTCCAGAGCGAATTTCCGAGTCTCCGCTTTCCGACATTGATGAAGTTACTGCTGCAGAGCTTGAAGCTGAGCACCTCAGAGTCGAGACTTCCGTTCTTTTTGAGCCAGAAGACGAGCCCGAGGAAAGCACTATTGTCCTGAAACCTGCCCAACGAGCTCGTAAGCTCAAGGCGCTGCGGCCTGATGATGAGACCATGATCCCCAATTCTCAAATCAAAGACCAACAGCAACAGCATGATAAGATTCTCCGACCGCAATCATCTCTTCCCCGTGATCCCGAACTTCTTGCATTGATCGAGATGCAAAAGAATGGCCAATTTGTGTCCAACATCATGGGGGAGGGTCGAAGTGCGGGCTGGGCACCCGAGCTACGAGGACTCCTCTCCCTGGCAGCAGCCCGAAAGACCACCGAGCGGAAACGCAAGCGCGACAGCGGCGTTGCCGAAGTGGAGAGCGTAGAGGAGCAAGGCCCCCAAAAATCGCCCCGTCTTGACCTGGGCGAAGAGGATGATCTAGCTGCTGGACTTGGGGACGGCGGCGTAGACCGAGACAGTACTGCTATTACCGCCGATGGTACCATCATAGAAATGCCTGTCGACGATGGAACGATGATGCAAGACGAGTTCGAGCAAGAACCCAGTGCCGGCCTCTCTCCTGCGCCCAACTTCGATGATACGGCCGCCCCCCTGGTTCACCCGGCTGATAGCGGGCCCGTCTCTCTTGGCACCAAACACGCGGTTCACCTACTGCGCGACCGATTCGGCGCCGAAGCAGCCGACAGTCCTGACAAGCGCAAGAAAGCTAGCGTCCTCTTCCAAGATCTCCTCCCTGAAGCCACAACCAGCAAAGCCGACGCCACAAAGATGTTCTTCGAGGTCCTCGTCCTCACTACCAAAGATGCTGTCAAAGTTGAGCAGCAGGAAGCCAATCTCGGCGGCCCCATCCGCATACGCGGGAAGCGAGGTCTCTGGGGTGACTGGGCTGAGCGGGAAGCCGGTGGCGAGATAGCTGAGGTGGAGCCGGCCCCTAACGCTGGTCTTGAGCGCTCGATGACCGTTGGCGTGACTGCGTAATCGAACTTTACTCCGTTACCATGACATCGTCTGATATGATTTGTTGTACGTGTACCGGTTTGCTTGGCGTTCGGTTCGACATCCCTGGCCGGCAAAACAGATGCTGGTGGATAACGGCGTTGGAGAGGCTGGCTGGTTTGCTTGTTTATTACCCTCTTGTCATTCCGCTTAGGGGGGAGAGATGGCCATGGCATTACTCTGGCGTTCACATCGGGGGCACTTCTATGGGATTGTATCCTTCCGTCTCTCGGGTTTTGATTCTTCTGCGAGGCTGTGGGGTCAGTCGGCCTGGGGTGGACGTGGATTATATAGCATATCAATGACTCGCCATTGGAAACTGGGCGTGTCGCTGCCTGGATGTGTTCTACATGTGCTGCTCCTGGTGTGCCGCGGCTGTGCGTAGCATAGACCTTAAGCCTCTGCTCTGATTTTTGTGTTGACGTGATGCATTATCTAGGGCCTCTTCTGCTTGTCCTGCCGCTACTCCACTAGCCGCGCGGGTGCTCGCCGGAGAGGGCAGTGATGAGTGATGATTGATGATCCACGCCGACGGAAAGGCAGCCATGGAAATCGGTAGGGTTAGACCGGGGCAAGGCTGAGCGCCTCGGCGAGTCTCGAGTCTCGGGTCGGGAAACCTCCCGACTATTGTCACGTCCCGACCCGCGGGACCCGTCGCGGAGAGCTGAATCGGACCACCACACAATCTTGAAGATTTCTCTACGGTTTTTGTCCCTGGGGTGGGTACGGCAGGGCGAGTTTTTCTCTCCCTCGGAAGGTGGGCGTGTGATGACGAAGAAGTGGTATCTCTCCTCTCACGTGCAAGCGCACTGGTCAAGGTGTCGGGGGGGGAGGGGGGAGGGGGGAAGGGGGTCTGCTTGAGGCTCTTCGAGTATGGATCAGGCTGGATAGGGAGTGCTACTTCGGAGCCGTGGGGCTGGAGTTGTTCTCGTAGATAGGGTGCATTCCAGGGCATGGCTTACATGTCCCACGTCAGAAGCGAGACTCGTTGCCATATCCGAGCCCGGATTGTGCAATGTCCCCGGCGAGAGGTATAACTCGCCATCAGATCTTGGGGTTGTTTATTGCTCTTGACGCTGTGGGAAGATGGAGAGCGAGAAGGGGTGGAGAGGGGCGGGTGGTCTGTCACTGACAGGGTGTCCAAGTTGCCGCTCGCATCAGTCCGGCTCCGGCTCCTGCTCCACTGCCAGCCGCGACTCACGCTCTGCTGATGGAAGGTTCGGGTTTGGATCTGGATTCATGTTCAGGTCGTTCTTTGAGTGTACAGACCCTAGAGCCATTCATCCCATTTCGGAGTCTGCTTACGAGTAAGGGGCTAGCACGACGTGACGGAAATGCTTTAAATCTCATCTCGAAATTCTACAGAAACCCCGCCTCCAGTCAGTTTTCCGTGCTACAACTTCGCCCACACGAAGCCTGCTTCAAGCGTTACAGGCTCGCACTAAGAACGTCGGCCAAGATGATCAAATTTCCAGTCTTGATCTCTGCAACAAGTCTCACACATATCTATCAGCCCCCCCCCCCCCGCCCAAGATGATCCGCTCTTCCGAGGACGGTTTGTGCCCACGATCAGTATTCGACTTGGCCATCTTGATCAATGTCCGTGATGCGTGCGCATGGTAGCTTTGGGTTGTTCTACGAGCTGTGGGATCTTGGAGTCGACTATACCAACCCAGGTCCGATCCGAGTGGCACAAGATCCAGCGGCCAAGCTGGGGGGTTCCGGTAGTTATTCTGCGATGCTGTAATGATCGTGTCTGACACTCAGGCCACCGTCGCTGGGACGGTGATCCAGCCTGCCGCGCTGGCGTTTTGGATTCCGCGATACCAGACCGCAGCCATCTTTTGGTAGCCAGCCTCGGTGGGATGAGTACCATCTGGACCGATATCATCTGTGCTGAAGGACATGCTGTGAAAGTCGACGTAGAGGACTTTCTTCCCCTGGGCTTGAAGTGCCGCGACTACTGCCGGAATCATAGAGTTCACACTCTGCACACGAGTGTCATAGTTGACACTCGGCAGTAGAGTAGAGGCGATGACGGTGACGCCAGGAATCGAGGAGAAGAGCGTATTGATCAAGGTGCCCAGACGATTTGCCGCATTGGTGATGTCCAAGTTTTGAATGCAATCATTCGTGCCGGCATTGAGGAGGACGAGGTTTGGTTGCAGGGGAATCGACAGAGATGCTTTGGTCGCGACTTGATCGATGGTGTAGCCCGGCCATCCTTCGACATCGTTGTCAAGCATGGTACCTGATCTAACGCTGCCGATCATGTCCTGTAGGATGGTTAGCTTTGCTTTCTACAGGATCCCGAGATTGCCACATCGCAAGCCTTCGGCAAAAACAAGCATAGAAAACACAAGCATAGAATTGGCCCGTACCACGAGATTGCCGTCGGCCACCAGCTGGTTCCGAAGGGCGGCGCGGAAACCATTGCCATCGGGAGATGTCATCCCATAGACGATCGATGCACCCAGAGGTAGGATCCTGAGCTGCATACTACCTGCGATACTCTCTTGCCGTCTGTCCCAGGAAGTGGCCAGGTTTCGGACATCGCCTTTACCCTCTGCAAGTGACCCTAACCCCCGAATCAGCCAGATTTGACGACGATCTCTGCCGAGACGACTTACAGCTTGCCCCTAGAACGACGGCTGCCAGGAGACTGCGGAGGGAAGACATCGCGACTTTTCGCGAGGACGAAAGGAAGGAGAAGGGATCTGGCCTGGTTCTTCTTCAAATCATAGTCTACGCAGACATACGCTGGTCCCCTGGCATTCAAGTTACTCCTTGCGTACCTGCTCTATGGACTTTCAGCCTATCAAAAGCTTCCGGGGATATTGGACCGAGTGCCAAAGCTGCAGACTACCGTAGGAATGATATGAAAAGGTGAGACAGGACACCGAGAGGGGATTCACCTGGCGCAAAACAAACACGACGCAGTAATCACGACACTTTGTCGACTGGGCAGTTCAGCCATAGTTGACGGCGGGGTAATGATAGCGTCTAGTGTCTGGTCCTTGAAAACTTACCAGCGGACGGAAACAGACCACTCGGCACATCTCGTATCGGAGAGAGTTGCAGAAATAGGAAGCCTTCTTCAGTACTGCGCTAGATGGCCATTGGATTCAGTTGGCCGAATCCAGTGTGACGGTATGGTTTTGTCAGGTCGGGCGGCTTTTGCAGGATGGCTGGTGTCATGGGAATCTCACGCAAATGTGTTTAGCTACCGATGCTATTCACTCACGGGCAAAGCAGCCAGATCCGGGGTTCGAGGAGACCCGATTCTTCACAGACCGACGAATGTCATGCTGGCGAGTGGGTTCAGAGATGGTGTGGCCTCATCACCCAGAGACGCGAACAGCCTGTGCCAACACCAGACTCCATGCCCGGTGCATCTTGAATAGCCGAGTACATCCTGTTTGTGTCGCAAGACTGGTCGAAAAGGTGCAAACCAGCTTCTGCTTGCCACCGACTTTGGTCTGCGGCAAACGTAAATGCTGCAGCGTTCAAGTCTCAAACTCTGGGGCCATCTCATACCACTCGTGGGGCTCCCACGTGAGAAAAAGCATCAACCCACCCACCTCATGTGCTGAGGATTCCGACCAGTCTCCCCCCACCAAAGTCGGCTCAGTCTCCTGTGGCGCAAATGGTAACCTAGGGTGCCACAGGGAGAACTACTGCCACAGTTCCAGGCCATGAATCACCGCAGAGCTAGAGGGCCTGTGGATAGATTGATCTTTTCAGATGACTGGGTAGAGAGAGGTAGGTATATCATCAGTATACTACGACGAGTCTCCCCATCGCCCGACAGAGAAAGATGGATTTTTGCTTACTACACCCGTCTAAGACAGGGGAGCCTGTTGGCTGGTTGTGTACACACTCCAAGACCTGCGTCGAGGCAAATTTGACTTATCCAGAGCTGCCTGCCCTAGTCCGACGATGGATGAATAAGATGACGGGCACAGAGGTCGTGAAAAAGAGTCGCGGCACGGAGGAGAACGGCCTGCATATTCGCTCTGTCTCACGGAGATACACCGATGCAAGTTTGATTGCGCAAAGAGACCGAGTAGAAAGGAACATGTCAAGTGCGCCGAGGGAATGATGATTCTGTGGGCACTCCGCAGATATTTTTAGAAGGCAGAAAAAGTATCATGAGCTGAGAGATCACGTGAAGCACACCTGTGTCATTCATTGAGAGGGACGAATGAGCAAAGTACATCCATCTGGCTTTCTGATTGGGTCCTGATATCGTATCTCGTATCGCCCGTCCGACCCACCGTATTCGCTAGAGGCGGGAATGGTTCCGGTTTTTCTTGTTCGGACGTGTATCAGATCCGTCTAAAATGAAGTTGACGGGTTTCGAATAGATGAGCTCTAGAATCACTAGTTGAAAAAAAGGAATCTACGGAACAAAGGAAAAGCGACCAGGCTACAAAGTTGAAGTGCCGCCGAGTTTGTCTGGTGCTTCTTGGAGGCCGAATGGTTTGTATCTATCCTCTGGAGAGACGCCGACGAGGAGCCCAAGATCAGGTCGACTCACTCACTCACTCACTACCTTCTGCCTCGGCCAGTTTTACACAACCTGAAAGGACCCTCGATGACCGGCGAGGATACAACCGGACCCTGGCACCTCCGTATGCGCTGTATTCCACCAGGTAAGAAACTATGCCGAAGTACTGGAAATATATTGCATTACGGAGGTGCAGCGGTAAAGTATTGTCCCTTGTCGATAGGGGATTTGAACATCGCTTTGTTGAGTAGCGTCGTGAAATCCCGCAACTCTATTGCGCTTGTGGTCCTCCTCCTCCTCCTCCTCCTCTTCCTCGTCCTCCTCCTCCAGGCGAAGTATAAATTCCCAGAACAGTCTTTGGAGGCACGTAGAACGTCTGCACACTGCAGGAAAAGACTGGGCATGCTATGCTACTCAGTTGGAGGTACCCACATCGGTACCTCTCCTGAAATGTCTCATGCACGAAATGTTACAGTGAGCTTGGGTCACCAGGAGACATTTCGATCCCCCTCGAACTGGATCTAAGTGGATGTTGCAACGCAGGACAAAAGGAACAGACGCGGAATATGGGTTGGCAGACAAGATAAGCGTGCACTTCGATCTTTATCGCAGACCGGGGCCGGTGCGGTTTTTCCCGCTTCTGACGAGTCCTCAGACGGGTACGTACGAACAGTACAGTACTGTACGTCGAACGCCATCCTGATTATTTCCCATCGCGATACGACTGGCTGGCATTGTGCAACTCACCGCAGCGCAAGTCCCTCTCCGCAGGCGACACGACCATATAGTTCCCAGGGTCTGTTCCCAGAGGCGACAGACTCCCCCGTACTGTACGCTGACACGAGGAGGAGGATTCCCTGGTGATGTGTATGTGTCTTGATCTGGTCTGCGACTGCGACTGCGACTACCCAGATTCGGGAAATACTTCCGAAAGAGGCCTCACGCCTAGGAGACGTGGAGGACGAGAGAGTTCGAACGAGTTTCTGATGCACTGGCAACTCTCACGCGTCGCAGGCAAGTGCGACACTTGGTAGTATACCTACCTCCAAGTTCATTTTTTGACTTTTCGAATGCGTCCTACTGTATCCCACCCTTCGCCGTCCGAAGACGCGAGTGTCCGTCTGGTTTGCGACGCCTGCGACGAGTCTCCTCCCGATTTGGGGCCAGGTACAGTACATGTACTGCAGATATCATGGGTTCGAACCCACTGATCTACACCCTCGTAGATGGAGGAGTCAGCCACTCGCACATCAACGATTAGTATGAGGAGTGGAGGTCTTACGCATGCCTGTCGATTTGGGACCTTCTCCTCCCTCTGTTTGGAAGACCGCATGGACAGGCAGTAGTTCCAGCGAAGAGCCTGCGTTCGTTGAACAAGCCTGCGGTAGGAGGTTCGCGGGCTGCGTAGATTTAGGCTTTCAGCTCCAAGATGCAGTTTCACAACCAAGCGTACCGTACCTACAGCCTTACAGTACCGAGAGCGACGGCGGTTGAGTGTGATCCTTGGTGTTCAGCTAGATGCTCTAACACTAGCTCCAAAGGCAATAAGGGTCCCCGCCCCGGCGTGTACGGCCAGGGAACGCAGACGAATGTTTGAGAGATGACTATTTTAAAAAACGACCCTTCCAGGAAGTTCATGACCATGGCAGGTAGACGCACCGGCTTCCTTGCCACCAAGCTCTCCCAGAACATGCGATGGAATGCGGTGATAGTGCGCTGAGGATTTTTAAGAATACTTGGACATGCACCAGGGGCAGCATCACGGGAACACTGCCTGATTAGGCGCTGGCGGGGCCCTGCTGTCGACCAGGGATGATACCTACTCAACCGCTGTACATTGTACAAGTCCTTACTTATTACTTGTAAGTACTTTGAAGTAGTACTTTGAAGTACATTGAGACCTGCTAGGACATTCCGATACCGCTTTTACCCCCTTCCCCCCCCCCCCTTCTCTGCCCCTTGGAGTATTAGATGACGACTAAAGTATAACAAGCTGTACCATAGAGTGTCTTACTCAGCTGCTTCTAGTATGGGTCCTCCGTCGCAAGCCAATCCAACATCACATCAAGTGGACTCTCAGGGGGGGGGGTGGGGGGGGCTTTTTCACGTTAGATGGCAAGGTTGAATTATACTTTCATGTGGTGTTCGTTTGGCCTGAGAAGACGAGACAGTATCTTCCAACATGGGCTGGAGTTCACGCGCAAGGTTAAATATATGCTTTCAAATAGTGTCTGTCGTCGCAGCATCAGGGGAGGGGGGGGGAACTGCCAAGCTTTGGGGCCTGATTGGTTTTTCTCGTCTCGTCCACTTGGGCGAGAGCGTTGTGTCCACCAAGGCTAAAAGGAGGCTGCACTAAGCTTTTGGAAGATGAATATATTGGCTGCACCATGGAAAAACCGGTGCCTGACAGCGACGTGCCTCTAAATTTTCTGTGCCGCTCCATCGGTGGGGTTTCTCCTGCTTTGTCTTGGTCTGGACAGTCCCTGAACAGTCCCGGGACAGGACAGGACAGGACAGGATACTCGTGACTCTGGTTCCAGGAGATGGAGACGTCGAGGCCTCGAGATATTTAAGCTTTCGGCTCGGACATCTTGGAGGCAGGTGGACCAATTTCCGACGCTTCCACATCAAGCCGACGTGCTGGCAGGATGCGCCCGCCCAGAGGTGAAAGAATCCGGACAGGCCGGAGCTCCCATACCAGGGGAGAAACGACGTGGAGTGCGCCTTGGGGGTGGGGGGTCCCAGGCTGTAAATATCAGGTCATAACCCCGCGCCGGCAACCCAGCTCAACGTGGTCGTCAGCGCCTCTATTTGTGCCGTGGAACCCAATACAAAAACCCGCCAGATGGAACCCCCGAAATTGCTCACCAACTGTGCGAGGCAGCGGAAGCCGCGGGCAAGAAAACAGTCCAAGACCGGGTGCCTGATTTGCAAGAGGAGGAAGATCAAGGTAGGCGCGCGAGTCGACGGCGTGGTGTGTCGCGGGAGGGAGGGGGTGTGTGTGTGTGTGTGTACCTACTGATAGACAATCTAGTGCGACGAGAGGCAGCCGTCCTGCTTGAACTGCACCAAGCACAGAGTGGCGTGCGACTATGGGAGTGGGTGCCGGCAGCTCCGGAGACGCGATGGCGTGCCAGGCACTGGTGATGCGATGCCAGCGGAGCTGGCGTCCCCTCACGGATTCTCGGGCACCTTTAGCATCCTCGATATGGAGCTCCTGCACCACTTTAACAACTATACATTTTCCACCTTTGCGACCGAGTCTATCGTACATGAGACCTGGCATAAGCATGGGCCAACACTCGGCTTCCAGTTCCCATTTCTCCTGCGCGGCATCCTCTCCTTCGCCGCTCTCCACCTGGGACACGTCGATCTGCGTCGACGAGAAACCCTTACCAACTACGCCGCGAGGCTTCACGCCATGGCCGCTGACGGAGCCGGGGCGCTACTACCGCAAGTCACGGCAGAGAACTGCTCTGCCCTGCATATGTTCGCCTGCCTCGAATGCTTCTCGCAACTTGGGCGTCTCGACAAATCATCGGGCGCAGCCGTACAGAAGTGGAGAGGGGTAGGAGTGGCGACAGGCCTGGAATGTGTCACGGGCATGCGGCTCATGCTCCAAACCTCGGCGAGGGCACTGTACTCGGGTCCACTGGGCCCCATGCTAAAGGTTGGAGAGATGCGGAACATCGTGCTGGTGGGCATAGTCAGAACAGGACCGCAGTTCCCGCATTTTTCAGAGTTGCGAGACAGGCTCTCCCGGCACCAGACGAACGACGGCAATTACCAAGTGTACATCGATACCGTCGGAATTCTGGAGTCGGTATTCGAGGTCATCAGCAGCACGCCCTTTGGTAACCGAGAAGTAGCAGATCTGTTGATCGGACTCTTTAACCTCCCGGAAGACTATGTGGGCCTAGTGAAGGAGAACAGACAAGAGGCGCTGGTGATCTTTGCCTATCTCTGTGTTCTCTTCCGCTACCTCGAGACCTATTGGTGGCTCCAGGGTGTTGCTGCTCATTTCATGACGCAGCTGTATCAAGTTTTGGATGAAGAGCACCGCGAGTGGATCAGGTGGCCGATGGAGCACTTGAACTGGACTCCGCCGCCAGAGATCATAGATGACAGCACAGGGACTGAATCTGGGGACGGGGAGTACGAAAAGTCCGTTCTGGACGGGATTTTGGACGATTCGTCGTCTTTGTGGTCTCCGGTTTCTGTGCCCCAGAGCGCCACCTATCAACTCAAGCCGATATCCCCGAACTGCTGACGCGACTCGTCGCTGTCAGATTGCGACCAAACAACGGGGCTAGGAAGGTCGTTCACATGATGTTCCGAACTTTCCACATTCGCTTTGGTTCACGCTGGCCTTCCGCCAGTCGTCGTGGGCTTTAGAAAGCGAGAACGTACAGTCTCCACCTGCGAGGTGGGCTCGATGACTGTGCGATCGAAGAGGCGAGATAGGAATCTCCCTCATATCCCCAGCATAATAGATCACGCAATTTCCTACACTCTGGTACTTTTCCCAGCATGGCAGAGTGGTCTCGGTGGCGTGAGGCATGGACTGCTTGGAGTGGGTCAGCCAATGGAATTCCGAGATAGTGCTTAGCATATTCCCAAGCTTAATACTGTGAACATTACAACGGCAGCATGTTGGTATCTTGTCGTATCGTCGTGAGCTCTTTCGTTGACCTTGGTGGTGCAATCGTGGTTGATAGAGGTCGTTGTGAAATGTCGCTTAGTAGTCCCGGACCCATAAAATTATCTGCCACCTGAAATCGTGGTAGCGGCAGCAGCTCTTCCCACTCCTACATCACCCCCATGCCGAACCCCAACCAATGCCTCCTCCCGGCCTCACAAATGGCAATAGTTCAGCTATCCCGTTGTTTGATGACAGTACTGCGCCTGCAAGCATTTACGACAGCGCCTCCATAGCAGCAATTCGAGCCTCTCTGTCCGCTCTGCACAGCCGCGATGCTGCGATCACTTCACAGCTCCAGTCCCTCATATCTTCGCAGGCCGATTTATCTCGGGAGCTGGGACGTCTCGACCTTCTTCGCGCGCATCTGGGGACCCAGGTGATACATACGAGGGATATCAGCAATGGCATGCTCGATCCCGCTGCGGGAACTGCTACCCACCTTTCCAGCAAGGTCAAGGAGCTCGATCTGGAGAAGAAGCGCGTGGAAGAGACGCTGGGAGTCGTAGAGCAGGTTGCCGAGCTCAAGGCCTGTGTTCAAGGCGTCGTGGGGTCTATGGGCGCACCGCAGGACTGGGAGGCGGCTGCTGGCTACATTGCGAGGGCGTCCAAGATACCAGCGTACATCGTGGAGGGCAATTTCGCTGCCAGCATCGTCCCCAGCGTAGAAGTTCCAGACGTTCCAGGTGTAACGATTGAAAATGCCAAGGAATCACTCTGTGGGCTGTTTTTGAGAGAGTTCGAGAAGGCGGCTGACGAGGGCGACGGGAGTAAGATCACAAGATTCTTCAAGCTGTTCCCACTGATCGGGAGGGAAGATACTGGCTTGGAAGTTTACGGGAGGTATGTCTGCCAAGGCGTCGCTGCCAGGGCCAGGGGAAGCCTGAGAGAGGGGACAAAAGGGAGCGCCGGTCAAGACGGCTTCTTCTATGCCAATGCGCTCACTCGACTATTCGAGCATATCGCGCAAATTGTGGATGGCCACGGTGGATTAGTTGAGCGACATTACGGGAAAGGAAAAATGGTCAAAGTCATCGAGAGGCTACAAGTTGAAGCAGATGTGCAGGGTGGCATTGTGTTGGACATGTGGAGCGACGAGAGAGGTGTGGACAGGAGGTTAACCGATGTGAAAAGCTACCCGTTTTCATTTTTGGTGCACAGCTTTCTACCGACGCAGAAAAATATGGGGATCTCCAGGACCACTTCGCCGGCTGTGGGTGGAGGAACGAACGGGAGAGTGAGCGAGGACGAAGGAGTTGATATGAAAGAGATTGATGGACTTTTGAACGAGACTGCGATGATGCTGGGACGGTGGTCGATGTACTCGCGTTTTCTGGCCGGGAAATGCAGGGTGAGTCCGTCGAGAGCCGTCTTGCTGCAGGCCATTTCTAAGATCTCGCAGGACCCAGGCGACAGTCCTGAGGAGCCTTTGTCCATGCCCGATCTACTCCTCAAGTCGGCACTGGGTCGCAAGATCTCCTCTCGGCTCATCACGCCTTTTAATATCATGACCACCTTTTTCTTTCGGCGTTCGGTGGAAAAGGCATTTCAGCTAGACGAATCGCCGACTGGCCTCACGTTGAACTTATCTAAACCCCTGGACGGCAACGCGCCCTTCATAATATCCGCCGTCGACGACGTCATGTACATCGTCAATGCGGTTCTCCAGCGCTCCTTGTCAACCTCTCTCCAGGAAGTCATTGCGTCTGTGCTGCCCACCATCAGCCGCGTACTCGGCTCTGATTTCATCGGAATGATCCAACGAAAAATGAGAGACGAGTCTTATCCCAAAGCCGTTGTGCAAGGTGGATATGCACCCGAGGACAAGATCATCGCATTCATTGTTCTCATAAATTCTCTCGATCTGGCAACCGATTATATCTCTCGCATCGTGTCTAGTCGTCTCTCGCCAGCTGAGCTTCCTACCGGTGCCAAGGACATAAATCCACTAAATGAAATGTTTCCCTTCGGCCACGATGCTATTTTTGTGAAGAACGCGCTGGAGAATCTGCAAGGGAGCTTTGCGTCCAAGTCTTCAGAACTTATAACAGATGGGGTACAAGTTATGTTCGAGCGAGTTGTAAAGCCTCGCTTACGGCCAGTCTTATCCGAATCTTTCCGCGACGTCGATTATTCTCTTGACGAAGAGGATATGGCAGAGCTCTTACGTAACAACGACCCGGGAGAGGACTCCGACTTGCTGAGCGATCTAGTCGCGCGGAGGTTCGAACATGGCTGGGAAGCGCTGATGAAGCCTATTCAGCGAATCATGACTCCCAAGTCATTCGCCTCCCTCCTCGACGTGACTGCGAAATACCTGTCCAGAGTCCTTGAAAAGAGGGTCTGGGGATTTTCTGGTAAGATCAACGCTCTTGGTGCGCAGCGAATGGAACGGGACTTCTCGGGGATCATCGGTGCAATCGCTAGAGGCGGCAGATATGGTGTGCGAGACTCATTCGCTAGAGTTGCTCAGATTACTATGCTAGTGAATATGGAGGAAGAGGAATGGGAGGCCATCAACGAGGCTGAGGAAGCGGGCGAAGAAGAAATGACTTGGGTTATAGATGAGGACGAGAGAAGGCGGGCGAGGATGTTTGTGAAAGGCTGAAGGGATTTTTCGTGTGTATGGAGTGACTGATGTAGGACTTGCGATAATCGTGGAATATATGGCGCTAGAAACCCCCCCCCCCCCCCAAAAAAAAAGAAGAAGAAAAGAAAGAAGCTTTTAGTGCACGACTTTCTAGAGGTTCAGCCTGCTAGATGCGGTTTCCACCAACGCCGAGATATTTAAGACAATGGCTCCCGAGACCCTTTTTAAACCCTCGAATTCGTAGCGACTTCACCACAACCAGTGATTACTATACCATCCATTACCTAGAGTCTTCAATATCCTGACTTCCACCGCGGATTAGTCTTGGAGCGAGTCTCTTGCCTTGACCAGCAATAAAGTCATTTTATACTATACAGACAGTTCTCATGCTCAATACCACACGGTTGCAAACGAAAGCAGCGAAGCTACAGGAATTTTAACCTATCTCTACGAGATTTCCGAGAAGCTCTCAGATATCTCAACATTTGTCCTAGGAGAAGAGGACTGCCAGCAATCCGATGGAGTGCTCACATCCAGCATAGCATGCCTTAGCTCTCCAAATTGAGGAATTTTTTGGAGCGGATTCATGCCATAAATATGCGAATCTACGAATTATTAATTGGAACTATGCGTGTTCAAAATGGACGGATTTCCTTAGACCCTTACATCCTAGGTCTACGATCTGTTCGCACAAGTCTCGGTTTCGTACTGCCGAGTCTTAGCTACTTGGCCCAGCTGAACTGAGCTTATGCTTTTCCGAAGTCACCTATCTGTCTTTGACGGACCCACCACAGTCATAACAGGTGAATCTTGTTGTGATGTGACCGAGATAACAAACTGATCATTACTAGACACATTCGTCAAACCTACCGAGTCGCTCGATGGCTCCAATTCCGTTACTAGATTCTCCGGGTACGAGTAGAGTACCTAATACGAAGTATAAGGTACCTTCGCTTAACGCTGTTGCACCTTGGCGTCAGACAAAATAAACTTCCAATTCTTTCAACGTGACCTCATAACCTCGCAAGTACATCGCGAAAGAGCGTCGTCAAAACTCGTGATGCAACCTGTGTCCGCTCCCACGCAATGTTGTTGAATCCAAGCCGTCGACAAGCCCAGCTCACCCTCATCTCTCTGGTGATAATCGTCTTGCTCCTTTACATTCATTTCAACCTTTCGGCACCAGTGAAACACGATCCTGGCTATGGTGTTCTTGAGAAGACGTCAGCCTCGTCTCGGTTCGCCATCGTTACTTTCTTGTGCGAGGATTACGTGGAGAAAGCACCGGATAGCTATTTTACGGGTGCGAGGGTGCTGAACTATCAGCTTAACCATGCTCTAGAAACGAGGCTGAATCGCACCGATGTGTCTTTTCTGGTATTGGTCACTCGCGCAGTCTCGGACTTGAAGATCCAACGGCTACAGCGAGATGGAGCGAAGGTCGTTATTGTGAACGATGTCCCGTTGCCGTGGTGGGTACGAACGGGTGTCACGAAATGGAAGGATCAGTTTACAAAGTCTGTTCTAGACCTCTCACGAGTTGCGGCGAAGTATGCTGATCATCTGACAGGCTTCGCATTTACGAAATGGTGGAATATGAACGCATCTTGTTTATCGATGCCGACACCCTGATTACCCGGCCCATCGATGCCATTTTCGATGAGATGATGGTTCGACTTCCCGCCGCAACATTGTTCAACGTCACGCGGATCAAGAATGATGAAGCCATGCTACCCGCAAATTACATGTTCGGTGCAAGATCCGATAACGCACTCACAGGAGAGCGAGACCACCCCTATCCCCCCATCCCAACGAAGGTGTTCTCGGCGGGTTTTTGGATGGCAGCTCCCTCGCGCGAGATGTTTGTATATCTCATGTCAGTCATGCAGCACTGGCGACGATTTGATCCGTTTGCAATGGAGCAGAGCTTGCTCAACTACGCTTTTCGGAGAGATGGGCCGATGCCGTGGCTCGAGCTTCCTCCGCAGTGGAGCGCGACCTGGCCGAACATGAGGGATTGGGATGCAGGCGTTGCAACGCTGCATGAAAAATGGTGGGGTGTCGGGCCGGATGAATTGAGGGCAAAGTGGAATGGTGTGAGAACGGAGATGGAGCAATTCTTTGAGGCCAGGCCTTGATGATACCTTGGGTGAGGGCTCCTGACGCGTGGTCTGAAGTCCCCGTTGTTCTCCATGGATTCACGAAATTCACATGTCAAGCACCGGGCTGAATTTTGGACAGACAAGAAGTCCTTTTCTGGGACACCGGGCGGCGGACGGCAATCTCACCTTGGGTATTCACCAACTTCTCCAGGATTTTCTTGGTGTATATACTTCAATTCTGACTATTGTACACTACATTATATCGTGTGAACTGAGCTTCTAAAATAGGTAGCTGCTACCCATTATGAGGATCTTGCAAAGAAAACCACGAAGCCGACAGCCTACCTAGCACGAGCATCTTCACACCTTCATAGGGATCTTTCAAAGCCTATCGTAAATCCCCTCCGCCCGATCATACTTATACAGCATGTCTTTCTCGGCATCATTAAGCAAAGTCAAACCAACTGCAACATGCTTGTCCCGCTTTTCTACCTCGTCACCCTCGTCAACACGGCGAATCTTGGCCCATCCCTCGGTGAAGATATACTCACCGCCCTTGCCTGGCGCACTGCTATTGAGTCGGAATCTCAACATCGGATTTCCGCGAGAGTCGACGATGCCGGGCACGGTGCTGAACTTGAATGCGTCGTGCAGTAGGTGCTCCATTGATTTACTGCGCTGGATGGGCTCGAAGTTGGTGTAGGAGTTGTTCTCCAGCGAAGGGACGCACGTGTAAATCGCCTCGTACAAGCCGTAAGTGAGCTTGGCCTCGAGTCGAAGAACGGGGTGGTTGGAATAACCGCGGAGGCCGGCGTCGATTTCTGTGATGACCAGAGTGTATCCAGTTACGAAACTGGGGTCACAGGGCGCGTTTGAGCCGGTGAGCCCTGCCGGTAGTCTCGTCAGCCTCGAGCTTCATGGAGGAAACTTGTGCGCCGCGATCTGTGGGGACAGGAGATCGCAGATGGGAGAAGCTTACAAACAAAGTCGTAAGTATCACGGATCGAGCCGTGAGTTGCGGCAGTTGCGGGTGCTGTGGAAGAAGTGGTAGCTGGGATCGTCTCATCGAAAACGATCTCGGAGCGTCTAGAGATCGGAATATCAGCCACGATCTCAAAGGGACTGGAGAGACCATCTTACAGCTTGGAAGGAACGCGCACGGCGCTAGCTGTCTTGCGTGAGCCAAACATCTCTGATTTTTGCGACTTGGTTGGGCCACGCTCGACTCGTATTTTTCGAACGGTTCGGGAGAGCCCCACGAGATGATGTACTTGAGATGCCAATCTCCAGGAGATAGGAGGTCAAGGGAGCTACTTGGTTCCATCTCAAAATTAACGACGGCAGATGTCCGGGCCGTAGTAGCTGCGAGAGAAATAGAAGATTTTAGAGGAGGTAGAGTCGCTTGACAGTGCAAAGCCAGATTGTTATTGCATTGAAAAATAGGCGACAATAGTAGTGGTATTTACGCCATTACATCCTTTGTATGAAGGTGAGAATTTCGGCCTTTATCAAATATCGTCTCAACTCGCAGTGGGAATTCTTAATTGGAGTCTTTCATATTGTGTTCGAGAATTGTTGAGTGCACCCGGACATGGGCTGCGAAAGTAAACAAACTCGGCTGTCGAAATTGCACTACTAGCTTGGGCAATCACCCGACCCCCAATAAATCACAATTACCACGGCACTCGTCCGTAAATCTTGTTGTAAAACAACAATCAGGGAGTACTCAGAATGCAATGACTAAGGTTTAGGCCATTCTGGAGCTTTTCTCGGCACTTCAGTATTACATACCCCTCTTTTCCTCAGTTTTAAGTGCGATCGATCATGCACTTTGAGTCCCACAGCACTTCGATTTGCAGTATTTTAAACAAAGACTCTTTCGGATCGAGGAGTCTAAGTTTACAGAGCTAGAGTCTACGATGAATCCTAGTGCGTCGATTCGATCGCAAAACATAGCACAACCGGTCCATGGTGAAAACATCTAGTAGTCATTTCCGGAACCCGGATCTGGGTCCATATCTGAGCCTCACTGATCATCATGACCATGGCGCCAAAGACCTTTCGAGGGAGAGACGAGTTCAGATATTAAATTCAGCAACGAGATTCCACGGTACTCCGCTTTGGAGTGTTGGCATGTGCATTTTTCTAGGTAGGAGTTGCTTATGCGCAATAGTCGAACGACTGAGTCTGAAGAGAGCTTCCGGAAGCACTTCTGGGCAGTGTTCAACGACGCAAAAAGAACTCAAAATCCCAGACCTACAAAATGCAAAACAGCCATGATGAAATGAGTACGTGCACCCGGGCTAATAATATACTTGGGAACGATCTAGGGAAAGGACGTAACGCTGAGACGTTGATTTCTTGTGCATCTGTTCCAATCTAGGATCGTATTGAAGCTGATCAAAACGATAACTAATGAGGAAAGCAACCAAAATTTACTCACACTTTCAGGCAAGTTCAGAATATGGAGAGGGGGAAGAGAATTCGCTGCTTGGATGTTGGGTTTGAAGTAGCCCCTTAAGCGAGCAAGGTAGCCTTGCGAATTGCACTCAAAAAATGCCACTTCAGCCTTGTCAAATGTCTATCCACCATAAACGTCATCCAAGATACATAGATACAAAAACCTCCCACTCTAGAACACCCTACCCCTCATGTCTTCATCCTAGACCATCTATTGATTTTCCAACGCTCGAGAATGTGCATTACGTACCGATTAATATTCACAGGTTCTTCCAAGCGCAGAAGTCGTCGGATACGGCGATAAGCAATACGCTGGCGTCTCCCTGCCGTCAAACTTTGGCACATTTGGTTTCAAGGATGGCTTCGAGTATTAGGAGCCCCGCGGAAACACGCATTCTGAAGGTCAACATTGGGGTCTCAGGAAGTTTCAAGGATGCAAAGACTCTTGAGACCTGGGAGCTGCCTGCGGATACCAAGGACATGGAGCCTCTACGAGAAGCTGCGAAAGGACTGCGAAGAGGACTTACACCAATTGGGTTCCCTACCGAAACTGTTTACGGGCTCGGCGCAGATGCGACGAGGAGTGATGCTGTGAAGGGAATTTACAAGGCGAAAGGCAGGCCGTCAGATAACCCTCTCATTATTCACATCTGCGATCTCACGATGTTGCGAAGCCTGCTGGGACCAGGGAATGGAGCAAACAGAGATGCATTTTCAGATTCTATACCAGCAATCTACAAGCCTCTCATTGAGAAGTTTTGGCCAGGACCTCTGACGATTCTCCTCCCAAATTCGGAGCCCAGCAAATTGGCTCCAGAGGTCACAGCCGGCCTCCCAACCTTCGGTGTACGAATGCCTGATTCTCCTCTGGCCTTGTCCCTGATCCACCTCGCAGGCGTGCCACTCGCTGCTCCCTCTGCGAACGCCTCTACGAGACCGTCCCCTACAACTGCAGCACACGTGATGAATGACTTGAACGGCAAGATCGACATCATACTTGATGGTGGCCCATGTCTCGTTGGCGTGGAAAGCACCGTCGTAGATGGTCTATGCAATCCGCCCGTTGTCCTTCGACCCGGTGGAGTGAGCATCGACCGAATCCGTGATTGTGAGGGCTGGGCTGGAGTTGTGAGAGGCTACAAAGACGCCAGTGAACTTGGAGCCAGTGCCCCTAGAGCCCCGGGCATGAAATATAAACACTACAGTCCCAGGGCCAGAGTTATACTCTACGAAACTACTGTGCAAGATAGACAGCGCCAAAATGGAATCTCGCTTGAGGATGTATGGCGCGTCGTAGATGCACAGGAACAGCGTATCAGGCACTCGGGATACGACAGTATAGACCATTTCCCTAAGATCGGCATCGTGAGCACAAGGATGTGGACCGATTGGGCGGGGTTTGACAAAGCAAAACGGACTCGTACAAGTGGAGTGAACAGCAGCTGCACCCGAGTGGAATCTACCAAGGGCATAGAGAAAAATGATCTCTTCGCTGTACAAGAGGGGAAGCTCTATGGGGATTTGTCGAGCCAGAAGCTGGGATATGTTTTTGAGGTGTCGTTGGGCAATGAAACGAAGGATATTGCCCGTGGGCTGTTCTCCGCTTTGCGGAACCTAGATCAGCAGGAGGTTGATGTGATATACGTCGAGGGCATCAAGGACGAGGGCGATATTGCTGCGGCGGTCATGAATAGGCTTCGTAAGGCCGCTACGAATATCTTGAGCTAGAAATAGAAGCAACGGCTTATCAACCTGCAGGCCTTGCAGACTTTTGGATTTTTTAACTCATGGGAAGGATGTTAGATCTCCAGTCCCCAACCGGGAAATACAGTATGCCCAAACTCCAGATTGACTCCGAGGCCTTAGAGTAGCCTGTGTGGCATCCGTGCCCAGAATGTGCAAATCTCGCTCAAACATCCATAGTTTCTTCCATACCAGAGTTCCAACGCGGATATGCTTTTGCTTTATCCGAGACAGCTCGTGGAATAGTACGCTCACAGGCCCTGCCTCAACCAGTCTCCCAGCTTGGCCTTCCCGAACTGCGCCAGATTATTCATTCCCTGCTCGCTCAGATCAATTCCCTTCAATTGCGCAACATCCTGCGTGGGCGCTCTGCTAACACGTTGCACGATGATAGTAGGATCCGTCTCGAGGATAATGCCGTCGTCGACAATCTCGTCCATAGTAAGAGAGACCAGGTCGTAATTCTCAATAATCGTGCGCTTGTCTACGGATTGCCTATTTCTCGAGATCAGCATTTCATTCTGTGCCTATCCTTCCCTGCCTTGCTTTTGAAACTAGACCGTAGCAGAGCGTGCTGGGCACGTACTTGAATAGCAGATGCAGCGAATCCCGCATGGCAAGAATGACGTTATATAGCATGATCTCATTCTCATCTACGCCGCCCACCACGTACATCATGATGTCGCTCTCGCTCTTGTATAATACAATCCGGTTGTCGTAGAGGATGATGTCTGCGGTCTGCTTGGCAGTCTTTTCCAAGAGTCCTTTCTCAAAGACCTTTTGTGATTTTACGTCGGCATAGGGCGCGCTAGGGGCGCCTTTAATGGCAATTCAATTAGCAACTTGTTGTTCGCAGGAATTGGAGGTCTTACTCGGTGCGTGGCCAGTTCCGGTGGTTGCATGATGAGGCGTGTTGTAATATTTTGCAAAGACGCGGGAACCATCCTCAGCGTTTAAGATCAGAATGGCGTTTACCGCGGAGAGAGACATAGACGGCGCCATACTTGCTACTTTGGGAGTATATGGAGGGGTTCTTTGATGTATAGCAGCTTCGAAATCAACAAGGTGTTATCCGAAGTTGGTCCTCAGGCAAACTTTCCTAGTAAAACCCTGTGGATACATGCCTGAGGCCTAAATATCATTCTAATATTAGGACCTCTCGTAGGCTTGAGATTCTAACGTCAAAGACCTCTGTTCAGTTACGGTGTCCGTTACGGCGTCCCGTAACTGAATTTTGTAACGCGCACAACTTGAAGATTCACGAGTTGCTCTGGAAGGTTCAGCGTAAGCTGAGTCGAGTGACGTATGTTGCAAAGTATTTACTTGAGGTGGGCTTATTGACATGTATATACCCGAAGTTTCTACGGCTATTCTAGCCTTTATTCCGCAAAATACACCGGTCCTCGCAGATCGTAGTCTTTTCCGAGGCTGCCAAGGGCCACTCAACACTTAGAAAAGCGCTCTAGTCTTTTGGTCTAGGTTTAACTCGTATACGATTGAACATCTGTGCAAGGAGGCGCGCCGACCATAATCCAAACAAGAGAATGTACTTCGTTCAGGTACGTGGCGTGTTAGTAGTAGTAGCTTCTTATGGTTAGGTGATGATACGTTCAATCTTCACTTGAAGCGAGTTACGATTCGTAAATCCTGGGATCATAGGCACGATACAATGTGGATATTGAAATTGCATACTGTAAAGCGGCAGGCAGAGTGTGGCATTGAGCCTTGCTCACTATTACTACGAAGTACGAGCAAGATGAAATAAATCGAAACTTGGCGTCTGTGCGCCTCGCTAGAAGGTTTTGTATTACAAGGGTTATACTAGGGGACCACCAATGAATGAAGGGTACGAATCTGCTGCTTTTACCAGTATAGCTAACGAATATTATTATACATATTATTTATATGTAAAAAATACTTCAGTATCTGCGCTTAACGCTTGTATAAAATGTTCCAGCAAGCTATAACTTAGGCTTGGGAGTCAGTTACAATTGAAAGAATTAGGAAAATAGCGTGGGAGATGCCTTGGATATATAAAGCAATGATTCAGGCACAAGGAGGATATACTGTGTCTATTCTGTAGAGCAGCATTGTTAAAGCATTTGGTATACATGGGCCCGCGCACAGATATAGAATTTGGAGTTATTACCCCTCGTACGAAGTAGATACTAATGTCGCGAGGCATGTAAGGGGGAACTGCGAAATGGCATCATACGGCAGGGAGCACCGCCACGATGTCATTTTTGTAGATTCGTAGTCCGTCGCCAATCCGCAGGGATATCTCTTAGCAGCAGAAAAGAAAAGAAAAGTAATGTGTCAAAAAACCTTCGTTCAGTCTTACCTATCAAAAGAAACCAGGCTGTCGGTCACATTTCATTTGAACCCACTCATGAACAGCAACGTAACCGAGTGAGATATAATAGATTCCGATTGAGCCTCACTCAACGCAACATTGGAATCGTGATAGTATAAGTCACACACTCGAGTTGATACCGTTCGACACAGGTAGTACAGTGTGACATTTGAACGGACTTCTGGGTGCTGATGCTTAATTCTCGTAATATCCATGATCGGCAGCATGCCAAGAGGCTCAGACGACGTCACACTCAAAGCGCTATGCGGAGCTCGACAGATACGAGAAGTTGCATGTTGGCCGATTAACGGGGTCATGTGCCGTCGCTGGCCTCGAAAGGTATAAAGACATCGTGATTCCCTTTAATGATATCAGCAGAGTACAAAGAACCATCGGACTGTTACCTACTAACCACTACTACATCCTTCCAAAGCCTGTCCCCAAGTCCAATCCTTAAGTTAACCAGTTTCATCCAAAACACTCAATTCAATCAGAATGAAGATGCAATTCATCGCTACCGTTCTTTCCACTGCCTTGGTGGCAAGCGCTATCCGGGTCGTACGTGTCTACGTCCTACTTTGTGATCAAACAACTGACTGTTTTTAGTCATTCGATGGAGGATATGACAGTGCAGATCGAGACCTTACTTTGGTCTCTTGCAGTGACGGTTCTAATGGCCTCATCCAGAAGGGCTACGCGAAGCAAGGCAATCTGCCCAACTTCCCACTGATTGGAGGTGCTTCGGTCATTGAAAAATACAATAGCCCTAACTGTGCAACATGCTGGACCCTCACATACGGAGCCCGCTCAGTCACTATCCTAGCAATTGACCATGCCGATGAAGTAAGTAAATCAAAATCTGCGTTTTCGTTCTGCGCGGGGTAGCCTTGAGGCATCTTGCTAATGCCTCACACAGGGATTCAACATTGCCAAGGCAGCGCTGGACCAGTTGACCGACAACCAGGCTGAAAAATTGGGGGCCATTGATGCCGAATACGTCCAGGTCGAAAACAAGCAATGTGGGCTTTGAAGTGCTAACGAGAAGCTTGGTGAACGCAAAGTATACTGACAAAAGTGTGTCGAGGCATCTATTTGCATGGTAAATGATAAGTAACGAATAACGTATCATAATATACATGAATATAATTAAAGTAGCTTCGATTCCACCACTTCTCAATCGAATTTATGTAAGTATAGTGATTCCGAGTCACTCGTTCATGTGCTCCCTGGCCCTCCAATACGAAACTTGAAGTACTTACTATAAAAATAGCATAGTTTTTGTTTTCAGTCTAACAAACTAGGATTGGCCCAAGGCAAGTATGCCACTATCTCGAGTACTTGAGCCCTCTAACCCAAGTATAAGACTAGCTTTCACCTGACCTATTCTCTGTCTCATTGAACTGTCTTTTTAATAAGTATTGCATGGCTTATGCAGATGAAGCCGTGACTTCGGTACAAGACGAGCGGAACTGTATAGCGTGGAGGTTGTTACGTATTCCCAAATTTTATGTGATCCAATGATGAGAGACAAGTATTGCGTGACCAAAAAGATTACCACAATACTATTTGTTGAAGCAGTATGTGAAGAATCTGGAAACCCAGCGAAAGGCCCTCGTACTTCAAATCAGGCACCACGAGCGCTTACAGTCTTCGCTGACTACTGATTCAAAACTCCACTACGAGGAGATCCTGGCTTCAGAGTTTGAAATAGTTGTATTGAGATACATATAGATTTTATTTTTCTTGTAGGGCATCACAAGTTCTGAGCTTGACTTATCTTTGTTTTGACAATACTGGGGCTGTAGAAGAGACAGGGGCTCCGAAGCGAGGAACTGTCAAATTAAGCGAGAGTGGTGATTGATACACCCGTCTCCCGAAGTCTCCCGCTCCCCTCATCCCCAGCACGACTTGAATGTTAAATTCTGAGCGGCGGCAAAGATAAATATTTGATCTTTGAACCTCGGGGAAGGCTGCAAGTTTTACTGAGCGTTATATGATTTTGGAAGAGTGCCGGGTGGCTTAAGGGAAATTTTCTGTTACCAGTGAGGCTCTCAATCACAACGCCTTGGGAGTGGCGCTGGAGCTGATTCGCAGCCGCTTCGTCGGGTTTCATGAGTTCAGACTGGTCGCATTAACACTGGGCACAGCTCCTAATCTATGGACCTGAAGTTAGGAGAAGCTATTTCATCTTCAAAAGAAACATACCAGCCGAGGCGAGGAAGTATGATGTTGAGATTCTCATGAAAAAAAATGGGTGTCTTAACAGGCTGCGGAATTCTCAACTGTCTTATTCCTGATTTTTCAAATTCAGTATCTGCGCGTTCACACTGAAGACTCCATGTGCCAACCTAACTATGAAAGTTTCCAGATCAAGTGGACTTAACACTTCTGCCAATAGTTCCAGCAAGTTCATTGTTTTAAATACCATCATGCAAGGACATACTAGCTTGTGATACACAGTTCGGAATTTTAGTAGACAGGTTTTGCTGCTATACTTCCAGCCTGTTCAATGGACAACAACCAAGAACTGAAAACAGTGTTATCTTTTTGAAACAGGGTAAATGCTCTGGTCGAACCATAAAAAAAATCCTAGTAGTGAATGCAGGATGTGCTTTCACTAATCAGTTGTGAAAGCTGGGGGTCGAGGGTCGGAGCCAGCATGATAGTAGCGGAAGTGACTTTACATTTATTTATTTACCCAGGCGGTTAATGCTTAAGAGATTTTGAGAAATCCCGAATTAGCGCCACACAAGGTAGCATGCTATAGCCCTTTGTAATCAGACTGCAATTGAGATTAGTGGTAGATGAACTCTCGCCAACTAGACGAAGACCAGGAGCTATCCACAAGCACAGTTCATTCCATTATTCGAACTAAAATTCTTAAGCTCAAGGCCACA
The DNA here is from genome assembly GCA_032760415.1 of Diplocarpon rosae. Classification (NCBI taxonomy): domain Eukaryota; kingdom Fungi; phylum Ascomycota; class Leotiomycetes; order Helotiales; family Drepanopezizaceae; genus Diplocarpon; species Diplocarpon rosae. Next base: position 444,119 of record JAUBYV010000011.1, read on the forward strand.
TACAGCCACTTGAATCCACATAGCTTCTTCTAACGCCATAGAGCTTGCTAAAAGAGTCTTGATAGACGCCAGACTCCAGCAGAACCTTTCTCACCCCATCATCCCCCATCTCGTGCCTCTTCATCATCACGTTCCACGAAAAGCTCGAGTGTCCCACCCCTGCAAACTCCTGTCCTTTGAGCAGCACCAGATAATCCACCAGTGCCCGCTGATCCCACTTGAGTTTGTCTAGCTCATCTTTCCATTTTCCCTCCAGCAGATCTTCCTTATGTGTCACAGCAACGTTCGCTTGACTGGCTTCTACTGCAAGTTTCTTCACTTCTGGCAAATTGCCGGATGCGACGTACATGATGGGTATCTTTGCGGTGGTCGCTTGTTCGATGTACGCTGCAGCTTGGGCTGAATAGTGGCTGTAAGTGACATCTACCACATGGCGCTTCTCTGAGACGAATGGGTTTTCGGTACCCAGATGCACCCCAATGAAAGAAGGATTTATGATGGGCTCCGAAAGGTTAAATGACTGTAGCTCGTGCCATTGCCCAAGGTTTTTGAGGACTGTAGTTGCCAAACGCCGGATATCGGGACGGAATTTCAGAATGTGGCCGAATGTGTGGGCAAGTTCGCGCCCATCAGAATGTGTTGGGTAGTGAAGGAATGACTGTTCGAGATCAACAATCACTGGCTCAGCAGCTGGGGTTGTAGCCATCCATTTGTCAATCCAAACATTGAGCTTATCGGACCATAACTCAGGACGTGTAATCCCACTAGCAGGTACGTTTTCGAAAAGACTTTCGGGCAAAAGTCCTCGTCGACGATCGCTCGTCGTCTGCTCCATATGTCTGATGAGCACCAACTCTGGACACGACTTCCTCAGAGAATCGACGAAGTGATTTTTGTCGAACATGTAATCCATCTCTTTTCTCCCCGGCCCGTGTCTCCTCTGCACTTTTACCTCCTGTTCGTCCTCCACGAGACCCGGCTCCATGTCGTCCATATCCCTCAACGCGATACTCGGCAACACCAATGCACCGCCACCACCGATTGCATATCTCACACAGTTCAGTATCGAGTTCCGGACATGGCCAATTCCGCCGTGGTTGTTGTCGCACGTGAATACCAAACTCGAGTTCCAATCTGTCGCCGAGCAGATCTCTCTCAGCTCCCAAGAGTCGAGGAGAGGGGTGTCGAAGGCGTCGTTCTCGGGCGTGGACTGTGGTCTGCCGATCGCCCATTGGACTTGTTTAGGAAGCTCACGGTCACCAGTAGCCGACCAGAACAAAATTGCGAGAATACCGGTACCTCCCAGTATCATATATCTGCGATTCATGACGCCTCCGAGTTGCATTTTGAAAAAATTGATTAAGATTTTAGGAGGAAGATTTGGCATCTGGAGTAAGAAATAAATGTCGATAGCTCTTGCGGCGAGTTGCCCGTGCTGATGCGATAGTTGCCTCGGCTCTGTTTGATATTTCAAGTGTTGACGTTTGATGTTGGTCCCCAGGCCCGATCGCGAAAAGCAGGGTTCGCCTGCTTTGGCGACTTCTGTGTTTACTACGATACATTTCGCTTCCCAAACCTGGACTGAGGTCAACATGAATCTAAAGCTACAACTAAGACAGTGCTTTATGTTTTGATAGCAATTCTCTTTCTCAGGTTTGCAAAGTTTCTGAACCTAGTTTAGTACATTGTTTCACAGTAGCACGAGGCTTGATATCCAACATTTTGCCTAGGGCACTTCTAATTTAATTCCAGCAGCTCAAAAAACAATAACTCCATCCAAATAGAGGCTGAATTCCAGGTCTTTGAAGAGTGATTTTTTTCATACAGTCCTCCCATTATTGATGATCAAAGGTGAAGACGATGTGCGCACTACACAGTGCCACTACCCAAGCTAGTAAACCGAAGTAATTAACTTGGTCAGTGCACTAGTTGTAACAAACTAGGCCATGTGCAGATCGAATCCTAGCGGATCTCGTCCATTATTGCTGAAGCATTGCTGAAGTGCTGCTTCTAGCCAAGTTTGCAGGAAGCGTCAGAGAATGTCTTATTCATATGGATGATCTGGGTGGCAAGCTTCAGAGAAGACTCCTCGCGGAAGATACCGCTTGGATCATAGTGTCCCGTTAGAGCGGCATGGATGATAGAGTAAAGCCCGGAGGCCAATATTCCCAGGAAAACTCTCTGGGGACGCTCATCGCATCTTCATGTTTCCATTCTGTGTACATCTTTGATTGCAGAAAGAATTTTTGAATCTTGTGTTTTACATAAGGAGTCTCTTATGAGAAGATAATTATCGATAAGTCTCGGAATCTTGCTTTGAGAAAGTCAATTCCACAGATGTCTGAGACGGGTGACCAGATGGGAGCCGCAATGAAGTCGCTCTCTTCATCGAAATGATCAGCATTCGAAAGATTGATGTCATCAGCATTGCGTTCTTGATAATACAGTACCCAAGCTTCGAATTTCCGCAGTGTATCTTTGCGGTTTCCATGAAGTACCTCGATGACAGCGGCATGGGAAGCTTGTTCCGGGACCTCCGCAGTCTTATGCCTGTAGGGTCCGAGACCTCTGCATGCTAAAGATTTTTGGGATTGCTAGGTCCACCTTGCAGGTTACGACGGCGACGATATTAGTGGCTCTCAGTTAATGCGAGACATAGCAGGGAATTCTTACGAGAGAAAATTAATTAAACAGAGCCATGACGGAAGAAAAGGGCAGTGCTGATGACAAAATTTAAGGTAAATGCAACAAGCAAAAAGAAGTTGAAGTATCGAAGGCGGATCGCATGCATAACTACCAGAGTAAATATTACTGTATGCCTTTTGATAAGAAAATAGAAAACAGGGTCTTTAGTAGCGATGACGCAGACCCACAACATAGCTCTCTACATATTTGATACTTTGCGTCAAAGTGGGTCTCGAACCGCAGTAGGATGGTGAGGAGTAATTTGCTTGAGAAATGAGTTTGGGCTGCTTATCAAATTAGAGTATCAGTTATTATTGTCCTCATTATTCTGGTCGTGGGAAGTGCTGATATCCTCCTCTTTTGGCTATTGTTGATGGGTGAGCGTATAGCAACTGCTGAAAAGTTGAGATCTAGATGAACTAAATGTCAAGTTGACGCGGGAAACAAACTATCAGGAACCTCTTGGGAATTGGGCAAAGAAACTCTTTCATAAAAACATACGTCTTTACTTATCCCGCATGCTAAGCTCTCCTACGTAGGACTATAGTCTGCATCATCCATATCTTTCCCTTCTAAAGCCGATTCCGACCACAGAAAAAGCAAGACTGGAAGTGTAAAGAGTCTAGGCCTACTATTAGGTTGAAGCAAGCTATAATGTTAATAAAGGCCTGTTTCAAGGTCGAACGGGAGTTGACGAGGAAGTGCAGTAACAATCTGGCGTTATGCAGAAGGAGTATGATACTCTGACAGCCACCCAGGGAAGTGGGAGTTTAGGGCAGCAGAGGCCATGCTGTTATAATGTTTTAATTTTGAAAGATAAGATATTAAAAGGAGGGTCTTGACTTCGAGACCACGCCTACTCGACCTCAGGAGGAATACTAGCTGCCCCTGTGTTTTCGGTCACCCATAGGTAGGTACTTGCTAGCCAAGATGAATGCACAAAACAGAACTTCGGCAGCGAAGCTCTGAACTATCAAGACATTAACAATTTGTGTGCATCCGGGGAGATAATCCTTGAGAAAGACTCGAAAAGCTGGAAGGAAAGCATGATGGACATGACTTAACTTGAAAGCTTCGTGTGAAGAAAAGGCAAACCGCCGACCACATAGATACGAAATATAGAAACACAGAAAGCTCAGTGTGATTGAAAACAGTCGGGAGCCTGGTCATTACTCGCGCAACTTTGTTAAGGGAAATTTGTTGGAGTAGCAGTTGTGGCGAGACAGAAAAATAGTCTACAAATTCTTAACGATGAGAGAAACGGGAGACTGTGAAGTTAAGGAAGTCCCCTTTCTCTCTAAAGTGGTGGCGGCATTAGCGCAGCTAGCGTGTTGTGACGCGAAAATATGTCGCGACCGCGATTTCCAGCTATTCAATTCCAACTGTCACTTTCGATCATCCTAGGCCCCCTTTGAAGGACGGCACAACCAGGAGCAACAAATCAAAAAGTCCTTGATAATGTCGTCTCCATCTCAACGTCGCCAGCGAAGTTCGCAGAATACGCCTCGCAGAACATCGGCCAGGAACTCCACTCCTGCTGTCCCAAGTAGTCCTCCTGATGCGGCCGCAGCTCAATTACACTCAGAAGCTGCATTCTCGCAGGAGGGTAACAGCACTCCTCGAAGAGGAGCTCCTCCATCTTCCTCTCCCATGAATTACCGCTCTTCGCCAGCAGAAATCGCCAGAATTGACCGCGATCGAGATATCTCCTCGCCCCTTCGGCAGATGACCAACACCCAAACGACTCAGGAAGATGGCGACAGAACACCCAGAGCGAGTAATATTGGCATTGTTGGAGGCAAGTACAGACTACCAGCGCACGTTTGTGACGCTAAAGCTGACAAGAAATTGAGATTCGTCTCCAATTCGATATGCGCCAAGTTCCAGCCCGAGCGGCGTGAGATTTAACGCCCGTCAACAATCTATACTCTCAGATGTGCGCAGTGACAGTAGTGGCCTGTTCGTGAGAAACCGTTCTGCTGGACCTGGATCCTCAGTCAATATTTCTCGCCGTGGTGACATTGCCTCGGATAACATCAACACCCCTCGCGCCAGGCGCCGTATCTTTATGGATGAAAATGGAAGAGTTCTCAGAGACATTCCTGCTGATGGATCCGAAGCGCCAAGTTTCTCAAATATGGACCCAACAACGTCTGATGCGCAAGCAATGGGGGGTAGCTCTACGCTATGTATCTGGGGAACCAATGTGTCGATCAACGATACCCTTAGCGTATTCAAGGAATTCCTCCGGAATTTCACCAAGAAATATCGTATGTGGAGTGATGGACTGTCCGAAGAAGAGACGAGAGAAGACCCCGACGCCGAAACCAAGGAGTATGTCCAAATGATGCAAAACATGTTAACTCTCGGAGTTACCAGCCTGAATCTTGATTTCCGCAACCTTAAGGCGTATCCGCCAACCAAAAAGCTGTGGCAACAAGCTCAGGATTACCCTCAAGATATCGTTACTCTCATGGACCAGGGTACAAAGGATGTCATGTATGAGCTCGCAGAGACGGAAATGGCCAAGAACAGACAGTCGCAAAGCTCTCAAGCACAGGCTTCTCAGCGCAGCAGGGTCACGAGCTCCGAACCTCCTGTACCTAGCTCCGATCGTGATGAGCCAGAACCACAGACGCCGCGAACAGACCAAGATCCGAACGAGATCGACCTGTGCCAGGAGGTGCAGAGGCGATCATACCGAGTCCGACCATTTGGTCTCGATGAGACTATCAATATGAGAGAGCTCAACCCGTCTGGTAAGATAGTACCCAAAATCCATTCCGCAGGGTTCTCACTTACTTTTGGTAGATGTCGATAAGATTATTGCCATCAAAGGACTTGTCATTCGAACCACTCCAATCATCCCGGATATGAAGGATGCCTTTTTCCGATGCCAAATCTGCAATCATACAGTCAAGGTCGATATTGACCGTGGTAAAATCGCGGAGCCAACAAAGTGCCCTCGGCCAATCTGCGATTCTCCCAACTCGATGCAGATCGTCCACAATCGCTCTGGATTCATGGACAAACAAGTTATCAAGCTTCAAGAGACTCCCGATTCGGTACCAGCCGGCCAGACGCCTCATTCTGTCTCTATGTGTGCTTATGATGAGCTGGTTGATCTTTGTAAGGCCGGTGATCGTGTCGAGATCACCGGTATCTTCAAAGCAAGCCCAGTACGAGTCAACCCCAGACAACGAACTCTCAAGAGCACCTACAAGACCTACATTGATGTTCTTCACATTCAAAAGGTTGACAAGAAGCGTATGGGTATCGATGTCTCTACTATTGACCAGGATATCTCCGAGCAGGTTGCTGGCAATATTGAAGAGACGCGGAAGGTCAGTGAGGAGGAGGAAGAGAATATTAAAGCTACTTCGGCTAGACCTGATATCTACGAGCTCTTGTCTCGATCCTTGGCACCTAGCATCTATGAGATGGACGACGTCAAGAAAGGGATCCTGCTTCAACTTTTCGGAGGCACCAATAAGTCTTTCGAGAAGGGTGGTAGTCCAAAGTATAGAGGAGACATAAACATTCTCCTGTGTGGTGACCCCTCTACTGCCAAGTCACAAATACTCCAATATATTCACAAGATCGCTCCTCGGGGTGTCTACACGAGTGGGAAGGGTTCTTCGGCAGTTGGTTTGACTGCATACGTGACCCGAGATCCGGAAACTCGCCAGCTAGTACTTGAATCCGGTGCCCTGGTTCTCTCCGACGGGGGTGTCTGTTGTATTGATGAGTTTGACAAGATGTCCGACGCTACTCGATCAGTCCTTCACGAAGTAATGGAACAGCAAACCGTATCGATTGCTAAGGCGGGTATCATCACGACACTAAATGCCAGAACTAGTATTCTCGCCTCCGCCAATCCGATTGGCAGTAAATACAACCCCAACCTGCCAGTTCCCCAGAATATTGATCTGCCTCCAACCTTGCTCTCTCGTTTTGATCTCGTCTTCCTGATCTTGGATCGCATAGACGAGACTGCAGATCGCAGATTAGCACGACACTTGTTGAGCATGTACTTGGACGACAAGCCACAAAGTGCGTCAAGCGGAATGGAAATATTGGTAAGTCCTCTTCATCGCCCAGAGACAGAAGCTAATCAGGCGCAGCCCATTGAATTCCTAACTTCCTACATCTCGTATGCCCGCACCATGTGCCAGCCACGGATCAGCCCCGAAGCCTCCGAAGAGTTAGTCAACGCCTACGTCGAGATGCGCAAACTCGGGGAGGATGTTCGAGCTGCTGAGCGTCGTATTACAGCCACGACGCGTCAACTGGAGTCCATGATCCGTCTAGCTGAAGCCCACGCCAAGATGCGGCTTTCTGAAATTGTCACTCGCGACGACGTCAAAGAAGCTGTTCGTTTGATCAAGAGCGCCCTCAAACAAGCTGCCACAGATGCCCGAACTGGCCTCATTGATATGAGCCTTCTCACAGAGGGGACCAGCGCCAGCGAGCGGAGAAGAAAGGCGGATCTTAAGACTGCCGTCCTGGCATTGTTAGATGATATGACTAGACATGGTCAGGCTGCGCGGTATAGCGAGGTTGCGAAACGCATTGGCGAGCAAAGTAGTGTGCAGATCGACACTGCCGAGTTTGCGGAGACGGTCAGAGCGTTGGAGCAGGAGGGTAGCATCATGGTCGTTGGGGAGGGAGCGAGAAAGGCTATTAGACGTGTTACTGGCGTTGCGTAAGTGAATTGGAGTTGGTATGATTAGAAGCAAGGAGGATGGCGTTTTGTGTGGCTGTCACATTGGGTGGTGATTCTTGAATTGAGATGAATGGGATACCTTGAGTGTGAGCGGGACGATGGGATTGGTTCCTAATGATAGACGACCCTTGATATTATGGAATTCGCAGTGAGCATATGTACTTACTCTTCGGCTTAGTAGGAAAGTCAGTGTAGTTGTATGTGCCTTGTGATATACACCATAGTATATCTTTTTTTGTGAGGTACTTGACAAGTTACTTTATTTACCCATAAGCTTTGAGAAATCTCTAATAGAATTTGTAAGAGCACAGGAATAACTGAACTTGGTTATGAAACGCACATCACAATATCACCCTGATTATCTGTGTATACATCACACATGAAGCGAGATATTCATCACACTTGACCGATGCTGAATTGCGTCAATTCCCAGGAGTCATCTCTGGCCTCAGTACGTAGAGAGCACTTGACGCTACGCTTGATTATGCGATTGGACCCTCCGCCAGTTCCTTTCTTAAGCGAGCCAAGAGATCAACACAACTCTCCGTTGCCACAGCCTCTCCGTAAGCGATCCCTGAAGTCAACACGTCATTTCTACATCTTACAATGATTATTCCTCGAGAGTAGAACTCTCCCCCCCCCCTCGAAAACTGCGAACTACAAAGCAACAGTACAGCTAGCAGACATGAATCCTACACCTTTCTCATTCCTATCTGCCCCAGAAACCTGCCTACGCTCACAGGCCCTGGGTCCACATCCGTAGCAGTCGCAGGTGCCTCGATTACAACATCAAAACCCGCCAATACACCCTTCTTATTAACCCTCTCCACGTCTTCCCTCACCGTCCCATTGACAACACTCACTTGCCGAAACCACAGCTCCTCATCGGGCTGCATCCCAATGACACCCTGCTCACTGCGACCCCCCAAGCGTGTCTCGCTCCTCAGCGCCCCGAACGTCGTCCCGGCGATCCCGCCACTGCCCCGAGCCAGCACGAGCGTCGCGTTACCGCTCTGGGTCTCCGCCATCGTGGTCCCCTTGAGGGTCTTGACGAGCGTGGCGCTGTCGGGGAGGGCGGCGAAGGGTTGCAGGCCCGAGGGAGCGACGCCTTGCCCGTCGATCTCGACGATGCGGGAGCGGCTCAAGTGCGCAGAGAAGGTAGTGGTGCCGTTGGGCAGCGTGGAGCCGGTGGAGTTCACGGTGAGGGGGTACTGATAAGTTTTGGTGTATGGGGCCTCGACGCCGCGGAGAAAACTGTCGGTCCCTGTCGTGGTGTGGGCGTTGTATTGTACCTCTCCTTGGTGAGTGAAAGAGTTGTTCGTGCTCTGATCCAAGATCTGGGTCCACACCATGTTGCGGCCGTTCGGGTATTCTGCTGTTTTAATGTTAGATGTTATGGTAAGTGTGCGGCGTACGGAGGTGCTGTAGACCAAGGTGTCGTTTCCGCCTGCGGCGCTCTGGGTCACGGACTGTGAGACCGATATGGCGGGGGGAGGGGCCTGGATGGTGGGCGCGTTGCCGGAGGTTGCTGAGGAGTTGGAGGAATCGGTCCAGATGAAGAGTTTGCCAGAAACGACCCAGTTGCTCCCCACGCCCTGGCTGAGGACAGCCGTTTCCCCAGCATCGTCGGATAGACCAACGACTCGCATGTCGAACGAGTGCGCTTGGCCGTCACACAAAATCCCTAGCCAAGGACTGACATCCACTTCTCCTTCGGTCAGGTCAAATGCCTGGGTCCCGACCATAGGGCTCCAGAAAGCTGGAACGATGCCGCCGCTGAAAATGACGGGGTACGGCCAGACTACACCGGCCATCTGTCCGTCGATCATGAGTTGCACCTCGCGGAATGTGCTGTTGCCAAAAAGAAGTCCAGCAGATGAGTTATACGTGGCCACCGCCGAGGAGAGTGTATTCTGCCACCAGAACTCTTCGTCACCTTGCCCCGTAGCGGCGATGGTTACAATCGCCCTGTTTGAATTCCGTGGAATCGATTCAGTCGGCACGTCAATCGAGGCATTGGCAGAAGACAGTGTAAATGCACTCGGTTGCGAGGCATCGACCCCTCTTCTAGCCGAGAGAGGCAAAATGACATTCGCAGCATTGACAGCTTGCTGAGCATTGAAAAAGGTAGCCGTCATGGTCGTCGCATACGTTCCCGTCAAGTTCACCGTTGTTTGGTTGGGAAGGTCGAAAATGATTTTCTGCGGCGACTTCCACATCGCCATCAGATGCGACATGTCTTTCACGTAGGTCCACGAGATCCCAGCTTGTCTTGGCTCCGCAGTCGACGTGCGGAAAACTTCAGTGTCGCCGAGATACATAATCGCTAGGCGGTCAAATTGTGTGCCTTTGCTGTGGACAGTCATGTTCATCATAACTGTGTTGCTGTCGCCCATGCACGCTGGGGGCGTGAAGTTCCCCACGAATGGCTTGCCAAAAGAGTCTTGGAATTCAAATTGCATCAGTGTGACTTGACACAGAGTGCCATTACTTCCCGTCGTTGATTCTACATCTGCTCTCGTATTCCCAAGTCCGTCGTCGAGAAGGACTCGCCCAGGACCCATGATTGGCGGGTCGAGTTGGAAGACTTGAAGCACTGACACTGGCGTCGGAGCTTCCATAGAAGTCGAGGTATTCTTCAACGCCCGAGTTGAGGTCGACATCGTAGTAGCTGTTGATGTTGACGTCGATAGCGAACAAGGTGTGGTGAGTACACCAGGAACCGGCGACAGCGAAGCGGACGAAAGAGGGAGTAAACTTGGATCCTGGCGAGGCTGGATATCGGGGACCTGGCGCGCATGATAATCCAATTCCACCTCTTCGACAGATTGTGCATTCCATTGTATCTGGTGTGGAGAGAAATATGACACCCAGCCGAGCAGCGCCAGGCAAATACCTATTATCGCTGTTCCCTTCAAAAATATTGTGTTGTCAGTCTCTTCTCCATTATCTTCAAACCACTTCTCGCCCCATCTCTCCGTATCCTGAGCCAAAGGCCCGTCTTTGACTCTCTCTCCATATTGCACTCCTAGACTTTGCAGCTCGCCCTCGCCTAAACCCAAAGATCTTACCATGGCAGCGATCCAAAACAGCGATAGAAAATTACATTTTTACCCTCGTGGGGATGTATCAACAGAGTGTACAAGCTTATACCAAGAGCCTGCGCATTGTTTCCTGGTTCGGGCGATAGGGCCGTAGTTTGAGACGGGTGTGGTAACATCAGAGTAACAGATCTCCCTCCCATAACTCCTCGCAAAGGTTATCGTCCGTGAGTATTTGGATATTTCTGGGGCCGTCTGGGCCTTGGCTTGCTTCAACGTCTGATGACAGTGCTTGTTGCTAGACTTCATGCTAGACTCCGTACTAAACTTAACGAGCATATTAAATAAAAATAAAGATAATCGGTACACGGAACAACCAGAAGAACGCAAGTAGGAAAAGCGAGATTCGAATATGCACTTTTCCGCGGTGCTCATTTGATGCAGTAACATTCTAAACACAACCTGAAATGGATAGACAGTCGGTGCATTAATAGAAGCGATTACTAAAGCTGGCTCTGACATTTTCAGCAATCATGGAATAAAACGCAGCAAGACCAACCAAAGAAAGGCGTGAGACAGAGAATCAGCGGTCAGGTTATGGATTGGATTGTATGCTATAGATTCCTGATCTGAAGCCAGCAATTCAAGAATCTGTACATTCGAGCCCGTCGTGGTTTTCAACTCCTCTTCTATAATACAAACCTTGCCTATTACCACCCTGCTTCTACTACCCCGTGATAGGAGCCCGCTATACTCATCTTCGAATCTACCACCACAGCCCCGGCGCATACTTATCCCACAAGCCTCTCTCACCCACCTCCCACCAAGCGTTAAGCACAATAGCTATAAACAGGGTTCCACAAAGCACTGTCGGCCCAAAAGCATCATGGTACTTGATCGCGCGCCTGCCACGAATGGCTTGGCTGCGGTACAGGTAGATGCCGACAGAATAGAGCAGTGATAGAATCGCTACGGCCGTGAAGGCGAAAGCCGCGATGAATGAGGAGCGCGTGGGCTTGTCGCCGAAGTTGAGGACTGTGACGGCGATCGTTCCGATGTAGATAGAGTTTTCGAGCTAAATAGACGAATCAATGACATTCAGATAGAACATAGGGTATTGAGCAGGAGATGCACATACCCAAGACAAAAATGTTCTCTCCGCGGCGAAGTAAACTTTAGGCTCTACTCTGACCAAGACGTGGATTCTTTTCCCATTTGGAGCCTTGAATCTCTTGCTCGTTATCGGGCCAACACCCGCGGCTGGCGGATTACCATTTTGATTTTTTGATGTCGCACTTCGACGGCCCAGCCGGTCGATGGCATCCAAAACTTTAAATGCTCCCAATTTTGTCTTTGTTTTTACGAGTTGAGAGTAGTAAGTCCAACCGCCGACCTGTCTCGCCGCCTCAAGTCTATCCGATTCGGTATCCTCGTAATCAGAATCGTAGATAGGGTAGGCATCATCGAGGTCAAGTGGCTGTTGGCCGACCTGTTCTTCAACGTCAAGATTGTTTCTAGCAGCACGATTTTCCGCATCGCGTCCGCGGATACGATCCACGTTCTCATCTGAGCTTCCAATGGCGGTGGTAGCTGGCGACTCCTCTTCAAACTCTTCGTCATCGGAATCATCGTCATCATCACTGGTTGAGCTTTGGTTGGAGTTACCTGGACGTCGAATACCGAAATGTTGCGTGACCGGCTTCCGGATATCGACATCCATCTGTGGCATCCAGAATGGCAACAAGTTTATCCGAGTTGGGAAGAGGGTCGCAGTGCCGTGAATGAACTTGGAAAATTTGGGGACAGCTTCGACTAGATGGCTTGCGATGAGTTCGCGTACCCATTCAGGCGGTTCTTGGCCAGCTTGGGTCTGTAATTTGACTTCTAGGACTGCGTACGGGAAGCGTTCAATATCTTCGGCGGGTAGCTGGGAGAAGGGGTAGTCAATTCCAATGTCCATTCGTCGCCAGTTATTTCCGGCTCTTTGACGTCCGTCGAGATTATCCTCTCGAATCATGGTGAGCTCCGTATCCAGGGAAATTCGAACTCGCGCATCGGCTGGCAACTGGAAAGCAGTTCGATTATAGAACGAGCGACATACTGGGACGTATCCTTTCTTGATAACCGAGTATTGAATCTCCTTGGCAAGTCGTTCATCCTCATCAATCTGTTTTGCAGGCTTTTTCCCGTCCTTGCGAGCCTTCTCGAATATTGCTTCTGGGAGCAGCTCCCCATGGAGATACGCATTCATGTTCTTTTCTTTGAGCGAGAAACGCGCCTTGACGGACTTCTCTCCGGTCCAATCTTCACGATGCGTCTTTCTTTCGACGAAAATGGTCTCGGTATCCATTCCACCATACCATCTCATCCGAATCGCCTCTGCGCCTTCGGTCTTTTTCAATCGGCCCTCGTATAGATCCCACTTCTCCGGGTTATCGTAGTAGATCGAGGTAATGGCGGAATCCTTCTGTTCAAATTCTTTGTTGGCGTTGAAAACTAGGACTGGAAGATGCTGAGATTGGGTCAGCAGGGGTCATTCAACCTGTAAGTGTGCCTACCTTCAAGATGATGAGCTTTACTTCCGTGATATTGTCTGGATGGACCCAGTATTTGGTTGTATTGCGGATAAAGTTGCCTTGACTTCCTCCAGCAGCACTGTCGCCCTTGACTGGGTTTCCTCTGGTCCGCACGATATCATAAAGCTTCGAGAGCTTGACGATATCCGCATCGTAATTATCCTTGAAGAATGGCCTGGCCTTGAGTCGAGTCGCAAAGACTGGCCTGAGCATCCATCCGGTTTGTTTCTATGCCTGTAAGCTCCGATCCCCACCCTCCACGACGTGTTCCTACTTACATCGTGTTTCTTAATAATCTTCTGAAAACCAGTATAATTCAATTGCACGAACTTGGCCAGATCATGCACATCGGCAATGATATCACTGAGGTCCTCCTCCAGCATCATGAATTCTTCCTCAGTCGGCGCATCGTTATTGTTGCTGTCCCCCTCTCTGCCGACGGGCCCTCTGTTATCCAGTCGAGACACCACATCGCTGACCTCCTTCTCACTATTACCGATGCGCCTGCCAATTTCAATAGCCTTGACCTTCTGCTTGGTATGCACCTTATCGAGCTCCTGTTCCAGGCGGTCCAGGAACGTGCTCTCATCAGACTCGCTCCATTCGCGCCGCTTGCCCTTGGATTTCGCCTTGGTCGGGGGTGTCACCCATTCGGTCTTTAGTTGCTCCTTGAGCTCGTCGTATGCGATGTAATACCATTGGTACTCTTTGATGACGCTGGTGCGCAGCTGCTCGCCGAACTTCATGACGATCAGACCTGGGCCAAATCTGTATCGTCTGCGGGATCCGGCTATCTGTGTTTTCCAGAACCGGGTCTTGCCTTTCAGATCTTCGACAATTAGCATCGGGGCGTCATTCTAGGGGTGAGAAGCGAGGGAAAGCCGGGTCACGCTCGCTGAAGAGGACAAGAGGTTTTACATGGGAACTCAACTGAGTGCTGGGTGGTGGTGATATATCTAGAGTCCTATCGCAATTGTAGAGACAATGAGGGGAATCCTGAAGAGACGAGACGAGACAAGCCGTTAAAAGGCGGATACAAGTGGGCGGGATTCGAGAAGAACGAGATCTGTGTCTCCTGCGGCAGCTGCAGGATTGGACTGTGTCGAGTTCTTGTGGGTACTGCGCTTTTAAGATACGTATATATATATATATATATATTTATATCTCATCCAATTACGGCTGCGACGAGTGTTGACCTATCTACGGTACCTAGTTGGGTACTACGTATAGCCATGGCTAAGATCCACCTTTTTCAGCTTTTAAGCCAATCACAGCACTGATTAGGCTAAATGCCAAGCTACACCTTAATTTATCTTACAGTATTATTTATGTTATCAGCTCTCCAGAACCCTGCAGACCTTCGGTATCAGAAACCATCTACGAACTAAACCTCTAGAAACTAACTCTACTCCTCTACCATAGCAAGGAGCTGTGGAGGAGAAGTGATGAAAACCTGCACTATTCTCCGATGTGATTGTCGCAGCTACCGCAATTCCTGGCACGATTTTGACTTGCTACCTCGTTTATTGTCGTTCCCCTGGAACAAGTATAGGAAAAACGGAAGGCAAGAAATGTGCCCTCGTTTCTTATTGACATCCATGCATTATCGTCAACAGTGAGCAAAAAAAGGGGAGACTGCTTCCTTTCCTGGAAAAGCGAGATTATGTTTAACAAGTTTTTACGAAAACCAGACATTCAAAATCAGTCCTATACTCGAGAAATCCCAGTGGCTGAACCCTAGAGATAAGTCGCCAGTCAATGTGCTCCTATGCCTCTCATAATAAACCGATCTCAAATCTCTAGCTTTACTTCTGCCTCGAAGCCTCCCTCCACCGACGACAAGCCACCATCCCGCCTCTCATAAAGCTCACAAACAAACGACACGAGATCCAACCCCTCCGGAATAAGATTCTCATACTCCCCCGCACCCAAAGTAAATAAACTCTTTCCTTGGCAGGCCAGTGTGGCGAAGACCGAGCAGTACCAGATCTTGTCCTCTAGTTTTGCAGAGAGGACGTGGCCTCGCAAGTTGGCGGGTAAGTCGTAGCATTTCTGACCATGGACCTGGTACCCTTTCTCGTCGCCTTGGAAGTTGAAGTCGTTGAAGAGAAGGATTCTGCTCACGGAGTGAGTTTCATAAGCAGATGTGGAGAGAGGTGTGAGGTATCTCAATATCAATATCAATAATAAATGCGGCATATTGTCTTCGGACCGCAATATGCTGAGGTGACAGTGATAGAAAGGGGCACGATTTTTGAAAACTTGGGTCAGAGACTTACTTTGCGGTGTCGCTGTACTTTGGATGATCAGTGGACGCAACGAAATTGCTTGTTCCGATACGTGGGGCGTTGTTTTTCGGGATGGGAACAAGACGACGTTCATCATCCTTGAGGTCCAAACGGAAGATCTCAGTGGTAGGGACCTGGGCCTGATTCTCTGGGAATGTATCTTCTGATATTCGGATCAAAAGATCAAGGTTACGGGGCTCACTGAGGGCCCGGGAGAATACTGATAGCAGGACGACAAGGATGGAAAAAGTAAAGTGCATTATGAACGAGTTCTTGAAGTTGAGCAATTTCTCGAGAAAATTCCTTGCGTGACGAAAAAGCAACGGGTCTTAAAGTAAAAGAAGATCCAGGTGCTGGTACTGGTGCTCCCGTTCGCGAAACCCGTTCACTGAAAATGGACAATAATATTGCCTCTCTCTATTTGACTGGAAGATAATGTTTCAGCAACGCTATACAATATGTCAAAATACAAAGGAATTGGAGATTACTTGTGACTCGAAGGATCCTAGTAGCGACAAGATCTTCGATTTGAGCAACATCTTACAGGGTACAGAAGTGCAAGCACCCATCTAGTGCGAGCGCACTGCTTGCCATTACGTCCCCACTCACTGCAACCCATAATTGAAGGGTTTATTCTAGACTTTCTTTTCTGAATAGCAAGTTTTTAAGCCTATGCCATCAACAATACAAACATACGATATGTTTTTCTAGGCAGCCCTCCGCAAGCTCCGGAGCTAGGGAACCTTGCTTCGCCATGTTGAAGGAAAACTCTTGTGCTATATTTACATGTGAAAATCTATTCTCATAACCCGTCGCCAGCGTCAATCCAGAGTTGATCGCAAGCTACGCGGTAGATTTTCCAGACCTTCAGATTCATATCTACATAATTCTTTTCTTGTTCTTTGTTTTTATTCTATCATTTTTAGCTTCATTGCTATATACTTAACGTGAGTTAACAACCTTCTTGAAACTCTATCCAAGGCTTTTTTCTGATTGCACGAATCCTGAAGCTATTATGTAGCTGATTGCAGCTATATTTGCGAAGCCGTAAAAGCTTCGCGAGCCTTCAAATCCTGTTGCAGACACGTAAGCTTTTTTTTCTAAGCCTGAATTTACTTGATTATCCAGGTACTTACGATCCTCTCACGGATCCTCTTAGCGCTCTTGCGGACCTGCAAATTTTTTAACCGAAGTTCATATCCTTCTTATCGAGGCCGGCCTCTTTTTACTTTTCTTATCGTAATCGATTAGAAATAGCTTTCTGGATTCTCGGTAACCCGCTGTACTCTCAAGAGTATTACTCTTGTCTTGTCATAACGAACTTTTCAAAGTCCAAAAATGTAAGGGTCGCAAATATTTACAATATGATATTTGCTAAGTTTTCAATTTAAAGTTCGATTCAACATCGATTAAAAGGGAAACCCGAAATAGACCGAGAGCGTATATGGTGGGTAGCAGACAGGATACTAATATGCTTAAGGCTTTTATATTCATCTGAGATCTGTTCAAGGGTATTTCTTAATCGGAACTAATAGCAAGTGCGATAGCGATAACTTTTATTTGTACCTCGAACACGAAATTAGCCCTCGAATAGAAATGTAAAAATGGTCAGATTAGCTGAGATATTGTGCTATTCCCGCACAGGTCACAGCCACTTTATGGTGTCCTTTTACTACGAACAACGCTGAATGTAAGATAGATGATTTTGATGTAACAAGAGAACCAGGATGAAAAGTTCAAAGGTACATGAATTCAAGAACAAAAGAACTTTGAGCTTTTGCAGAGAGTCTAGCAAAAAATTCCAAGCAATATGATAACTGGCAGAAAAGCCGTATTAGTATGTCCGCAGGGGCTAGTTGACCTACCCTGCCACCTGTAAACAAACCCTCGGTTACTTTGCTAATGGAAAAAAGGGACCGATATCACGTGCGTGTGCAGGGACCCATTTACTCCAGGTACCGTTTGGGCTTCAACTTGTCATCGTTATCACCAGACGCAAATGCCCAACGCCCGAGTCTATATACTGAAAGCTGTCTCTCGGGCTCTACAGACTCTGTCCAAGATGGCAGACCTGTTCCGCACCTCCACGCCCATTCATATCCTCTGTTTCGGTGACAGTCTGACAAAGGGATATTCAATGCATGGGAAGAACTTCACGCCGTACTCCGCCACTATGAAGAAGACGCTAGAAGAAACCATAGGTGGCAGGGGGGAGCTTTCTTTTATCGTTGATACGGATGGTGTCAGTGGCCAGTTCGTTACGAATGGGTTTCGAGAACGGATGGCGAGTTTGTGTATGTGATTGGTTTTCTAGATGTCCTCTCTTCTCTGCTTGTAAACGATTGGAAAATTTCAATCCTGTTCTACAATAGCTTTTCCTACAGGAGGGCTAACGATTCCGCCAATAGACTCCGCAAACCAAATACGTGAATGTCCCTACGACTGGGTCGTATTTCTCGGCGGCACAAACGATCTGGCTTATAGCATTTCCCCTAATAAGATCTATGACGAGACCAAAGCAATCACAGATATTCCCCTCGCGACAGGGGCTCGGGTTCTGCTGCTAACAGTTCCAGAGTGCAGTGCCAAAAGTGCAAAGTTGGATCAAGTGCGAGGGGCATTGAACGGACTTCTCAAAGATGATGCGAGAGATGGGGTGTGAGTTCTCCCATATATATGCTCATCTATTTCGGGCATTGATGGTCATCTTAATGCCAGGAAAGTTATAGATAGTTATGTACTCTGAAAAAATAGGATGAAGAGAAACGGCTGACTGCAAAACAGGTTCTTACTCGACCTGCACGCCAAAATTCCATACCATGATATGCCTGAGAAAGAAAGTGAAGAGATCTGGGATGACGGACTGCATTTCACGCCAGCAGGCTACGAAAGGGTTGGAAACCTGGTTGCGCAGCGGTTAGCTGAAATCTTGAGTGGCTAGGTCGGCAGTGAAAACAAACAATTTCCAAGCATTGGGATTACTAAAGCGGAAAATCCGTAATCCCGGGCTAGCATTCAAAAAGTGAATATGACAGAGCCATTTCTGCAACCGTAAAGTTATACTTACATCTAGATTAATCTTCAATTATGCCTGCTGTGGCAATCTTCCTTCGGTCTCCTGTAGGTCGAGACTGGGATAGATCTCAAATATAATACCAGAGTGTACTTCCTGTCTCCCAGCATCATACACCACTCGCTTTCCAACCAGAATCCTAGGATCCGAGTATCTATGCACTCCACGAGCTAAGTAGATTAGAGTACTGAGGAACAGCAGCCAGAGTATTCAATGAAAGATCTGAAGCCCCAGGGTCTCTTGAAATAGCGCCCAAAGCAAGGTTTGAGCAGACGACAAGTTTGGCCATTTGTCATTCCAGATTCCGAAAAGGTCGGAATCAAAAGTGGGCAGAACGTCAGGCCTATGCTAGAAGAATCTAAACAGCAATGCGTTTCCATATCTGCCTATTGAAGCCTACCCATATGCCTTAGAGGAACCTATTATCTACTAAGGTCTTTGAGAATTTCAATGTTGGGCACGGAGTCGAGTGAACATCTTAACTATGCATCTTGAGCACTACAGATCACTCTTCTCAAAGTTGCTCAAATATCCTCTAACTTACACTTAGAGAGAATCGGATATTAGGCTATATTTCGAAGGTAGAGTAACACGTCAAGTCTCACATCATAATTCCAGTTCGCAAATTCGTCTGGTCGGTAGGCAGAGGAAAGAATCCAGGCTGGTGAAATGCCGAAGCGAGCTCGGTTATAATTTCAGGGGTTGTTAGCGAGGTGTCGTGTTTATCGCTGCAATGTGGCCATGAATTTATGGTGATGGGTAACTGTCTATCGAGGGCAAAATAGCGGGTGAAACTTGGTTGCTCTTGGATACATTAGCTCCCGCTGAGACGTCAGTTGCTTGCTAGCGTCACATGACATCATGATCTTGTGTAGCCAGTAGACCTTTCACATTTACCATTTACACAGGCTACTCGACTCCAGACAATCAATACGATATATCACCATATCAGAACTTCGAAAAAATGCCAGTGAACACCAAGCCAGCCCCTAGCCAACCGGCGTATACTTCCTTCCAATCGACAGACATGTCCCAACAACCTCTAATCCTAACCCTCACTCTCTCCCCGCAAACCACGAGCCTACTCACCCACCTGCGCACAAAGCACTTCCCTGCGGAGCGCAATCACCTCTCTGCACACATAACGCTTTTCCATGCCATCCCCGCCGCGTCTCTTGCAACCCTCTCCCAGACCCTGAGCAGCACGTGTTCTGTCACAGCGCCGTTCACCCTGGGGATCAAAAACCCATTTATGCTGGGCAGGAAAGGGGTAGCGCTGCACATCGCCTCGTGTAAATTGCGGGTGTTGCATGAGCGGATTCTGGGGGAGCTGGAGCGGGATGGGGTGCAGCTTACGGAGCAGGATGGGAGGGTGGGAAGGGCGCATGTTACTGTGCAGGTATGCCCTACGGTTTTGTACTCATCATGTAGTTGCATCCACCGAGCGTCTTTGAATTTGGCGGTTTTTGATGCTTGGATCGCTTGGGAGTATCTTGAGGCAGAGTTCGGCGTGGGACGAGAGCTGATGATGTCCTAGAACAAAGTCAGCGAGGAGGAAGCCAAGCGAACGCTGGTGGCTCTGAAGCAGGAGTGGGAAGAGAGAGCAGGGCGAGCGGAGGGAATGAGTCTCTGGCGGTATGAAGTTGGTGGTACATGGACGCATCTACAGGAATTTACTTTCACAGGATAACCGTAAACTGGAGTCGACTCGAGAGCTGGATGTACAACTTCTGGATTCCTCCTCGCCAATTTTCAGTATCTTCATGCTGGCCCTTGCAACATGGACCTCCTCGTATTGAAGTCTCGAAATCTATGCAAGCACTTTCCCAACACCAGCTTGGGCATATGCAGAACCTCGGGGTTGACGTGGAAAGGCAGCGACGAAGTATCCCTAACAGCGCCTGTCTTGGTAGATATTTATATAAGTTAGATAGCAAATCTTCCTGAGTCTGACCCATATGTGCTCACTTGACAGTGCTTCTCCGGCATCCTGTGTCTACGAAAAGAGAGGGGACTTGGTTTTTTGCTCTACATCTCGTCGTATGAAATGGAAGTCTCGTGGCACATCCATTCCTTCAAAAAAACCCCCCACACAACCTTTCACCCCAAGGCATTAGAAATCCGGGAAACTCCAAACGTAACTTATTGCCTCGGTCCGAGTGCTACTTTACACTCGTATCCTCCAGTTTGAAATCCAGATCCAGATCCACTTTCAGTTATAGCTCCACAACAGGGGCAGCTTGGCCTTTCGCTTCGGCTATAAGGTTGATGCATGGCTGGATTGGACGAAATGATATCACTCTCGAATCGAACAAAAAAGGTCCCCTCGTTTAGAGTCAAGGTTTTGTATCATTCATTGCCTTGCTTTGGACTTTGTCTTTGGCGATTCGGTGTCTATCGTGCGTCGGTCGTATGCCATGTTTCCTTGCACTGATATGATGGGAGTGATGTGTTGCATGCTGCCAATGCACTCTCCTTATAAATTTTGAGTCGCAATCAACACTTTGGTATGAAACTGTCGGCCTCAAAAGATTTCCGATGCCAAGAACCTACTTTCCAAGGAAGAAACCAACAGGAGGGGGAAACCCATGTATCTATACGTGAGTACAGGCAGCGCAGAATTTACATGGGAAAAACCATCCACTAATTAATATTCCTAGTTAATCTCACATTTGGGGCCATTAACAACGGCACCAAGAAAATTAAGCGAACAAACACTCAATACCATAAGAATGACTCGAGAAGAGGGGTACAATGTTTGTGCTCAATATGTAATAAGTTTTATGGTCTCGTAAGACATGACAGCACAAGAAAAATAGTAATCCAATTCCTTTCTCTCTCTGGATAAGGAAAGTGCGAATACGTTGAGCTACTTAGCCACATCAGTTGCACCCAGGAAAAGACAAAGACATCTGGCAGCAAGGAATCAAGTTTCTGTTCTACATAGCTTTACACACATCGCAAGTATCGCTGTTTACTTTCTCCCGCGGATGCTCACATCCAGACTTCCAATAGCCCACGCGGCGACGAACAAGCTCAAAAAGGTTGAGAAGATTACAAGGGGCTTTCTCAGTCCGGCGAGCAGGGGATAGTCGTATGTGACGATAAGCTCGCGATCACGGAGATCGTCGACGACGTTGATCGCTTTTAGTTTGAGAGAGGTGCGGCCAGTGGTATCCATGAAAGTGCGGTGGAGAGAGATTTCGGCGCTGGCCAGGGGGACTGTTGTGCTATATTGGACGTTCCTATTGCACTATTAGAGAAGTTATTTGGTCAAGGAGGCAGGCAACGTACTCAGCGCCTTCTGGGAGGATAACACGGAGCTCCACGTGCTCGTACTCAATTCCCTCCGGTTGCTTTGGGCCCTCGAGGAAAGGAACGTTCAAGACGTATCCATCACCAGTCTTTAGCTTTCGCAAAAACTTTTTGAGATCCGCGTCCCATCCCACACGAAATGGGTAATTCCAGCCTCCAAAGATAGGGTATCTCGGCTTGATCTCCAAGCTGGCCTCTCGCTTGTTGCTTCTGAAGCGCGAGGTGGACACGTTGCCAATGACATCAGTAAAGTAGGGTGTCAAGCTTCCAACCCTCAACGGGAATTTTAGATCCCGAATCGCTGTCGTAGGCGGGTTGTGGTACGCTTGAGAAGCCCACTCCACGCGGGAGAAATGCTTAGTGAGATTTGCAGCACGGTTGTGCAGAGTATATCGCTCCTCGAATGCAACGTTTCCTCCCCAGTGGCTGACCTCTATGTCTCTTTCCAGCCGGGAAACGTGGATCAATGGCTTCGTGAATTCGTATCTGACCGTTACCGTCTCAACGGCACCAGCTGGGAGCTCGTCGTAGGGGCCGTAAGTAAACTTTGAGCCCTGCTTCTGTGGCGATTCAGCGCCACCATTGACGCCTGGTATAATGGTGTACTCTGGGATGTTGTTTCCTGGGAACTTAACCTCAGTCTTTTGCTTCAAGGTAATGTATGATGACGGGCAGTATGCGGAGAACGTATAGACCAGGAACTGCTTGTCTTTCTGGGCAATCGAGGTAGGGAGAGGGTCGAGAGCTGACAGGTACGAATAGGTTATGCTGAGAGTTTGTTGTGCTTTTGGGGAAAGGGGTGTAGGAAGACGGATTCGGTAAAATTGTGTATCACTGAACCGTTAGATCAATATCCAGACAAATTCATAGGTTAGGCCCTACCTGCCAGGATCGTATTCAACTGCTTCCACCTCGAACAAACCTCTGTCTGGATCTTTTCTATCTTTGACTTCCAAAGCTCCAATCGTTTCCATTTGCCGAGATGTGAATGGAAGGTAGTATTCATCCTTCGCGAAGCTGGCCACGTTCTCTATCAACACATTAATCGACTCCTTCGGGTAACCCTTCTCCAGGTTAATGGTATGTACAAGATTGACATTCTTGAAATTTGGCGGCGGCGTGAAGTCCTCGGGTAAATTCAATTTTGAGGTAAGTGGTTTCGTGAGGTTGCTCTGAATGGAGAGAGCTGTAGAGGCGAAAGACAGAACGGCGGATGCAATCGCCAGTTGCCACATGGTGAAGAATAGGCTAATCAGCCGTATGTTCGAGCGCAATGGGCTTCGAATGGGAATCCTCGCGAATTGGCGCCAGTAATGTTCGGATTGCAGAATTGTCTTTAACTAACGCTACCTCGCTCGCGCCTTGGATGTGTCCTTTGGCAAGGACAGGCTCAGCCACCGCTAGTCCCAAACAAGTGTGCATTCATTCAGGTGTGGCTCGTGTGCTGGCATTCAGAGCCTTGTCACAATACTGATTAGATAAATTGCGTTCAGTACATAACAGACTTGACTGACTTCTGTCTCAAGAATTCATATGAATAATGCTTTCCAGGTCCCATATCCAGCGATAGGTATGCTTGATAATTATGGTACCACAGATCACGTTTAATGACTAAGCATGCATGTTGGCGTGTTGATCTTACAAAAAAAAAACGCCTGCTAGCTTCCCCACCATAAGAGAGGTTCCAAACACCTCCTCCAATCCTATACCAATCTCACCTTTGGCCAGATTTATCAAAATCACTTTTCCTGCTTCTCTTCTACTTATTGTATATCCTCACAGTCCGGCTTCCTAGAAGCACGTGAAAAGAACTTCAGTTTCTCAATCACTACCCCGCTATACCCCTCCTTCAAGCTTTTGTCAAAGATTAGAAACAATGGTGGGCTTAGGACCTCGGTATTTACACCTTTGGATTGCTTCCACAGAGCTCTGCTGACATGATCCAGCAAACCGCCGTCCCGCAAGGGTATGTAGTCTCTCTTAACTGCCTTATATTGCCTCCATTGTACGACTATCAAAATGAATTCCCAGTAAATTCACTATCCGACTATGATACTGTTGTTTGTACTTTTATACTTCCAAGCAGCGAGGCTTTCAATAGCCTCAAAACTTGGGTAGCGAGTTTGGATTTCACTCTTATCATTCACTGTCTGATGGCCGCACCACTTTCTTCGAGTACTTGAATAAGGTCTCCCCTGTTTCCGAACAAACAATTCCAAACAACCCACAATCACTTCAACTAGCAACCCAATATCTGTATCGACACAACATAACAGAGAGGCTAGCCTACTTCTAACATGCTGCACCTTCTTCAACAGCTGTACAGGAAATCTGAAGGTGGAAACCCTATCCTTTTATTACAAGGATTTCAGCTTTCATATCATGATGAAGCATACTATGTTTATGATCTCACCCTCAAAGCCTCAAGGTTGGAACGTCATATATCCTACAGATCACTTCAGTACCTCTATAACCCTTGATTACAATCAAGCAGTATACACCTTTGCTGGCCATGAGATGAAGAAAAAAAACACTGCCGTCACGTGAAAGTGACATGTGTATTACTTTATGGCTTCTTTCCTCATGTTTAATTTTGGCATATTTGTACTGAAAACACCATGAGCTTAAGCTAACAAACAATACAGGATCCATGGCCGATGTGCCCAAGGACCTTATGCAGGAGATCAAGAGATTGGAGGAACTATTTACTGTGCCAAAAGCCAAGTTGAAAGAGATCACTGATCACTTCGTCAAGGAGCTGACAAAAGGTATACATCCCAGCTTCGCTATCACAACATACACTAAAATTTCAAGGTCTCACCGTCGAAGGTGGAAGTATTGTAAGCAGCATATCCGTCCTTTCGATATACTAAGCTAAGCTGCCCAGCCTATGAACCCAACATGGTGCATGTCCTTCCCGGATGGACACGAGAAGGGAACCTTCCTGGCCCTGGATATGGGTGGAACTAACCTTCGAGTATGCGAGATCATCCTGACCGACGACCAAGGCGAATTTGATATTATTCAGTCCAAGTACCGTATGCCCGAGGAGCTGAAGACTGGCAGTGCTGAGGAGTTGTGGGAGTACACCGCCGACTGTCTCCAACAGTTCATCGAGTCTCATCATGGTGGTGAGAAGGTTAAAAGCTTACCTCTCGGATTCACTTTTTCGTACCCTGCCACACAGGATTACATAGACCATGGTGTCCTCCAGCGTTGGACCAAGGGCTTTGACATAGAAGGCGTCGAGGGCGAGAACGTCGTTCCCATGTTCGAGGCTGCTATCGCTAAGCGAGTAAGTACCTCGATATCTTCTTCTCTGCGAATCTTAACACATCCCAGGGTGTCCCCATCAGACTGACGGCATTGATCAACGACACCACTGGTACTCTGATTGCCTCAGCCTACACCGACACCAAGATGAAAATCGGCTGCATCTTCGGCACAGGTTGCAACGCCGCCTATATGGAAAATTGCGGCTCTATCCCTAAGCTCGCCCACATGAATCTTCCCCCCGACACCCCCATGGCTATTAACTGCGAATGGGGCGCCTTCGATAACGAGCACGTTGTCCTTCCCCTGACTCCCTACGATATAATTGTCGACAAGGAGTCTCCCCGCCCAGGCCAACAAGCATTCGAAAAGATGATCGCAGGCCTCTACCTCGGCGAGCTCTTCCGCCTCGTGCTGGTCGACCTGCATGATAACAAAGAGGTACACATCTTTGAAGGTCAAAACATCGACAAGCTGCGCAAAGCATACACGCTGGACTCCTCCTTCCTGTCGGCGGTTGAAGAAGATCCCTTTGAGAACCTGCAGGAGACTGGCGACCTGTTTCAGAACAAACTCAGCATCAGTGTTACGCGCCCAGAGCTCGAGCTCGTGCGCCGCCTTGCAGAGCTGATCGGTACCCGCGCTGCGCGTCTATCTTCCTGTGGCGTCGCTGCTATCTCGAAGAAGAAGGGGTACGAAAGCTGCCATGTCGGTGCTGATGGGTCCGTATTCAATAAGTATCCTCATTTTAAGCAGCGTGGCGCTGTTGCGCTGAGAGAGATCCTCGATTGGCCGGCGAAAAAGAGTGCCAAGGAGGAAGACCCCATCGAGATTTTGGCTGCCGAGGATGGGTCGGGTGTAGGTGCTGCGTTAATCGCTGCATTGACGCTGAAGAGAGTTAAGGAGGGCAATATGGCCGGTATCTTGCACCCGGAGAACTTCAAGTAGACTTCCTTTTCAGGCTGTCTATTTTTGAGATCTCGACGGTTCATGATGCCGTGCTACGGGGTGTGATTGGGTGGAAACGGGTCTTTTGACACGAGAGTTGCGAGGAACTCGTGAGATATACGAAAGTTACTCAGCCAGACTTTTCATTGCTTGCTTCTGAAATCTGCGCACGGACTTGCAAACATCATGGTTCAATCGTGTTAGCTAGCTGCCTATTTCTCGTTGCGCAACCCATGATATTCTTGACCTCGCAGTCACATTTGTGTCGTCCAAACCATGAAAATCGGAGGTCCCGGCTCGTTTACCATCTTGCGTCTTGAACGCCAAAGAAATGCAACCCTGGGTATCATTCCTCCCCTCCCCGATTCTCAGCCCAAAAACCGACATATAGGCAACCGATAATTCTCTAGTACCCAATACCTCCTCCTAACTCCTTTCCATTCCCCCTCCCCCTCTCCACCCATCTCATCCACCGGTACCTCCACATCAGTCCAATCAACATCGCACCCCGCCTCTATAAGATCCATCTCCACCACCTTGCAATAAACATCATAACATACCCTCCGATCCGCCCCAAGTCCATTGAACCACCCAAACCTGCCCTCTCCATCCATCAATCCCGGCAAGAACTCTGTGAAGAAGAGTTTGAGCTGCGCGTAATCTTCACCGAAGGTATCAAAGTAGATTGCGTCAAAGATTTGCCCCTGGCGAAGCAATAGCGGGCAGACATCTTGCCATCGCCCAGCGTGGACTTTATAGCCCCCTCCTCTTTCCGGCGCACTCTGTTCCCAAGCGGCCCCGAAATCGTTGGCGGGATCTTGCGAGGAGAGTTTTGAGAGGACAGCAGGATGCGCTTCGATGATGTGATGGCTGCGCGGTTTCGTCTCCCGGAACATGCGGTCTATGATCCCCATCCCGAAGCCGATATTCAGCACGCGCGCGCCCGGGGCGAGGGAGGGAAGGAGCAGGTCCACAGT
Source organism: Diplocarpon rosae (assembly GCA_032760415.1). Classification (NCBI taxonomy): domain Eukaryota; kingdom Fungi; phylum Ascomycota; class Leotiomycetes; order Helotiales; family Drepanopezizaceae; genus Diplocarpon; species Diplocarpon rosae. The sequence goes on from JAUBYV010000011.1 coordinate 471,021, forward strand.
TCGGCGCATGATAGAGGTCTCCCAGGACATCATCACGCCGTTGTTGTCAGAGTCGAGCAGTCTATCAGCCGAGAAGGTCAGTGAGGAGGCGAGGTAGTCGGCGGAGTTGACGTCTTTCTTCTCCTTTGCGGCTAATGCTGTTGATTCGACTGGTCCGACGGCTATTTCGTGCTCCTCCGCCTCCCTGCTACTATTCCCATGTACTTCTGCCCCCGAGTGCTGTCCTGCAATGCCAACTTCGGCATCTTCGTCATCCTCATCACTACCCTCGCCCTCAAGCTCCTCATACCCGCCCATCAAGCCAAGGAGAAGCTCCGCTCTCACGCCAGCATTCACACACATCTCGTACAGTTCCATCTGTCCCAGTCGATACGCCATGCATCCAGGCGTCTCATTGTCGCTCGAGAGATCGTTCCAGATTGCGCCGCTGAAGAAGAGCTCCTCGAGGACTTTTTTAGCTTTTGAGAGATCAACTCCCTCTTGTTCCTCATGCTCCTCTCTCGCAGCACCATCCCCTTCTGTACCGGACGTGCCATTCGGGTCTGCGGTTTTCGATGAGGTAGATGCAGCCCCGCAGGCAGCAATTGCAGCATGCAGCGGCGTGAAGCCCGTCTCGGGATCTTGTACGCTTGCGTTCCCTGGGACGCGCAGGAACGGTTTGAGGGCTGCGAGGTCGTGGTTCGAGGCGTGGAGGAGGATAGTTTGGGTAGTGAGGTCTACGTCGGAGGCAAAGGCCGGATCGTCCATTATTTGCGTATCTGTATTTATCGCTAGAAGAGTTGTCCCGCGGGGGTATTTACCTGGTTATGGAGGGGTCGCCCGTTTGGGTGAGATGAGCGGTGAGGAGGGGCAGAACAGGTCGCAGGGTATCCTTCATTCAGAAACACCATTATGTGAACTCGCTTCTCACTTCCATAACGAGGACTACCAGATCTCCAAATTAGCCTGACACGACCAAAAAGATTGTTTCAGTTTATGTTTCGTGTCGAACAGTACAATAGTACAGCAAAATAGAACCAAAAGTTCTAACCTGCGACACCATCCTCACCTTCGCAGGGAAGAGACCGGATCTGCGCAGACGGCTGGCTGAAGCCAACGACAAGCTTAGCGAACAAGTTCCAGAATTGCAGCACACACTATTCGTAAACGGTTCTCTTTTCCTCGGCGCATTTGAAAGAATAGCCTGCAAACTTCTCGCTGCGTCTGCTTCCCAAAACGGCGTTTGTGTATGAACAGCTGCCGTTCGATCACCGGATCTACATACGGTATACACCCGGCGCGACGGGAGCTCCGACATGCCTCACGCACGCCGTAGGCCGAGCGCTGATGCAGCAGAAGAAAGACTATTCAACGTCTGGTGATGGTAATGCCAACAGTACGTATTACCAGTATACGATGACAAGCTGGATAATGTGGAACTGACTGGTGGCGGTACTTCGCGTTGGGGGGTAGGATTGTGCTCTATTACGGAAGTCCGTGGTGGCCTAGTCCTACCAGTCAGTTGGATATGATCAAGAAATAGAAGTGATTTGATCTCCCCAAATTTGCACAAAATCGCAAGCGAGTAGATTGCGATAGTGGGAGGGGAGAAGGCAGGTCGAAATGCTGGTGTTTGTTTTCTTTCGCTTAGTGTCACGCACTTGGGCATGAGCAGTAAATTCCTTGCTACATTCAACTAGCATGGGCTTCCGGAGGAGCTGCATTTCGAATCAGCGAGGTCGCGGCCTAGTGCTGAGCTATACTACTGGTTTACTGACGAATATCATCAAGGCGTAGGTAGGGTGGTTCAGCGGATTTGGCGGGACAGAGCTCGTAAGGGGAAGGAAGTTCACTGCACCCTTTCATCCCCATTTCTATCACACGAACACTCACATGCACGGAGCAAAACAACTAACAGATCCTGGTTGTAACCGAGAGCCCTCTCTACCTCGGCATGTCCGTTCAGATCTGGGGGTTTTGGCGGAGTAAGCTGTGAGAATGGGTTGACGGGGAGATTGGCTGGGATGGGGATTAGAGGGGGGGCACTTGATGGGATTTTAGCTTGTTACTCTGAGGTCGCCACAAGCCGAGCCTGTCCGGAAAGCATTTGTGATGGAGACTTCACATAGTCTCGTATCACTGATGAGAGAGCAAAGTGAAAGTTGACCAGCGTAAACCAACAAACAGCCTGGCAGGTTAAGGATCAAGCATATATATTTACGCTTCAAGGTCAGGGCAAATACCAGACCCCAGTACTAATCCACGATATAATCGTGAGCCTTTTTCGCAGTAAGCAATCGAATTTGCCAGCTTCAATTGCATCAACTCGCTCTTCCCGCCAAAGTATATCGTCCCACTCCTGCTGATCCGTGCGAGAACAAGCAGACTGGAGGCAGCTCTCTCACAAAATCCAACTGGCAGACCCGAACCCGTCGAGGATCCAACGCGTCGACTGCGCTTCTCTCGGCATGTTCCTGTCATCTCAGCATGGTCGTAATTTGTGGTTCGCTCTCCTGCTGCGTAGTCTGCCTTGCTACTTCCGTACCCTATGGACTGATACTCACTGACCTAGGTCCTGTTACACTTACTCTTCTACTCGTTACTCTTCGGCCAACTCTTACACGGGTTATACCGTATGGATTTTCTGTTCGAACCCGCGTGCTTCGAAGGCCGTGAGCGCTCAGGCGAGAGATGATGAGATTATCATCCTTGCTTGCTTTGTTCATTCCTTCCTTTCCCAAGTCACGGGGGTCGCATCACGTGATTGGGTGCTAGAGTCACCAATATGTTTTTTTTGGGGGGGGGGGGGGGGGGGGGGGGGTGCGCCCGGGAGGAGGGCAACCTACGAAGACAGAATCGTACTATTCAGACAGATTCAGACAGCAGATGGACCGTGAGAAAAGGTGGAACAAGAGAAGAGACACAGTACAGTGCATGCCTTGGTTAGAGTGTGTCGACGTGAGTAGCGTGTGTTGACTTGGGTGCGTCGACTTGGCAACCTTAGTTTAGGATCAGCCAACTCTATTAACGGAGGTGTAAGGGGTAAAGTCCGGTCCACCGCCCGGTGCTGATGAGGTAAAGTACTGGCGTGGACCAACCGAAAGCGGTGAGTCGGGCTCGAGTTACCACTGGATACGAGGGAGATACGAGGGACCTGAGATGCTTGGTTCAGTTGATTCGGTGCCGGACAAGGGATGATGAGATGAATGATTTATCTCTGACCAGACTGTCATGTCCACTTATTAGCAAATGCCTCAAACTTCTCATTACACTGGCTGTTCTCTCGAGGAGGAGAAAGACGAACACACAGACGACGAGAACAGTCGAAAGAGACAACACGATCAGACAGTTGACACCGCCTTGTAACAGCCTCTGTTATTTTGCTGTTTGCTGTTTGTTTCGCATGGATCTTCACCTTGACATCAGGCCCTGAAACGAAACGCCGATGAGTTCTGACGGGGCATGAAGCCCGCACCGTGCAATTCATCTCTCATCTGCTGGTGCTGGTGCTGGTGCTGGTGCTGCTACTCACGCGGACACCGCAAAAATCCGTGTTCCCTGAAGCGGGCAGGGTTAGATAAGATGAGATGAGGTAAGCCATGGCCGAGCGATACTTTCGAAGGTATAACGAAGCGGACAGTGGAAAATTCAGCTAGGTCAGGTGATTCCTTCTCGCGGGCTTTCCCTCGATGGGACAGGCTTCCTGGAAATGCTGGGATGAGATGAGATGTAGGTGAGATGAGTGACGTGAGATGAGGTACTGTATAGTAGATGGAGATCGAGTTGCCAGGATTAGAGTGGAATGGAATGGAGAATGGAAAAGGGGGGGAGGCGGATGGATGGGATGGATGAGATGGATGAGATGGATGTCATGGATGTGTCAGCATAATGTCCAGGACGGCCGTCATGTCGCCTGTGCTGTGTTCCCTCAACACCTTCGGACACCGACCCCGTTGTTACCCCCAACAAATATGCCGAAGGGGGTCTGGTCGGGAGTTTCGCAACTGTGTTGTCCTATATGTACTTAGGGCGAAAGTTCGGCCCCTTTTTATATTCTCTCCTTTCGGACTTGTTGCGTGTTATATTTAATCTACATACTCACATCTCTCTCTCCTCGCATCGTCCGCGGTACAGAAGTGTTTCTACGATTGCACCGGTGGTTGGTGATATTGACCTCCGCGGCTGCTTCCCTCTTGTTTTATTCCCGCACTACACTGCACTCGACTCGACGGCGATCTTTCGACCCTTTCGATACCGGAGTACGGGAGATGCCAAGGGGCAAAGGGGCAGGCAACGAAACACGTGACCCAGCATCAAGGTCTTCGGGGAGAATCCGCCGACGGCATGTTTGCGCAGGATGAGATGCCCCAGGACGAGTATTTCGAGTGGGAGGATATCGTACTGAACTGCTCGCGGGAGTCGTATCGCATGCCCTCGTTCACCACAGAGCATCACGGGAGCCAGAGCCAGAGCCAGAGCCAGAGCCGATATCAGAGCAACTGCGAGAGTCAAGCTCAATGCCATACTCAGACTCAGACCCAAACCCAAAGGACCTTGCCCCGCACCTCGAGCCTCACCACCGGCTTTAAGGAGAGCGAGGACATCGGCGAGGATTTCTGCTGGGACGAAGGATTCACCACCTACACCGATATGCGCAGCACGACTTCCCTCACGCAAACCTCGCTGCGCACTGAAACCCAGACCTCGCTCACCATCAACTGGACCCTGCACGAGAAGAAGGACCAGGACAGAGAGTCGCCCATAAATTTCCCCTCGTACGATGCCATCGATCTCGGGCTGGGCGGGCTGGAGGACGCGACGCCTATCGTGTCGGTGCCGGAGGTCACGGTGACACTTCCCCTCCCACTTCCCATCGTCTCGCAGCGTCAAGTCCGCAGCGACCCAGCACCCGAATCGGAGCCCGAGACGGACTTGGCACTGAATATCGAACTGGAGCCGGCAACCCACGACGTCGATGCTCAGGCAACATACGCTAGAGACTGTGCGTCGGTCTCCGTCGAGCCGTCTGAAAGCGTCAACTACCTCCTCCATACCTGGCGCGAGCCCGACGTTGCGGCTTCGTGGCGACATATCGTGTCGAGGCGACGCGCCGACTCTTCACGGCCCGAGCCAGCATCGATGTTAACCGCGAGATCAATATTGACACAAGCAGCGCTACGAGGGCACGCGGCCCGGAAACAACACAACACCACCAAGAGACTCGAGAACGCCAGCTGGCGCACCTGGGCCAAACTCAGGTTTGGGCTGCGCACGGTGGAGCCGCAGACGATCAATTGGTATGTTGCACGCTTCCGGAACCCTCGCACTGACACTTACCCTCATCCTGGTGCTCATCTCGATGATCATCCTGATACTCATCCTGATACCCCTCCACGAGTCCGGATGTTACGTCTGGACGTGCTGACGAGTGACAGGAGTAAGCACTGCGATGATACCTGTCTGCATGGCCCCTTTGCAGCGAGTCGGAGTCTGACCACGACGTCGCACCCGGCCATATCACGTGAGCGGACTCCGAGCCGCGAATCAAGAGAAGAAGAAGAAGAAGAAGCAACAGAAGCAGGATCACGTGCAGCTCCCTACCGCCCGAAATCTATCCTGAAGAAACCGAGTACGGCGGAAATCTTGATGCGCGGTTCAATCCCGATATTTACTCACCGGACCTACCACCAGCCTCCTCTACAATCTCCGACTGAGACTTCGACTTCTATTGGCAACAAGAAGCCCTCGAGGAAAAGCGTCAAGTTCCTGGAAGAAGTCCGGCAATACACCATCGTCACGCCAGTCGGGGACCGCCAAACGCAGCGCATGGTCAAGAAGGCGAGGTCGACGAGCTTGCTGCCTGGGTCGTCGTACATTGTGGGCTCGAAATCTCGCATTGATCCAACATCAGCGGTAAACCCAGCACCAGAAGCGGAGAAGAGAGAAGTAGTGTTGGAAAGAGCACAGAGCTACTGGAGTCCAGATAGTCTCTGGCGTTACGGTGCTGCACTGCCAGAAGAGAACGAGGGTGAATGGGGGTGGGCAGCCCTTCCATCGGACCCTGACCCCGACTGCTCTGGTCCTTTCACCCGCAGCTCCGCGCGTGCCGTCGTTGAGATGGGGGCACCTGACTTTATGCTCTCGCCCCGGCACCGAGCCCGGGAAATCGGGAGGCAATGCGAAAAACAGTGGGAACGAGAAGAAGAGGATGAGATTGATTATATCAGCCTCGAGCAGCCCGGTTTCTGCTCCTCCTCGTCTGCGCCCTCTACAGCCTTCTCCTCCTCCTCTTCCTCCTCTTCCTCGGAAGACAGTGGGGAAGATGAGAGCGAGGAGTTTATCGTTCGCGATAGGCTTGCTGGGAATGGGAAGAACCAATATATGAGCGGTTGCGGGGGGAAATGTAACAGTGGCGGTGAGATGGGGATAGGGATAGGCATGGGCATAGGGATACATGTTCTAGACGAAGAGGAGAGAGAGCTATACCAGGAGATCATGGAGGAGTTTGAACTAGGGTATTGAAATTTGACTCAACAACAACCAAGCGCGAGCTACCCATCCAGCATTTTGTATGTAGGCTGCAGCTGCAGCTCCTAGCAGTTAATCCAACCAACCAAGCATCATCCGTTACCATCCCATCACCCATCACCATTCTGAACTTGATCGACAGCAATCTCAACCCCGTTCTGGTATCGGTTACGCATCTCCCAACACTCGAATTGTTCACGAATCCCCGGCCTGACCAAACCAGCGACTTGAGAACTGGTATGTGCACCCCGCAGGAAAGACTCCAGCGACGAGCAACCGCGACACGCCTCCGCTCCTTGACTGTAGCGAACGACGTAGGATCATCGAAGACATGACAAGCAGCGCTTATATAAAAGCCCCGTGGGCAGACAATCAGGTGAACGCGTTTCTCTCTCTCTCTCTCTCTCTCTCTCTCTCTCTCTCCGACCCGCTACGCAAGACCAGGGCTAGATGCCATACGCTATACCCGCGAGTCCTGTTTCCAAGACATTTCTTGACTTACCTGACCTCTTGACCTCTTGACCTCTTGACCTCGTCTCGTCTGGCCTCGGAGCAGGCTTGTTTCGAAACATGGAGAGGAGGAGAAGAAGAAGAAGAAGAAGGCGTTCTCGGTGCGGGGGGATGTATACGGTTTACAGATATGTGATTTGAGCTTTTTTTTTTTTTTTTTGAAAAGGTGCGTCAGAGACAAAAATAAATAGCGGGTAGGGAAAAACAAAAGTGTATAGCTTCTGGAGCACGGGATGGGGGAGTCGTCCAGTCTCTCTGTCTCTCCCTCTCCCTCTCCCTCTTCCTCTCTCCCTACCTCCCTCCCTCTCTCTCGATTCGTTCTATAGACACGGAACGCTCTTGGTCTTTCTCTCCCTCCAAGGTCTCGGGACGAGTTCTCATGCGCAGCCTGGTTTTGATATCCAGCCCCTTCCCCTCCCCTCCCATCCCCTCCCCTCCCCTGTTTCTCGCTTAGTTCTTACAAGTACCACAGCTTTCATTCCCGCGCTGATTGCAATTGTTACGACCCCGCATCTAGAGTCACGGCCCGGGTTCTTCCATGTTTTAAGCGTGCTGGTAAGGTTCTTTGACCAAATTTTTTTTTAATTTTTTTTTTCTTTTTTTCTCAAGGAGCCCGCGTGCAAGAGCTTTTCCTTGTTTGGATTTTTTGACCTTTGATTCGGGAGGGGGACGGAGGGGGCTGATGATACATATTTCAAATATTGCAGTGATATTCTTAGGCATAGCATAAAAGGCTCTAGTTCAGAATGACGGAACGTAGCTGGAGGCAGTCTTTGGCAATTAGGAGGGCGATGCTGCATCGAAAAAGATGTGGATATGAGAAAAGGGGTAGAAAGGCGAGGTGAGGTGGATCGGTAAGAAATGAGGGCTGGAGAATGTAGGATCTGGAAGGTAGAGAGTGTGTTTGTATTGCGCTTCCTGCTGATGAAGTTCAAGAGAGGATTCGGATAAAGGCTCGGTAATCCTCGTTCTAGGTTTTACCTTTGCCTTTCCCTTTGCTTCTCCGCCATACCCCTCTCCTCTCCCGACCCACTGTTGGCTCAAGCCTGAGCTTCATTTCAATCCCCCAGAAATTAGCAAGCTCTGTCCAGTCATAAACCCCGTCGTAGCCAGCATAAGCACCACATTTGCCACCTCACTCGGGACTCCGAGACGCCCCATGGGGATGGACGACGTGCCGCCGGGGATGATGTCCGCGGTAGGGATCATGCCCGTCTCGCCGATCAGAGCGGGCGCGATGTCGTTCACGCTGATGTTCAGGGAGGCGAGCTTGGTAGAGAGGTTACGCATCATGCCCGTCAGACCGCCTTTCGATGCTGCTTAGTCTGTTTGGGCCGTTGGATATCAGCCCAGAGTCCATGGTAAACAAAAACAGTGCGGCAGAAGAGCGGGCTTTGAAGAAGGACTTGGGCATACGGCAACCGTTAATCCCACCACCTTGCGCTGCGATACTGCTCATGAAGATGATGCGGCCCCAGCGTTGCGCTTTCATGCCTGCGACTACACCCTGCACGAGCACGAAGCTCGCGCGGAGGTTGACGTTGACTGTGTACTCAAACTCGGAGAGCGGGATGTCCCTTTCTTCATCAGCTATTTTGTGTTAATCGCACGAGAGAATCGAGAGGGAGGGAGATAGATTGAGAGGATATTAGAGCAAAGAAGAGTTCGTGCGAAAAACACATCTTGAACAGAGAAAAAGGAAGGTAGGGAAAGATACAAACCAAACATCAACAATCCTCTTCCCGTACCCCGCATTACTCACCAAGATATCCACTACTCGACCTCCATGCTCCTGCTGAATCTCATCAAACATCCGGGACATGTCCTCCACAATCCCGACGTCGACTCGGTGAACTGAGATTCTCAGTTCTTTCGACTCAGACTCTGATCCTAGCTGAGGGATCCCAGAAGAAGAAATAGCAGAAGAGGTAGAGGCAAGAGAGGAGCGGATAGAAGCAACGATATCTTGCATCCCTGCCAGGTTCTTGGAGTATGTCAGCGCGAGATGGCAGCCTCTGGAGGCGAGGGCGTGGGCGCATGATGCTCCGATTCTGGGAGATCATTAGACTGCTGATGCTCTGTGGTATAACCTTCGCCTGAGAAGATTGAAGCCGTGATGTAGGCAAGTGGGAAACTTTATCCAGTAGTTATAGAGACAAATGTTACTGTAACAAGAGGAGATGATGTGTAGAGATCAGGGATGTTACCCGGATGATGCACCGGTTATGAGCGCCAGACGGCCTGCAATGTTATTATCTGCCATGGTATCGGGCGCTTGGGTTTGTAGATATCTATTGTTTGGATCGAGAAATGGGTAATAAATGGGTTGTCCAAGAAGCTGCAGCTGGTGGTAGCGTTGTTGATGTTGACCCTGTAGAGGAGAGAAGGTTGGGAGTGCGGGGTGATAAGAAAGAAGCACCCCGCTCTTTTAGCGGTGAGAGGTAAGCGAGATCAACCTGGTCAGTATTTACCTAGACTTAGGGACATCTGAACATCATAATACTTAGGGCCAAATGGGTTTTCTTATCTTGGCCAAAGTCTTGCGTACAGCCTCTTTGGGATACCATGATAACTGCAAGATGGCATGTTTACATCATCTAATCCGTAATTGCATAAATGTGTTCTATGCATCAAACTTGGGATCTAGATCATCTGCTTCAATATCCGGGTGTCTTAACATGGCATAAAAATTAAGCGCATTCCATGGGAAATCCAAAAATTCATGATGCTTGTTATGAAGGCCCTCAGGGCGATCTCCTGTACTTACGAGCCGAGGGTATTTTTCACCAACACTCATATAAGTCAGGGTGCAGAAAGTGGTAGTGTATCCAGAAAAGGACAGTTCCTCTTCTGCTTTCAAAGGATATTGCACTTGAATCTGTTGTCTCGTATCATCTCCTTGTTCAGCAGATTTTATAAGCAGCCTCACCAAGATTAGCATAAAGTCGTACATACTTCCGATCTTTTGATTCGAGTGCGAAGGATTAAAAAACCCACTGAATGGTATTGCACTACCGAAGAGTGGAAGAATATGTCTTTTCAGATGGAACGCTAAAAGCCGAATAGCTAGAGGATTGTCGAATATCTAGATTTTTGTTCGATCATGATCTCCCGCACTCAAAAAAGACACATGTATACAGGATACTTTGTAAGTTCTTATGAGGATTCTTTTCGAATTTTCAAGCATTTCACATACCTCTCTTGCTTACTTAAGTAGTCAGAATGCTGACTTTTCGGTGAAAATCTGCCTTGATTGTAAGTCAGCGTAATCGAGAAGGATAAACATCACCTCCGGATACAGATGCAAGTATTAGAATCTGAAGGTGAATTGACTCAAGGCACAACGGAGTAAAGAGAACAGTGCAAGAATAAGATTAGCTGGTATAGCCCGTTACATCAGCACCAGTATGTTGTCAATCACGATTCTGACGGCAAACTCTTAACCTTCCATTTAATTGGTGTGTGACTAAACGTCAAGACTGTAGAATATACAAGTGGAGAATGGCAACGCCGAAGATGAAGCAGAAAGGCCCTTCTCCCCAAGTGCCTGCTCTAGGTTGGCGTTGGGGCTACACATACATTGAGAAAATTTCATAAAGCTTTGCTTTTAATATTTTGGAAAAGACACCAACAGTTCCTCTGCCTACGCAAGCTTGCCTTATATAATTTTTTTCCGGTACGGTTGACCCAAGTACTCCCTGTGGGCTTGGGAAGTCGAGAACAGGAGATCAAGAGCCTCCTGAGTAGGACAACTTCCGATGAGTTGCGATGGTAAACGAGCAAGCCGAAGGCATTTATATACTGGAGAAATTTAAAAATGAGGCCATTACCTAAGCGTTTCAATTTCGCGGATATTAAGCTGCGTATCGTGTTGTAGTTCATTCGTCTACGACTTGTGACACTCATACTTCAGAAGTCTTGGTCAAAGTACACATCATGCAGCAGAGTAGGAGAAATCAGGAGATGGCGGTAGAGTGTGGTATTGCGGATGAGAGACGCCTTAGAGAGTAGAATTACTCAAGAATCTATGTCCACGGTCCTGCCCAGGCCAAGCGAGTAGCAACCTCAGATATACACAAACAGCTGTAGTTGTTGCGTGGCGGTATTTCTACCGATAGATTACAATTAATACAATGCTTGATCCACCCCGTGCGGAGAAAGAGAAAGCCCGCATTTCAGGGACGCAATCGCGCTGCTATGGATCCCGGTGGGAGACTTTGGTAGCCCCTGACTCATTGCGTCGTATGATTTGTAGTGACTTCCAAGTGCCTGGCACAGATCCAGGGGCGGTTTGAAGTAGATGTTCGCAAATCGATCGATGCAACTTTGGTTTACATACTCTAACAACGCCCTTCTCCCCGATGCAGCTAGGATTAATATCCTTGACTTGGAAACCAACTCATAACTAAATTGCTCTTTATTCCTTCCCCGGTCTAGAAGTTGAGCTTTGAGCAGTGGTAAGTTAAAAGTGTACGCTTGATTATATAATCCAGGGGTGAGTCGTAATAATTTAAACTCCTTGAACTTCTTGATATTAATCTTATCCTGATCCTAGGCACTTCGTCAGCTCGGATCTCTGACTTGAACCATTAGTCAATGTCCTAGTAGGAGCCATGCATTTCGTCGCAGACATGTCTTGAAAAGAAAAACTCTCTTGAGCGCCCATAATACTATTGCTATAAGCTTAGCAACGATCCGGCCTCAGGCGCTCAGTTTTGTATTGGTTGTTCTCTTGCCTCGACTAGCCCCTCTATAGCATTCCTCACGGCTGTAGAAAAATTGAGGTGAAAGAAAACAAGTTTGCTAGGATACTAGACATCTACTACTGGCTTGAAATCATGTCACCCAAGCTACCAAGCCTTGGAGTAATGGTTATTTGACATGGACGCAACTTCTGTTTCGAATGAACAAATCAGTTTTACTCGTCTTTTGGGTGGACATCACATGAAAGTATATTTACACCTAAAAAGCACTCGGGACCAGCCTAGACGGACGGTATCATGTTTCGCCTATGACGGCGAACTACGAAGTATACACCGGTTAAAAGTCTGTTCACCCATGCAAGCCCACTGTAAACCCAATGGCATTGATGGTGAATTCATGCTTATTATGCTTGCAACAAAGTATGTGAAGCCTCCTTGACTTGAAAACTTCAAACGAATAAGTACAAGTCCCAGATGTCGTTAAAGAGGCTTTGCCAAGGGTGTCAGTCGACTTGGTACTTATACATGTAGAGTACTCTTCGCCCATCCGAGTACGATGGGCCAAGTCCAGGGCAAAGGTCCATGGTATAACAGGAATGCTTCTGCTAATATTTAAAGGCCGGCCGAACGCTTGAGACCTGAATATTGTAATGAGAACATTATGTGCCTTCGTGGATATCCCTGATTGTTTGTTCTTGCTTCGACTCCGGTAGATCGAGTGACCTACCGAACGAATATCGTTCCGCCACCGGGGAAGGGAAAAATAACACCAAATAGACTTCGAGACTCGAATGCGAAAGGCTAAATAGCGACAAAGTGGAGAGCCGATCGACTATGCTCGGAATAAAAATTTAATCTACTTCGCGGGGTCTACAAACCTACAACTTGATGTACGTTTCCGGATTTGAAGCGCTGCTCTGCTCCCCCTGCATTGCTGGTGGGTTCGAAATCCTACTTCACGGTGGACTCCTCTCCCCCTTTCCCCGGCGTTCGAGCGTGACAGCTCCTTTCTCGGTCGCCCATCCCATCATCGCCTTGTTGTCCTCGTGTCAGGATGGATATTATACCACACGAGCTACGGTCAGGGGATCTGAGATGACTCGCAGCTCTCCGCGACGCTGGCTCTGATTCCTCTTGCGAACATGTTCGATTCATAAGTAAGAAGAAAGGACAGTCCGACTCGTTCGGCCCGCTCTGGCGCAGCCGTCGACTCAAGGGAAGAACGTCATGCTATGCGTGCGCCTCGTGTCTATCTATGAGTTTCAAATTCGATCGCCTGATATCCACTGGACCTTGGCATCGAACGTGTATCCCTTATCCGCGACTTGATTAGGATCACAGGAATATGAGTTTAGAGTTTGATCTAGTGAATTTATACTTCAGACCGGAACTAAACACTAATATGACCTTAGCGGCCTGTTCTCCCCCTGGATCAGAAGTTGAATCACACAATTAACTGGACCGGTAGGCTTAAGACTTTCTTCCGTGAACTATGAAACACAGATCAGAAATCGGTCTATGGTACAAGCTGGAGTAGCAGAGGTACCGCCTCACCATGGCAAGGAGGGTTGGCACAACGTCGCCCCGTCAAACCATGGCGCTTTTTTAACAGAAACTTGATTTATTGTGCCGTGTATTCTTCCTAGGTGTAAAAAGGCTTCGAGTAGAAGATCCCCAGGTGCCTCTGCATAGATAATTTGAGAGAAATAGGGGCTTGCATCGATTAATAAGTACTTGCTATGCAGTCGTACATCGTGTCGTCAGCTACTTGGAAGTATATACAACAACACCCTTGAAGGTTATTCCCTCCCCCGCTCCCGGGCTACATTTCTGGCTTTGTATGATTGAACCTCCGTTCCACGATCCCCTCCCCTACTGTAGCTCAAAAGTTCAGCCATAAACTTGGGTCAGCGCCAAAGATCTTGCTCCGAACGGGGGGTAGGTAGCACGTCTTTGATTCAGGTTAATGGTCTTGCGGCTAGACCAGGCCAGCCAAGTCCGTAAACAAGAAAAATGATGATAACCTAAACGATAATGGATGGGGGTAGAGGGGGAGTAATATACGCTTAATTTAGACCCATCAATTTTAAGATTGTTAGATGGGGTTCCCAGCCCAGCCCCTCCCTGAACAGAAAGCCGAGTCTCTCAGAAGCTGGAAAGAAGGGCTGAAGTACTCGTGCAAATACTCGTTGCTCTGTCGTAGCAGCTACAACAGCAGCGACATCTTCCAGCATGATCGCATGGCCAAGTCAGTTGATGTTGTGATCTTCTCGAGCAAGCTCCCTGGAGGCTACCTACCCACTCGACACAGCACAGGCTCCAGTTTTGGTCCGGTGTCGTAGTGGAAGAATTCTCGGTACGGCCTGATCTGCGTTCCAACTTCAAGTGCCTGTAATGTAATATATTACAATGATTTAGAGTTGTCCCTGGTCTTTCGGAAGGGGTGTATCACTGACTCGAGAGGGTAAGTAATAGCCGCAACACAAGTTCGTACTGAGCTTTCCGTGCAGAAGAGGACTCTAAGGACAAGTTTCTAGTACCTCGTCCCCCGACTTTTACTGCAGCTCTGCAACGCTTCGGTACTTCATGGTCGGCGGCGTACTAGTAGCTGGTTTGCAAGCAGATGGATCTGTTGAAATTGACATGAAAGGCGCCTTGGAGACTGACTCGATCAGGCCAAGGCAGAGATTCCCCCTCGACGACCAGGGTCAACACTCAGCCACTGTATGATGGCACCAGGGCCAAGCTTCTCTACGCCTACGGCCTTATTCTGCACCTACTGTACCAGTTTGACATAGATAAAATGGACGATAGGAGAGGGTACCTGAACCTTGGTGCTCAGATACCTAACATCCCTGTCAGAGACATCAACGTCCGGAGGCCAGAGACCGGTCAATTGTCAAGCCAAGAAAGTTACATTGGAAGGCTTGATCTGGTTGATTTGATATCAGTGGCTGCTGTCAGCGGGAGTCCGGGACGGTCATGATATTTTCACTACATACAGTACTTGCTATGCAGCATGTTGTAACCACCAACTTCATTACCCAGAGACGTGAGAAGGACCGGAGCTAGAAAAGCAGAAAAGAAAAGGAGAGAAAAAGAGAAACATGTAAGTCATGGACTAGCCTTCACAATACTCTAATCACGCATCCTCTCGAGTAGGATCCAAAGGGATGGGAACAAGGTTTTGGCTCTCCCGGTGGGCTTGCATAGATTCGCAGAGAGCCGTATTTACCTCGCTTAGAGGTCACATCTTGCTCGCATACGAACGGCGAACAAATATCGTTACTCTCGAGAGGGATCCATTACAGTACTCTCTCTCTCTCTCTCTCTCTCTCTCTCTCTCTCTCATACGAGCACGTGTGGAGTCAGTTGGCTGTCTTCCAGGTCTATTGCACGAGTCGAAGGCTCCTTGAAGAGCCGGCCTGAGCTACAGTATTCTAAAAATCCAGTGCTGGTCCACTTGCACTTCCCCGGGCCCATCACATTACTCGCACCTGCAACCCTGGCAGCTCTTCGTCTCAAATTGAACCCACGCAGCACGATGAGGTTCATCCGAACCAGACTCGAACTTTCTTGTTGCACTTGCACTGTATCTGCACGCCACCCTTCATCCGCCCCGTCTCTGCTTGGCACAATCAATGTACGAAGTCCAAGTCCCGTCGCCGTTAATCTAGCTGGGACCTGCTCGCCGCGGAACCCGTCAAGATGAGTCCCGGCCAGCGCGAAGGGTAATATAAAAAACTTCGAGCCCATCCAGACCTGTATACATACATACATATATATGTATATATATAAGACCCTTTCCTCTCCTAATCCCCTTCCAATCCATCATCCACGGCCTCTGTCTCTTCCTCTTAGTCATTCTTTCGTCCCTACCTTCACTCTCTTCTCCAAAATGAAGTTTATAAGTGTTCTCGTTGCCTCTTTTGCAGTCTTTGCTGGACAAACTTCTGCTGCCGGCGTTGTTGGCACGGCGCCTGGATTCGCCACGGGCACCACAGGTGGTGGTTCGGCCCCCGGTGCTTACCCAGCGGACATCCACGAGCTCATCCTATGTATGTTGCCAGCCAGCATCTGGTCTCGAATGTTTGCGTGGCATAGATCCCCCCTACTGACAGGAATGTAGGGCTCACGGACGCCGTCCCCCGTACCATCCTGATTGACAAGGAGTACAACTTTCTGAAGACCGAGAACTTCACCACCGAAAATGGTTGTCGCCCAGACGCGAATACGTGCCCCGGAAATGGTGGACAGGACGCCATCAACCGAGCTAGCTGGTGCACCAACGGCAACGCCGGTGATCCGGCCGTCGTCAAGACGGTCAAGGTGACCTACGACAACGCGCCCATGAACCGCATCAACATGGGCTCGAACAAGTCCCTCGTCGGCGTTGGGCCCAACGCCGTCATCCGGGGAAAGGGTCTCCGCATCGCCAGAGGAGCCCAGAATATCATCATCCAAAACATCCACATCACGGAGCTGAACCCGCAGTACATCTGGGGAGGAGATGCCCTCACGTTGGCCGGCTCAGACCTGGTCTGGATCGACCACGTCAAGACCTCCCTCATCGGACGCCAGCACCTCGTCACCGGCCCCGCGGCCTCCAACCGCGTCGCCATCACCAACTGCGAATTCGACGGCTCCACCGCCTGGTCCAACAGCTGTGACAACCACCACTACTGGACCATCTACTTCACCGGCGCGGCCGATACCATCACCTTTGCCGGCAACTACATCCACCACACCTCGGGTCGCTCGCCCAAGATGACCAAGGGGACGCTCCTCCACGCCGTCAACAACCTCTGGTCCGACAACCCAGGCCACGCCTTCGACATCGGCCCGGGCGTCTCCATCGTCGCGGAGGGCAACACCTTCGAGAACGTCAAGCAGCCGATCCTCGAGAACCTCGGCGCCCTGTTCGCGCCCATCAGCACCAACGAGGCCTGCACCCCTGATCTCGGCCGGCCGTGCCAGGCCAACGTGTTGACCGGCAGCGGTGGCTTCGCGGGAGAGGATACCTCGATGCTGGCCCAGTTCAAGGGCAAAGATGTCTACGAGTCGGTGCCGGCGAGCGGCAACGTGCGCTCGAGCGCGGGCGTGGGCAAGCTCTAGGCCCAAATATGGAGACGCGGTCGAGGGCCGGGGCGGTCTCATCGTTCCCATCTGCGATGAGGCGTTGACATTATGGGACCGTCTCGACTGATCTGGATTGTTCCGCCTCCAGCTCGGACTGTCCAGATTTTTATATATATATATTCATGTATAATAATTCCGATAAATTCATGTCAGATATGTATGCCTCTGCTCGAACCCATCCCGGTTCTTGCCCCCTCGTCTGCCCCGTAACATGTAGCTACCAACATCTCCCAAACCTCTACCGCCTCCCCGAATCTGATTCTCTCTGCCCCCCGACACTCTGTAGCACCGCCATTCCCCTCTCCCTCTTCTCCCCGCCCAAGCCCCGAGCTCCTCCACCTCTAAACACCAGACAAACCCCCCTCCTCCCCCTCTCCCCCCTCCCCTCTCTCACCCCGGCGGCGCGAATAGAGTTTCATCGCACATGCACGCGGGGCAGCTCAGCCTTCGATGGGACGCGATTGGCTTTTTATCTTCTCTCTCCACCCCCTACACCCCCTACGCCCAGAGTCCAAGCTCGAAAGTCACTTTTCCACCCCTCCCCTCCCCTCCCGTCCCCACACCCACCTCCCCACGAGGAGATCCCAGAACCGAAGAATCCCCTCGGACGGTTTGGAGGGAGGAAAAGCCGACTGTCCTTTGGCTGATAGCTTTGGATGTGGCTCCATACTTGTTGCCGGCTTTTGTGAAGTGGACTTTGTTGGGGTTAGTTGGCGTGCCTTGGAACTGAGGGAGATTGCTTTTTTGTTTGGCGCTTTTGATACGGTGTGACGAGTTTGTCTGTAGCTTGTGGAAGGGCTGCTTCGGCGCAGGAGAGGCGGATGTCGTGTTAGCCCATATCCCAGAGCAGTCTGTGGTATGTTGTGCGAGGTCATATATATATATAAGTATCTATGGGTGTGTGTTCGGCCTGCGACAGAGTACATCGCTTTGTCGCTCGGCGCTGACTTAGTCCTGGGTTCGCCAGAAGCTCAAACTGGGTCACCGAAAAAAAAAAAAAAAAAAAAAAAAAAGGAAAGGCGGAATGATAATGTTGAGAGGGAGTGGAGCGGGTTATAGCGTAGAGGGAGGGAGGCTTTACATGTAAAAGGAATATTTCAGTGGCTATATATAGGTCCACAAACAAGAAAGGTCATAATCATAGGGCTGCTGTTGACAACATCTAGCAAGACGCCCGAGAGAGACTAGGTAAATACCTGTTGCGAAATGAGAGGTAGCATATCTTGGGATGCAGGAGTCAAGCTAATAGGGATCTGAAGCGACTTTTTCTTTACTCTCTCTATTGAGGCACTCTCTTAAGACGAACATATCCGAGACCTACAAAAGCTAGCTATCGATTGAGGTACATATAGGGTCAGACTTATGATCAAGGAATCAGGAGTCGTCTAAATACCAAGGACTGGATAGTAAACCGCCAGGGGCTTTGCTGCTTGTTTCTCCTTGCATCGAAATATGATTACAGCATTCTTTCTTGCTTATGCTAAATATTTCGTAACAAATACAGTATTTTAAAAAGGCTAGGGTGGGAGAGAAAGAGAGAAAAGCTTTTGATATCTTTCTTGCATCAGCACATACACAAGAACTGCAAAAAAAGAAAGACGCAATGGGAATTTCGTTGAAGCAGAAGCATGCTCCTGCACCAACGAAACCTTTCAGGTTAGCCATGCCACTAGTACTAACACAACAGTGATAAGGAAGAACAGTGTAAGAGAGGCTGAAACTTACAAGGAAGCTAAGTATAGCATTCTCTTGTGAAACTTCCTAGAGAAAAGATGATCATCAACAAAGATTGAGTTCAACAGCTGATAGAGCTAGGATCCTCTATGATATGGGTACACGGAAACACAGTTTCACAGGCAAAGAAGCAAGGATAGCACATGAATCGGACTTAATGATCAATGCACTGGAGACTGGAAACGCCTGTAGCAGGATGCAACTTCAATATACGCTTTCAAGCGTTTGCGTAGCTTTCTTTGTCCATCTGTCCTATGCTGGCTAGCTTGCGGGCCTCAACAAGGGAAGCTTTACCATTAAATAATCAACGCCAGCCAGCTTTCACCCACCAGAGTAGGGAAGCAAGGGGCTTTAAGTATGACATGTACTGCCGCTTCTACTTCTTCCAAAACCAGCAGCTTCCTATCAGCATCTGCCAACTAAATCACCCCTCAGAAACAAGGCCAACATGTGCGCTCACTCAGAGCACATGCTCAACTCCGAGCGCCATCCATGCAGTCGTTGGCTCATTCATTCATCCATCCATCCGTCCATCCATCCATTCACGCCATCCATGCAAAATCTCAAATCAGAAATGCTCGCTTTTCTGTCAGCGCAGGCCCCATCTCTGATCTACGCAAAAGCAAAAGCTAGGTCTGAGGAAGAAAGATGCGGTTATGCAAGGTAGTTATACGTCGGCACAGGTGCGTCCTCCGCACGCTCTAGATACTCGCGCTCAATTAAGGACTCGACGCGGCGCTTCATCATATTGATATCAGGTTTGAAGCGTTGCGTGAGTTGCGCAATCACTTCCGAGAAAAGCAGTTGATGAGTGGAGGTTTTGCGAGCCCTGGAGGATGATGGGTTAGTCCAATCGAGGTTCGAAGGGAGAGAAGCTTACTTCATGATTCGGACAATAACAGTGTCGATGATACTGCTTCGATGCTCGTCAATCCGATCCTCGGTATCCTTCCGCTCTTCATCGCCCTCCACCTTGTTCACGGCACCGAGCATCACCGGAGCCTTGACTTTTACAGTCTTACTCGTGAAGTTGGCGTTAAACGTAAACTTATCACCGGGTTTGGGAAGTTCTTTGCTGCCTGGGACTTTGTTCAGCATTCGGGCCCGGGGAAGAACGGAGAGAGTAAAAAGCATCCGGCCTAGATCGTGATGTGGGATATTGGTCGCTTGTTGGATCTCCTCGTATGTCAAACTCTCTCCATCGGCAACATCATTGAAGAGTAGCAAAATAATCATGCCATAAGTCGGAACATTTAGCTCATGCCGGCGCTCCTTCGCCAGCGCTCCTTCCTTGCCTGGGATCTTGGGGAATACGCACTTCAGATCTGCGGTACCCAAAAAGCCCAACCAAGTAAGTCTTCTACCGTTGCGCTCCTTGAGATAGAACTTCTTGAAGGATTCTTGCAAGGTCTGAATCTCCGACGGCCAGTTGCAGGTTGTTGGTGTACCGTCCTCATTATGTGCAGCCTTGCCACCCATGGTTTCCATCGGCCAGTAATTCGAGGTCAAAACATTGACGCCAAGATCGATTTGCTTCCTATCCATATCCCCAAGGCTTTGGATGTGCGTGCGATATCCGGCGGTGAGCTCGTCAGACATGGCCATATCCTTGAACATGCCCTCCAACTTGCTCGTAAATGAGTTGCCAATCTCAAGCTTCATACGAGAGATCATTTGTTTCTCAATATCAAAGCTTTCGGACTTTCCGAGTAACAGGCGTCTCGCAAGATGCTTCTTATAGAAGCGTTCAAACTTGTCTTTGTCTTGAATATACCTGAGCAGCGTGGTGGCCTTTTCGAGCACCACCTCGATCTCAACCTCGGTCTTACCCTTGATCCCGCGCTTGAGATGGTCATCGATAAATAAAGAAACATATTCCGAACAACGAGGATACAGATTGATGAAATCCGAAAAGCTCTTGGTAATTGCAGTTTGTAAAATGAAATCTTCAGAAAGACACTTTTTCCACATGGCATCGAATTTGTCCTTTAAATTCAAGACCTCACCAACCCATCTAATCGCATCGGCTGTTTGCTTGGCGGCAGGACTTTGTTTTTGTGCCTTGACTTTGTCACCGCCCTCAACAGTTTCGCCATCGTCGGGCTGGGCAGGAGGGCTGGGTTGGGAATTAGCGTCGGTGATCGTTTTGTTGATTTCTGTGCCCATTTCCACAATCCGAGTTTGCAGTGCAGTTTTCAAAGGACCTTTCGACTGATCTACGCGAGAGATGAGACCATATAAAAGTGTGAGATCTTCGTATCGGTCATTCTCAATCATGGCCTTGATGCCGCTGCCTTCCAGAGCAAGAAATTCGGCCAAATGAGCAGTGATCATTTCCGCCTCCACTATCTTGGCAATCTTGGGGGAAGTAAGTATCGATATCGTAGTCTGGCACCGGGTCTCTTCCTCAGCTAACCTCTTCCTTGTTTGCCGTAACCATGTGCTTGCGTCTGACTCTCGAAGTAACGTCGCACACTCCTTCTGGTAGAAAGCCTTGGCGTCTTTAAGGAACTCCACTTCGAAGGTCGTGAGGTAGAGCTTTTCGGTTTCATTCTCTTCATCCGACTCGTACAAACCTTCCAACATATAAATGCATGAGCGGATCATGCTCGTACTGATAACATCTCCATCTCTCTCCATGCCAATCTGGTCCAGGAGCACTGAGTTCAGGATATTGAAAGTGACCAAATCGCTCCCAGACTCGGTCAGATGAGATCGCAATACATGGTCGCGGAACAGTCCCATTGACGTGGTAAAAATCGAGGCCTTTCTGTTGTCTGTACAGTAAACCCGATCCATGTACATTAGCACATCGGTCGTCATATTCATTGTCATGATATGATCCTCCCACGCCGCCTTGAGTCCCATAAGAAACTCCTCTCCAGTGATCCGACGCTCGTTTGCCGCAATACCAGACACTCCTCCCAGGGTAATGTTGACCAGGCTCGGTGTAATAAGTCTCGTTATTTTCGGCATCACCTCGCCACTGAACCATTGCTCCTCAAACTCCTTGACACAGTCGTAAAGCTTGTCGCCTTGTTTTTTCAGCACGATCTTGTAGGAGGCACGGTAAATCTGCTCGAAGCTGAGCGTTGATGCGTTTTTAGTGTGGATATTTCGCAAGGCTGAATTGAGAATGGCCCATTGTGTGTCAAAATCGTTATCACCATGACCGCCCATAGGATGCTATACGCACCGTTTGTTAGCCAGGTCTTCAAAAGTCCAAAGGAGAGAAGAGATGGCACTGGCTTGCGAACACTCAGATGAAGCGCGCATTGCGAGCTCACTATTCCGAGGCGCTACTGTAACGATATTGCAGGGGCAAATCTCAAGTAAAGTTTCAGGAAATGAAACGATTTTGTATCGAGATACTCGGGAGAGGAGGTTTTATGGAAAGGAGAGTACTATGGTGGGGCGAATTAAAGCCCAGCTTACCCTTCTAGGCGGCCGTATCTTGCCTCTGCCTCGCCCCGAAATCATCTTGTCACCTCTGCGCTTCGTAGATGTTCAACTAGATTTTAAGCCATCGAAGCCCAAGCCGAGACGCGTGCAAAGAGATAGTTCGCGGGGTTGTACGGAGCTCTGGATCTGCCAAGCTGGGTAATGACATACGAAGCTCTCTTGATTGCGTTTCAGTGATTTTATGTTGGTGTGAGATCTAAGGATCGTATCAAAGAGAGATGAATAGTTTTGAGTATTGCTCCAAAGTTGTGGATGTAGTTCCTACTGAGACCACAACGTTTGCCTGGTGGTCCAGAGTCAACTAATCACTGATCTATTTCGGCCCGCTGATGATCCATTGGGCTTAGCGTCCCAGCAAAGATGAACAGTCTCAACTTCGGAAACTCCTGTATCTCACAGGCTGTATTCATTCATTTGTTCGATCAGCTTCTAGAGGTTATCCATATCATGTAATGCTTAGTTCCCCACAATTGACCATGAGCTTCTCTCTGTTTATCGCTCTAGTAAGATGTGTGAGGCAACAACCCATTATTTCGTAAACAAAAGCAGAAAGTTAAATGAAATATATTCATCCTATCAACTAACGCTCAGATATACAGAAATATGTTATTATAGCTTTCACGAAACGGAACTGGATCGTTTCTAGAAGCTCTTGGCCACAGCCTTGAACAACTAAATCAGTTGATTCTCTATAAGTCGCCCCGAAATGAGTTAGCGCGCCAAGGCCCCTCGAGTTCGCCGCCTTGTCTTCAGCCTGATGGAGAATCATCGTCAACCATCGGCCAACTTATGCCTAAATCTCTCTTCTACTCCCAGGGATCAACACAATTCGAACTATAAAATGTCGCCTCTCAGCCCCTTCTCTGCTCTCCGCGCTCTCTCCCGCCTCTCACCTGTTTGTCCGCGCATCATCAAATGCAGAGCTCCCTCCAACACATACCAACACCAACATCAGGGCTTTCTGCCTTTCATATCCTTCCCCCACTACCATTCGACCACAGACAATGCTAGCCAGATATGCAAGCCTCAATCATCACGCAAACCCCAGGCCCCCCCTCCCCCGAAGGTCCACACGGCACCAGCACCTAAACCAGAGTACGAAATGACATTCACCTGCACGCCATGCAGTACAAGAAGCACGCACCGGGTCAGCAAGCAAGGGTACCATCACGGCAGTGTCTTGATCACATGTCCGGAGTGTAGGAATCGTCATGTTATCTCGGATCATCTGAATGTAAGTCTCCATCTTGTCAAGGCTAGAACGGTCGCTTGGGAGAGTGTGAGAGAGGCGCTATGTAGGAGATTAGATCGGAGGCAAGGGCTGATGAGTGCACAATAGATTTTCGGCGCTAAAGATCTCACAATCGAGGACCTGATGCGGGAACAGGGCCAACTGGTCAAGAAAGGGACGTTGAGTGAAGATGGAAACTTGGAATTTTGGGCTGATGGGACGACGACAATGCGCGCGAAAGAGAATGGAAAAGAAAGTGGAGGCGGTTCCGATAAAGGTATCGCGTGTTAGAAGTAGGTGATGGATCAACAGGCGAAGTACGAATACACATACCCGAGAGGTGCTTGAATTGGAAAGGAGAGAAGAACGGGGTGGTGCCCCAATCTATCGTGCAAAGTACAAAGCATGTTGTAAGAGCTTGGAGAGAGGTGTGTGTCAATACAACAACGCTATGGTGGAAATCTGAACCGAGGACGTAACTACTGGAACTCAATTTAGCGGCACTGAGGATTTATAAAGGACAAGGATATATAGCACGAAGAACGCGGGGTTGAGTTTTGTCTAAGCACCACTAACGATAGCCACCCAATACCTAGTTCTTCTCATACGAGTGCACCAGTCAAGTCCAGTCTCCCTTGTATGGTACAGCCATAACCCCATCCCGGCGTTCCTATGAAACCCGAACCTTCTTACCTATCGACGGGTCCTCTCCATTGCCTGACCCCGAAGCCTCACCAGCAAAGGAGACGCCCGATCTCTTCTTGGCCGGTTTCTCATCGTGGCCACGGTCCTCTATTTTCCAGGGCAAGTTTGTGCTGTTCGATTCTATCGCAGGTTTGGAGATCTCTTGGAATGGCATGCTGGCTTTCGTCTTGCCTTTCACAACTCCTTTTTTATCATCCACGACACCAATAGTACTGAAGGAGACACCGGCCTTCGTCTTCCCCTTCCCTTGTGCCATCAGACTATCACCTACTATCAAATCAGCATCCGGATCTCCAACTCTCATGCCCGCGCCTCGGCCAAAAACCAATCTTGGCACTGCCAATTTAGCCATTTGCTCCGGTCCTCGTACTCCTTCGGCATCCTCGGAACCCAGGCCAGCGTCTATAAACCGCACATCTCGGACCCAGTCATAAACCGTCCGATCGTCAAGAATACTCTTGCAAGAATTATGTTCCTCTGTACTCATTCTCTTCCTCCTCTCCACAAGCAACTCTTCAATGCTGCCCCTTAGCACTAGCGTCTCCACAAACACAGGTTTCGTCTGGCCGATCCTGTGCGCACGTTTCACGGCTTGTGCTTCGACTTGAGGAGAAAAGACGGGGTTAACAAAATATACTCTGCTAGCCGAGCTCAGATCTAGCCCGAAAGCGGCTTGAGAAACGTCCATCATCAGTACGCGGAAATGGGGGGATTGATTGAATGTCACGACATATTGAGAGCGCCGGGCCGAGGAGAGTGTTTTGGCGTAGATTAGATGCTTGACGCTGAGGCATTCGAGAGCTTGGGCTATGTAATAGGCAGTGTTGTCTGCCTCATAGAAGATGATGATTTTCTCTTCTGCTTGATGCGTCATAATAGCGTCCATCAGGTAAGAAAGTTTGGCGGACGCGGTGGAGATTATGGCTGCTGAGGACAATGGGGATGAGGAAGAAAGGCTTCCTGATATATCCGTCGTTTTTTTGAGAGAGGACTTGAGTTCCGCCACAGAGAGAACTTGGGCATCACGTTGTGCCTGCGTGGCTTCAGAATCATCTTCAGCTTCTTCCGCGGGGTTGTCGGATATTGCATCGAAGTTGATGAGGAAATAATTAGTAGATGATTTCGATTTTTTTCGTGGTGATGGCGATGGGCGGGCACGTTTTCGAGGGCCAGAGCTGTCGCCCGTTGTCACGCCGCCGGCCAGGGAAGTTACTAGCTCTACTTTTTTTCCAGCTTTGCTCATATCCTTGGTAGATTTTCGCTTTGCTGGCCTATGATTTTGTGGCTCTAAAGCATTGTTCGCGGATTTCATGGCTTGCTTGCCAGCATCCTCCAGACCCTCGCTTGGGTCTTCTTTCCATAGCTGAGATTCGACAAATTTCTGAGCAACATGGACCATAGTGGCACCCATGAGAGCTGGATTAGATGACTTACCATCCAAAGACCAGGCAGCTCTTGTGTCATCTGGAAGATTGTTCTGAATGTACATTGGCATTTCATGGAACTTGGAGATGGCCTGCGATATTTCGTTCGCAAGAACAACTTCGCCTATTCTGATTGCCTCTCGCAGCAATATTTCATCTTCTGTTGAAACCGCTACTTTCTTTTCTTCTAGGAAAGTTTTCGCGATGCCGACTGTAGTTCGGAGACCTTCGGTCTCAAACCCTGACCAGAAGAATGAAGCCTGCCGAAGATTTGATACTACCTGCTGCAGGCTCTTCCTCTGATGAGGATGGAAGAAATAATCTGCGTCTTTGCGCTCAGAAGTTACGGCGTTGGTAATGATCATTACAACAAATGTATTGAGCGATAATTTGTTCTGTATTGATCCATCGAGGAAAACGAGCTTCTGACTGAGTGGAGGTAGGGATACTTCAAGAAGGACATCTTCGGACCGATGCCGGATGATCATACCCTCTAAAGTCGCTCGTAGACACTCTGAGCTACCGTGGCTCTTGGGACCATGCCGAGGCTGCATTACCAGGTGTGACCAAGAAGCGTGATCATGGTCCTTGAGACGGTTGGCCCACGGCTTCGCCTTGAGGTAGAAAGTTGCAATATTCCCCAACTTTTCGATGTCTTTGCGCTCTTGCTTGTGATATAAACTTGATTCTTGACTCAGCATCTTTGAAAATGAATCCAGTGTAGCTGGATCCAGGGCATCTGAAAGAACATCGTGTGCAGGCCCCAAGGTGTTGGACAGCGACTGGCTGCGCGATCTCAATTGAGTCTCAGAGTAGTTTATCGCAACTTCAGCACCGTAAAGGCCCCTTGTAGGCGTCCCGGAAATGATCCATCGCGCATCGAGATGCAAAAAGTCAACTACAACAGTAGCATCCGTACGGGAAGAGCTTGAAGCATTTCCGAAAGTATGACCTTCATCGACAATAAGTCTCTTGAAATGAAGCTCTTTCAAAGGAGAATGATATGCCTTCTTCGCTGCATACTTTTGTCGACCTGCAGATCTTCCAGCGCGACCAACATTTCGCAAGGTCGGCTGAGAGAGATCGAGCCCTGGGCGAGCAAACTCAGCGGCGTACTCTTTCAGAAGCTCTAGGTCATCTACCTCATCAGTAGCTTCTTTATCGAATCTCTGTTTTGTAAAGAGGATGATGTCGTATTCTCCAAGCACCTCAGCCTTAGGGAGGGGCTCTGACATCGTCTTCATGACTAAAACATTCAAGCCAGAAGTGTGCTTCTTGATTTCGTGCTGCCATTGTTGTATTAAATTCGCGGGGACAACAATAATTGTGGCTGCACTAAGAAGAATCTTGCGTGGAGGTGCATTGATCGGATTTCGGGATTCACGACGTGGGATAGGGGATGGGAGCATATAATACCCAACATTCTTCCTAAGTGCCTCTCGGCAGCGCTCATACTTGAAGCATTCTCGGGCCTCTAGATTCGCTAGTTCGGTTTTCCAAGGAACTGAAATTCGTGTCAGGGTAGCTGCAGCCATGTTCATCAGAGACCCTGTCTTCTCACGAACTGGCAATGAATCGAAAGAATATTCTAATGGAATCTGCGATGTCGAGTCTTTCGTGGCCACAATCAAACCAAGACATATCAAAGTCTTGCCAAGACCCATAGTTTCCGCGCATATACCACCTCGAGCTGCTTCATATGTTCGTGGTTCCCGGAAGCAAAATCCAGCATCCACATCACAATACCAAGAATTCCCTTTCTGGTCCTTGAGATGCCGAAGTCGTGGATCCAAGTTCTGTGCCGGTTTGGATTCTCGTTGAAGCATCAATGCAGCTGAGCGGCGTTGGTAGTGGTGCATCGTCGTTTTCAATCCGTCAATCCGACTGTCCAGGATCCGGTACATGGAATCTTTTGCGTACGGATCCGTAACTAGCTCGGGATCGGGTTTCGGAGACGGAAGATTGTTAAATATCTGGAACAAGGATGGGTTTTCTTTGACATCTGTATCCAACGACGAATCCAAGTGACAGAAAGGAGTATCATCGTCCCAGGCGCCGTGCCAGGTAGTGGAGGAAATATCTAATTGAAGCAATAGCGATACTAAAGTTTTGCGAAGCGATATTACGTTGCGATCAATGACTGAGCGGCCAACATCATCAGCTAGAACATAGATTCTGATCTGACCTCGTCGTTCGTCGTTAGCTCGGAATTCTAGGCGAATCCACCCTGCGTTGAAGATACCGATGGAACTACGGAGAGGGTTAGCTAACTCACACACTCCATAACGGTGAGAAGCTTGCGTTCGCAGCACGGGTATTCCGAACAGAATATCTTGCGCTGTGTCTGTCAGATACCGCCCTCCACTAGGATTCAGCACGTCCCTCGGATGCGCAAAGGCTTGCCATTGTCCAGGATCAAGCCCAGAAAACGATTGATACCAGCAAGCTAATGGAATACTGTGGTCTGATTCTTTGATGCGTAAACATCCTAGTGCATTGGGTTAGCAAGTGTACGTTCAATATTCTGTAAGGCTTTGGGAGCGTGACGGAAATTGCAGCGGCGAGATATACATGCCAATTGGAATGTATTTGTTGATATCCAGAATAATATTATCCAAAGCCGAGATTGATAACGGTGGGCGGGCACTACTGAAGCTCGAGTCCGCCATAGTTCATCATTCCCCGACCACCATGCAGAGTATATCTAAGCAAAAGAGGGTGGCTGCTACCAAGCAAAGGCGATCATGTTGTGTGCAAAACGAACCTCGGTCAAGGTACGCAATCAAATTCCGTATTGACTGACGGCCGCAGTAGAGGTGAACTATTATGTCGTGTTTGCGAATTTCATTGCTGTTGACTAATACAGAGGAGTGTAAAAGCAAGTCGATCATCTTTATCAAAATATTGCCCCTGCCTCGCTTAAATCCCCAAGATACGCTAATGCAGGCGGATAAGACGCAGACGGGACGCCCGTGGGGCTGCATCTCTTTAACCGAAGACAGCATAACATCACCTCCCCTCCAAGTAAAGCCTCGCTGGATGCGTATCAATAGGATGCATTGCTCTACGAATTCGAGCGGAAACCCGTTCAAAAAAATAGTTATGATGGTGACCACCAACTTTGCCAATCTCCCTAGTCCTCTCATTTATTTCAACCGTCGACTTTTTTATTAAGCAGTCAGTGTATTCCAACTTGTTTTCTCCAAGCCGTTATATATACGGGAGAAAAAAAAAACCAGAAGCCACCTGAATACTCTCTCTAAGCAATATTTTGCTGTGCTCGGAGAGTTATCAAAATTCCTCCCCTTCCCAGAGCCAGACCCTGTCACAAACTGAGCCAGCTTTTGGGATAGCTACTTATGCCATTTGTCTTATGATCTTTCGACAGACCTATCACAGCCATAAGTATGATCACAACACATCATAATAAAACTTTCAGGCTAGGTCGTAAGTGTGCGCTCATGCAGTTTATTTCACTAACATTACAGCCTCTCTTTGGTTCGAGACTACTTTTTGCATCAGGTGAGCACGATTTGCGCATAACATATATACTCTTAGACGCCTAGCAATTTATCTTGCCTTAATTTCCTCTCTGTAACCGTGTTCCACCTCTCCACTCCAGATATTCTGTCAATTCCACTAGTTTTCACCGTGAAATATTGTGAGAGGCTAGAAGAAGACCCTCAAACCAGACTTCCTAGGTTGTAAGCGCAACACCGCACAGCCCATTTTTGTAAACACAAGATAGCGTGCGGTTCTGAGATCGGCTGGGTAAACTCTTTCGGGTGCTCGGGTAGATATTGACTCGAGCAAGAGATTATCACAGTTAGGCCGAGTCGACTAGTATTTCTCTAGGATACACATCATCAGGAAAGCCGATAAATAGTTCAAGACATGAACGATGCGACGTGATGTCTCGAAGATGAGCATGCGAATGGAAGAGCGAATTTTCGCATTAAATAAAGTATAGCTACGGAAGGAATGTTGAAAATGCTCAGATATTCTGTCTCCTCCTACAAATTCGTAATACATCCATCTCCCTAATCATGTCAGACCTGAAAATTATCTACCAATCCTTTATTCCTTCTTCGCCCATTACGTGAGGCTCCCCATTGGCTGCAGCTCTGACATTACTTATCTCCCATTCGAACTCCTTTAACGCCCTTATCTCACTCCCCACAAACAAGCCTCCGATCAGCCCGTCAATTGCACCAGCACTCAATCCCAAGGTGCTGAGGAGCATGAGTAAGAACGAAACAAAATTTCTTGGACTCCACCAGACAGCCACCAAGCAGCCGATGCTTATGGCTAGCGAGCCGACAAAATGCCCCAGTCGTAATCGGCGTTGGCTCTTCTCCCGAGCTCGGTACTTGTGTATCATAGCCAAGATCTCGTCGTAGACTGCGACGGGGAGGAAGGGAGTTTTATCCTCAAGTTGACCTTGGTGTTTGCGATATTCGCTGTTCGCTGGTAACCCCGAGATATTGCCGCTCTTGATCCTGGAGTTACCATCTTCAGTCCCCGGGTTGTCCTTGTCGTGAACAGATTTGGAGTGGACGAGAGTCGCCTCGACTGAGAAGTGGTCACTAAGCGAGCATTGCAGCTCTGGGTGTCGTTGCTGAAAGCCGACTTTAGCGCTCTTTACTACCCAACTACCCGCCTCTGGATTGAAGGGGTTTACACCCGTGCTTGCGAATATATAGTCCAGTCTCTTCGCTCTCGGATCCGACCGGTCTCCTGGAACTTCAATTGGAGGTCGGTTGGGACCCAACAGCTTTTGTTGTCCTTTGTTCCATCTCCATGTATTGAGTACGCTGTCACATGTAGCACCGTTCACGGCGGTATTGAACTCGGCAGAAGGAACTGGTCTTTGGCGTACTTTCTCCACTTCGTCGATTGCGGCTCCTATCGAAGAGTCTGGGTGTAGTGTGAGCCAAACATCGTGGACTGGGGAGTGCGTGCTAATCAAGCGGTGTGCGAGGGATAGGGGGATCATATTGAAGTCTCCAAGTCCAAGAACAAGATGACCTTTCTCGGCCGCCGCTCGCATCAACTTGGCAATTTCCCATGCTTGGGCTGTTCGATGGCAAATGTAGGAATCGTTGGGCTCGCGTTCGTAGGGTGCATGAAGCTAGGGGCAGTGAGCTTAAGTTCCCACAACTTACTTGTCACTTACATGTGTAGTGAACACCTCCATTATGTCCTTCAAGCCAGGTCCGAATCTTATTCTGGCACATGCGACACCCTTACCGACGAACCAATCCCCCCTGAAGAAAGCCGTAGGTCTGCCATTGAGTGGATAGCGGAACATGGAACTCTCCTCTATGGGCCATTTCGAGAGAACAACCAAGCCGCCCCCAAATATGCCACTGTGGTAAAACTTCCCGAACGGCAGGATGTGCTTCGTTTGCTGTCGGATGCTCTTGTAATCATCCTGGGCCCAGCATTCTTGCAGTCCAACGATATGCGGCACAGGGTCTGCAGACGCAATGCGTGTCCCGATTTCCAAGAGGCGTTCATTTCGAAATTTGGCCAGATACTTCAATCCCCAGCAGTTGAGTGTGATCACATTGATTTCTGAAGGCATTGTCGAATCCATCTTGCTCGCAGTCCACGTTGTGGTAGGTACATGTACCTATGATGAGGATAGAAAATAAGTTGAAAGGAGGTCGGAAAGGAGAGAGAAGTGCGCAGCGGGTTGCAAATAAGAGAGACGTATCCAAGGCATGCTCGAGGCAAGTGACGTTGAAGCCTCACCAAAGTTGCAGACGCGGCCCAAAGCCGTGAAGTCAATTCCTACTACCATATCCGAGGTTGTATCGGAGCTAAGCGATTTGTTCGCGATTTCAAATATCGGTATTATTATTTGTATGAATATATGGATTATACTACTTTTAAATTGACTCATGAAATGTCAAGGCTAATCGAACTGGAAGATGTCTTTAGTCTGGTAATCAAGCGTGGTTGGCGCAAATGTTTTTCAACTAAAAACATCCGGATTCATGACTTCTGATATTGCACGCACGCTGGCCTGTGCGGTAGGGGCCATTTCGCAAGAGTCGCGTCTCCTCGGAACGCGCGA
This sequence comes from Diplocarpon rosae, assembly GCA_032760415.1. NCBI lineage: Eukaryota > Fungi > Ascomycota > Leotiomycetes > Helotiales > Drepanopezizaceae > Diplocarpon > Diplocarpon rosae. Next base: position 502,518 of record JAUBYV010000011.1, read on the forward strand.
CACAACATGTTGCCTATTTCCAGCACCAAAATGTCGAACTTTGACTACTCAACAGCAAGCAGACCAGCTCCTCCACGAGATCATCTTCCCAAAAGACGCCGGACCTACGATGACAGCGAAATGTCGACGCCTAGATACAGCTCCCCCGATGAACTTGGAGACGATAGTCCATACCGATCCGCGATGCCGAAAACGCGGAAGGACTCGACGCAGCGTCGCAGATCGCACTCATCCGACGAGAGCACTGATGAATCAGATCATACATATCGCAAACGCACTCGAAGTCGGTCAAGCAGCGTTGGCACTCAACGTTCGTCATATTCCTATGCAGATGTGCACTCCCCGGCGGCCTACCGACCTTTGAAGCTCAATTACAGAACGAAATTTATTCTTAAAGGGCATCGAAAGGGTGTATCGCAAGTACGATTCTCGCCAGATGGACGTTGGATTGCGAGCAGTTCGGCCGATGGTACTGTTAAAGTATGGGATGCGACAAACGGGAAGCACATGCGGACTATGGAAGGTCACTTGGCAGGGATTTCCACAATAGCTTGGAGCCCAGACTCAAACACAATCGCTTCGGGCTCCGATGACAAGGCAATATGGTTATGGAACAGATCCACCGGGAAGCCATACGCTGTTCCTCTTCTTGGTCATCACAATTATGTTTACTCGCTCGCGTTCTCTCCTAAAGGTAACATGCTGGTTAGCGGGAGCTTCGATGAAGCTGTGTTTCTATGGGATCTGCGAGCCAGGAGGCAGATGAAGAGCTTACCGGCGCATTCTGATCCAGTCGGAGGGGTAGACTTTGTTAGGGACGGCACTTTGGTCTGTAGTTGCTCTACTGATGGTCTGATGTATGTAGCAAATTTCCCAGGCAACACATTTACAACTAACACACTCTCAGACGAGTATGGGACACTATGACAGGCCAATGCCTTCGAACCCTGGTACACGAAGATAACGCTCCGGTAACGACCGTTCGCTTCACACCCAATGGCCGCTACATTCTCGCATGGACTTTAGATTCCTGCGTACGTATCTGGGATTACGTCTCTGGTACCTGTAAAAAGACTTACCAGGGCCATGTCAACAATAAATTCTCGCTCGGGGGTGCGTTTGGCATTAGCGGCACAGAGGGATTTGTCGTCTCCGGCAGCGAGGATGGAAATCTGGTATTCTGGGATGTGAAGACCAAAGAAGTTATACAAAAAGTGAATGGGCACGACGGTGTGGTCTGCTGGGTCGACACCTCACCTCACCCGAATGGCCCCGTGGTCAGTGGTGGACTGGATGGAATTGTAAGGATATGGGTTGATGTAAACGAGGACGACGAGGAAATTGATCGTATTGAGGGCCTGGAGCTTGGGCAAGAGGATTGCACAAGTCTCATGCTACCAGAGGACGATAAAGAATCCAATGATACCCCGAGGAATGATAGACAGAGTCCTACTGGCGATGTACCTCCAGCTCTGATGTACGAGGATTAAGTAACGAATTTAAATGTTTGGCACCAAGACCCTTAAAAGTACCAAGCCTTGAATGTGCCACTATCTAGGATGGCGCTGAAAAAGCTATCAAGAAGTTTAGCGCAAGGCGCACGTATTGCCTTCTTACAAGTCCACAGCTGCACTCCTTGCACTCCATTTGTTTTCTATTCTTTAGTTTCCTTTAAACTCGCAATGACGTCCTCGTTTTCTATGTTACCAACCTAGGCAACATTTTCAATCTCGACTTATGTTTAGAGGTTGCTGCATTGCATTATACTCTATTTTTGTCCTTGTGAGGTGAGATACGCTCCGACTTCCCAACCTTCAGCAACAAGTCGCAAAATTGTTACTGTCAGGTTTCCGTCAAAGTTGGGCCTGGGGATCTTAAAGCATATAGAGATGCTGGTGGCCATCGCACGTGACAACTAGGCTAAGTGTTTTGTGTTTTTAAAGTTTCTTGGAAAAACAACTATGCCATGAGTTTGCTCCAATGTCCAATGGATGTTGTTTCTTCTTTGCCTGCTGTCTCAGCTTTGTACCCCTTTCTTTTCTATTCTATGAACTGCGTTGGTAAGTAATCCTTAATGAAGATTATGCTGTGTAGAAAGCTGAGTCTGTAGCTTGTTGATTCAACTTATCACATTGGCTACATCAGCCTACATGTTGATGACTTATTGTTTTGGTAGGAGATTGAAATCTGCTGTTTACCCACATGATGTTTCTTGAGGGCAGATGGAGGCTCTGTTATTTCGTGATCACTAGCGGGTGCACCTGCAATCACTGGGTGAGCTTGGAGGCTCCGCACAATGGACTTCATTCAGGCCAGTCTTGGAAGTACTCGACACTGGGAGGGGATTCTCGGAAGAACTTAGACCCTAGGCGGTTTCGAAAACTCGAGGATGGGCTTGAAATGGCTGCTCTCGTTGGTTGGACCTTTAGACTGATATATCTCTAAGAAACACTGGGTTCTCGGTCGGGTACTTGGCTTTGGATCTGAATTCAAGAATTCGATTTGTTAATAGATTTCGGATTCTCCGCTTTAAGCCTCATTTTGTGACCATGCGAAGAGCTGTTATAGGGCTTGGAAGCTTTTTCTCTTTCATTTTATTTCCTCCTCTTGTTCTTTCTCCTTTCATTGTTTTCTTTGGATATATGGTATATATCGTGTCTTTTATTTTCTAGAGTAGATTTTACGGTGTTGGTACTGGACTATTTCAGCAGATTACAAGGTTGCGCGATGAATCTGGCTCAGGTTACAATCCAAACCATATAATTACTGTTCTCGGGCAAATGACTGGACTCAATGTGGCTGTTGATAAATTACTAAACCTGCACTGACTCGTGAAGGCAATCATTGCCGGACACGTCTATTTAGCCATTCATGAAGGCATATGTATCATGTTCAAGGGGAGTGAGAAACAGCTCTTGAGCAATCAAAACCATTCATATCTGACTAGTAGGTCTTTCTTATCTGCCCCAGGTTTAGAAGAGTGCTATTTGAAATGAAAAGAGCTTTATTAAAGTGTCAAGTCTTGAGCACATTGCACAATATTTATAGTAGTTGCATATACATGGCATTATCTGTGGCTTTTGCCAAAGCAAATTGTTTCTTAACATCATTTATCGACCTACTGATGCTAGAACTAGTTCTAGGCTTACAGTCTTGTCACTTTGCTAGATTCTCTGGGAGTCTGCTTTACCAAGTTGTTTTAGGGGCTGACTATTAAGGAGACCATGGTGATACAAAGGAGGCATTATTTTCCATCACAGCATGAATTGATGTTGCGAAGAAAAGTTTTATGGCTTCACAGCCGATTGGTCGATTTGTGGAGTTTGGCTAAGGTACACATGAAAGTGTCAATAACAAGAAGAGAAGCTGCGTGCAAGTTTATTCACGTTTTATTTTTCGTATAGGGCCAAGTGTGGAGTGTCAACATTCAGACCCTAATCTTGATTCAATCAAGCTGCGAAAAGAAGCCCTGCTTTGGGAAAGCTTTAAGAGTGGGATGATTACCTTGCTCTTTTAATTTATCAATATTTCTTTAGGAGGCCTTCACTTCATACGGAGACAATAACTCGGCCTGGGATGGAATAGTATAAGCAACCAAATTTTAGGATATCTTGTTTATTATCTTCTGGTGATTTATTTGCCATGAAAAATGATTCTCCTTCTTCATCAGACTCACTTATGCGTATTGAGCGTTATCATAAATTGCAGGTATTGCAAGAGTCTCTCTGGCTATAGTTGCCTGTTCCTGGAGGAATTGATAGAACATTTCGAATTGTGTTGGCACATCCCATAATACCATCTTAAAAAGAGAAAAGATGAGATAATATTTAGGGTTGCAAGATGTTGTAGGCCAGCAGCCGAAAAAAATAACGCCACCTATCAACCAACATACTTTCGTAGCAAACGCTGAATGCACAACTGCCGTCAACAGATATAGTGCCGCAAAAAGACAAAGAGATGCAACAGTAGCTGATGGCAATGAGAATTGGTAGAAATTTTAGCCAGCCTCCAGAAGAGAAGCAAGATCTCTAATTTGCACTTGCATGTGAGGGCTGAGTTTGTGCAATAATGGTTTCAACCAGTCGTCTAAGCCATAATTATCCATCATCCCTCTGTTCTTCAGACTCTATTCTTCAGAGCAGAGGCACCGCAATCGAAACTTCGAGTGATAGCATCTTGTAGGTTTTTAATGATGGAGTAAATAGGTAGTCCATTACTATGGAATAGAAAATATATCCATACTGCTTGCTGTCAGAAAAGGTAAGGGTTACAACAGGAGTTAGGCATATAAGAAATCACTGATTTGAGATTTTCCAAGAAAATTTATAGTACCAGAAACTTGCCTGTCCTAAACAGATCATCCCACCTGTAAACGCGCCGGATGTCCAACATACTCTCTTGTAATGGGCGCTGATAGTGATAAGCTGATTAATATGTTTGCGCAGTACATCAAAATAAAAAGGAAGTTCTTCAAAGTTGTCTATATATAATGCAGTAAATGCGCAAGATCAAGAAAAAGTTTCTTCCTGCATCAGTAATGAAAGTACTCTGGACTATAAAAAGATACTCATGTATGCAATCAATTGTCCCTATTGAAACTTCAAGTATCTGCAATTGTCCTACTTAAAAAACAATTATCTGGAAGTGGCTGCAGAGAAATAGCATCAATTGTGTGCACTTGCTGAATATGCTTTATTGCCACCCGTACAGCTCAAATGCTCTTTCTTGTCTGCTCTATGTCCTCTGCATGTTCTGCACAATTACTGATAGCATCCTTCTTTGTGATATCTCGGCTAACAGCCCCACTGGCTGTTGATTTCTTCGCCTATGCCAGATCTTCTTGCGCCTGCAAGAAATCCAGATTCGCTTTGCGTGAAAGATATGGCTGGCTCTTCGCGAGACTCCATGCTGTCTTCTGAGTTTCTCTAGACTTGATTGCAGACTTTGGGTGAATAAGAGCCTAGGCTATGCTTTTTAGACCTTGAAAAACAGAAACTGCCTCTCCTGGAATGTCAGATTCTCCTATCTGTGGCCTGTTGAGAAACTTGGCCGGATTGAAGGCTGGGCTTTCGTGGGCTCTTCCAAAGCTTTTCCGTAGAAGATATAATTGTTGTCATCGGAAAAAGATCCGACATGCGGGAAATGTTTAGTCTTCGAATTTGCCTTCGTATATTTCTTCCTGTCGACTCAATCGGAGAAGGATTCGGGGAGGTTGTCGCTAGGCCCTATGTTCGATGTGCAAACATTGAGCTTAGTCCAGTATCAGGATCATAGGCCTGTTTAATATTCATGTGCTCTGATGTGGTATTGTTATACATAGTGATAATCTCGAAAAATCTCTATGTTGGTGACAAGTTGACAAGAAAACCTTGTCATGGGCTGTCATTGAATCCGAACCTGACAAGGCTTGACGGCGGGTGAGGTATGAAGTCTAGCTCGCAATGATGCTGTGGCGCCGACCCCGCGAGCTGTGGCTGAGACTCTCAAGCCTCGAAGCGCGGAAGCATTTGTTCTTGGTTAATACCATCGTCTGTTTTCCAATATCATATTCCTGTACCTGTCTCCGCCTTCATGAGACTATCATGTCTTCATATCAAGAATGTCATCCGGTTCAAGCCGCAATACATCCAGCGGCGAAGCCTGTTGACTCTTGCAATCGAAGTCAGTCCCATCCCGTACTCAGGGACCAGTGCTGACCGCCCCCCACGCAGACCTCATGCGATGATACCAGCGTCGCCCTGCTAGAGAAGCAAGAAAAAAACTCTGCGAAGCTCTATTTCCACGAGAAAATCACGTCCGACAACCGCGCATATGGAGGCATACATCCTATCGCAGCACACGAGTCTCACCAAAAGAACCTATCCACACTCGTTAACCGGGCTCTGCAAAAGCTCCCTGACTGCGCAAAGACAGACAAAATACATCATAGAATAGTGGTAGATGCGACTCTCCGAAGGAAGCCCGATTTCATCACCGTGACGAGAGGGCCTGGTATGCGAGCAAGCTTGGTAACAGGCATTGATACCGCCAAAGGACTAGCAGTCGCGTGGCAGATCCCGCTCTTGGGTGTCAACCATATGCAAGCGCATGCCTTGACACCTCGACTTGTGTCAGCCCTAGAAAGCAGAGATCAAGATCCATCATTCCCATTTCTTACTCTGTTGGTATCTGGAGGACACACTATGCTGGTACTTTCTGAACATCTCTGCGCCCACAAAACCTTAGCGAACACAACTGATATGGCTATTGGAGACATGATTGATAAGTGCGCCCGCGATATATTACCTCGATCATACCTCAACGGTGCTGTAGATGTCATGTACGGTCAGCTGCTTGAGTCCTTTACTTTCCCGGACTCTCCGCCAGATTATAACTATGTCCCGCCAAAGTCCTTTAACAGTCCGAGACTTGCTAAAGACTATGGCTATGATTGGGCTTTCAACCCACCGTATTCGGCCCCTGGGCCAGAAGGCTCAAAAAAATACGCAAACGCATTCACATACTCTGGAATTGGCAGTCAGACAAGTCACATGACAAAACAAGACCCTGGAATGGATGAATCAGAACGTCGGGTTCTCGCCAGGCTTGCCATGGAAGTAGCATTTGAGCATCTTGCTTCTCGAGTCCTCTTTGCTTTAGAACGCCCCGAGATGAAAAACATAAAAGCCCTAGTGGTTTCAGGAGGTGTTGCGAGCAATCAGTTTCTGAAAGCTATCCTCAGGGTGATTTTGGATGCCAATGGGTATGGAGATATCAGAATAATATTCCCACCACCGAATTTTTGTACAGATAACGCAGCGATGATTGCTTGGACTGGGATAGAGATGTACGAGAGAGGTTGGAGAACGAATCTTCAAGCACGAGCCCTCAGAAAATGGGCTCTTGATCCCTGCGCCGAGGATGGGGGGATTTGTGATGTGGATGGGTGGGACTTTGATATTTGAGAAATTGCGACTAATATTTGATAAGTGATAGTTGCTCTTCCCCGTTTGTCCGTTATTTCCCATCACAGAAGTTGCTTGAATGGAGGCCATTCGCTACTCTAGTCAAGGTGTATTTGGATACTCATGTTTTAATGCTACGGATGATGGGAGTAGTCATTTCACTGCAAAACTTACAAGTGATAGAGATACTACAACATGATCGTATGCAAAATTCATGTTTTTAAGTAGAGAACTGCCAATTGACATTGCACCAAGCTGCCTGAGAACATGCAGGACATATTTTGTTGTTCTTTATCAACTTTCAATAGTCCTTGGCTTAATATCAAAACAGCCATTCACATCCTAGCTTCGTTTTATTCCCAGTAATAAGGTATTGCTAGCGATTGAGAATACTGTATTCTGCGTGTCCTCGTATATGGATGGGAAAGCATTATAACAGTTTAGCCCATGCCTTAAAGGGCGGTTGTGAGACAGAATAAATCCAAGGTACCCTCGCGTGGTGATAGAAGCATATTCATTTTAGGTAGCTCCCAGGGGAAGCCTCTATATATGGCTCTCCCATCGTAGCTCAAAGTTGATTACATGTAAGTTGTCAGGTGACTAGAATGTGACCTGACCAAAACCTCAATCCGTACGACAGCGGTACTGGAGTGGCAGCAGACGTCATGGAATAGGTGGCAGCTGTACGTGCTAATTGGGAGTGAGAACAAACTGATATAGAATTCCCAGGAAACGTACGTGTAAGTGGCGTAGAGATAAGTGTTGTACTTCCGTCAAAAAGATGTTGTTATGTATCACGTGACCTGAAATCCACAAGGTCCATGCATGGAGCTTGGTCCACATCTTGTATTGACAACAACCTGACTTACTCTCTGGCAATCACTATCTTCAATTCGCTGGCCGCAATACATGTATCTCACCAGTGGTTGCAAGCTCTTCAAATCAAACACTAACGGACATTCTAATTATAGCATTATACACAAAAGATAACGCATATGTGACCTCAGCAGTCAGCAGCATGAAGGTAGGCAGCCTCGGCACTAGTTTATTTCCAACCATCACCCGTAGTTTGTTCGTTTTACTCACCTGGCTTGACGGCTGAAAGATGACGGATGGGGTCAGATGAATCTTGACACAGCTTTCGTACACAGCCTCATTTCTTCGTAAGGCTGTCATTGTCGCACTGCGTTCAATTATACCTCGGTCAACAAGGCAGTCTGGCAGGTATATATTGTCCTCATCCCTAGGCAGTACTCGAAGAGAATCTGTGTGCTCACAGGACCAATTTTAGACCATCGTCCAAAAAGATTCTTGGGCTTTAGAACGCGACATCATTAAACGCTGGAGGAGCTTTGTTCTTCAATAAAAACATTAACGTCAACCTTCACTATGGATCTCAATCATAACCAACCCTCCGATGAGAAGGATTCGTTACTATCGCCTTCACACACTATCTCCAATGCCCCAGCTTACGCTCCCTTCCGCACAACATTTGCCTCCCTTTCTTTACACCGCAGCGACCGCATCCGGCTGCTTTCCTTTTCCCAATCCGAAATCGACGGAGTTCGATCCGCAATCCGATCCTCTTACCAAAAAGGCATTCAGAACGAACAAAGGTACGGAGGTTCACACGAGTTCAAATTGTACGGAAACCCGTGGTACGGACAGGGCTCTGATGCAATATCTGCACGAGTCGTGATGCGGCAGATCCTGGGCTATCTATTTTCGGTAGGATGGGTCTTGCATGCCAGTACAGATGTAAGCAAAAAGCAGATGGACAAGGACACACTGTTCTTCCGGAAACAGCAGCAGGCTCCTCCGCCCAGCGAGTGGATCGCCATCTCATTCAACAGAAGCGACCGCCTGCGCTTGATAGGCGCAGATGGGCAGTTGATCGCAGCATTTAAGGACATGTTGTCATGTATGCGACTCCTTCAGACAGAAATCGGTTGGAAGGATCGAAGTTTGGGCGCGTGGGAGTTCAAGATCAACGGGTACCCGTGGTGGGCCACGGGTGAGGAGACAATGAGCACGCGGATGCTGCTTATGAAGATGCTGGAGTGTCTGGAGGGGCTCGGATGGAGTCTTTACGCGAGTTTGGATCAGAATACGGGGACCGGTGACTCGAATGCTAGTGAGACCGATACTTGGTATTGCGTTAGAGAGAAGGGATGGGTCCCTGGGAGTGCCGTGTTTCATCGATGAGGGTGGTTGAGAGGCCTGTCCGGACATCTTGAAGAAGAACCTGCGTAACTCCAAGTGAAAGTTTGGGCTTTTTATATGATAAATACATAAGCGTTTTCAAGATCGGACATTCTTTTGCATAGTTTGTTCTCTACTTCCGTTTCCCGTCGCACTGAAGGAAGGAATTTTAACCTTCACTAGAAGATTGTGACGTATGAGACACCGAACTTACGATATCTCGTCAACAAGGTGGTCATACTTCGTTGTCGCTTGATAAGGGGGCTTCGCTCCGCAAACCCGTGCAAACAAAACCTGGCGTTCCGGAGACAGATATCCGAATCGTCGAAGCTAAATGCAACGTCACCCCGCCCCTGTAGCTGCTACCGCTCTCAAACTGGCCTACAATTCTATCGTAATAGATTATCTCTACAACCTTTTCTTCTCTTTAGCCGGATTGACCCTGCAAAATCGCATTAGTGGGACGCCACTTCGCGAAGTATGAGCCACAAGAGAAACTTCAACGCTATTTTTTTTCTACTTCCGTTTCTCATAGGGGCTGTTGAGCACCACCCATGACGGGAGGATAAAATTACTTCTGCGGATCGAGTCTGAGTAGAGAATCCTTGGAATGATTTTGTGGAAAATATGAGGTTCCAATTTTAATACTCGCTTCTCAATTCTCTTGCCAAGGTCGCTGAAAATCTCTTTCTCAAACGAACCTTTGAGATCTGCTTGATGAACAATTAACAAGTCCTACCCCGCTCCAGAATGTTCATACCAAGTGCTAATTCTTTTCAACACCATATCATCCCTCAGGTCTACGTCTCCAGGCCTAGCAATGATTTTTTTCGACATCCCGGTCGGAATTCCTGCCAAGAGTGGTTTCCCAGAAGTGCTCCCAGTTCCTGAAGTTAAGAAGAATAGTAACGAGGAGATGGACCGAGTGAATTTTGGTAGTAATATCTTTGTTAAAGATCTGGAAAGCGATATCGAGTTCCAGCGCAAGGAGCAGTAAGAGTTGAAATTAAACAGACATATAGGCACTAGCACTACTCCCTCTTTTGTGATCTTGGGTTAGGCTAGTGAATCAATCCCTTTGTGCCAAATTTTGCTTCATTTAATAAGAGTTTTTGGGGTGCTTCTATAATGCAAATTTAAGTGCAGCATCGATCTAAGTATAAAATCTGGGTCTAGTGCTGGGAACTTGTCACCATCTGATGTGGGAAAATTATCTCTGAACCTTATGGGCAGTTATGTCTTTCTAACTATTTCAACGATAAGCTATGCTTATTGACCTGCATTAAAAGTAGCTTTTCAAACAACGTTGATCTGACACGCCTCTATATTTTAAAATGAGGCTTGTTGATAGAACCTGGGCCAGAAAAATATCGGAATACACTTAGTCATAATTGTTATAAATGTATTTTTTGAAATTTTTCAAAAGAGAAAAATATAACTAGTCATAAGATATTTATCTTATACTGATCTTTTAATAGTTTCATTGATATCTGATTCCACTAATAATCACAAATGTAATTTGAGATCTATATTAGCATATAGATAAATTTAATTCTTTCAAGTAAGCTCAGCTATTTTAAAAGCCTAATAAAGAGGGGTTGATAAGCTTAAGTACAATATCATCTTTCTAAATCAATGAGTTTACCATCTTGCTTACATAGCATATAAGGATAGTAACAAAAGTGAAAAGATAAGTTTAATAGCTAAGCTTTTGGATGATATATTATTCACTAATATCTCTTATATTAATCAACAAAGAGCTTAGATAAGCGATAAATAGTATTTCATTTTGGAGTTCCTACCTCTAATCTGACCAGCTGAGCGAAGATTAGACCTTCAACTAGTAGATAATTGATTATTTGCAAGAAGGATATGCTTTCTGTTTACTCGGCCTCATCCATTTATCCAATTGACAAGTGATAAAGAACATAAGAAGACTTTAGAAGATCATAGAATCCATAGATTGATTAAGAAAGATTATAATTAGCAGAAATCTATCTACACCTTTTGTTTTAGTTACAAGCACAATTAATACTATAAAAATTCCAAGCTCGTCTTAATAAGGACCAAGTGCTCTGTCAATTTGAGCAGGACGCTATATCTTCCAAATGTCATCAATAAATTATCTGGTAATGTCATAGGAAGCAGCACTTGCAGGTGTTGGCCATGTCCCTATGGAATCAGATCTAGCGTTCGGTTGATCATAATCCTAGAAGGCTGCCTTAATCTGGCTTGCCATAAGAGCTAGCTGTAACTCCTATAACTATTAGAGGGTCAGCTGCAGCATTTGATTCTCCTGCTGCAGTGTCTATAACAACTATCCACCCTGAGAAGCATCTATTCTTAGTATCTCTTCTGTCTCTGATATTTGTAGAGGATCTAAGCTTAGCGGCATGAGTTGTCAGATAGTTGGGTTTTTAAGGAGGTCAATTCTTAAGTTAGGCTTAGGAATAACTTAGGAGCTAGGGGAAGGCTTGCAATTAGTTTATCTTTCTAGATTGAGATTAAAGTCATAGGAGGGGTTCTAGCACATATACATCTGCTAGTTGTGCAAATTCTAGTCCACTTTAGCGTAAGGCAGATTTATCAATTATCTATTCAGAAGGGAAGTTCTTCATCATCCGTAGTTGCTCAATATCTATTAATCATAAAGTTGCTTATAATGTTGAATAGAAGTATCTGCAGCCTATTGGGGGTAGACTAAGAACCAGCAGAAGATAGTCGGCAATAAAATTATCGCAAATACAAAGGAAGCATTTGATCTCCAAAGACCACTTATAGCCTATGTTCGTATATTGATATAAGTAATAGGCAAAGAAGACAAAACTTATATGCTCCAGATCTACGCTAAGATCCGTATAGGGATTCTGCGCATAGGGGCTCTGCAGCCTAATGTATAATATTATCGCTTTTCGGCACTTGTAAGAGGAAAGTCAAAGGAAGGTAGGGATTCAATGTTTAGGTTCCAAGAAGCTCTAATAGTATAGCCTAGACTCTTATAATTGCTACCATTGTCACAGGAGGCGTGCGGCCAGTAATAGCAGTGTAAAAGGATACATTCTATGTAATAGCTCTGGTTACTACTTAGTAGCATCATTGGAAGGTGGTTGCTTCCTTCATATGATGCTATGGCTATAGTAGCAGAAGGTGCCTGTCATCGTTTAGTGCGCCACTTAAGTGCAGCATATGATAGGTCAATATTTCTTTTTGTATCTTCTAAATGTGAAGCTTCAGCTTTCTTCAAAGTTTTCAAGAACACTACAAGGTACAGCCTGAATCTCTCGATAAATCAGAAAATAAGAAACTTTAGCTATGCGCAGTCCTATTCTTAAAGTCTCTAGTATAGTAGCTACAGATCTCACCTGCACCAAGCTTACATTCGGCGTCCGAACAAGAAAACAAAAGTAGAACAGTTGCAATTGATCTGAGCTTTGATGTACTCATCGTTTTATCCGATAGGAAGCGTCACGTATGGCAGTTGCAGGACTATCAATTGGAGCCGACAGTCTGTGAAAGGTGACACATCTTACTTCTACGACACTCCTCACAGAAGAAAATAAATTTTTTTACCTTCCACCACGTCAGTTTAGTTCTGGAAGCATTTCAAGTGAGACGGAAGCCACGAGACTCTGAAACTTCCGAGCCGGTAAGTGGAGATGCGTGTATCAAGGCAACCAATTTCACTGTAGGAGATATTTAAGAGGAAAAGGGGGGCAACGTGATATAAGCGATGTTTTTTTGTAGGGCGAGGAGATACCTCAAATTTGAGAAGCACAATAAACCACGGACCTATTAAAGTGACTAAGAAACTATTTGCATATCTTATCATGCTATCAAAGAAAATAAGGAGGGTTGAACTACTTATCACTCTTCAGATATCTACAATCTGACACTTCACTTTCTAGAGAGTGTTCAACGCTAAAGTAGTGCCTCACATAACCTCTCTGAAGAGCACTTCCTTCATCCGCTTCAAGTAAATCTATCTTTATCTTCATCACCATCGAAACATAGTATCGCTGTAAGTACGACTCAGCGAAACGAAATGGCGTGCTCAAACGACTTAAGGCTCAGCAGTTTAAGCCCTTGCCAGCGCATGGGGCGACTGATCGCCAAAATTGCCAACACTGAGAAAGCTATCCCAGCGCTTATCAAACTCCGCAGTGAGGTCGAGAGTACGCGAGCTACCCAGTCAGCACTATGTGCGCGGGTCTTGATGGGAGATATAATGCATAGGACCAACGGAGCTGTTGATCCAGTTTCAAGGGAGCAGAGGCACAGAGACAAGTTGGCATATCATGACGTTGTCGACACTATTGGAACATTTGAGGCCAGCTTCAACTTTCTTACAAGAAGCCTACTGCCATACTACGTCGATATAATCGATGAAAACACACAGATGAAATTCGACTTGGCGACTGAAAAACCAACGGTCCAAGAGAAAGACAGAGAACTTGAAGATTTCTTAGCGGTCCGGCAGAACTTACAACTAGATATCTATGCCCTTGGTATGCGAAAAGATGCTATAACAAAGACGAATAATTCAAAGTCAAAGTCTCAAACCATCGATCTGATGATTGATAGCTTCAACTTTGAAGAGGAGGAAGGAGAATATGCAAACTCAGCTAAAAGTAATCAGAGCCGGAAGCTACTCGAATCAAGAAATATCATCAAGGAGTTACGATCCAAAGCCAATATCCTCGAGAACGCTCAACAGATCACCGACACTGCATTAGGCGACGCCCGAAAGCAGCAGCTACAGTTCAAGAATGAATATGAGCTTGTAGTTGCGGGACGGGACAAGGAGTGCCAGCGTGCTCGGGAGTGGCAGAAAAAATTGGACGAAGAAATTCGGCAGATTGTTGATTTGAAGGCAGAATTGGACGGCACGACTAGAGATCTCAACTACTTCAAAGTCAGGACAAACCTGCTAAGAGATGATAAAGCTGCCCTGAGAGAAAGGCTCGATGCGCTTCAAGTAGAAAACGAGCATTTAGAGAAAAAATTACGCCAGAATGACTCGGAGACTAGTCGAGGTGCCCAAGCTACTTGCACTACTAAAATGGTCGATACGCCCACGCCAGCCGAGGTCTTAGGTTTGAGAGCGGCTAGAAAACAGACGCAACGGGAAGCAGCTGCATTTAAAGACCGCATTCGACAGCTAGAAGATAAGGTCAGAGTATCAGAGATATTGGGAGCCCGATCTGTGACCAAGCACAAGAACTACAAGGAAAGCCGGCAACAGTGGAGAAATTACGCTAAGAGACTACGGACCGAGCTGGGAGACAGCAAGCAGGAGCTAGTCACGATTGTCGCCGATAAAGAAAAACTATCCAAGGCGTACAAGAAGCTCAGAAGAACATTGAAAGAATTCCTATCCTCCATCGTGATGGAAGATCTAGGTGAAGAAGGAATTGCCGAGGCGGGTGCTGCACCAGAACAGGCTGATGTTGATATTACGAGAAGAATAGTTGAAGTCAGAAAGGTGCAGCTGCTTAATCTTTTGTTATTCTTGAAGACTAACAGAATAATATAGCATTTCCGAAACTACCCTCGTCGATTAGCGAAAAAAGGGAAGCAAAGTGCACCTTCGAGTTAAAATCAAAGAGTCCGGCAGAAAAAAATTAGACTTATGACTTGAGAATTTCTCTCTTCAGCGAAAATGGCTTTTTGCGGATTCTTACATCTCACCTGTTTATAGATTTTTAGGTAGTCCAAAAATCAATGGTAAACTGCGCACAGCTTCAAGCGATTGAGATGGAGATGTAGGAGCTGTATGATTAAATTACAACACAAGTTGCCCTAGAATTGAAAATGAATGAGCTTTAATCAAGTAGAGTCTGCTTATTTCTGTGTTGGGTCTTTTGGATAGCAAATATTGCTGTATTTTCTCTAAGTTAACTTGAGTGCTGGCATCTGTCTAAATGTATTCTCTTGGGAGTTCTGTTAGGCCTAGATTCAAGATAATAAAACTTTGGAGTAAAGAAAGCTGATATGTGAAAGTCGAAACTTATTAGTATGTCGTAAGGTGTATATTATCAGGCCACATTTAGCTCTGTTTGAAGTTTTGGTTGCACATAAGCAAGCATCAAAGAAGCTAGTAATTTCTTAAACAGCTCTAAAACTTCGAATATTTAGCATAATAATCTAGACTTTGGCCATATTCTCTGCCTTTGGACTTGATTCAATCCTGCGATGTGTTTCCATCTGTTTAGTTAGGTTTATAGCATTGTTGCAAAAGGGTGGGTTGCATTGGAAAGGGGCGCAATCCAATAAATATGGATACATAGGAGACAGAACATCATAGCGTACTATTCTAATGATCTGATAGTCAATATAGTTGAGAAAACCTGAGTAATAGGTAGTGTTAACTTGATCCAGTCACGTGTACCGGTAGCACTATTAACCGATTTGGCAGAAAGTCAACATTGATGTGCGACCGCGTTCAATCAAAAAGTCGACCCTCCAACCTTGTAATAATGCAAGACAACGCCACTATAGACCCCGGTATCTTAACTTCGGAGCGCAGAGCCTGGCTTCTGAGCGATGAGGTGAAGACCCTTCAGTCACAGCTTCTTCAATTCTTCCGGGATGTTCGACATATGGAAGTAGTTTATCCAGGTCTGGACTTGACCAAATATCTCCTTCGATCCGAGGATGAGTTGCATAGCCACATTAATGCGATACAAACGCCCATCTGTATGAGAGAGATTAACCCGGCTGGCTACCCTCAATACTGCGCTGAAGGTAAGACCCCCTCACTCCCGAGCCACTTTGCGTGCCTTACATAGTTTCATTTGAGTGTAGCGCTAATTTTCACATGAGCACACAGGTCAATAGATTGAAGAGGATCAAAGATTCGACCATGTCACTACCACACTGAGAACATTCACCAAAGCATTTAAAGATGGACTTGTACAATTACAAACAGACCCTGTCGAGCTTCTCAATAAGCGCAGCCAGAACGCGTCACTGTGCCGAAAACTTCATGAAGTAAAGCTACAAAATAATTACGTGGTATCTGAGCTTGACACAGCGAAGAAGAAGATCCTCAGCCAGACTGATAGCTTAATAGAAAACCGCAAGTGGTATGCGGACCTTCTTGCGAGTGCCAAAGAGAAAGAGAAGATGGAGAAGGCTGCAACTTCTGTACTTTTGCAGAAAGTAGAAGATTTAAAAGATAAGATCTCCCGGGTTTCTCGGGACAACGAGAAGCTGAGGGCCAAGGTGGAAGTTCTACGAATTCAGCAATTAGAAAAGGGGTTGCAACTCAAGAATATTCAAGAGGAGATCACCAATACAGTTGAGAAGCAGGGGATGGAAATCGAAAAGCTTGAGGCGGAGGCTATTGTAGCAAAGACTACCATCGACACCCAGAAAGCTCAGATTAAGACCTTGGAGGAAAATAGATCTCGGATGCTTGTGAGACACTTCGCGCTCAAAAACATTCATGCCAGTCACATTCAGGAGAGCCGGAAGAAGGTTGAATTTCTACAGAAGTCCCTCAACGAGTGTCAAGATACTGTTCAGGTGATGATCTTCGAGAACGAGAATACAAAAAAGAGATTGGCGGATGTGCAGGGCTCGATCGCTTCATTTGCAGGGTTCCACGGATTTACCAGTCCAGATGTTTCGCAATCCTTGGAATCACCACAAGCTCGTCAAGAAAATATCTCAGAAAACGAAAGCTCGGCCTCTGGCTTAACATCTGATCTTACGCCGAGAGCGGTATTCGGCTTCTCACACAACTCTCTGGTCAACAACGATAATAACCTTACTGAAGACCTTCGAGATCCTTTCTTCCCTCAGCCAAGCAGGGTCTTATCATCTCACAGTTCTCTAAATGATATTAATAATGATGTGGAAAGTGGGGGCAGCAGAGACTTTCAAAGCAGAAATATGGTTGAGGCTGGTATCTCGCGCGGTAGAGCCCAATCCTTGAGCTTCAACAGAAGTAACGACTGGGCTCGGCCAAATCTCTCTCTCCGTCAGGCTAGCGATGATAAAAATACTCCAGACGGATTTTATAGAGTAAATGCAGTCTGTTTACCCCAGTCTTTACTTTACGTTTCAACGTACTAACAGATTCATAGCATTTTAAGAGATACCCTCGGTCCTTGCGGCGAGCTTAGATCTTGCATCTGGAAACTTGGACTATTTTCTTGCATAGAAAGTCATGTGTAAAAATTCCCAAAAGATTTTACTTTCATGACTATGTTAGAGTATTATTTTGGGGTAGTCTAGGTGGATATAAGCAACTATCCGCCAGTGTTAAAGATCTTAAATCTACCGCTTTCTGGAAGATACAGCATACTGTGATGGGATAATTCTCTAGTACATGAACTGGAAGCTATAATGCCTGTTCTCAATGATGGTACAGTGAATTGCTTTCCAAGAAAATCTAGCTGCGTATCGTTCGTCCTTCAGCCACATTATTGTTGGAAATGGGTGCCGAAAAGCCTCTTGCTCGAATCGAGAAGTCGAAGTAGGGCAGAAGCTCTGAAGCTTACCAAGTCTTCTCATTCGCTTGTATTATCGACTCCATAGCCTTCATATCTTCGCCGAAGTATTACCCACGCTGGTATGGCTTAGAGAGTTTATACTTGGGATCGGTTGCCTTTATGAACACAGATCTGCTCCCTGACGCAGTGTTTAAAATACAGCAGAATAATAATCTTCTACCTAGTCCGCCATGTAAATAGTTGGTTTGCCACCTCAAGAAGTCTGTAGATGCGAATGCAGCCTGCGCTTCCCTGGCGACGCAGAATGTGGAGATGTTGAGGGTAGGGAAAGAGACCGTGCTCTTATCAATCACGACCAGAAACCAGACATTATTCGAGCTGCAAGTTTCAATAAAGATTGTAGGAAGAAATGATGTACGACTAGTAAGCCCTTGGGTCCGCTCATGCAGGACCGACCTCCTTCGTCAGGATCCTTTAATCTAGAAATCAAACAAATCAAATGCGTTCGACGGCAGATTCATGCAAAGAATTTATGTGATCTTCACGTAGATCTGCCACGCTAAGAGAATCCAAGGACTGGTGAGAAGGGCAGTCGATGATGGTAAATTTACGATTGTGGGAGCTACAATGCGGGGGGTATACTAATACTACCCCATCACTATGCGCTGACTGCTATAGCAGAAGAAACGAGAGATGAGATGGCCCGAGATCCATGTTTGAGACGATATGCAAAAGAAATCGTATGGCATTTGAAGTTATGTCGTCGAATCTGTGTAGTGCTAGTGCGCCGGTGGTATTGCTGTTTCGGAGTCTGAGTTGAGTTGGACGTGCTATGGGGCGTACGTCAGATAAATCATGAGTTATGGCTCATGGATGATAATAGTTGTTGGCAGATGTTTATTTGCAATAAATGGACACATATCAGACAAATATACATCAGTCTTCCGAGCTCGCTCTCGCACCGCTTGGATACTTCACACGTCTGAATCACGTGACTTGGTCCTAGCCCCACATTCTTTGTTGATTTTGAAAAGGGGCTCGGTAACGCACTCGGCGCCTTGATTTCGCAAAACACACGACGGGCCGAAAAGTATTGATGCAGCAAAGCGACATATTTTCGCTGAGTATAGAAATTTAAGCTCAGTCAGATAGGAGCCCTTTAATTGCAAATGATCTGACCGTAAAGCAGGTACCCCTCCTGCTCCACATTCCCAGATACGTGACGAGCATTTATGACGCGCCTCAAACTATCTCTCTGCTCAATTTCACCAAATGATCGCTTTTGAGAGGCATATCTTAGATAAAATCAATCCTTTCCCAAGTCCGCCATCCCGTCTTGAAAATACGCCTCTTCATCTTATACCTGGATAGACTGTCTTTCAAATCTTTAACATCGTTTGTCAACTAGTTGTTCTCTCTCTTCAATGGATGAGGTCTCAATCATG
Organism: Diplocarpon rosae; assembly: GCA_032760415.1. Lineage (NCBI taxonomy): Eukaryota > Fungi > Ascomycota > Leotiomycetes > Helotiales > Drepanopezizaceae > Diplocarpon > Diplocarpon rosae. Next base: position 521,568 of record JAUBYV010000011.1, read on the forward strand.
TACCCGAGGGGCTACCAGTTTCTTCAACTGAATGCTAGTACTAGGCTGGCTCCTTTCGATTTCTTCAGTGCATTAGCCTTAGCCACAAATCGCGTCGCCACATCTTTCGCCATAATCCGCTTCTCATTCTATACGCCCTTTTTCGTGATGCGCATATCCTCGCTTGTGGCTGTCAGCAAGCAAACTTATGAGCCAAGTTGGCTCAAACAATACCTCACCCCTACTTGGGCGAGTTTCATTGTTGTTACTACAATACATGTCTAGATGTCGGCACTTCCTCGGCACAGGCAAATCAGCCGCTGGATCTTTGTGTCAAATAAACTCTCTACCATTTTCCTCTCAATCCTTACTGATGACAGTTCCTTCTTGAGGTCGTTCGCTGTGCTGTCTCTTTCTCGATTTTTCTGACAGAAACTCTAAGTCCCTGGAATTTTGCTATCACATACTGAATTTTTGTAATCAAACTACTGCTAATTTCAGAATTCAGCAGCTGGCATACGTCACGAATGGTTCTCTTGTGTGCGAGAGCAAGTGAATCAGATCAATACATCCCTTAAAGCATCAGTTGAGGTTCGAAAGTGCTGGATAAGAGGTACGCTGGCTTTGAGAAAAAGCCTTCGCTCTCGCTTTCGGTTTCGAATACTTGTCGCACTTAGGACATACACTTCGTCCTCCTCTGTGCTCTAGATAATTTCGAGGCTGTCGGGCTTAGCAGAAGGTGTTACCCTGGAAGAGCTAGGGTATAGTTGAGTCTTGTTTGAGGTAGCAACAGTGCCCATAACAAGATTTTGCGACTCTCATTAGTAAATTTCGAGTGGTATGTAACTCCGATGATGTCTGACTGTTTTCTTTTTGTTGCTGTCCTGGATAGAATGGTCGTCTGGGTGAGTAGCACTAGTGTGAATTTCTTTAACTATGCCACTTTTCATCTTGACATTTTCACTGGACTCATGGGAAGCACTTCGATTTGAGTCACCGTTATGGTTCACATAGCAACTCACCTTGAAATAGATGCGTGAAAATTTGAATTTGATTGTCCGTCATAGACTGTGAGGAGCTTTGAAATCCTAGTTGTTTCAGCGCCTAGAGTATCTGTGATGGTGGCTTATCAGACGATTGATTCCCAACGAATTGAGCACCCATATCTTGTTGGAAAAGCTGAAATCCAACTCGAATCTATCGGTGAAAAGTTTGTTGAGTTCAGCCATGATTATACATCTGAGGTCGAAGTTGGAGGTTATCAATGAAGATATTTATATGAGATAAAAAGCAATTCGTAAAAGTTAGCTCACTAGCGTAATATCGATAATCTTCGACTATATGTGAGGAAATATGTCGGAAGAAACTTAAACTTGGACACGGAAGCAGCATTACATCATTTTCTTTAATTTACATGTTTCTAAAGAGAAAAGACAGAAATTTTAGGCCATTCTATTGATATTCAAAACCTGCATGACACACTTAATCAACAAAATTACAATATTTCTCGCAAACACTTACTTATAGCAAGACGCAGCTTCCATAAATACAACTTACCAGCGAATTAATCGGATCATGGTAGACAGCTGCGAGATATAGAATGTTAAGAGAGTTAAAAAGAAGTTGTTCTAAATCGTCCTTATATAAAGATGGATGGCCTCAAGCTCGGGAATTGGGATCTAGGAAGTCACGCAAAAAGGTAGGTGAAAAGTACTGACTACCAAAAAATTTGAGAATGGATGACGAAGAGAAATAATGATTATTCGGGTTGGAGACTGCGCCAAAAGAGGTCCTCGATGGTATTGACTCTTAGAAGCAATGCAGCAACAGAAACGGTCATGCTTGTTTCAGATCTGCAAACACTGATAAATAATGCTGATTTGTACAATTAAACAGAAACTTGCACCAGATTCACTTTTGGAGAAATTCTGAATCTAAGCTTTCAACATAATCATTGATGTTTCGTCTTGTGGTGACATCAGATATTTCCTAGATGCTGAATCTGATCAAGATAATTCAATCTGAATCCATACCGTTTTGATGCTTCTGATACTACCTTACCACAAGACGTGACGGAAAAGCTAGACATGATTTTTTCAATACTGGCGAGGTGAGGTGAGTTTGAAGGTGAGTCAAGCTCTCTCAGCCAAACTTCAAATTGCGCTATAAACATCACGTTTCGACCTCTTTCTTTTTCTCGACCAAACATCACTTTCGTTCCCCACCACCTGGGTCAGCTCGATTGGCAACATTCGTTGCCAGATAGATATATTCTCTCAGGCCCTTGATTCCTATAGTCCCGGAGAATAATCTGCCAGCAAGCAAAAAGGCCAAAATGTTCGCCCCTATGAATAATGACCATATCGTGTCGAAGATCGAGCCGCCGCGACTCTGGAAGCCAGAGCCAGAACGGAGAATCTCGCACGACGCGCAAAAAGCACAGGGAAGTTCTAATACATCTAGGCTTGTCGATCAGTTGAGAGGTCGTAACAAAGCAACCAAGAAACCGAGCATCGAATCTCTAGAGCTGCGCGGCGGCCGTGAGAGAGCGTCGTCGGTCACAAGCACTAGAGCGAGCAGCGATTGCGCTACGACGCTGAAGAAGAAGTCGTTGAAGGAGCGACTCAGCGGCTCGATCAACGTTACGAGGGATAGTATACTTTCATCCAACAGCGGCAAAGCCCAACCGCTCAATAGACCCGATTATATTTCAAAGGCCGCCGACGAAAGCCGTAGCCGCACACAGTCTAACCCTAGCACGACAACGACGATTGAGTTTGAGCGTTTGGCGGCGGATACACCTACACCAGCTCCCAGAATTAAGCGCATTGAAAATAGGCTGCGCTATGAAGCTGATGAATTCCCAGCTAGTGTACCTACTCTTCCACTCACCCTCGAGGAGAGCGCAAGCCAGTCCTTCTTGGCTCGTTCAATCGACCTGCTCATTCAACAGAACCCACTCATCGAGACCGAGCTTACCCTTCTCAAGAAATCGCTCCGTGACCACGAAGCAAAGTCCGAGGCTACAAGAGCAGTCAGCGACGGCACGATGCACAAGAAAGTGTGGGAAGCCATGATGAAAATCGAGACTTTGGAGAAGCGCCTGGCGGGAAAGGACGATTTGGTTGCAGCTTTGTACGCCAAGATTGACGTGCACGAACATAACATTGAGAAGCAAAACGATTCCTTGAAAGCTGCTCGGACCCGCCTCTTCGATCTTGACTTCGCAATTCAAAAAAAAGACCGTCAGGCTGATTTCGAGCGTCGCGATCACACGAGCACCGTCATCCGTCTGGAGAGAGAGAAGCACTCGCTGATTGAACAGATGAGCATCATGGAGCAAGAACTGCAAACCGCAAAGCTCAGGGCGCGCACCCATCAAATCGCAAAGGAGCAGGCTATCAAGCACACGGACGGCATGAAGAAGAACTATGGCTTCTACCGCGAGTACCATGAAAAGCAGGACAACCTCTACAAGACCTACTTCTCCAGCTTCGTCCCCGAAGATGAAGAGGAGGATAATGACAACAACAAGGGCTCCCGAAACGGTGCGGTCAACAGTAGCGAACAGGCTGCGGGTACCATCGGTAGGTTGTCCGGCGCCGAGTCAGCCCACGAGTCGACCGACTTCGAACGTGATGCTACTCTGTGCAATGAAGACTCCCACTGACTTCGGATGTCGCTAGAGCCAGCTGTCATCAAGCTGAGAAGCTATTACATCTCCCACATCCAGAGCGGAACCCCTGCTGAGCTGTTAGCCGGATACCAATTCTTGGCATGGGCCACGAGGGGAGGTTTTGAGGCTGAACTCGATCACCGACTCTTTGAGCTCTGGACGGGATGCAGTTCAGCTTCTCAAACAGACCCTAGTTTTGATTCTCGACCGGGGAGTCCGATATCTCTCTCCGATTTCCCGCTGCCCCCCTCCTCTCCAATGTCTGCAGCTTGACTTTTCCAGTTTGCTCTTGTCCCATGTACGAATCTTTGCTAGACTTTGTTCATAGTTCTTCTGGCTCTGGCTTTTCGCTGGTGGAGTTGGATTGTTCTTATTTCTCGGAACGTAACGATCAGGCGCTTGTCCTGTGGACAGTGGTAGGTCCTTTGGTGAGTCTGGATTGGGGTGTTTCTTTTTGGTTGGGATTATCGCACGTAGTTTTTGCGTGTATTTAGACCTCGACTAGATCACCTACCATACAAAATTACCCAGAGAGTATGTCATGTGAAACGAATTTCCGAATGCTTGGTGATATAGGAGCCCCCGCTCGTGGTGTCTATCTCCCCGTTGAGTAGTCCTGCCGTCTATGACAGTCACGCACACATGAAAGGGATACAAAGCCACAGTATGTCAAGATTCTTCGCATTTCAAACGGCTACCAAGTCTCTGGCGTGCTGTTCATTCTCAAGTCTCGCCCGATGAGCTTTCAAGTGATGCGTAGGACGCGATAGGTTGCAAGCGTATTTCTAGCCCGGCACTACACAGCTGCAGCCCCGTCCACCAGGCGAGCGAAGGCCTACATTAAATCTTCGAGACGAGTGAAGGGGGAATTTAGAGAAACGGCTCGAGGTCTCGGCTTCAAGTCATTATTCCCATCGGGAGGCTGGTAATTCAACAACCATCTAGTCACGCAGATCCTACCACCCGGGGAGAATTGTAGTGGGAAGCTTGCCAGACATCCTGAGCTGCTGATCATCTTTCGAGAATGTACGAAAACCTGACTGCGGCGCTGGCGACGGTGTCAGAGCCTCCTGATCACGAGACGGTGAGTGATCCCGACCTTGCGTTAACATCACCTATCGACGCTCGTATCAACACATATATATGTTCAGATGTACATACATATACTTGAACCTATATAAAAAAATATACATGTATATTTTTGTATATAGATTCCCACCCATTCACCCAGAGCCCCAAGCTAATCGTTCCAGAGACCCCTTTCTCTACCCTCCAAACCCAGCTCTGTTCCCTAGCTAGGCAGCACGACGTCTCCATCTCGCACGTCATGGCCCTGGTGTCGGCCGAGATCACGCCCCATCTCCTGCCCCTGGTCGCCGAAGACCGGGCGCTCTACGATCAGCACGCGCGCGAGGTGCGGCAGAGCGCGAACGCCGGGTTTGCCGACGACGTCGAGGTCGGGGAATTCGGAGAGGCGGGCAGGAACTGGCGTCTGCTGGCGCTGGTGGGAACCGGGAGGGATATTTATGTCCCGGCTCCTGCTGCGGATTCGGCTTCGGCTTCTGTTGTATAGAAAGATCTTAGGTTCCCTCGTGTGGTGAAAGAAGCATATTCTATTCTAGGGGAGCACCTAGGGAGCCTCTATATATCGCTCTCCTAGTGTGGTTTTAGAGTTTAATTACATATATAACGTTAGGTGAGGAGAATATGACTTAACCCAACCATATTCCATACAACACACCCCCTAGCTGAGTTGTAGTAGTAATAAGAATCAGCTAAAAGGTATATAATTGGACTATATAAAACAAAGAGTAGAGAATATAATATAATAATAAGAGAGTTTTCGATGGATTTAGAGTAGCTCTAAGGAAATCAAATAAAGAATTAGGTTGATTTAAAGAAAAGTTAAGGTTAGTTGTACCTCTTAGCTCTATTTTCCCCTCTATTCACCTCCACCTACCTCTTTTGTCATATACTAGCTTAATATGAATGCTGCTTCCTGCCGCCAGCCTATTTGAGGCTCTATTTGTCGACTTGCTTGCGAAGGTTGTATTTATAGCAATATCTTAGGAAAAGGGGATAGTATTTGCTATAATAGCAACTTTAGAGTTTATTGCTTCTATTATGCTATTAGGAGCTATAAGTGCTCCTAAGGCATAAAACCTATGCGAGTAGCTTAGAATGCGTATTTGGACGCTTGCTAGCTTCTTGATGCTCTAGTATATACTTTACTATTATTCTCTTCTTATTATTGTCAAAATAACCTCCTCTTAGACTATTATCATTCGAAAATAGGAGCTTAAGGATGTATTAAAGAGAGAGAAGGGAGCTCCTAATGCAGTTCTAATGACTATAGAAGAGAGGAAAGCAAAGATTATATTATTACTTAGTTAAGCAGTAGAATTAATGGTTCATATTAAGTAGAAAGGCTTCTTCTTTGTGTAGTTGTGATAGAAGCTATTATAGCTGAGGTATGATTTTTGGAGTTAATAGTACTTTATATAGTCAACATAGGAAATTGGGTTTTCAGAGAATAAGTTGTTTAATAGAGGCTCTTGCGTTTTGGAGATTTAAGAGCTTTATAAAACCTTTAAACTTCTATCTTAAGAGGTTTTTGGTGAGACTATCTATATGTATCTTATTAGTAGGAAGGTAGGTCACCTTAAAACTCCTATTTTTGTATTTTTGTCTTAACTATATATTATATATATTAATGTGGTAGAGCCTAGTTGTAATTCGCTAAAGGTCTCTAGTGATTAATCATATAGTCTATTGATTATCACAAAAGATAGTCTATTTAGTTCTCATTTCGAATGTCAGCTCCTTAAAGAAGCACTTTAGAGCTATTATCTCCTTAGCTATAGAGGCTACTCCTAGGAGCTTAGCTTCTATTATAGAGGTTGTAATAGTAGATTGTTGTGAAGCCTTCTAGATGATTATACTCTTAAATAGGAAGATTATATAACCTTATGAGGAGCATCTTATCTTAGGGTTATCTGCAAAGGATATATTAGAAGAAATCACTAGCTTATTGCTCTTATTGTGTTTATCAAAGGTTATACTTAGAAACCTTATGCTCTAAAGATATCTAAGCATCTAATTAATAGCATTAAGGTGCTATTAGCTAGGGTTTATATAGAATTAAGACAGCTGAGAGGCAGCATATACTATATCTGGTTAGAGCATAATAGCTATATATAATATTAACTTAACCTTTTCTTAGTATTCCTTAACTATATTTATAAAGGAGGTCTTATAGTTCTTTTATAGTTTATATTAAGGGAGAAGTATTATTGATATTTATATTTAAGGTAGATTGAATTTATTAGTAAGCTTCTTAATATATATATCATAAAGCAAGGTGATCTTATTATTCTCTTTGTCTTTTACAACTTTCACTCCTAAGAACCACTTAATATCCCTTATAGCAGTTAGCTTATAGGTCTTATTTAAGCCATTTATGATTTGCTAAGCTTCTATAGAGTTTAAGGTATAATAGATTATCTATATATTATTGATATAGAAGGTGAGAAATACTAATTTTGACCTATTAGTATATATACAAGGCTCTTCTCTTATTAGCTCTAGCTTTAGAATACATAGAGTATTAGTAAAATCTCTATACTATAGAATAAGTGAATCATAGAGGCTATATAGAGCATATTAAAGCTCTATGAACTTATTCTTTTGCTTCCAACTATTAGGTAGATAGTAGGTAACTAGAGTGCTCTATAGGTCTCTCTTTGCATTAATAAACATATTTATAATATTATATTATTTAAGCTTTATGTCAAATTTAGCTGCAATTGCTATAAGAACTCAAAAAGATCATAAAGCAAAAGTAGCTATATAGGTGGAAAATATCAACACTTTATCTTATAGGTCTTCTTATACTATTATTCTTAATCTGAATTATATTATTTCTCCTAATGAGTTCAGCTTATAAGTAAAGACTTATTTCAAAGGTATAAGAGATAAGGTTGCCTTTAATACATTAATTACTTTCTAATAGTCTCTTGCTTCTAGGTTCCTAATCTCTTAATATGCTTCTTCTTTGAATTACTCTTTATATAGATGATTTTGGAGTTTTTTCCAACTTATAGGAGCTTTTGGAAGCTTATCTTAAATTAGGGTGAAAAGGTTAGAGTTTCCTCCTTTTGCTCTTATTTAAGTAGTAGTAGCAATAATACTATAGACTGCTTTAAACTTATTGCTATTAGTAGCTATAGGTTTTTGACTTATTTAGAATATTATAATAAAGTTATCTACCTTTTGCTTTTAGCTTATTATAGGTTCTTTAAGTGCTAGTAGGAGGTCCTTAGCTATTAAGGCGTAGACTATATCTCTACTCCCTTTTCTCCTCTTTTGCCTTCTAGGAGTTTGCTCCTTTCGGAGAGCTGCTTCTTATGCTTTAAAGGTCAACTTTCTCTTTCTAATAGGTTGATTTTATATAAGGCTAGTTGGTAGAGTTGGAATAGGAGCTTTAGACTTATTATATTCTATTCCATCTATCAATAAAGAGAGCTCTCTTTCTTATGTTTCTATAGCCTATAGTATAGAGTCAACATATGTTAAATTCTCTTAGGGTTTTCTCTTATATTTAGGTATCTCTTAGAGCAATTTGTCATCCTTATTAACCTTCTTCTTTAGTGTTGATTTGGTTTTGATAAGAGTTTATACTACTTTATTCTCTATTGCTTAGGGTAAAGTTTCTAATTTAAGACCCTTTTGCTATACTTAGTCTATTAGCTGCTTAATTCATACAATAGAAGGAAGTATATTATCATATGCTTCCTTAATAGAATAAGCTTTTAAGCCGCAAAAGAGGTTGCTCCTAAGTAGATTTGCCTATCTTATAATCTTAAGGTCTTTCTCTCAACTTTCTTCTTAAGAGACTAGAATTATACTCTATCTATTAGTAGCATTTACCCCTAAGGTCTAAACTAAGAGCATAAACTCTTTATCTTTATCTAAAACTATTAGTTTACCTTTAATAATAGTATTAGTATTTAGCTTATTTAAGCTCTTTTCTTTGTTAATATTCTCAATATCTAGCTTAGCATCCTAAGTCTTAATATCTAATGAATCTTCCTCTTTAATATAGTGGATAATCTCTTTCAGCTTTAGGAGCAGATGGCCAGCCTGCTTCTTAGCTTTAGGAGTAAAGAATTAAGATTTATCAAAGTTAATATTTCTAGAGATTATAACTCTCTAAAGCTAAGGCACTTAAATCCTATATATATTAGTAGCATAGTAACCAACTAGGTATCTAATATACCCTCTTAGTTTAGTCTTAAAAGCTCTCTTATTATAGAAAGCCTCTTTATCTTTAACTAATAGATATATATAAGAACTATATGCTTTTATACCCCTTTATTTTAGTCTTAGGTTGATAGTTAGCTTTATAATAATCTTAGGATTATACTACTAGAAGTATTATTTAAACTAGCTATAGAGCACTTTGTTTAGGCTCTTCTACCTTCTCCTTTGTAAAGGCGATATATTATATAGGTATATTATAGCTAATACTACCTTTGGCCAAAGATAACTTAGTAGATTCGCAGATAAGAGTATTATAAGTGCCTTTTTGATGATCTCTACTCTAGCTCTCTCTGCTCCTTTATTTGGCTTATATATATATATAGGTATTATCTCTACTTTTATTCCTTCTTCCTTATACTATTCTTTATATTTATAAACTCCTTAAGGTAGGAAAATAAAGGTATTATTATTGCTTCAAAGTATATAGATGGAAAGGCTATATTAACATTTAACTTATACTTTGAATTTCTATATAGTGCTAAGTACTAAGGTTAAAGTCTTTTGGATAAAAGTATACCTAAAGTTTTTCCTATTATATTTATCTTTTATCAAAAAGAGCTAATTATTAAGTATAAGCTTTAAGGTATTATAGTTAAATAGATCCTAAGAGTACTTATAAAAGGATCTAGGAGATTTATTATCTGATTCTTTTATTAATATAACCTATTTAGCTTTGGATTAAGCATAAGCTTTACAACTAATTTAGAGTACTCCTTTGATCTTCACCTTCTTTACGCTAAAAATAAGCTTCTCTAGTGCTTTAGCTCCTAAATAGCTAGAATAAAGGTGCTATATATATGCTTTATCTTCTCTTAGGCATATATAAGTGCTGCTCTAAAAACCTTAATTAGCTTGATATTATATTATTAGGAAGAGCAAAGCTATAGGTTATATATGATTAGGACAAATAGGAGATTTGTAGAAATTAAGTGGCTTATATTCAAAGACTATAATATTTAATCTATGCTTTAGCTTCTTTAAAACTATATTATTATCTACTATCCTCTTCTATAGAGTTATATCTAATCCTATATACTAAATACTAGCTCTCTTAAATAAAGGCTTAAAGATTATATTAATATTAAAACCATCTATAAAAGTTATATTTTAAAGCTTTAGATTAGAACTATCTACAAAGACCCCTCTAAAGAGATAAGTACCTTATCCTCTTACTAGTAGACTAAAGCTCTTAGCTTCTATGCAATTAGTTGGGTGTAATTCAACTAGAGAACTAGGAACTAGAAGCTCCTTTTGATTAACTAGATAAGTAGTAGTATAATTATCAAAAAGGGTTATGTTTAAGAGTAGATAAGGAGCTTTGTCTAGCATAAAATATATACTAAGTGAGAAGTTGTTAAATACCTTTGGATCTAAGAGAGTAGCAACTACCTTACTAAGAGAAGAAGATATATATAGAGCTTCCTTATCTTTAGCTTTACCTTTAATAATCTGATTAATAAGCAGAGTCTTAACCTTACTTAGCTTATAGCAGAGGTTTTTATATTTCTTTCTAGCATAATACTCTTTAATTTGTTTAATCTTATTAAAAGTAGGAAAGTGTTTAATATTATCTTTTGTTCCATTAAGGGTAAACCTAAGCTTCCTATAGTCTTTTGGGTTCTAATAGTGCTTACTGCTTATTATAGTATTGCAAGGGCACTTAGTATGCTTTATAGATCCTTTATATCTACTCCTATTATCAATTAACTTAAAGCTTAAGCTTAGAGTACTCCCTATTAAAGCATATACCCTTATAGATTGCTTTGCTAAGGGGTTAGCTAAGGAGTACTTTATAAGGCTTCTAAACCAGTTGATATAGTAGATTATATCATAAGGGTGAAGTATACCTATCTTATTATCTTAGAGAATCTCTACTTAGTGTTATTACGACTAGTTTAAAGCCTAGCATTATATTGCTATAAGGAACTTAGTTATAGCTAAGGTCCCTTTTATCTTAGGAATCTAATAGGTTCTTATATCTTAATATATTTCCTAGAAACTATTAAGCTATACTTTTAGATTAGTCTTACTATAGGAAGTCTTAATAAGCTTATTAATATAGTTGTCCCTTAGAGTTTCTTTTATACTTGCATCTAAGGAAGTAAGCTCTCTATGCAAGTACTTAATAATCCATTAGATAGTATCTTTGTCTTTATCTTAATAGTCTTACTAAGCAGAGAGTAGAAGAAGGGGAGCAATTATATTAATAATCCACTTATAGAGTTGACTATAGTAGTGCTTTATAGTCTTCTAATTATTAAGCTCCTATTAGTATAGCTTTTAGCTAATGCTTTAGTTCGCATATATATCTTTTAATTTAGATAGCTTTAGCTTCTTAGGTTTATCTTAAGTAGGCAGTTAAAAGGTATTTGGGTCTTTTTGCATTAAGCTATATTCCCAACTAAAGAGCTTCTCTTAGTATTCCTTTTCCATTTGTTTATCTTATTCCTTTAAAAACTTATCTATTCTAAGTGCTATAAGCTTACATATAAGAACATTTGGAGCTTTGTTTATATATATTAGCATATTAGGATTATTTAGAGCATTATTTGTGAATTAAATATCTGTTATAAGACGTTTAAGGTATACTAGAAGACCAACGACTTTAGCTTAGAATTAGAGTTTAGAGTACTATTGCTGCTATAATCTGCAGTTGGTAAGCATAGCTCCAAAGCTAAGGAAAGACTAAGTGTAGTCAATCTCAGCAGAAGAAGACATCTTATAAATAATTTAAGGAGCACTAGTTGCATTATATATAGAGAAGAGATATAGGTAAAAGATGAATATAACTATAGGTAAAAGGTAATAGCTTCTCATAGGGTTTCTAGATATTCTGCAAGTTGATTGATTAATTGAATTAGCTCATAAGAAGCTAATAGTGCTAATAACTATTATACAGAAAGATCTTAGGTTTCCTTATGTGGTGAAAGAAGCATATTCTATTCTAGGGGAGCACTTAGGGAGCCTTTATATATCGCTCTCCTAGTGTGGTTTTAGAGTTTAATTATATGCATAACGTTAGGTGAGGAGAATATGACCTGACCCAACCATATTCCGTACGACAGCTTCGCCATTTGTTCGCGCGGTGGTGGGAAGTCGCACTGCGCCCGAGACCTGTGCTCCAGAGGTCCTGCGCGGGATGTCTTCGTCAAGCTCCAGCCTCTGCGGCCGAGGAGATATGACCGCCACGCCTCCCAAGGTACCAAACGAGAGCCCTGTGGCCGGAGAGAGTTCCGCAGCGTCGCTTGCGTCTCTTTCCGCGGATACAAACGCCTTCCAGCTCAGTCACGCGTCTGCCGTGGCGTCCCCAGCTCCTGGAGACCATCTCACCGAGGCGACAAGCCAAGCTGGGCCCTCGGGCTTGTCCGCATATACTCGGGACTCCGAGCACGCAGAGGTCGCAGTCGGAAGGGGCGTCGCTGTTCTGACGCACGGGGGCGAGGGAGCGGGTGACAACGTCGAGGAAGCTATCTACGATGCTCATACGGCCAGAGCTGTGGAGAACTCCAACAGACCACCACGGAGTCAGAGTCGGCGAGAACACGACGCGGAGATCGACCCGCTGCTAGCGGATGCCATCGTCACGTACGGGATCGAGGTGCCGCTGGAGCAGGAGGAGGATCTGGTTTATGATCCAGCTGCGTACGAGGCGAGGAATTCAAGCCCGAGTCTGGGAGGGAGCTGAAAGGGCCGAGTACATTTATGCGAGAAAAGAAAAAAGAAAAAGATGAAAAATAAAATCGAAAACGATGGTTTGGTAGAGAACCAAGGTAGGTAGTCGAGCAGCAAAGCCGAACCGACCATCTGAAGTGAGCCGCTTGCTCTACTCCCACCACTGAAAAATGAATATGGGATCGTTTGATGATTATACTCCGTCAAGCTATCTCTTCAAGCGCGAGGGTCGGTACAGCGCAATCGGGCGAGACTCAGTCAGCAGTCAGCTACCTAAACTCCGCCGCAACGAGTCGAGAGGCGAAACACAGCCTGAGGAAGGGAAACGCACATTCGAGCACGAACGACGCTGTTTGCCCTGATGACGCTTAGAGGTTGTTACGCAAGTTGATTTTCTTCAGTGGGCCAGAATGTGTCCATGATGATCTCTCCGGAATGGCATGATTGCATCGTGAAGATCCCCCGAGACAATCAGAGGGATGCAGACTCACGAATGGCAATATTCTTGAGAGTCTCTTGGCTCGGCGAGTAGCTATGCTCGAGGGGAACAAACCACGAGACGAGGCAATTATATACACCTGATACACGATTTGGGACACGGCAGTACAAAAGGAAAAGAGGATCTTGTTTTGCAGCCAGTTATTGAAACAATTTACATGCGTGTCGTCACTCCATATCCAAACTTGAAAATCCAAATCTCTCCTTCCGCTTCCCCAAGTCCATCTCCGTCTCCATCCCATCTTCATTCCCACAGAAAAAAAACTCAATCTTCAATTCGTCTACCTCCATCTTTCTACGAGGCCGTAGATAATCGATGCCGCCGATGACCTATCGCCCCGGCTGGAATTTGGAAGCCTAGTTCTCCAGCGAAGTAGAGGCTACAGGGCTTCCCTCAGACTTCTCTCGCTTCACACGCTTGCTCGCCGGGTCCGAATCATCTTCAGCGCGCCTCTTCTTGCGGCAATCCGAGCAGCGTTGGTCGCAAATTCTTGCCTGGCGCGCCTGCCCCTTGATCGTTTCTTCATGCTGCTTGTTCACGGCCTTCAGATGCTGGATCTTGTCCGACATGTCTTTGTGGCGCGCTTGCTCCTCGCCAAGCTTTTTCTCCAAGCCGACGTACCGGGCGACGATGCTATCGTTGGTCCTGTCGCGGCGGTCGATCATCGCCTCCTGATCCAGGATCGTGATGTCCTGCTGCAACACAAAGTCCGAGATCTCTACCACCGTCTGCTGGAGGTGCCGGACTCGGTTCAAGACCGCCACGCCGACTCCCCGCCCGGTAACGTTGCGGCGGATTTCAGCAAATTCGTTGAGCTCTTCCTGGTGGCGGCAAGCCAGCTCCATTGACTCGTCGGCTTCGGTCCGGAGCCGGCGTATTTGTACATCCTTCGCAACGTCGGCGGCCTCGAGCTCGACGATGCGTTGTTGTAGCTGGGCGATTTTCTGCGCGGAGGATGGCTCAGCGCGATCTCGTGATGGCTCGAGTGTGCCCGCTTCTCTCAAGGGGGCCGGGTTGCCAGTGGAGGCAGTGGCCTCTTCTCGATTACCGCGGACATTGCTGGTGGGAAAGACGGGAGCCGGCATGATGATGTTAGATTTTGGTTTAAGGTCGTAAGTAATGTTGATATTGAGAAGAAGTTTTTGAGTAATTTTGATGTGAAGAAGCAGTTTCTAAGTAAAGTTGATGTTGAGAAGAAGTGCGTGAGTAACGTCGATGTCGAAAAGAAGTTTTCAAGTAATATTAATTTTTCAGAACAAGTCTCCAAGTGTTGTGAATCTCGAATATAAGTATGTATGCAGCAAGGAAGAGCTCCGAGAAGATGATGAATGGAAAAAGTACCTGCAGATCCAGAGACAACAGCCACCGCATCCTCTGCTTTTATACAAGCCAGAGCCACTAGGCGTGTGATTGGGAAAGAACAGCCAGCGCTAGACGCTGATACTGGCGGAGGAAAACTGTGAGCGACTAGCAGTAGAAATTGCATCACAGCACTAAGCGTCCTAACAGCTTATCACGAGCCTTGGCGAAGAGGAGGGAGAATCCAGCCCTCCACCTCTCCCCCCCCCCCGCTTCACAAGGTTGTGATTGGGAAGTGCCTGGGGCATCGAGAAACAGATAGTAGGTGTGATTCCGGTGTTACTTGTTGGTGCCCTGCAGTGCTTGCAGTGCTGCTCGTTTGTCCCAAGTACTTCGCCGTGATTTCGCGGGCGATATGCGCAGGTTGGTGTTCTGTAGCTAGGGCCGTCAAGGCCAACCCCCAGAGTCTCCAGCACCAGAGGATTTGAGATCCTAAAACTCACTTGAAAAATCTATAAATCGCCGGATGTAATCAGTGTCCGCCGCTCGTACAAGATTCATGTTGCTACGCTCAACACCCACATGCAGCTCGCTTACGGACCCGAAGAGACATGTATCACTTGACAATATCTACTCGGGACTAACTTTAGAGGGGAGTTTTTACGGGAAGGGGAGATAAATTGGGGGCATAGCTGTACCTGGCGACAGTTACAAGTCAATTTAATCGAGTTGACAGAGTTAAGCGGTCAAGTGAAGTGGCACATGAGGTTAGAAGCGTAAGACCAGATACATGTGTGGATCGTAAAGAGACCACCAGATCACTGCTGAGAGATGTTCCATGAAGAAATATCTCACTCGTAATTAATTGAAATTGTGATCTTTGTTTGTCTCTGGTCAAGAACGATAGCGACAGGCACCGAGAACCTCCAGTTTCACCTCTTCTGCTCAGACACCTCCACCTGTTCTGGGACGACGTACGACATACTACAACTCGGTTCGCAACTGACCAATATAGTCCCGCCATCCTCCAGAGACTCGCCCTCGAGCTGTAACGACCGTGATGGGTCTTTGATTCCATGCTCTGGGGTGGATAGGGGCGCTTGGGCTGTTTTGGTATCGCTAAAATGCTTGGCGTAGTACTCAGTCTCGAAGACCTTCCATGCCTCGAGGTGTCGCTTCTGCTCCTCCACTGTCGCCCTCGGCGATCTGTACTTGTTCAGTTCTCTCTTCAGGGCTGTATGTCTCTTTCTGTACCGCAGAACCATGAAGTTCTGCTCCCGGATCGTAGCTTTGAGTTCTTTGATCCGCTCGTTGCACTTGTCAAGGTCATCTTTCAACCGGTTTATGGTTGCACCAGTCTTCTGAGTGGCTTCTGAAGGGCCAGAAGCTAGGTCATTACCCACATCTGCCAGGCCGATTTTAGGTTCGAGAGGAAATGGCGATACGGGGGACGAAGAAGTCGGCCAGGGCAACCCCAAATCCGCAGACGTGTGTGGCCCCCTCCGTACGAAGCCTTTTTGCGATATCTCGGTCCCTGTTGCGTCGCTCCTTGGTGGAGTCGTAATCCTGCTTGTGCCCTCCAAGCGTCTTGGGTACGGCACGAGAAGCGGCCTTTGGTCTCCGTGGACTTTCAAAGAGGGTGGCGACGATCGATATCTTACCTCATCCGCATCGCCACCCTCATCGCTATCCTCATCCTCATCCATATCCATATTTCCACACACATTTGAACGAGGAGTCTGAAATATCGGTGGCTGATCAGTATTCAGGCTCGAGTGACGGTATTCAGGCCTTGCTGTGCCTTGGCATGTCCTTTTGATGTGCCGGGTGCGTATCTGTTTGAGCGACTGGTTCCGCGGTAGATGCAACTGTGGAGGCGTCCCCCTTGAACTTTTGCAGCTCTGCATGTTGACTTTGATGACGATATAATCTCGATGAATATTTGAGCTTCTTGACGGGATTTGTAAAGCTTTGATTTTCGGGCCAGAAAGCATCTACACGGTCACGGGGGCTTTGAGGGGGAAAGGACGACCAGGACGATGGGGAAGTTCCAAGTTGCCCCTCCGAGCTGATGAATTCAGATTTTCTGGTAGACCGATATCCTCATCGTCTTGAGAGAAGACGAAACCCCCTCATGGCCCTCATTAGTTTCCCGCACATGCTATCAGCAGCCTCTTGTCATTCCCGACCATGTCCTCAGCCAGTTTCTCCCCCTATCCGACGACACGATACAAACTCCCCCGAGGAGTTGATGTGCCATGTTTTCAAGATTTTAGCCGAGTCTCGCCCCCGACGGACCAGTGTCATGAAAATTAGCCGCCCTAAAACAAGGGACAGCGAGATTTTGTGAGTCTTGGCTCTCGAGACCGGCTGAGCTCAAACGGATACAACAATTTTACCGTTGCAAGAAGTGATGGCGAGTACACGCGTGCAATGTGCAATATAGAAATGGTCAACTGCCAGGCACTCGTGCTTTATTGTGACGCTTTTGGCGGCCGAAAAAGATTGGACACCGAGAATCAGATGCTTATCACATGACTAAACTAAATCTTGTCGGTTGGGTTCAGGGGGCGCGTCTGACATGTGCGACTCCACTTGGTCTCGCCTAGCTCCTAACACCAACTCCCCGAACCAAGAGAAATCGACAAGCCAATGTCGAGATGAGGTGGAGACTAGAAATCAAGAGAAGTTGCGTTTAATCGTCGTTTCTCAACCCAATAATGACTAGTGGGTGATTGTGAAGCTGGCTGTTTTTGTTTTGTCTCCGTGTCTTTCCCTTTTGAGAACGTATACCCATGGGGATCTAAAGCTGCTTTGCTGTCGGCAATATCATCTGTTTCCTCCCAGAGCTGTGTAGGCACTTGCCAGGCAACAAGCATGCCTTGGTACCTTCTCAGCAGGCCAGGTGTTTGGTTGGATAAGGAAAATCAGATAAACCGAAAAAAAGTATTAAATCCATCATCTCGAGGTTCTCATTGGTAATGCGACTCGCGAAAAAGGGTGGTGATATACAGGGCCCACTGCCATTCACAGTCCTTCCGTCGCCGGGCCATGCTTGCTACTGAGACAATCAAGGAAAACTCCCCAACCCACCACCAACCAGTAATTGTCTGCCTTACACCAGCTCACTCGTGACGTTTGAGAATTCGCTCTTCTCTAATTTTGTCTTCCAGAAAATAGGGTTGGTATCGCTGAAGCCGTGCTTGACCCATCCGTCCTCCTTCACGTGATACAGGTTGATGAAACCACCAGAGTAAGCGTCTCTGTGCGTCGCAGCCAAGATACTTCTACTTCCCAAAGCCAACGCCTCCTCCTCGGACAGATCGTATCGGTATTCCGCATCCAACACACCGTAAGCGAAGGTCTGACCGGACCCGACACAGAACAAGTTGCCGCTCAGGCGGGTTCCATCAGAATCGATATAGTAGAGAGCTGGCCCTTCCTCCTTAGTAACACCCGCGCACATCGTACCCATAGACAGACCCATTCCCTTGTATGAGTAGACTAAATTTGCGAGGATCTTCGAGGCGGCTGCGACGGAGATGCGGCGTTTGTGGCGGAGCTCGTGGAGTCGACATTGCATTCCGAGGTAGGCAAGCCAGTATTGACAGTCCTGTGATCCAGAAAATCAGCCCCAAAGTCTTTCTAGTACATCCGCAGTCTATTTGTACGAAGATTGGATGGGGTGAACTTACAGCAGCTCCACCAGCCATTGTTCCCAGCAAGCAGCTGTTGATCTCAATGACCTTCTTGACTGTCTGACTCGCAATCCAGTTGCCAGCTGTTGCTCTTGAGTCCGTTGCTACGATGATACCGCCTTGGAATCTGAATGCTAAGGTTGTGGTACCGTGTGCGATCTTGATGGGGCAGTCTGGGTTGGCATGGTCGTCGGTTGCAGCTCGGAGCCAGGCTGAGGGCTGGAGACATCCAGTCAGCAGATGCTCTTGATACATTTCCCAATGCTCCAGAAGCTGCAGAAGGTCCACATGAGCTCAGGAATGATAGACTGTACATACTTGGGCAATGGGAGGCATGGCGAACTTGAGAGACAAGCTGGGTGTTGGTTGGTAGAGCTCCAATTCTTCCTCGTTGTGGTTCTCCTTCTCGAACATCGGCCGACTGTATTGGGCGACAAGGGTATCCATCTTGGAAACGGGTGCGGAGAGATGTAATAATTTCGTGGGGTTGGTGAGATCGATGAGTTGATGAGGTGAGGGCAATTAATCGCGGTACTAAGAGCTGCAGTTCAGGCTGACGGGCAACGCGAAACCACTATATATGACTAAGCTTACGGACTCGTATATTTCAACCTCCGCCGAACAAACTCCTGACCAGCACACTTTATCGCCCCTTCCTATCGAGATCATGAAAGCTTGCAGATATCACAATATTCATCCATATTTTTCTCTTCGCCGCCCACTGGAGTTTTTACGTTGTTTTATCTTTCTTTCCGTTACTTAGAGTAGTGGCCAGTCTGCCACAGGATTTTTTGCCTGAGTGATTGTCCGAAGCGGTGTTTTGGAACTGAACAAATTGAGTCTCCAGATAACAATGTTCAAGATAACTTATTCCAGTGATCGCTGTTTGATGCTAGAAGTCTGGAGAATCGCCAATAACTTAGGTATCGTGCAACAAGCTTCTCCAAGATGAATAAGCAGGTCAAGAGGTAGAGCTCACACCACAACCTAAACTTCCACATGAAATGGTACTCAGCGTACATCACTTAACAGTCGGAGCTTTAACCTCACCAGAGTGAGGCCCCCACCCACATAGTAATTACTCTTTCATGTGACAACCGGAGATCACCTCACTAGACCTGAGGTTGAATAGCTTTACCACCAGGTCTTACCATGAGGGTTGCGAACATACTAGATGACTATCTGCCAAACTCTTACGTAAGTACGAAATCGTTATTGTAATGTTCTAGGGATTCTTGTTGAAGTACTTATGTTGTTACTATTTAGTTGCCAGCTGCCAAGTCGCTGCAAATCTTCTCCCGCTCCACGGCATTTTGCTATTATTATGCTAATCCTCTTTCTTCTTTTTTTGCATAATTGGACCCTCATTTTGAGAATATTAGTACTACTTAACAGTAGTGCACGTGGTCTAAGACGTTATACTACTTCAAATCAAAGCATCTGCAGAGAAAGTAAGCATACCGATTTATGTGTCGAAAGCAGAGAGAGGTATTTATTTAATTCTTAGTACTAGATTTATTAAAGAGTATGAATTTCTTAGAAATACACGTTTGATTTAGGGCTAGCTATTCGGTAGCCTAGGAATGTTATTACTTTGGCTTGATGTTACAGTAGCACGACAGGTAGTGGCAGGGCATGATGAGAACCCCCGGGGATTATTCGGCTTTCAGGCAGTTCACAAGAGTCACGTGGAGCCAACATTTTCATCTTTTAGATGGATAGATCTCTCATTGAAGGAGCCTCTCCCTGTGCCTGAGACCTCAAATTTATTCTCAACTGAATAGCAGAGATACCCTTATTATCTATCAACTACAGAAAAAATCAGTCGCAAAGGTATCCGGACATGCAAAGAGTACTCCCTCATCTTATCGAATTGATGGGCTGAAAATGTTGACCTATTCTTCCTGGGAATAGGTGCATTCCTGGTTGGTCAATTCCCTTGTGATGGATATCCGACATGCCTGCAATTGCAGCCAGCCGATGAAATAAGTAAGGTAAAGCGAGTATCTTTGTGGTGGGGTTATACTATGAGTAACCTCAAATTCTCAATTCCTCAACCATTTAACTACTCAGCTTCTCGAGCGGTCCAGCGGCTGAAGAACCACATTCAAAGTTGTGGAGCTCACAACTGTATCACATAATTTGTCGCAGAAAATTTTGGTGGTCCACACTCCAAATCTCCCGCGTTCTTTGTCTCTTCTTCTATTCATTCAAATGAGGTTCTGTGCATGCCTGAATCTCCAACCTGGCTAGGGCAAAAAAAATATTCAGTTCGGCTTTCACTTTTCAACTTATTGGACTTTTTATATTAGCCTGAGTGTCAGTCTTTGATCCTCCTTTCCTAAGCACCAACAAGGCTAGTCCTCTTTTCACATCTTGGATACTCTACTCAGTCTTAGCACACCAGGAAGTCCAGTACCATGGATATCCACATTCGCAATGTTCCTCAACAGAGCACAGAAAATCATCTCTCAAAGTTTCTCAGACCCTTCATGCTGCAGCTGTCCATTCGCTCTGTCAGCTGTACCAAGCCTCGTAATCGGGACTTCGCTTTCCTGACTTTCCTCCACCCAGAGGAGGCAGAGAAGTTTCTTCAGCATTATGGCCAAGCGCAAGGAACTGGCAATCGACAGCAAATGGGTAGCCGACAGCTTCTGGCACAAACACAAGCACAGTCCCATGTCCGCAGAACTATTACTGCTGTTTAACCTCAAGTTTCTTGGCCGATCCATCTACTGCCAAAAGAGCACCAACGCCTCGAATCAGTACCTACTTAGAGTCCTAGCTAAGGAGGAGAAGGATCGGCAAACCAGAATCACCACTGTTGCCACAGTCCAACATCATGTGCTACCTATCTTTTTCGACACAACCTCTGTTTCTTGTGGTGTATGGAACTATGCCAAGTCAACCCTCTTCTACGAGCCGCAGGTGCTCTGGCGAGCAACAGGCCGAGTCAAATTTGGCGAGCACAGCATGATTTTATACCTCGAATCCGGTCGGCGTATCGACTTCTTGTACTTTTCGACCTTGAATATCACCACAGAGGAAGGTGGTACTCCTTCCCTGATCTTCTCAATGAAGGAGGCCCCACGATTCTACGAAAAGATTGTAGACAACCCTCTTGCTGATCTCATGTCAACGCTTGGGATTCAAACCCCGCAAGGGCCACAGCTCAAGCGCAAAACAGGGCCTGAGAGACATCGCCTTCCTTGTCTAGGTCCAGCCCATGAGCCCATTGCAGGAAGCTGCTTTGTCTACCGCATTGCCATCCAGCCAGAACAATCCGGGCAAGGGGATGTCGCAGAACGTATGCAATCCCTGAGGATTGCCCGTGGACTGCCGCGGGTCATTCATCGTAGAACAGATGTTGTGATACCCCGAGAAACTTTTGCTAATGGACTACTGAAATTGCAGGCCACTCTTGCTCTCGACCCTGCCAAGTATCCCTTCCCGCTAGCGTTCCAGATCTTGAAGCTAGCTCAGGATGCATATCTTCCTCCACTAACTGTTTACAAGCTTCTGCCCGCTATCACTGAGATGACCCTTCGGTCCCCCATTTCTATCTGTGTCAGGGTGATTCGCAAGATATTCAACCAAATAAGTTTTCCTGGACCAGAGTCTGAAGCTACTGAGTTTCAATTGGAAGAGCTATTGCCATGGCTGGAAAATCTTGAGAATCAATGTCACAAGGAAGCTCTTGCGGCCGGAAAAAATAAAAATCGTTCTGAAAATATCGCCGTCATCCATCGGGTCAAGATTACTCCAGCTGCGATACGACTTTGTGGCCCAGAGTCTGAGTCGAATAACCGTGTTCTTCGAAAGTACCCAGACCACCATGAGTACTTCATCCGCGTTCAGTTTTCAGATGAAGATGGCCAACTAGTGCGATTTAACTCGCAGGTATCCAATGAGAAGATCTTCCACGAACGTTTCAAAAACATCCTCCGCAACGGTATACAGATCGCTGGAAGAGAGTATGCGTTTCTAGGATCATCTCACTCGTCGCTTCGCTCACAATCCTGTTGGTTCATGGCTCCTTTTGTTCACGATGGTAGTCTGCTGTGGGATCGAATCATCATCAAAGAGCTTAGCAACTTCACCTCCATTCGGTCGCCTGCTAAGTGTGCTGCCAGAATTGGACAGGTATTCTCGGATACTCGAACTGCTGTGTCTATTGACCCGAGTTCGGTACTCTTGGGTGAAGATGTTGAGCGGAATGGTCGCGTCTTCAGCGATGGCGTCGGAACCATGTCTGCTGAGATGATGAGTAAAATCTGGGATAAGCTTCCATCAAAGAAGCTTGTGAAGCCTAGTCTGCTCCAGATCCGATATCAAGGTACCTTAAGAGAGCCTGTTAGCGATTCTGCTAATACTATCAGGTGCAAAAGGAATGGTCTCGATTGATACCCGGCTTCGAGGAGAACTTCTACTATTACGCCGATCCATGATTAAATTCGACGGGTCAACTTGGCCGGATGTCGAGATTTGTGAAGCAGCATATAAGCCTCTGGCAATCTTTTTAAACCGTCAATTTATCAAGATCCTTGAGGACTTAGGAGTTGACGACAAGTTCTTCCTGAAGTTGCAAGCAGAGGAAGTGCAGCGTCTCCGAAGCATTACTGACAGTCCAGTTAACGCATCATCTTTCCTGAGGAGGCAATCTATTGGTATACCTGTACACCTCTCATGGTTCATCAGTAGACTCGCGGACCTGGGCTTGGACTTCAGAAGAGATGGGTTTCTACGTGATATCTTGGAGATGACGCTCTTGGTCGAGCTCCGGCTGCTGAAACACAAAACCAGAATTCCGGTTGCTAAAGGCTGGCATCTTCACGGCATCATGGACGAAACAGGATTTCTCGAGGAGGGCCAGATATTCTGCTCCGCGATTGTAGACGGGGTTTCAATGGCGATCGCGAAAGATAACATCGTCATATCCCGGGTGAGTGGTCGAAACGTGTTCAGTCTCCAGTCCGTTACGAATTTTTGGCCCAGGAGACTCTTAACAATAGTGCTAAGTTATTAAAGGCCCCAGCTTTGCACCCCGGAGATGTTCAGATCGTAGATGGAGTCATTCCGCCGGCTGGATCACCGCTTCGGGAGCTATCTAATTGCATTGTCTTCAGCAGCAAAGGCGCCCGAGACTTGCCAAGTCAGTTGTCTGGAGGAGATCTGGATGGGGATCGCTATTACGTGATATGGGACGATGACTGCTGCCCTCGACGCCTGTGCAAGGCCGCGGATTATGCTCGACTAGCTCCTATCGACATCGGCAGAGCTGTAACGAAAAACGATATGACGGATTTCTTCATTCAGTTCATGGAGACAGACCAACTTGGACGTATCGCTGTCTTGCATCGTGTCCTGGCCGATCAACACTTAGAAGGTACTTTTCATGATGACTGTATCACATTGGCCGGGATGCATTCTACAGCTGTCGATTTTTCTAAAACTGGAATCCCTGCAAGTCGTGCCCTCTTTGCTAATAAATCTTCAGAACATTGCTAATAGTTTCCCGCTCCCAGGTCGATATGTCTAAGTTGCCTAGGCACAATAATTGGCGGCCCGACTTCGAGGCACCGGGTCCACATGTCAAGGTCGAGAAGATGGATGGGCTTTCCTTCGAAGAAATGGATATCCGAGATCCCGACGAAATAGGCGACGACGATGAAGACTTCTCAAAATATCGATATTACGAAAGTGAAAAGGTCCTCGGCAAGCTGTACCGTGATATCGACGAGCGGGATGTTTTCGAGCATATCAAGCACCGATCGTTGCATCCAGATATCAGCAGCCAGTCCACAGTCATCAACTCTGTCTGGGACCACGTGCGGGCTGAATGCACTCTCTTCGAATACACTCATCATCTCGAGTGGGCCGAGGGTATTCGCGACATGTGAGCTGCTCCGACTCCCTAGCAGCGTTCCATTCATGCAGTGCTAATACTCGCTTCTAGGTACGAAGAAACGATGCTTGAAATCATGATCAATCATAGTGAGCATACCGTGAGGCCTGTCTCCGAGCTTGAAGCCTTCATCGGAAACATACTCGGCAAGACCGGCGCTCAGACCAAGACTCAGCGCGAGCTATCCACCACCATGAAAGAGAGGTTTGACGAGCACTCTGCCTTCGTCGTCAACTGTATCGTCAAGGAGGATAGCGAGTGGTCCGAGGAGTCTTTAGAGCGCAGCATGGCCTGCTTAGCAGTCAGCCTTGAGAAGAAGACTGTGTACAAGCGATTTGATTCCTTGCTGAGTTTCAAGTACATTGCTGCGGCAGTATGTTTGAGGGAAGTTGAGAGATTGCCTAGAGTTTAAGCTGGCGGAAGTGTTCACAAGATATGATGGATGTATCTTGCGGCATACAATGGGCAGGTGCTAAAGTTGAGCTTTGCGCTGCGATTGATGTTCTTTATATGAGGCTGCTATAATTGACCTAAATTTCTGAGGGATTTTTCTTGTTTCCAGAGAATCGAAGACTTACATCATACGTATTGAACCAGAAAGGAGTCAGAAGAGATGTTATTTCTGGTGATTATATTTTCCTGTATCATCAAGTAGGCTCTGCCTCCATCTCACTTCATCAGCAGACACTTGATGTACAGTAGAATCCTGTGACATTGAAGTGGGCTAGCTATGTGTAGGTGCTTCTTCCTGAGATGCAATCTGCCATCTGTTATACGAGCATAAATTATCTCACTCTCCAAAATTAGAGCAAAAACACAAATCCACAAGATGCAAGCTTCTCACTCTACAGTCCAAGACCCTAACTCTGAGCCCTGTACTTTCCACTGACAAACTTCCAATCAAGCATATTTAAGAAGAAAAATGCTCATGCTATGTGAAATAAAGTTTCTCCTGATCAAGTATTAGTTGTTGCTCCTCTCATCGATTGACTCTCTTTGACTACCTAGCATTCTTGGACTTGGCAATAAGTAAGACTGCATCTGACTAAGCCCATGTCCTAAACCACTCCCGGTTGTGTTCGAAATCCGTCATCAGGCTACGCCATGCGTTCTTGGTGGGCTTTCTGGCAGCATTCCTATCTATAGTCTCTGCTTTAGCTCTAGCTCAGATCCTTCAGACGTCTGACTCTCGGAGCCCAAGAATAGCGCAAATCCAAGAACCTAGCTGAATAGAGATTACTTTAATAAGTTTCTACATCTACTGTACAAAACACGAAGACTTCAACCCAGCGTCAAGGACCAGTTGTTCCATGTTTTTGTGTACTTAATAATAGTATCAAGCAACTGGAAACTAAAAGAGAGTAAAACCAGCAAGCTCGTAAGTCGTTACTGCTCATTCCGCCCCTGAGGTCATGTGACTATCGCTGGAAGAGCTTGCCAGCAGAACAGCTGAGTGAACTTTTCCGAGGATCTATATGCCTTCCATGAGCAAGAATGAGACATGCGAAGTCCACAAACGCTCATCAAAGTTACCATGTACTGCGGAATGAAGTTTGATACTAAGGCACCAAGGCAACCAAGGCAACCTCCTGACCTTGACCTTGTGATAGCGCCAAGCGCGGCTGATAACAAGCGTCATCAACTTAGCGTCTCGCCTCCTCCAGTCTCAACTTCCGATGAGCTTAAACACATCCCTTTACTTCATCAACTCTCTTACAACATACCCTACACAAAGCACATATCATTCATCATGATGTTCATCAAGTCTGCCTTTACCCTCTCGACTTTGTTGATGCTGGCATCAGCTCTGTCTGTTGATCGTAAGCCCGTCTCGCTTCTAAGGTGCCGCTGCGAGCAATCACTGATCCAATGACAGGCCCATCCGACGGAGAGGTCGTAGAGCTACCGCAAGTTGTAACTACCAACTTCAAATGTAAACTCTCATAATCCATGTCCAGGAGATTGAACTGCGGCTGATTATGTACAGCACCATCGTTCTTGGTCTCTGGATCCGAGTGCGACAAAGAGGACGAGGCCGATTGCAAAGAATTTTGCGGGCTCTCGGAGCAGACTTCTACCTGCAGTGCCAACGGTAACAAGATCACTTGCTCTTGCAAGGGTGGAAAGACTCCAGAGTCCAACTGCGAGGAAAGATGCCTGCTGTGTAAGTCACGTGCACGTTTCCTGCTAATGCTCCGATGCTGATTCTAGTAACAGGCATGCCTGGGAAGTCCGCTTTGGAGGAGACCAAGGCTTACCTTAGGGAGTCAAAGATCAAGGGGCTGAATATCGAGGAATGGCTTTAGGTGGAATGAATTTTCGGAAAGTAGGGGGCCATCTATGCTTTTGTGTGAATCCATAAAGGCCATAAGGATCCCGGTCACTTCATTGGGCAATTTTTACATTCATAGAATAAAATTTTCTTCAGATGGCGGCAAAAATTTATGAAACTGCCACTATGAAGTTTGAAATCTTGTTGATTCAGTATGCACATTCTTCGATAAGCTCAGTCGTCTTTGCGTAGGCTCGATTCAGTTTACTAGATTATATCATTTTATTAAGCTCCATATCATTTTCTTCGGGATGCTCTTGAGGCCGTTCGGAACCCGTGGCTGTCAGTGAAGTGAAATTGCGGGCAATGTTAATAAACGGTAGGTATATTCCGATGCAAGCCGACTATCGAGTTATTTTAATTTGGTGTTGGCTATGTCGCGCGAAGCAGCACAAAATTTTCCCAAGTCACAATTACATAACATCTCTTACTTATATAACGTTATTACTACCTGTTGCTGGCATTTGCTAATAATATTACAGACTTTATTAATGTAATAAATACTTTTAAATTATTACTTTTTCGTTTATACCAGTAGTTCATCGCTTTTGGGGGAAGGCTAGCTGACCGGCACGCAGGACCAAGCTGGCAAGCTATACCGCGCTATAACGCGAGGTCTCACGGCTACTAGATGAGAATCAACCAAATATCTTACTGGAATTATTTTTTCAGTAACTACATAGCGATAGGTGTATGAAAAATATCGCCAAGATTAAAGTAGCTTCGAGTTTCACTTAGTACGGAGTAGAGAAATGTATAATTCTTAGTATTTGTATATATAGATGAGTAAATTTCTAGCACTTTACTTCTGACGTTGTCATGTCCCACTTGCATGGTGCTATTTCTATGATTATACTTTTCTAATGCTTCAGATACTCCGTTGCTACCTTTACGGTAATGTCACGAGCTTTTTACGTCCATGTCGAGTAATATTTTAGCCTCTTATGAGAAGTTCCTCCCTATAACCCTTTCTTTTATCTAAATAATACGATCACTGTATATAGAAAATGTGGTCACGTAAACTACGGATTCTCATATGGGATAACCAGAATCTTCAGAGTATGTAACAAAGAATCAGTAACTGGAAAAGCTCGTCGTTGGAAGCGGGCTCATGTATTCATACACACGGGCCGCCAATCTATTACAGAAACACTAAAATACTCCATTAATTGAATATTAAGGAACGAGCATGTGAGACACCGCTCGCAAGCGTCATCTGTCAGTTTGGACGCATCGTCATCCTAAAATTATAAGCAACAGCTTTCCTCTACTTGAAGCCTTCTTATCTAGTCGTTCTACCTTGCTTTCGGCATGTGAATATTATATTCTTTAAGATGGCTCGCCATGGCGAGAATGTCAGATTTGGAAAGAGGTTGGGCTGTTCACATTAGAGCTGGTTCGAAAGAACAAGACAGATTCCGAAGTCAGTTCAGGGGTGAATAATCGCGCAAATTCGTGACCAATGTTTGAGAGTGCATCTGAATATGACTCTGTAAAATTATCACGGAATTAGCTACACTTATACACTCCTCTAACTTCGTAACGTATCATAGTGACAGATGCTCAGAACGCAATACGGAATATCCGAACATGTCAGCCATTTGACGGACATGATGAGAGGGGCATCAGAAAGAAGAATATAAAGTGACGCTCAACATACTTATGAAATATTCATGTTATATAAGGCGCCAGCAGTATATTTGGTTTTTGGAGGTCGTCATGCACCCGAGTATTTTGGTTGCCAAGGCTGGAGACGACCGCTTTTGTTTACTTAAAAATTTTCGCCCTCTGTTTACGTCTACCCTCCCCAGATATACAACATCTACGCGTTTAGCTTCAAAACTATCCTGCCGATCGATATTACTGTCTCAATTCGTCGTACAGAGTCTAAACAGCTCTATCGACGTCCTACTCTCTACATCTGCCTGCTTCCGCCATCTTATTTTCGTCGACGCTCGACACTTCGGCCACTTTCTCTCAATCTCACGACTACACCTTCAATAATACCTCTTAGAATTCTCCCAATCTACCGGCTCGCCAATCCCATCAAACTTGCACCTGAGATCAAGATGCCCGCATGCGAAAGTCTTGCCCTTTTCATCACCGCCGCAATGCTCTCATATTTCCTCTTCCTCGTTGTCCTTGCTGTTATCGGGATACTTGTTGGCAACTTCAAAGCTATTCGCACGCAGGTACCTGCTGTCGCAAAACTGCCGTCCCAGAATGTAGTCCAGCCTGCTACACCTCCTTCTCCTGACATCGACTCTCTTGTCGACGCGTTCGCAAAGCTTACGATTGTCCCTTCTTTGCGATCATGCTGTAAGTATCATGCTTCTACCTCTCTAAATATGTGCAGAGAGGCTAATCTGTCTATTGATAGTGCGCAGCCCCGGCTCAATATCCGCTGTGCCCAGCAGAAGCGTTACTTTCATCACTCTCCCTGATGATCCCGACGTCGATGTTTGTTTCTACAAAGAATTCGAAATCGAATATCCAGAGGCGTCTCTCAATAGGAATTCAATTCCTAATCAGACTTGTATGCCTTCTGTATCGGGAGAGAAGTGTAAATATGTCTACTCGGACGGATCAATCAGGATGCACAAGTCCATAGGAGCCTTCAATTCTCCAAGATGCCAAGTCAAAAGGCCACCGAGATGCAAGTCTCGCAAGAATTTCCGCCGATGTGAACATTCTCTCCCGGCTTTGTGTACCGATTCACGTCCAGTCAGCCTTTATTTCTCCGCCTACGAGAAAAGTTTCTTCACCTGATGCCTGTTCTCGAAACCTTGGCCCTCGAACTTCTATTCTGAGCGACTTTGACTATGACTATTTGACTTTGACCTGACCTGACCCTTCCCCTCCAGGTACGTATAATATTTACTTCTTACATAAAATAGGTGTGCTTTACTCGCCATCGCCAAAAAGAACCCAAAACAAGGTCTTCCATTTTCGATCAAGAGGTGATCCCTTGTGATCGCTGTGTCGGATATCATGAACAGGTCACCAAAAAAAGCGGACATTGCACCACATTTCCCACCACTTAGCTGGGGAAGCACAGTATTTGATTATTCTCTTTGTTATCTATTGGACTAATATTTTCGGAAGGGACTCTCGTCTCGTGTATGCTTACATCATTGTGCTTTAGGATCTAAAGTCTGCAGAAGCGATAAATCGGGTCATATTCTGGAAATTCGGATACCAGCTTGTCCATATCGAATGGCCGGCGAATAGTGTCGACACTCTTGTAGGGTCACTTCCCCAAGCTTTGGGGCTTGCTAACAGGATGCAGGCGAAATCATCTTCACCCGCGTCAAGATACTAATTTTTTTTGCTCAGGAGGGTCAGAGTCAGGTCACAAGTCAAGTCAAGTGAAGTCAAGTCACATCAGCGGCACAATAATTCATCTCTGGATTCAGGACATCAATAACAAGGACACGGCTAGCTCGCGAGAAGTCACAGCACTGTCTTCCTGTCCCCTTCCGAGGTCTCCATCGCCATCCTCTCCACATTTCTCTTGCTCTGAATGCACTTTTGCTGCTCCCGAGAAGGCTCAATCGTTCATCTAGATTCTACGTGCACCCATCGCTCCAGAGGGTTGATGCTCAGCCCTCGAGAAGGCAACAATTCCGACCTCCAACACTCCAACTCAGATCATCATACATCTTCCCTGTCAGGTATCATCAGACAGGGGTCTACCATGCTTGCTCCCAAGCGTGGTAGGCGCCTCTTGCTAGTTCTCCGCGTTCACGTCGCAAGAGGTGTTAGTAGCTCGTTTCCAGTACCTTGTGGTGCAATTGGACGAGTGAACCGAGAGAGAACTGAGACTGCATGCCTGGATAGGGACTCAGCATTTTTCGGTATAATTGTCTATTTCTTAAGAACTCCAGTGCTCATTAGAAAAATCTAGGGTTAGAATAAAAACTTTTAAGGAATATTGCGGGCTATCTACCCAAGACTGCTAGAGAATTTAGAACATGATCTCGTGGTGGGAATGGAGTCATTGTAAGTCAAGTCTTGGAGCAGCCTGGTTTGTTTTTTTTTTTTTTTTGCATCTGTGTAGCAGTCCTTGGTATTCTGTTTGTAGATTACAGGAATGATGAGGAAAGAGAGGATACTTTGCTGAGGCAGTGCTCCAGCCTGTTATGCATTTCCGCCCCTATCATTAGACTACCTCCTTAAATTCCAAAATATAGCACTCTTTCATTATCCTGCCATACTGTTCAATTTAAAATATCTTGGTTATCGCAAGGAATGGTCTCGAACAGGCCTAAATACCCAGAGTTGCAAACGACCAATTAATTATCCATAGATACGCACATGTCATAGAGCCATATTACTAGTGAAGAATATAAAATTTGTAGAATAAAAAATCGTACATGAGTGGCCGCTTAGAAGGCGAACGCAGTAATAATGAATGTGAAAAACAACAGCGAGTTACATATTAGTGGCTTCACGAACTGAGGCAACAGTTTGAATGTATAGACTTGACATATCTGAGACCCTCACTCCAACCCGACTATATTTGAAACCCGGACTAATTACCCTAAGTAACAGCCCAGGTCCATTAGTTAGTATGCGCAAGGTCTCGCCTAATTATCAACACCAGGTCATGTTCCAATGCTTCTACTTTCTGAAGGAGAGCTGGCGATACCACTCACTAGTCCGAATTGACATCCTGCTAACGCATTCTAGCATAATTCTAGTATTGCTGGGGGCTATTGCGCAGTACTACCAGATTTCACGCACTATGGCTTTATCAAGTTTTCACATATAAGAAAGACCATGCAATAACTACTGATCGTTAATTTCAGCGAAGATATCATCCTTGTGTGTGTCTTGCAAAGCTTTCATTATTATCCCTAGAGTTTTCAGAAAAACAATTCATATCAGCCATTCCAGCTCTTCATTTCAAAATAATTTTCAAGTTGCTGGACACATGTTGGCCTGAGTGCTCTGGAGTAACGCTGGTCAAGTGATTAAAGAACTTTAGCTTCTGATCATGCTTCAGAGTACTGGCAAGTGCCTTTATCATCTGAAATCGCTGCTTCCATAATAAGAGGCTAAAAATTCTTAGTAAAAGGGTTCGTAACTACCAAAAGGCTTGGGAGTATCTGAGACCACGGCTTAGCTATGCAGTTGAGTTTATACTTTAGTCGAGGGTGGCAACTACTTAGTGGTGATCCTTGATCACCATACCAGTCCGCAAAGGAGAATATTCGTTGCAATTTTAATAACCTCAAACCATGTTGAGTCAACTGTACAAGATGAAAGAGATTGAAGCAATGTCGCCAGGTCAGAGTATTGATGCGAGACCATAGCAGAGCGTTCGAATGGATTATTTGAATAGAGCTTCAGCTACCTGAATTGAAACCGAAATAGTAGACTCTCAGCGAGCATTCGTGAGAAGGGAATTGCTGCACTACCAATACCTCCTGTGAGGGCATTCCTGAGCCGTACGATTCCTCCAAGTTGTGTGACTCATGTTGAGATTCTTAGTCACAGGAAAGCGATACCATGAAATCTTGTCAATTGAGCAGCTACATATGCGGTCCAGATACTGTGATAAAGTGAGTATGGCTGCTACTATGATATTCCCAAGACTGTACAGCATGACTCATACTGAATCATTAGACGCTAGAGCTGTAAGACCTCATGGCCCTATGCGAATTCTTGCCTACAGGTATGATCTACTCATCCCACGTTTTCAAAGAAGACAAACGAACAGAAGATTAAAAAATTACCATTTCTGTGGGAAAAAATCATTGCATACCAAGACCCTTTCGAGCTTCATTCAAGCAAGAAAAAGCATCAAAGAACTGTCCAGAATGGTCAGCACAACTGAAACAACTGTGGGAGGGGCTAACAGAGATACTTCTCCAGCCAAGGAGGTCAATTATTGCTGTCAATTATGCATTGTTCATTTCTCAGGGTGTGAAGATCAAAGAGATCATATGAGATCAAAATGGCAGTAAGTTCCCTGGACTATTCAACTGTGGCTTATAATTAACAAAGATAGCGTTTACAATCTCAAACGAAAAATACTTCACTCCCTCTAACCTCCTTATCAACCTATGCCAAGTTTCAGGAAACTATAAATTGTAACAGCGAAGCGGACCTTTTCGAGTTCCAGCAGACCTATGCGTCTTGTGAGCTGCAGCACACAACTCACAGGGCGTGGCAAAGTCATCTAAACTCGAGAAAACACCTCCTAAAAGTCAAAGAGCCGATTTCATATCCTACTTCTTTGATATACCAGAGATCGGTAGAATGGGGCAAGAGAATTACAATCGATGATTCGGAAGTCCTTGATCGCTTACAGTGTTTGTTTTGCAAGAACGTATCACCCCTCCTCGAATCTAATATCTCGCACATGTCACACGCGCACAGTTTCTTCATCTCGAATATCGAATATCTCATCGATATTGAGTCATTTCTCAAGTATCTGTCTACGGTCATCTCTGAATTCCACGAATGCCTGTTTTGTGGCAGCGAGAAGCCGAACAAGATCGCGGTGCAGGATCACATGCGGGCCAAAGGACACTGCAAATTAGATTCCGAGGATGCTGTCCTGGGACTCAAAGACTTCTATGATTTGGCCGTTGGAGAAGATCAATGCGAATACGCAGCTGATTTGAGAAGTGTTGAGATGGGGTGCATCATAGAAGATGGCACAGAGCTTCACCTTCCATCCGGCAAGATTCTCGGCCATCGCTCGCAACCACAAAATCGGCCTTCGAATCGCAGCTGCCGAGCTCCATCTACATCGCAAAGTCTCCTTGCGGAAAATGGGTCCCAGCTTCATACCCCTTCAGTATCAAACTCATCCAACCAGCGCAGGAACGTCGCCAGACCTGGGACATCAGTGAGTATTATTGAGGTTTCTAAACATCAGCAGCGCGCATTGATAGCTGCAGAGAGGAGAATAGATAGATCGGAGGGTAAGGTAAGGAATTTGTATGAGGCCAAGGTGGAGAAGGGTGGCAATAAGCAGAAGACGTTCCGAGCGGTGGGCATAGGCAAGAAGGCTGGAGGGCTCGAGAAGAGGAACGGTTGAGCTTCGTTTTACGATATAGCTGGTCCGATGTTTCGGCAAAGCTGTCAATTGCGTGGGTTGGAGTAAGTGATTGCTTCTTCCACAATCGATCGAAGTTCCTAAGGAGTAAAGACACAAGCTTTACTTATCGCCTTGAGTGGGTTTGTGATTACAGCCGAGAAAAGTTTCACCTGAAGGCTATAAGCTCTATGTGACTGCAGTAATGTTGAATAAATCATGTATACATGGTCCCCGGCAGAGATTTTACCATCGTCGGAGCGGCTTCCACCCATCGAAGATGTCAAATTCATGTTCTCCTCAATCAAAGTCTCGAGTCATTAACAAACTTCCCAACTATCCGAGCTTTCTGAATACACTCCATAAGCACCCACTTAACTGGAACTATTGCATTCAAAAAGGTCTGGAGCAAATCCCGCGGCCTACCCTCCACAAGCCCTGAAGCATCCTCCCTAACCTTCGACACTCTCTGAAGGCTGAAGCAGCCACTTCCCTCCTTTTCCGTCCCTTTAATGTATCGCACCTCGCTAGCATCGCACTCTCCGAATCACTACTTTCTCTAGGCTGAACAGCAACGGCTAGAAACGCAATCTAAGCATTCCAAAAGCGAAGCAATGGTTTCGATCTGTGCCCTGAGCGGTGCGCACACATTAGCAGCCAGTTGAGAGTAGTCATTACAGTTGGGTTTTGGCATGCTTTTAGGGCGTGTCGAAAGTTTTTAAGAGAGAGCTGATGTATATCAGAGGGGTCCCTGTAATCCCTGCTCTCGAGTACGTATTCTGCTTTCTAACTCTTGGTGACAGAGTGAGAATGTTTGCCCGCTCTTTAGTTGGCAGGAGTATCTTCCCGGGTAGCAGGTTGATGAATTGCTCTCGCTCAGTATAGAAAAGAGCTTGCTTCTTCTGATGCTTGTGAAGGATTTTATCCCCTGCTGCCTGACTATCCTAGAATGACCTTTGTGGTATTCTGACCCTTTCTAGATAGACAGGAGGTTCAAAAAAGTCAGATATATCAGACACTTTCTTTTCGTTGCGCTTGGAATTCATCCTAGAATATCACAATGATGATTCTGCCCTTATATTTATTCATCTTATTTGTATGGGGACATAACTGGACTACAACCTCCTCATCGATCGGGCTCAGACTTCTGGAAGCAGAAGAGACTTTGGTGTAAGGTTTTATTCCCAATTGATCAAAATCCAGAGATGACAGCTTCTCCGAGGATCTGAAGAAGCACAACACATTGTACTCGCACAAACGAGGATCGGACCGGCATATTAAAAAGACTCGCAGCTGAGACCTTAAAAATGCATGCGTAGGTTGTGCTCGCGCGAGGGGAATCGATTGTGCTTAATCTGGTGTTCTGGTGGGATCATGAAGGCTATAGACCTGTGTTGTTATTCATTCGAAAATTGAAAAGGGTTTAGCCGAGCCACCCCCCTTTCGTCGAGCTGCATCACGTGATCTTGTATCACAATCTTTAAAACTTCGCGGCAGGGGAGCATACTCCCACGTATTAACCCAGTCACCTGTGCTATCAGCTTTTGAAAAAGAGTATTTGCGTCTTGGCCTCGATGAAAAGATCTGGTGCTGTTTCGTAGTTCTGAGTGATGACGTGCTTGAAGGGTCGCTATAATCAGCTAGTCTCTGCACTTTGAGATATCGCAGATGTCAGGTCTGAGACGCCCAAAAAGGACGAGAGTCAAACAATACATCAACGTCTTATTCGTCATTCGTGCAGCCAGATAGAAATCTGGATGATATCCATTTACACAATCACCTCGCGCAAAAATGTCCACCCAGCGCTTCACCTCCTTCCGGGCCATCTACCCACACCTCATGTCTACGCATCCAGCACCTCTTCTGCCCCCGTCCAAACCTCATTTCGCAAGCCTCGTATCTCAGATCGCGGCACTGCAGGTCCACCCGACCCTAGAAGCCGCGCTGCACATCCTCAACGCCGATCTCCCCTCGGCGCATTTTCTCGTCCGCCACATGCAGTCCGCGCCCGCCGTCGAGGGCATGCTCCTGCACGGTATCCTGCACCGCGTCGAAGGGGACTTCGACAACGCGCGCTTCTGGTACGCGGACGTCGCGAAGGAGGGCGCGGAGCTGTACACCCGGATCTGGGACGGCGGAGGCGTGACGTTCAAGGATCTCGATGAGGGGGTTCGGGAGACGGAGTTCGGGGCGAGGAGGGACTACGGGAGGGGCGGAGCGAGAGAAGGGGAGTTGGATGCGGGACAGAGGTTTTTGAATGCTGTGCAGGCCTTCAAGGAGACGAAAGCAGCTGCGCGTGGCGTGGAAGAGGGGGAGGGACTTGAGAGAGAGAGTCGGAGGGAGATCGAGACGGTGGTGGAGTGGTGTGTTGAGAAGTTCGGAACGGGCACCTGGGCGGATGCGAGTGATGCGTGGGTGCGGAATAGCGAAGAGGTGCAGAAGATGAGTGATGAGATGGTGGGTGGGGATAAGGGTCGAAGGAAGTTTTAATCATGGACTTGGTCCTCCGGTATTGGTATGCTAACTTGGGCGAATCGTTTGGAGAGTCGGAAAATCTGAGGTGATGTGCTCAGACATGAGAGGTTCAGGACAAGCTGTCTGACTTTGTCTCTTGTTTTTTGGATAGTTCCCTTTCAGTAAGCTTAAATGTCAAACATTATTCAGATATTACAGTAGAAGATGCACCAGTTCTAGCACTAAAATCCTGTGCACATTTTCCAACGTCTCGAACGAGCCATTCGACTCTCGGCAAACCTGACCCTTGCTTTCACGTCTGGCAAAACGGTGCTTCGTAGCTGGCCGCAGGCATACAGTCTTGCTGCGACGTGATACCTCCAAAAATGGCATGGTCCCGCTTCAAAGAAGTCTCGTCCTTAACAATTTCTACCACTGTGCGATAAATGCATCTAGAGCGGGAGATTCTCCCAGATCTGACTGTTTTCGTGAGCTCAGTACTCGCTTAATCTTCTATATCGCCTGACTGGGTGGATACTTACTTACCTTCACTTCATAACAATGTGAGTTTTAATAGGAAAACCTCGGTGGTTAATAGTCGGAATTCTCATCTGGGCCTTCTAAGTACTAGGCAGATGAATGCAACTTGTATGGGGCGTTACGAATCATCCGCAATTCTCAAGTGAAGTGATGCCTTGCACCCGCTCCCTGTCCCGGCTCGGAATCTCTGATTATCAGTGCTA
This sequence comes from Diplocarpon rosae, assembly GCA_032760415.1. Classification (NCBI taxonomy): domain Eukaryota; kingdom Fungi; phylum Ascomycota; class Leotiomycetes; order Helotiales; family Drepanopezizaceae; genus Diplocarpon; species Diplocarpon rosae. Next base: position 558,198 of record JAUBYV010000011.1, read on the forward strand.
GAAGCCATACTTACGCGGAAAAAACACAAGGTTAGATGTTTTGACGCCGCAATTTTCTTATGAATGGCTGAGACTGTACGACTCCTTGCGATCGTAATCATGTTGCCAGATAGGCATTTACTCAAGCAAGTATTCCAAGTCAATCTCGCTTCCGAAGCTTTCCTGCCAGCGGCCGTAACTCTCCCGTTGTATTTCACACGCGGGCGAGAATATGTGCCGCCCGTGAGCTCTGGCCGGAAAATGGACATATTTCTAGATCAGGATGCAAAGCTCCTCGGCCTAGGTCATATCCAAGTTGCATCCTTGCCAGCAATTCGTACTCATGGCAAGATATCATTCAGTCCGAGGCTGAGTAGTGCTCATCCTCTCATCCACAGTGCGGCTCTAACCATGCTCTCTCTGATCGCATCAACCAACAGCTCCACTCCCTTCTCCCACGCAGCGATCGCCTACCTGTCCCTCTACCGCTGACCCACCGGCAAGACTACGACCGTCGGCGTCGACTTCCTCGCCGAGGGCTCGGGCGAGATCCACTGCATATGCACGACTGTGAGCTCCGTCTACGACTCTACGAGTTAGCTAAGGTGATAGTCGATCCAGTGAGAACTCAAACTAAGCTATAACAAGCCTACATCTTAGGGCAAACAAGAGAAAACAAAATAGGGAACATAGTCTAGGAAGCTTTGATCTCAGGTGTAAGGCTCGTTTCAGTTCTATGACCCCTTATACTTCACGACATCTTTTCTTGTGCCATTTAGTAAAGCTCGTACGTACGCATACCATACACAGAATTATCGACTAGAGATATTTGTATAAATACCAACTCTGAATCGAGTGATAAGTCATTCAAGACGCCTGAAGGTGCTGTGCTTGATAAGAGGAGTGAGTTCGATATGGCAGCAAGATTCAACTCATGTGCCGTTGGGAAGATTCTAAGGCGATGGGAGAGGTTGTAGGCATTAGGTGCGGATGGAAGAAACACCAAGGTATGGAAATTAGAGTACAAGAAAAGGTAAATAAAAAAACCGAGAAATTATAAAGTGGAGAATTGGTTCCATTTAAAACGTAGAATGCTTCGGCGAAGAATACCACATCGCTGAGCGCCAAGAGAAGAATTCAAGTGTTAGGGCATGGCCTCCATCGCATTATCCAGCCAGCTCTATGTCACATCGACACTAACCATAGCATAACACGCCATCCCCCGTCTCATTGTTTGTGATCTGTCGCCCGATCAAGATTGAACGCTGCACTGATCAAAGCTAGATGACTGAAGGCCTGTGGTGTGTTCCCAAGTTGCTCGCCAGAGCGAGAGATCTCCTCAGAGTACATGCCGAGGTGGTTCGAGAAGCTAAGCATGTTTTCAAAGATGTTCACTGCGCGAGGAAGATACTTGGGGTCATAAACGCCTGCGCGTGTCATTGCTTCAACGAGCCAGAATGTGCACATAGAGAATGCTCCTTCGCGGCCGCCGACACCTGAAGCAGTCAGCAAAGGGACTTAGTAGATCGGGTATCACATACCGTCTTCAACGTTTTCAGTGTCGTAGCGATAGACAAGTCCCGTCGACGTGAGTCCACCTTTCTCGGGAGAGAGGAGGATTCTATCCATAGTTCGCAAGAATCGAGGATCATTAGGCGAGATGAAGAATACAAGAGGTGCAATGAGGATAGACGAGTCGAGGTGGTCGCCACTTTCATAGCTTTGAACGAAGCATCGTATTTTCTGGCTGTATCCTGTAAAATGTGAGTTCCGAAGCAATAGAGAAAGAAAGAAATAAAAATACCTTTGGTCATGATCTCCTCATAGATCTCATCCCGGATAGCCATCCATCTGTTCCGGTTCGGACAAGGCAGGCATCTCTTCTCAGCTAAGCGGAGACCACGGTCAAAAGCAACCCAAAGCATGATTTTCGAGTAAGTGTAGTTCTGCTTTCTGCTTCGAACTTCCCAAATAGACATATCCTGGTCTTTCCATATCGTAGCAACGTAATCTATGATCACGTCAACTAAATTTTCACAGTGTTGTGGCGCAACTGATGTGAGAAGATCAAGAGAAAAGTGCTGTCCACAATTTGGAGAGAAAGGAGTACCGACCTAGAATCTCCCGAACAGCAACCCACTGCCCCCAGGTTACAGGCTTACCATACTTGTTATACAAGTAGATACCGTCGAGAAGCTCACCGTAAATATCAAACTGCTGGTGGAAGGCAGCGCCGTTACCAATACGAACGGGTTTGCTATCACGGTAGCCTGAGAAATGTCTAATTCTGTTAGTCCTTCTTTCTATCGGTATTGACCGTATCACTCACGGCAACTCAATTTCAGGGATCTCGGTCCCGCCACGGATAGTGAACATGATCGGCAAAGCACCCTCGGGGGATCGTGACTTTCGAAAGCGTTCGCTAATAAAATCCATGTATGCATCTGCCTCTTCTGTGAAACCCATTCGGAGAAGGATGTAGATTGTAAAACTAGAGTCTCGAATCCAACAGAACCGATAATCCCAATTTCTACTTTTTGTCAGCTGGCACTGTAGTATTTGGTTAGGGGGGCCAACCTGACACCTCCAATGTCTTCAGGGATGGAGAAAGTCGGAGCAGCAATAATTGCACCGGTTGGTTCGAAGGTAAGCAGTTTCAAGATAAGCAAGCTTCTCGAAACAACCTCTCGCCATCGACCCTTGTAACTGCTTTTCGAAATCCAGTTGTACCAGAAGGTTTGCGTATCATGTTGTTGGCGATCGAGGACTTCGGTGGTGACGTCTCGGGTAACATGGTTCGGAATATCATCTCGTAGAACAAAAGAGATTGCTTGGCCTTCTACGAGATGGATGTGAGCAACGATTCCTGGAAATGTCAGTCGGCACACGCGGCAGAATCTGGAGGTCAGTTGCTAGTGGCAGACGAGATGAAGATCGTGGAGCGACTTACCTGCACCAAGCATTCCAGCTTTTGCCACCTTACAGAAAGTGACAGCTGGGCAGGATTCTGCGTCATCCTCGCCATGATCAATTGTTACATCAAGTTGAAGTTTGAGATTCTTGCTAGAAAACGTGACAGTCTTGCTGTCCAAGCAACCTATGGATGGAAAATTTAATAGTGCCCAATTCAAGAGTTATACATTGGGGTACGAGTAAGGCACAGAGAAAGAGAGAGTGAACACGATTACATACCGGGAGGATGTTCAGGAAGGAGTATTTCAGTCACGTGTTCATCCATGGCGTAGTTGAAAGCAGGGAAAATCTCCACATCTGGATAGGAATTGTTAGTGGAGTCTGGAGTGAGAATTGAAAAAATTGCATCAGGGGCCTGATGTGGGGTAGCATGCATGCCACAGGGCTGCGTCGCAACAGGCCTGGAACCTCTTACCTAGCTCAACCTTTCCACGGATACACTCAACTCTTCTGACCAGCCACTTTTTCAATTCATCTTGTACCTTGACACCCTCACGGAAAGGCATCTGCTTAGCCGCTTTCGTGACGACGACAGTATCTTTGGGGCGTGGGAGGAAGTCGACCAAATCAACAACCCCATCCTCATGGATGTATCGGGTCTGTAGGATATTGGATGAGGGAAGATATTGCTGCTTGGTGGTGTATCTGAGCGATGATATGGTCAACAAACGCCATATTTCCAGGGTCTCTGGGGATGCAGAAGCGAGTTGACATCCAACAATGTACTTACAATTTATCAGTTGGTGGGGATATTGTAAAGTAACCACCCTTGTCTTTATCAAGAAGTCTACAAAAGACAGAGGGGGAATCAAAGTCGGGCCTGGAAATCACATAATTAGCTGTTAATTTCCTAACGGAGAACTTGAACCCAGGGGAGCGCAAAATTAGCTCCAGGATTTGGAGGGCCGAAGGGGAACATCTGGGCGAAAGTCGCCAATATTCACTCACCAACACATAAAATCCACGCTGCCATCAATACCTACCAGGGCACAAGTTCTCATATTCCCAATCAAGCCATAATTCTCAATTGGCAGATACCCCGTGGTGTTGCGACGCGAAGTCTGAACAGCGGCAGGAGCACCCATTTTGCGCTAAAGAGAGACGGTGCTCTGACCGTCAGGCGAATAAGAAGACGGGGAAGCTAAATGAAGGAGTTCTTCGGTATTTGTGCTATTCGAACGTGGACGCAAGTGCTGTGTAGATTGAGGTACAGGCGCAAAGCCTCTATAGGTTGTTTCTTGAGCACTTGAGCGGAAATCAGAAGGATTGGCTGCCGAGAGAGGACCCGTAGTTGGACTTGTAACGTAGTCGGTAAAAAATGTGTGATCTGCAATTGAACCAGAAGTCGCAGCAGATGGGTCCGTCGAAAATAACCCGTCTCCTTGGGAAGTTGCTACACTTGTGGCAGACGATACAGCCGGAGATAATTGATCTCCCAGATCTGCAGGTATGCCGGGAGCGTCTGAAGACTCAGGCAAGAGATTTTCACTTATGCAGGAGCTATTGGCGCAACTGGCAATACCGTTGGCATAGGCCTTGGCTATGTGTGCGGGATGATGAGGTAAACTCAGCTTAGCCAGTGGTAGAGGCGGCGGTATTGAAGCTGCGTCTACCTGCCTATTATTGACCACGCAGGCTTGGAAGGCGGTGGATTTGACGGCCAAAGTATGCTTCTCGAATAAAGAGACTGATTGTTGTTGTTCTTCTTGTGTGGTTGAAACCGAGCTTAAAAAGGTGGGCGGTGCAGGAGGTGGCGATTCTCTCTGTGGTGAGCCCGACAATGACAGAGATAGCGGAGGTTTTCTTGACGGTCCTGCAGCCGCTGTGGCTTGCTGTCGCTGTCGATGGTGCGCCGGCGTGGGTGGGAAAGGAGATGTTCTCTGTGGACTTCTTCGTGAGCTTCTTATTGGACTCGTGCTCGACGGTTCTTGTACTGATAGGCTCGCAGTCGCTCCGTCTTGCTGTCGCTGTCGATGATGCCCCGACGTGGGTAAGATATATGATCGTCTCCTTGGACTTCTTCGTGGGCTATTCCGTAAACCCGGGCTCGACGATGGTTCTTGTCCTGCAAAGCTGGCAGCAGCCCCTGGTCGCACTCGCTGTCGCCGCTTATCCAAGGTGGAAAAAGATCGACTCTCTGGTTTTCTCCGCGGACTCGGGCCTGGCAATGGTTGTGATTGTGGATGTCGTCGTCGTCGTTGTCGTTGTTGTTGTTGTTCTGGGGGACTTTGTCTCCAGTCTGTGGATCTCGAAGCTTCTCCGGATCTCGGGCGCATGGCGCATGCAGAAACCCGAGTCGGTGTAGGATGTAAGATGGAGACATGGTGGGGGATTGTCAGACTGCAGCGGATATGCGCCTTTCAACTGGACGTAGGGAAGGTACATTCGAGACGAGAGTAAGGATACTGCAGTTCAGCTCACGACATTCCAGCTGCGGCATGGCGATGACGATAAGAGGCCATGGCCAACAATGCCATCAAACGCCAAAAGGACAGGCTGTAGTCCCAGATACTTTCAACCCTGATATTATTATAGCACTGATTTTGATCATTTCATTCTATGGTCGAGAGTCAATGAACCCATCTCGGGGCGTGGACTACGTATCCTTTCCATTTTCGGATACCCATGACGGCTGCTGCACCTACGCTCTCTTCGAGCAGTTCACCCACGCTTCTGAAGCCCAGCTGCGAGCTAAATAGGACAGCTCCATGTGGGCGGACCGGCTGCTTGAAGCGTCGCAGGGTAGGAGGAAGGGGAGAACGAGGACGAAGAGGAGGAGACAAAGGAGGAGGTCGTGAAAGTAAACAAACGTCCCGGATACCTGTTCATTCGCCCGTCGTTTTACCGAGTGGAGTGGAGCAAGGACAGAGAAGGGCACGAGGCTAAAGTAGGCTAAGGTACAGTACATTACTTACATACATACAGTACCTTCGCAACTTTGAGTAGGTAAGTGATCATTTTCTGGTCATAGCGGTGAACCTTTTTCCTCGGCTGGGAACACTCGCATACAAACCCCTGATGGAATTTGGGTCACGCGTAGTGATAGTAGCTATAACACTCCTTACCAAGTAGATAAATTAGGATACACTCTTCCAGGGGCATCTGCAGTAAGATCTGATGCTTTGATTTCTCGCCAAGAAAGCAGCTTTACTATCTAGCATCAGATGCATCTCTGGGACCTATTGAAACTGATGAGTATAGACAAGAACCAATGTGAATGACGTCAAGCACGACGATGAAGCCAAAAGATTGTTGAATCAATTGATCGGCCAACACATAAGGTGTCTTGGCATGTTGTTCTAATCCCCAGAACCGTACTCCAGTCCTACGCCCCCCAAAGTCAGATGTCGAGTGACGTGATACTGATACTAATGCTGATGCTGATGCCGACCACCTGTGATATTGTTATTGTTCAGATTTATCGACAGCAGTATATAATCAGGTGGCATATATTTGATTTCATTCGATAGAGTGTTGGCGACAATATATACGGCGTCCCCTCTGCCAAGACCCGCGCTTAACCCGTCGCATCGTGTTTCCACTCAAAGCCGAGCTGAACAGAAATATCCGGGTCTGCTATCCCAGAATCCCCTGAGAAACAGTGACAGACAGCTCGCACTGACTTGTCTTGCGGGTCTGGAGTCTGGCCTAGTCAGCTCTTAGTTCACGACGACTCGGTCCCCCCCCCCCCCCCCCCCTCCTTCGATCACCATGGCCTCCTCCTCGATCTCCTCTGCTACCAATCCCTCAGACCAAACGCCTCAATTCCCGCGCCCTCGTCTGCCCTCGATCTCAGACTTGTCAACACATTCTATAGGCGCGGACACTAATGCCACGGCTGCATTAGGGAAACTGCAGGCGCTACAACCTGAGACTCGAGCAGGAGAAGGGCAACGGGAAAGACAACAGGAACTGGACCTGGACCTGGATCCAGATTTGGATTCGGAGAGGAGCATTATGGGTCTCGATCCTGTGCCCCAAGGCCATAGGCGGCGGCGGAGTAGCCTGATGAACGCTGTGGGGGAACAACATAAAACAAGCAGCAGCAGTACGGCCAAAGCCAAATCCAAACGAGCCACTGGCGCAGAAGACTCGCCCAGTCTCGTCGAGGACCCGAAGCTAGAACTCTCCGACGGCGATTCAAGCGACGATTTAGAACTAGAAGATCTAAGTGACGAAGGGCTACAAGACGATGAGGAGACGGGTTTAACGGGGAAGGATAAGAAGCGAAGGAAGAAGAGAAGGAGGAGGAATACGTTGCTAGATCATAGGGTAGCAGAGGGCACTGGAAAGGCGGTCATCAGTGCTGAAGAGAAGAAGGAGGCGGATCAGAATGTTGTAAAGAGGGGCTTGGTGAATGGGTTGTTGATTGGTTTGTGGTATTTGTTCTCGCTGTCAATATCCATCGTAAGTCACCCCTCCCTACCAACACCCTCCAGCTTCTCCTACTTGTCAAGATTATTAGCCAACTCACGAAAACAGTACAACAAATGGATGTTCGATCCCCAACACCTCGACTTTCACTTCCCTCTCTTCACCACCTGCTTCCACATGCTCGTGCAGTTCTCGCTCGCCTCTAGCGTCCTCTTCTTTCTCCCCCAATTTCGGCCACGGTACGATTCCCTCTCCGACCCGCACAACACGCACCCCACAGACGCCGAGACGGAGCAGCACGAGTCGAACAGCAAGAAACCACTGATGACGCGCATGTTCTACCTGACACGAATCGGGCCGTGTGGCATGGCGACAGGGCTGGATATCGGGCTGGGGAATATGAGTTTAAAGTTCATTACTTTGACCTTTTACAGTTCGTTCTCCCAGAGCCTCTCCTCACCTACACCTCGGATGCTCACAATTTCCCCTGATTACCCATGCATTACTCGGCTAACTTTGATGCACCAAACAGCGATGTGCAAATCCTCTTCCCTAGCCTTCGTTCTTCTATTCGCCTTCCTCTTCCACCTTGAAGTGCCCTCGCTCCGCCTCGTCCTCATAATAATCACCATGACCCTAGGTGTCATAATGATGGTCTTCGGCGAAGTCTCCTTCTCTCCCCTCGGCTTCATGCTCGTCATAACCGCCGCCTTCTTCTCCGGCTTCCGCTGGGCCCTCACGCAAATCCTGCTGCTCCGTAACCCCGCCACGTCCAACCCCTTCTCTTCCATATTCTACCTCGCGCCCATCATGTTCTGCAGTCTGCTCCTCATCGCCATCCCCGTCGAAGGCTTTCCCGCTCTCATTGAGGGCTTCCACGTTCTCATCGACAAGAAAGGCGTACTGCTGGGCCCGTTGTTGCTATTGTTCCCCGGCTGTATCGCCTTCCTGATGACAGCCTCTGAATTCGCCCTGCTGCAGCGCACCTCCGTCGTGACCCTCAGCATAGCAGGTATTTTCAAAGAAGTCGTCACTATCTCCGCCGCCGGTCTCGTATTCCACGACCCGCTGACACCAATAAACATCTCCGGTCTGTTCGTCACGATTGGCGCCATCGCCGCCTATAACTGGATCAAGATCTGCAAGATGAGAGACGACGCCCAGAAAGAGGCGCACGCTAAGCGTCACCGCGGCGACGACGGCTCGGGCTTTGGGAGTGAGAGTGACGGCGAAGATGGTAGTGGGAGCCAGGGGGAGGATTGGAACAGACAAAGCGGCACATACATCACCTCCGACGGCGATATCCTCCCTATGCCTTCCGCGAGCTCTACCAGGAAAGCTAAGCATGGGCACCCGACGAAAGAGGAGATCGCCAAGTTAATTGCAGGCAAGAGGGAGCTGAGCGAGTGAATGGAGCCCCTATCTCGAGTGATGCGAGTCTTCTTCTGAGTGCCGCACTTTTTTTTGAATACAAGTCTTGAGTGCATTTCCGAGAGCATGTTTCGAGCAACATACCCATGTGATGCAGTGTACAGTACCAGTCTCGAAATCTGAGAATCTCGGCCCAGGCCTGCGCGAGAGATTGGAATTGGGCGAATCGCAATTTGGAATTGGAAAAGGCAAAGAAAATGGGAACGGAATGGGAGAGAGGAGGAGAGGGAGAAAGAGTAGAGGGAGATCGAGAATGAGAAGGCTTGACAAGGCAGAGAGGGGGAAGAGGAGCCAAGTGTGTGATAGAGAAACGCACCCGATCCCATCCCACTCCACTGCCTCAGATTGCGTCAGAGCAGAGGTTTCGAGCGTGGTAATGCATACCTTGGGAGGTACTTTAATATTTCAGTGAGCTGCAAAATGTGAGCATATCCGATACGTGGAATTCAAGTACCAAAAGGTCACCTACCAGCCCAGGTATCAAAGGTCCACACTATGAGCCCCTGGAAAAGAAAGTGTATACATGTATCTGGGAATCCATCGGCGTAGGCAGAATCTGTTGCATGCGAGTGAGTAAGCGGGTCAGCGGTATCCGAGTGTAGTGCAGTAGTAACACCCTATCTTAATTGTGGCCAGTTGGCATTGCTGATTATTAAAACTGCGGAAAGATCGAAATTATGTCTCTATACTTGTACATATCTAGATCAGCGCGGGCCTTCGTACTGGGGTGGTAACGGCTGGAGTCAATGTGTTGCCGGGAGAGGGAGAATGGTAAATGGTCTGGATCGCGTTATCTTTGCAGGTGAGTTACCAATGTTCGAACGCGGACAAGGGCCGCGGATACCGAATAGATCTCTAGCTTGAACGCCGAGATATCCATTCGGTGCGTAGTCGCGGGCAACCCCATTTCAACATTGCAGGTCACGTTTTTCTGGAGAGCCATAAGGTTCGAGGAGCAGGGCCAGCCGGTTCTGGTTCTGGTACTGGTTCTGGTACTGCAAGCCTGGTGTCGCAGTTGTCCGGAAGATAGCTGGAAGTCGGATTCACCTCAGCGGCGCATCTAGATTTCATGATTGTTTTCCAGCCCCCAAATCTCACAGTAGCAGTCTCGGCCGTCAAACCGCTGACATAATGAGGGGTCGTCGGTCTTGGTATTGGCGGGGTTCGTTTTCCCTCTTTTCCCCCCCCCCTTCGGACGCCGATTGACTTGATGCAGAAATTTGGAGTGTAATGGCCTGGAAGTGAGAATATTCAGAGCTGCGTACAGTCGGTATGTATGAATGTACATACAAAAAATCATGTGTCGGCTGGTTGACGGACGATTATACTCTCATTTTGTCCTCGGCAGGCTGATCTAAGTGGGGTGGGATGCATCGAGTTCGAAAGCCGATGTTTGCTGGTACCTTGCAAACCCCCGAACACTCCTTTCTAGTGTGAACGGTAACTCTGGTTCTTTTTGTCATGGTTACTCAGCCCGAGGATGAGGGCAGGATATTGAACATGAAAAGCGTACGTAGTTGCAGCAAGAGACCAACATAAGGTATTTCGTGGTGTAGGACATGCAGAGCGTCAGAAACATATACACCACTCCGTTCTCTTGGAAATCCAGGCAATATCGATCCAACTCTTCCCTTCTCACAGCAAAATTCCGCATCGCTTCTTCCGGTCTGCTCAGATACAAAGTGGCTCTCACTGGGTGAGCAGGGCAACAGAAGCCCCTCCATCCCGAATGGGCAAGGCGCCGTCGGCGGATCACCCCAACTGAAGTTCCTTCGTCACTGTTGCTCAACTTCACTTCTTCCATCTACTACCATCTACCTCATCTCACCACCATCGTGCATTCTGACAACATACCAGTCTGGCAATCTCGTCGGATCCTTATACCAAACTCTCCATCCCAATAGTAACAACAAGATGAGTGGCCCAACGTACGTACCCTTCTTTCGCAAAACTCTACCCCACCATCGTACGTTGCAAGGCATCTGCATCGTGAATGTCCCCAGCAACCGCGGCGCCGTCCAGACATGCTCTGGTCTACAATCCAGCTCCTGATTCCTTGCATGCACAAAGCTCCACATCGAATGTCCTCTGACTAGTGGGGCACCATCACCAGTGCGCGCCTTGCCAACATCAACATCGGCGGACCCTTGGGTTCAACTCAGTTAGCAGATACTAACAATGTTCCTAGCGGAGATTTCGGCCTCATCGGCCTGGCTGTCATGGGTCAGAACTTGATTCTCAATGCTGCCGATCACGGTTTCAATGTCATCGCTTTCAACCGTACCATCTCGAAGGTTGACCATTTTCTTGCCAACGAGGCCAAGGGTGAGCGCCAACCTTCCACCATAGACTGACCTGACACTGAAGTCTCGCAGGAAAGTCAATTGAGGGCGCCCATTCGATTGAGGAATTCGTCAGCAAGCTCAAGACTCCCCGCCGTATCATGCTCTTGGTTATGGCCGGTAAGCCAGTTGACGACTTCATCGAGACCCTCCTCCCCTTCGTCGAGAAAGGCGACATCATCATCGATGGTGGGAACTCCCATTTCCCTGATACCAACCGCCGAACAAAATACCTCGCTGCCAAGGGCATCCGATTCGTTGGTACCGGTGTCTCCGGTGGTGAGGAGGGCGCCAGATACGGCCCTTCTCTGATGCCTGGAGGAAACGAGGAGGCGTGGCCATATATCAAGGACGTTTTTCAAAGCATCGCTGCTAAAAGTGAGGGCGATCACGGCGACCCATGCTGTGAGTGGGTTGGTGACGATGGTGCTGGTCACTACGTCAAGATGGTACATAATGGTATCGAGTATGGTGACATGCAATTGATCTGCGAAGTACGTCCGACCTTTTCAGCCCAATTGAGCTTCCTAACAATTTCAGGCCTACGATATCATGAAGCGTGCTCTCGGCCTGAGCGATAAGGAGATTGGTGATGTCTTCGCAAAGTGGAACAAGGGTGTTCTCGACTCCTTCTTGATCGAAATTACCCGTGATATCATGTACTTTAATGACGACGATGGAACGCCGCTCCTCGAGAAGATCTTGGACTCTGCTGGTCAAAAAGGGACCGGGAAGTGGACTGCCATCAATGCTCTTGATCTGGGACAACCCGTAACGTTGATCGCTGAGGCCGTCTTGGCCCGCTGTTTGTCTTCCATCAAGGATCAACGTGTCAAGGCATCCAAGACCTTAAAGCCCGTTGGCACCCAGACCAAGTTCGAGGGCGACAAGCAAGAATTCATCGACAACCTTGAGCAAGCTCTGTACGCTTCCAAGATCATCTCCTACACCCAAGGTTTCATCCTTATGCAAGAGGTAATTTTATCATGCCCATGGTATAATTATCAAATCTAATCGATCCGCAGGCTGCCCGTGAGTACAACTGGAAGCTCAACAAGCCATCCATCGCTCTGATGTGGCGCGGAGGATGCATCATCCGATCCGTCTTCCTCAAGGACATCACAGCCGCTTATACCGCGGATGATAACCTCGAGAGTCTTCTTTTCAACGACTTCTTTCACAAGGCCATTGATACCGCTCAACCAGGCTGGAGAAAGGTTGTCGCTGCTGGTGCGATGACCGGTATCCCCACTCCTTGCTTCTCCTCCGCCCTCTCGTGGTTCGATGCTTACCGCACCGAAAACCTGCCTGCCAACCTTCTCCAGGCTCAGCGTGATTACTTCGGCGCCCACACCTTCCTCATCAAGCCGGAAAGTGCCAACGAAAAGTACAAGGCGGGAGAGTCCATCCACGTCAACTGGACTGGTCGCGGAGGGAATGTGTCGGCTTCCACTTACCAAGCATAATCGCTTTGGTATCTTCTCTGTTTTTAGTTAGACTACATGGGCAATGAACAGCAGCCTTCAATGAGATTCTTTGACTTGAAATACTCGTCTCCGGCCGGGGCTTTAGTTTTGGTTCCACTGGAGGATGTCAATTGTGCACCTGTATATTCGTGACACGATAATATACATCGCTGTCACGAGTCTGCTGTAAATCGTAAAGTACTCCGTATCTGACATCGATTTCACTCGATCGGACTTTCAGATAATATATATACGCAACAAGTCTGGACTGGCATTGCCTTGCCTGTGGACATGGCCCAGATTAACATGAACAACGTCCCTGCTAGTGCGGCGGAATCTGACGACAGCCAAGGGGCGGGATCAAATCTTCTGCATGTCGACTGGGATACGGGAAGTAATAGTGCGAGCATTAGTATTAACGAGGACTACAATTACTTTATTCCAGTGGTATTTATTTTGATACAGGTTTGGCTTGGCTTAGTACATATCGGGCGGTTTGTTAGATGTTGGTATTCGGGGAAGAGGGCAGCCAAGGGAAGTGGAAAGTAATTGGGGAATTGTGTATTTCATAATCTTATAATAGATTTGAAGGATGGTTTGGGGTTGAGAAGGGTAAAATAATTCAAACAGCTTGAATACTTAGTATATTCCCGAGATGTATGTTTGTTTGCAGATGAAGGTTGGTAGCGGTACAATGCCAAGGCCTCCATAGGGCCCGTGCCTTCAGCCTCAACTTTCGCGTCGAACACCCTGCGAACGCGCCAACAACAATCACCCTCTCTCTAACCCCATCGCCACGATGAACATGCAGATGCAAGACCCAAGCCAGGGTATCCAGCGCGAATTGGTACGTCTCCAGCGAAACTCGCCGAAGCCTTCTCGCTGACCCAACTCTAGCAAGGCCATGTTCATTTGGTCTCTACCTTCCGATTTCCATCCCTCGCACATCTACACCCAGATAAAGTCGCCGAGTACCTGATTGGGGCCCCGAAAATCGCACGAGATCAAGCGCCCTTCTACTGGACTTACCTCGATCGCCCTGCTGACGGCTCGGTGCTCTTGGTGTGGCAATCTAGCTCTCTCGGGCAAGATTTCCCCAGCGATGGATATATCTGGACACCTACCGAGAGCCCCTTCGCGATTGAAGTCGCGGGCGGATACGTGAGTTGGAAAACACGGGCTCTGCTGTTCTCAGCGCTCTGATTGATTGATTGTGCCTAGACCCTCGAAATGTATCAGCAAAAAACCGGCTTCGCACCCAACGAGCCAGTCGCAACCCATTCCCGTCGACGATACCGCCTCCTGCCCTCTCGCACCGCCTCCTCGAACCCTGCTCCAGACCCCGCCCTCTGGATAATTCACTACACGCAATGCGATCCCCACGACCGCGTCCCCTCCAACGTGATCCCTGTCGACATCCGCATGCAGCAGATCATGAACACGCGATCCTACCTACAATCGCATGGGCAAATTGTGCAGAAAGAGTTCATGCTGCATGATCGCAACAACTGGCCTTCGATTGGATTTCCGAGGGGCCCGCCGAGGGGTGGCCCGCCCATGTATGGCGCCAATGCTCCGCCGGCGAGGATGCCCCAGACGATGGCGTATCCCGCGCAGCAGCATCCAGCTGGGCCGCCAACGAAACGTGCCAGGACTCAGCCAAGTGCGAACCAGGCTGCGGCCAGTACTGCTGCAGCTCTAGAGGGGGATGACGAGGAAGACTTTACGCGCGGGGACTTCTTTGATCTCATGACGCCTCGAGATGTGAGCATGGCGCGGTACAAGCAGAACCATGAATGGATGGAAGAGGTCCTCTCTTCGCCGTATGCGATTCACCAGATCATCCCCACGGATCTCGGGCTGGGTATGCGGGGGCAGCTGGGGTCTCTCACGGATGGGATCTTTGATGCCCCGTACAACCCACTGAGAGCATATGTTCCGAAGCAGCTCGACGATCCAGCAGACAAGGATCCATCGAAGCAGGCGAAGGGTGTCTTCTTCACGCCTTACCATTCCGAGGACAAAGACGCTCCGAAGGAAGATGTGCCGAAACACGTATATGTCGGGCGTTTGGATCCGAAGAAGGCCGAAGAGTTCCGCAAGAGAGTCGATGAGCAGATCGTCGAGACCAATGCCGAGATTGAGAGGATGAAGGCTAAGCATGCTAAGCGAATCGCCAAGTTCCGAAAGGGCTCGCTCATATCACATGCCGAGAAAGAGCTGCGCACTGCTGTCGACGATCCGGCTGAGACAGGACCCGAGGTCTGGCGCTTGGAGGGCCGTATCGAGGAGGACGAGGAGGAAGAGAAGAGCAAGGTTGTCACCAAAGCTCCACCCAAGGTCTCGGACATCGTGGCTCAAGTGGAAGCTTCAGTCGGTCGTCACGCCGCAGCTGTGAAGGAGCTCATCCGCATCCAAGACGGCGGCTACGAAGCAGCGCCAAATACTGGATCTCCGCAAGGCAACGCAGTGCCAACTCCCCACGGGGCTACCCCGGCTTCCCAGCATGGCTCTGCACCCGTCTCACATCATGGCGCAAACGGCTCACAGCACAGCGGTGTCCTGGTCAGCGACGCGGACATGGACGCGAGTAACTCTGCCGCCAGTCTCCCCGATCAATATCGCCCAGGTGGCCACTCCTCAAACGTCACCCCCGGCACGACCAGCAACTTCCCCACCCCGCAGCCGCATCTCCAACACCACTCCTCGGCCAACACTCCGAGTAACCTGCACACGGCATCTCCCCACCCGCCTCCCCCTGGGCAGGAGCCGTCGCTGTCGAAGGTCCCTTCGGACTCCACCGGCGGCGACTGGGTCGTTGTGCCTCCCGGCGGTGTATCTCCGCCACCTGCTTCTCTCCCGCCCCAGAATCAAGATCAAGCCCCGCCCCCTCCCGACCCTACACATGCCCACCTCCCCGAGTTCCACGCCTCGCCCAACGACTTTGCGCACTTGGCCGACCTGGAAGGTGCAGCGGGGTACGCGGGTGGAGGAGGTGATCTGGGCGCGCTGGGGCTTGATATGGATGTCGATGTTGACGCCGGCGTTGGGATGGAGGACTCTGCGTTTGGAGAGGCATTTCATGGGGTTGAGACGAGGGAGGAGGAAGGAGATGGGATGTAGTGTGACGCGAGGCTGTGTTGAGGTTGGGGCTGGGGATCGTGCGCGGTGTGTCTCGCGTGGTGGGCTTTGAAGCTGGTGCTTCAAGGTGTATGGTTGGAGCAGTGGATCCTGCGAAGGCTCCGGTCTTTTGTAATCTTCGTGCGTGCTGTGCGTACAGAACGGAAAGGGGTACAGGAGAAGCGAAAGCAGTCATGTACGAATACCATATTTCTCATCTATCTGCTTTTTTGGCGTGCATGTATGGATTCTGCGCACGCGAAACGACATCCCGGGATATATGTGTGTTGGGCAGTTATCGCTTGGAGTGCTACTACACAGGAGATGAATCTGCTGTTGCCGTCGCTGATTTCGTTCCAGACGCGAGTCGCAGCTGTGGACTGCCTCCCCGTCTTTGCCGTCTTGATTCTTGAGCCTCCTCCTCCTCCTCCTCCTCCTCCTCGCACGGGATGATTAATCAATCAATCAAGCCATCCATCCATCCCTCCATCCATCAATCAATCTAGCGCGAGGACAAGCGAAACGATCCGAGAGGGTGCGATGTAGTTCACACCTCTTCTTTTCCGGATTTTTTGTGTCGTTTTTTTTTTCTTTTCCTTAGCTCTGCTCTTCTCTTCTCCCCTTCTCTTCTCTTTATACTGTGCTGTGCTATGTCGTGGTATGCTGTGTTATGCTGTGTTATGCTGTGGTTTGCTATAGTTTGCTGGGTTTATTACATACCCCGCCACTCCAGGTAAACGAGGTGCGGGAAGTGCTGGGAGGAAGTATATGTATCCTTTTTACTATGTATTGTTCATATGGAGATACGATGGCTGTTTTTTGTTTTTCAGTGGAGAGGGGAGGGGATGGGGGAATGGGGGAATGGGGAAGAGGAGAGGAAGGGGAGGAGAGGAGAGAAAGGAAGAGGTTCGGGCGATGTGTAGGTGTGTTGTATCCTATCCTATCATATCCCATCATATCAAACCGTATTGTATTTAGCTGTATGAGTGTTTATTACGTGACGCGTACGATGAAATTGATATTCGGACGGAGAATCATGTCACGGGTGAGCTGCGGTGGGTGCAGTGCCAGGGGGCGGGAGGTGGGGGTGAGGGATTCGGGATTGAGAAGATGGCGGTGTCTGTGGCTGGATTTCCTAGGGCTGGTCTGCTCGGTTGATTTTTGTTTGTTTTGTTCTTGTTTTTTTCTGAATAGAAGAAAGGAGAAAGGGGGGGAGAGGAAAGAGTCTGTCCGCACAGCAGCTGGGCGAGG
Organism: Diplocarpon rosae; assembly: GCA_032760415.1. Classification (NCBI taxonomy): domain Eukaryota; kingdom Fungi; phylum Ascomycota; class Leotiomycetes; order Helotiales; family Drepanopezizaceae; genus Diplocarpon; species Diplocarpon rosae. The sequence continues at coordinate 575,134 of JAUBYV010000011.1, forward strand.
GCGGTAACGACGTCGGCGCGTTCGTGCAATTCCCCGCACCCCCGCCCCGGAGTAGTATGCAGAGCTGGTTGCTGAGGAGGGTGGTGTATGATGTCGGGGCGAGGTGGGCGTGGCTGCTCGGGCTGGTGTTGTGGGCGGTCTTCTCGGCGGTGTATGCGCTTCTGCGGTTGGCTTGCTAGAGCTGGCGAGTCTTCTCTTGGTCAAGAGGAGATTGACCGTGGTTTGCGGACGGCAGGCAGGCAGGCAGGTAGGTAGGTAGGTAGGTAGGTAGGTAGGTAGGTAGGTAGGTAGGTAGGTAGGCAAAGTACGTTGTAGAATCAATCCACAACCAAGTCCTCTAGCTCTCTCGCTCTCTCGCTCTCAGACTTAGCAACCAAGCAACCAAGCTTATCAATACCAGCATCAAAACTTACCAGCAGATCCCTCCTCCTCTCCCTCTCTTCCTACCTCTCCCCCAAGGACTGCGGTAGCCGTCCTCCGAGTCAGCGCGGGAGCTACGACGTTTCACAGTCGCGAGGATTGTGTTTACATACTGGCGCGCGGGGTATGGGCTCTTCTTCTTCTTCTTCTCCTTCTCCTCCTCCCCCTTCTCCTCTTCCTCCTTCTCCTCCTTCCTCTGCTTCTTCAAAAGCCCACCATCCACAGCGATGCTCAAACACCCTGGGCTCGGAACCCCCCACGCATCTTTACATCTATCTGTACATGAACCGACCCCACGATCGCGACGTAGAATCCCCTCCCCTCTCTTTTCTTCCTCTCCCTTCGCGGCCCCTGTGGACGGGCATCTGATTATCCAGAGAAAGAGAGAAAGGGACAGACAGAGAGAGAAAAAAAGAAATTCCGAGTCCTGAAATAAAACATTTTCAGGGGAAAAGGGGGTGAGAGGGGGGGGGGGGGCCCTCGCTTAGCTGGTGCGTGGTTGTTTTCAACTCGATTCGCTTCGTTTCGCTTCTGCCACCACGCACCACGTCGTCGAAGCCTCGTAAAGGGGAAAGGTGGGGGAGAAACAACTCGCGTTGGGGTTTGTATGCGACTAGCACCTGGAAGCGGGGGATGTGATCCGGGAGGTATGTATAAGGAGGGGGGAGGGGATTTCACGGAACTACGACCTGTGTTTGGAAGGTTGACTTGCGCGAAGGGGAAACGGTAATGAACATCAGAGATACACACACGCGCGTCAGTTCGGTTCGGTTCTATCGGCGATACGGAGAGAGGGAGAGAGGGAGAGAGAAAGAGAGAGAGAGAGAGGCGGATGCCTGTGTAATATAGGTATAGAAGTATATGTACAAGAAAGCTCCGAGCCCGAGGAGCCGGCACGTCTCGGGGCTCCCGAGAGCGGCGGCCGGCTCTTAGTAACAATCATCGTCCTCTACCGGAGTTTCCGTCGGGACGCCCGCCGGGGGGACGACCGGAGTGGCGGCGGCTCTCACGGTGGTGGTGGGCGGGCTGCCATTGTAGACCGGGGGCTGGGGGTCGTCCCCCGTGGGGGTGCTCGGGGTAGCCGGGGTGGTCGGCGTGGTGGGCGGGCTGCCATTGTAGACCGGGGGCTGGGTGTCGTCCCCCGTGGGGGTGCTCGGGGTAGCCGGGGTGGTCGGCGTGGTGGGCGGGCTGCCATTGTAGACCGGGGGCTGGGTGTCGTTCCCCGCAGGGGTGTACGGGGTGCTCGGGGTGGTCGCGCCGGTGCTGCCGCCGCAGACGAAGAGCTCGGGGCCGGGGATGATGTACTCGGTGGCCTTGGTGGCATCGTAGGTGATGCCGGGATCCTCGGGCTTGTAGGCGCCCGGGAAGGCGACCTTGGTGGCCGGGCCGGTGCTGGAGCCGCTGCCGGTCACCTCGATCTGGTGGCAGGACGGGTAGAACTGGGCTCCCGGGTAGGCAAAGGCGGTATGCAGGGCGAGGATCTCGTGACGGACCAGATACGCGCCGGGGGCCAGACACTCGGGAATGGTGTAGGTGACGGCGGCCCCAGGTTTGGTGAGCGGGGTCGAGGCCCATTCGTTGGTGGTGCCGACGCGGCCGGCTTCTTGGATCTTGAACCAGACGGCACTGTGGACATGTCAGCGGGATGAAGAAAAAGAGGGGAGACGTATATATGTATATATGTATGTATATCTGTTTTCTTCCATCACCGCGAGGGATCCCCCGGATGAAAAGGATCAATAAGAAAGGAGAAAAGGAAAAAAGCCACTTCGCTCTCACGTACTCGGTATTGGGTTCAAAGGTCGTGCAGTCATTCCCCGGGCACGCGGCCAAGTAGGTGATGACCGGTCCCATGTGGGTGTCGGGCCAGAGAGTCCACCGGATCTCCACGTCGGTGCCCGCCGCCACCGGGCCAGCCGTGAGCTTGGCGGGTTTGGATCCGACGATGCCCCCGGCCGTATATCCTCCACATTGGAGATCGATCAAGGTAACATCATCGACCGGTCCGTTCCCGCTGACCGGTCGGAAGATGCGCTCGGGAATAGGATTGGAATAGGGATCCGAGTTGATTTGGTAGCCCTATTGATTCGGTTCACGCGCAATTAGTCTCACGCAACTCCTCAATTCTCCAACCATTTTTTCCTTTGGTTCGTTCTTCCATCTCCATCCGAGCCGCAGAGAAGGAGAGGGGGGGAGGGGCAGGACAAAGCTAACCGAATATAAAGTTCCTCCGATGGTAGCGTTGTCCACGTATCCATGCGCCGAAACCGTGGCTGCCAGAGCCGCAAGAAGAGAGAAGAAGGTTGGGAAGGACATGAGAACGAGTGTGCGCGAGGGAGGGACAGAAATAAAGAAAACAAAAAGGAAGAGGTTATTGTTTTTGAGTTTGAGGTGATGCGTCGTTACTCCCACTGGGTCGGGCCTCGTCTGTTTTATACGTCTCTGAGGACCAGACCCCGCGGCCCCCGGACGGCATGCATGGGGATCACCTCTGCCATCATCTATCATCTACTTGACTTGCTGCTGTGGGCTCTTCCGAACTCTCCACGGCGTTTCGCTCGCACGAGTTGCAGGGACAATTCCCTTCCCTGGTGTCAGGTTGAGAGGGGCCGTCATGATTAATCTACACGGAACGGCGGCTCACTGCTGTCATCTTATCTCTCGTACTGTCCTGTACATACAGTACATACAGTACAGGACTGTACAGGACGGTACGGGTTTTCCAAGGGCCCCCCCTCCCCGTCTCCACCTCTCAGATCGGCTGAGGACCGGCGCTGCTGTTTTTCTCCCGTGGCGCCGCTGCGACAACAACCGTTACAGATGACCTGGCATAGATTGTGATGGCTCTTGGCTGCCACCTCGGCGCTGCCGACCGCCCCGTCTCTGCTCCGATTTTCTTTGTTTCTTTCCGTCTCTCTGTCCTCAGTGCCGACGGTGGCTTTACCATGCGTCTGGCAGGAGAGATTCACCTTTCCTCTCGCGTGTGTGGGTTGTTTGGGTCTGCGACGAGGAGATGATGCTGTCCGAGCATCCTTCGGTATGTATATATGGACCTACCGACTATCCATCGATCCGAGATATGTATGCGAAGCATATGTATGTCCATATATCCATATATATATATATATATATTTCCACATCCACATAAATACTGTACAGTATATCTCTCGTCCAGATAACCGACCAAGTCATCCGCGGTCCAGCATCGCTCCATCCACCCATCCACCCGACGGCCCCGGGGCGGGACGGTCCAGTACGGTGCGTATTCAGGTCCTGAGCCAAAGGATTTATGTACCCAGGAACAAGACCCGCTTCCCCTTCCCCTTCCTCTTCCTCTTCCCCCTCCCCCAAGCATCCCTTGGACGCATTCCACCCACATACTCGTACCACCCAGTACTCTGGACCAAACTCCTCGACTCGAACCCGTCTCCTCGCACCTCGATGCGAGGAGAGATTCGATCCGAGGAGAGTTGCACCTGGCGCACCCGGGTAAATGAAGAGATATTGACCCCCCCCCCCCCCCAGGAAACAACTTCCTCAGCGGAAGGGGGACGCCTGGTAAAAAAAAAAATCCAGACCTTGCACGCTGTACCCCAAAACGAAACATCCTTGCTCAACATCCGAGGAGCAGAGGCTCATCGCAGATCCTAAAATAGCCACCGTCCCAGGACGTCTCGAAACAACCACCACACAGCAGCGGATCGATGTGGGTTCCAAGTTGACCCATCCAACGAACCCCCTGAACTTGGCCGACTCGCGCAGCGGGGGGATAGGGGGGGGATAAGGGGGACGGGATAAGGTTAGAGTTAAGCAGGTGGACCAGTTTGGATGGAGGATTCGGACGTTTTTTTTTTTAGGTGGTCTTGTCTTCTTTGCTCTGCTCTTCTTTCTCATCCCTTCTCTTCTTTTTGATCCCAGATTCGAGTAGTTGCTCGGCAGACAGATGGCAGCGGGAATGAATCGTCGCGGGCTATAAAAAGAAACATGGGGCTCCGGGTGTCGCAGCTTTGAAAATCACCACCGCGCTCCTTGAAAGGTGTCGGACACACTCTGCTGTAATCCAAGCCGGTCGTCGATACTCTCCACTTCCTCTCTGCCCAAACCCTGCTCTCGCTGTCGTGGCGAGAAAGAGGTCGAGATCATTTTGTTTATTTTTTATTTTTTTTTTTTTTTTCTGGAAAAAACAAAATTAAATGAATGAATATACCCGTCTGATCGATCGACTTTGTAATTAGCTTATCTGTCTATCCATCCGCCCATCCCTCTTTCACCCCGACCCTATCTCGCATACTAGGGCGGTCATTCGAACTAAGAACAAACCTACTCCCCCCCATGACTACGTGTCGATGCAGCTCAGAAGAGTTTCCTACCGGACGGGATCTGCCGAAGAAGGCATGTCAATCTTGATACTCAGGTAGCCTGCGAAAGAAGAAGAAGGAGGAGGAGGAGGAGGAGGAGGAGAAGTACACACGGATACGGTACTATACGTGTGAATCAACACTACGGAACCAGACCCAACAGGCCAAGCCAGGGCGACTCCCCCCCCCCCCCCCCCTCTCTCTCTCTCTCTCTCTCTCTCTCTCTCTCTCTCTCTCTCTCTCTCTCTCTCTCTCTCTCTCTCTCTCTCTCTCTCTCTCTCTCTCTCTCTCTCCCCCTGTCTGTCGCTGTCGTTCTCTCCCTCTCCCTCTCCCTCTGTCTGTCGCTGTCGTTCTCTCCCTCTCCCTCTCCCTCTGTCTGTCGCTGTCGTTCTCTCCCAAGCCCACAGACGTGACTGATGTCCCACCCCACGAATACATTCATGTCACCACCCCCCATGCTCTGCGCCGCTCTCATTCCGCGCGTAGACGTGGCACATGCGCCCAACGGGGTCTGCCGAGCCGACACACAGTCCCACGGCGCGTGCTGAGAGGAGCTCTGTCGGGTGAGCTATCTCTTTACCATAACCTCTGCGAGGCAGCGAGAAAAAAAAATATCAGGGGGAATCACAACAAAAACAAACCCAAGTAAAACAAACCCAGGGTTTCTTAGCGAGAGAGAGAGGGGGGGGGGGGGGGGGGAGAGAGAGAGAGAGAGATCTTCGAACCAGCCAGCTGTAGATTCTGATCGGGGGATCAACATCGCCGGATCATCAAATTAAAAAAAATATACATATACATATACATATACATATACATATATATATATATTACTGCCACGTGATCTGGATACATCTGCTGCTGGACATCCGGTGCGGTCCAGTACAGTCCGGTATGGTTAGACTCCTAGAGAGTCAGCGCAGGTGGGTATCTCGGATGTGAGTGGGGTGATGTATTCTCGATTGCTGACTTTATTTATTTGTATAACTATATATTCACTATACATCTCTATATATATATATATATATATATATATATGTAATATATATGTATAATATATATGTATACATAGTATGCAGGCCAGCTAGAGCATATAACCTGAAGAAGCGCGCAACCACAGCGTCCCCCAAATACCCCAATTGGCTCGCACCCATCTGCCCTGGCATCAATCCCATCACAGTGCATAGTTGCAAGGGCTCTTTCTCAGGAGGAACTTCGCAGCGATGTGAGCCGCTGCGTCTTTCACATGAAGTGATTTTAAGCACCCGTGTTACCCAGGGTTTAGGTAGCTCGCCTATTCTCTAGTCGGACCCCGGTTTCGCGCTTAATCAGGATAGAATTGGCCCATCAACTCTTGATTGAATCGAAAGAGTGGAATGAGAGAGAGAGAGAGAGAGAGAGAGAGAGAGAGAGGATACGAGATCGGGGACTCGCGTGCAGATGAGTCGCGGAATCGGGGGCGGAGTCGGGGCAAGCGGCGAGCGGGAAGAACGGCAAGTATCCGATTCTCTGACAGGTACAAAGTATGAGAGCATGGCTGGGGCAGAAACGCGACCCGAACATCCCCCCGCAGAAGAAATGCGACAGGTTTGATGAACTGCATGCCGTGGAATTTGGCCTCGCGGCGACGGTACAGTGCCCCGCAATAAATACCCGGTATTTACGCGAAAATCACGAAAATTTGCGTCCTCCATTTTCAACCTACCTTCTCTACCTTCACACTATGCCTACTCCACGATGTGCTTTAGCTGAGAGAAATCCAAATATTACTCCTAAGAAGGAGTTAAGTCTATATATGAGAGGGAAAATTGTTGGGAAAGCTGAATTAGGCCAAAAACCATCTCAGATTGCAAAAGAGCTTAGAATCCCTTATTCTACTATACAAGATACCCTTAAACTTGATCTATTGCGCAATGAAGGAGCATCATAAGCTCATCCCAGCCGGCCAAACAAATATTCATTATGATTCAAATGTGCTATAGTCAACTTAGTATAAAAGGAGCCAAAATCATCTTGTTCTCAGATTCGACAACATTTGCAGTCTGATATTAGCGATAATTCAATACGCTGTATTCTCGACGACGCTAGTATCCAACACTAGCGATGCAAAAAACGCCTTTACCTTACCAAAGAAGTAGCCCAAATTAGGTACAATTAGTGTTAAGAACAAAGAGATTAGACCTTAGAAGACTTCTGCAAACATATTTGGAGTGATAAGTGCTCTATAGAGTAGAGTAAAGGCGAAATCTAAGAATAGGCTTAGTGTCAACCCAAAGATAAATGGAAGAAAAGCAATATTACAACCTATAAAAAGGGGAAAGATATCTCTATTATAGTCTAAGCTGCTGTTTGGTAGAAGGATAGAAGAGTTGGAAAATCAGATCTCTATATTTTAGAGAGAGATTAAGAGGCAAAGAAATATAGCTATACTGCCAACTTTTACCTTACTATTCTCGACGATCAACTTCCTAGAATCTAGGAACTAAGTATGATTTTCATATAAGATAATGCGCTAATTTATACTGCTTAAAGAGTACAAAATTGGTTTATAGATTAGGGGATACTAGTACTTCTATAGCCACTTTACTCACCTAATCTAAACCTAATTGAGCATATGTGGTGGCATCTAAAAAACAAGGTTCTACAATTACACCCTAAGCTTAGTACTTTGGGGAATAGTAAAGAGGCAAAAGGAGCTTTAGAAAAAGCTTTAATTAAAGCTTAGGAGTTAGTAGATGAGGCTATAATTGAATCTTATCTAAAGAGCCTTTGTAGAAGGCGAGATGTAGTTATTGCTGCAAAAGGATAGCATACTAAGTATTAGAAGAATAAATTGCTTTTCATATTAAAAGAATACTATTTATAAATCAGATTCTTACGTCTTATAATATAATTATTAGTAGTTGTAAACTAATTATAATTTTATATACTTGATTTTTTTCGCTAGTTTAAAAGTACCGGATATTTATGGCGTAGTACTATACTGTATGTCGAGTCGGTGCAGATTCATGGCAGCGTAGTGGGGGCGTCGAGTACCGTCCCGTCCCGTGCGGTACCGTGTTCCGCTGATGTAATCTCTCACGTGACCTACCACCACCCGACCTCTCTTCGACACCCCAATCCGTCAGGGGTCGCACGCTTTTTTCTCGCCGCCCTCTTATTTGTTTGCTCCGAGTCGCTGGTTCAACATAAAATCTCGCATCGGTTTACCATCACGATGTGGAGGAGTTACCCACAGCCCAGGGAGGAAGCAGAACCGCCGAATAGTCGGGCTCAGGACGTCATCTGTGATTCCCCCCTTTCCCCCAGATCCGTCCCGCACGGGGGATTCAGCAGGCGTCGGCTATGACGCCCGGCATATTTCTCTATCTATAGATTCAGCGGGGAGGGGCTGAAACGCGTTACAGCCTGCACATGTACACACGGAGAGAGAGAGAGAGAGATATATATATATATATATATCAACATATCTTTATATATATATATATCTTTATATATATATATATATCTTTATATCTATATATATATCTTTATATCTATATGTAATCAGGAAATCATCATTAGCGTACACAAGAATCAGCCTCACCTCACTCACTACCAGTGCCATGGGGCTTCACACTGAAGCCCGTGCCGCGGCGCAGCGCTCCAGCCGATCTCTTTTCCAAACAATCAGCAAGGCTTGCCACGACAAAGAGAATACAATAACTCGTGATATCATATCACTAGATGATTGATGACTTTGTAGAGAGCATGACCGAGGGGCTCTTCCAGACCCAAGGGCAGCCAGCGGGACTTCTGACGTTGCTCACCTACGCGCGTTCTGAGAACCCACCTACCTACCTACCTACCTACCTACCTACCTACCTGCCTGACCTGACCGTCCCGACCGTCCCGACCTCCCTTTCCTGCCCACGGATAATATCTCCTCCATCTCCACCTCCACCACCCTTCCCTCCACTGATCTCTCCTGCACTGCATCGCAATAACATCTCCGACACATCTAGTACTCGACAGTACACCGTACATCTGACATCTAACATCTGACATCTTTCCCCAACTCAAAGATCCTACTGCAGCTTCCCGCACCGGCTGTTCCATGTCCAGGAGAGGAAGAGGGAGTCGGTCGCCTGCCAAACGTCGCATAAAACAAATCAAAAAAAAAAAAAAACTCAATTCTTCACCTACCACAAAGGCCCCCACCGCCGGCCTGCCCAGAGAGCGAATCTCCCGGAGCCCGCGCACAAAAGCAAACAGCAAATTCCCTTCCCTGCACAATTCTCCAGGACCCACATCATGACTCAAAGTAAGTCCACCACTGACTGCTTCTTTTTCACCCGCTCCATCAGAGATCTCCATCTTTTCCTCCCCCCCCCCCCCCGCCTCCCTCGCCCTCGGCCTGGTCATCTGTCAGTCAGTGTGGAAAGTCGAGCCAGTGGCCCGAGGCAGAAGCAGAAAGCAGAAAGCAAGAGTCTCTCTAACGAAAGATGGCGACGCTGCAGAAGCCGCAGTCGCGGTTGAACAGACTGTCCCAGTTCCTGCCAGGCATTCTCACCGGCAACGATGCTAAGCTATCCAAAGACCAACCCCCGATGGCCCAAGTCCAACCACCCATTCCCCGGAAACCGATCTCCCCCGTCGGAGACCAGGAGCGTCAGCAGTCCCCCAGGCGAGCGGCGCCAGCGACTCCTCCCGCTCACGAGAGCCAACGTCCTGCCACCGCCCACAAGCTACAGAAGACGGCGCCCCTGGATGCTGGCCCTCACCACGAGTCGCTGGCTCCGCACGGGACGGAGGTGCGGAAGCCACGGGCCAGCTCGTTATTGTCCCCCCATCATGATGGCGAGAAGCGGCGGTCGGCCTCGACGCCCTTGACGGGCAGACGGGGCTCGACGAACCTCTCCAGCAGCGACAATGAGGGGAAGCAGAGCAAGAGGAAGAGTTGGCTGCCCGGGACCGGGAAGTCGAGATCGAGGCACCTCTCCCGGGAGCTCGATCAAGAGGCGTCGCGGGCGTGGGTGCTTGCGGGAGGACACCAGATTGACTACGACACGGACTCGCTCTTGGCGGGTCAGAAGGTGAGCGCGGGAAAGAAGAAGAGGATCCAAACATCAAAACCAAGGAACGGGGCAGCGTGCTGACGAGAGAGGCAGATACCCGAGTTGTGGGATGAGAGCCCCGAGGCGAACATGTTTGTATACCTCCACCCGCGGTCCACCGGGCGCGGTCCGCAGATCAAGTGCCATTCTCTCACGGTCCAGTGCTCGCAGCCGCTGTTGGACATCATCTACGACAACTCGACCAGCAGTGCGACCGAGGGTGGCCGGTCGCAGCCCCGCAGCGGCGACGGACGGGGCGGTCTGAGTACGACGGAACTTGCACATCGCGATGTGCTGGCTGGGGCCGCGGGACTCGGACTGGAGAATCCGTCTGGCTCAGAGTCGGAGGAGTCGATCCGCTCGTTTGCCGACGCCCCCCGCGATCTGCATCTCTACTACCCGGTCAACCTGTCGTCCACGGGCCCCAGATGGTCCGATGCAGACATGCAGAAGCTCGTGGATGCCCGCAACCTCTTTGCCTTCTTCAACGCCCAACCCCTCGTGTCGACAAGCACCTCCCCCTCGATCTTCACCATCTTCCTCGGCATCTCCGCGGCTCTCCAGAAGCTGGATTTCTACAATCAGGACGGCACGTCGTTCGGGGAGGTAGCGGATGCCAGCTTCGCCTTCTACTTTAGTGAGATGCGACTCGCCGACGTGCGTCTGAGCAGAGCCAAGACGGTCGAGGCGCTGGTCCTGGGGGAGAGGATGCGCTACCCCCCCTTGTACAACGAGGCGTTCGCTCATGCGGTGGGCAGGTTCGACTCGATCACCAGTCTGAACCTGCCCGCCTTCAAGGAGTTGTCTCCCGCCACGCAGCTGCAACTGCAGCAGTCCTCCCGAGATCTCGCCAGAACCCAGGACACCATCAAGATCCGGCTGACCGACTTCGAGTTCCCCTCGATGTTTTCCGGCCTCGGCTCCTCCACGTCGAGCGACGAGTCCAAGTTCATCCGCTTCAAGAACTGGAAGGCCAATTTCATGTCCATGCGCAGGTTCGTGCTGAACTTCTACAAGGACCGCTACGGGCAGTGGCCGCCCAAGGCGAATAGCAAGAAGAATTCCTTCCACGAGGGGGGCTTGAACCGACTAGTCTTGAAGCTGCTCTACGCGGATCTCTGCGCGCTCTACGACTTGCTGGTCGACAAGACTGCCTTCACCACACGTGGTGTGCAAGCGTCAGAGGACCGAGACGGCGGGACCCCAGTCGCCGCGGCGCTGCGCAAGATCTTGGCCGAGTACGACCGCTCCTCCCCCCCCGTCCAACCCCCCATCCCATTCGACACCCCCCTGATCGCCACCATGGCCGCCCTGGACGCCAGGTTCTCCCAGAAATCGCCCAAAGAGCAGCACAAGATCGCGAACCGCCGGCTGGCCACCAACGAACTCGGCTTGCTCGTCGAGAAATCTCACAACCAGACGGGGGTCGACTCCAAGAACCAATTCCTGGACGCCTTCCGGCGCTTCGAGATGAAGGAGGGCAAGGGCAAGAGCAGTAACGAGCTTCAAGAACAGCGCTTCGGCCACTGGATCTTCCTCTACGCCGTCATCCAATCCCTGCCCATGCTCGTCACCGACGCCCCGGGTCTCCAGTTCACCGAGGGCGTCGAGTACTTCCTCTGCCAGATCCCCGCGAACTCCAAGCCCTGGGTCGAGGACGGCACCCGCATGAACTGGTACAACGTCGCCGGCGGCTCCGGGCTCGTGCAGCTCCCCGCGCACATGGTCGAGTACGGCGTCGAGGCCGTGTACTCGCGGTCGCACTGCTGGGAACTCGCCGACCGCGTCCTCAGCGCGGACCTGGCCGAGGCCGCCTCCACCGCCGACCCGCGCGACGACTTCACCGGCAGCCTGATGGCCCCTCTGCAACCGCCCCCCACGTTCGGCGACGACGAGCCGGGCCCCCGCGACCGCGATCGCGCCTCGAGCGCCGGGCAGCTGGCGCCCCCTGACAGTCGGCGCAGCAGTCGGCAGGATCAGCGGCGCAGCATGGTGCTGGGTCTCGAGCGTCTCCCCCTGAGCGAGGATCCCGAATCTCGACCCGTCAGCCGCGGCAGCCCCTCCCTGAACCACGGGCCCGCTCCCTCGCGGAGCGGATCGCCGGCCCCGGGCCGCCGACCAGCGAGTCGGACGGGGGCGGCAGCTATGGAGGGAGGCAGTACCTTTGACGACATCCTGGGTCCGATGCCGGGACACGAGAAGAAGAAGAGGGCGAAGAAGGGATTCTTCTGACGGCATTCTTTTCGACGCCACGTTGGATCGGCCAGTTGGAGAGGGGCGTGCTGCGCAAGCATTCTGGAGCATGAGAGACGGGAGTTTGTATCCTAAGAATTTGGGGGAAGCGAGGAGAATGAAATACCTAGTTTAATTGTAGGGGGTTTTGCCGAAGGAGGGGGGGAGGAGCATAGCGTGGAGTTTTCTGATGGTGTTTTTTTTTTGTTTTTTTTTTTTGTATAGTACGTAGGATGTGGGGATGTTGGAGATGCCCCGAGACAGAAAGGAAGACAGGAAGACAGATGCAATACCAGATGTTTAATTACGTACACCCAGATACCTACGTGTAGAGCCACGGAAGACTATTGAATATGGCTCTCGTGACAATATGCCTTCCGTGTTGTGTCTCATGTTGTACGACAAGGTGTGATGTATCCTCTCATCGACATGGACAGAGGGGATATGGCCTTCCGTGTTGTGTCTCATGTCATCTGATAAGATGTGATCGTATCCTCTCATCAATATGGATCCGAGGGGCACGATGCACCGACTGACTCTCACCTCTGCACTCACCCCCTCACCCCCTCACCCCCCCAGCGTGCCGGGACGGAATACCGATGAAGATGAGGATTTTTACTTCCAACCCATATTTTTTCCTCCTTTTTTTTTCTTTTTTTTTTTTCTTTACCCCCCCACCCCCCCTTTTAGGAGGACGCAGAGTGGCAAGACGAAGCTGGGGTTCTGGGCTTCTGGGTTTCTGGGTTTCTGGGGTTTATTGGATCTTTTCTGGGGGTTTAAGGTTTTTTTAAGGTTTCTTAAGGTTTCTTTTAAGGTTTTGAGGTTCCTTGACATGGGGTGGGATTTTTTGAAAAGGGGAAGGGGAAGGGGAAGGGGATGGGAAGAGATGGAGATGAGAAAAAAAAGGGAGATGGGAGTCGCAGGGGGGATGTGCAGAAGAGGTCTGTCTGGAATGGACTGGACTGGACTGGACTGGACTGGCTCTTGATCGCCTCCTGGCGTGGAGAGAGAGAGAGAGAGAGAGAGAGAGAGAGAGAGCTTCGGGTTCGTGTGGTGCGGGTGTTTGTTTTGCGCTGCGAGGGATGAGATGAACCCCTGAGTTTTAGTTACGCGAGACCGTGGTCTTCCCGCACCGCACCGCTCACGTCTGTGTTGACCTTCACTCCCTAGTCTTCACATGTCTTCTTTCACGGGCAGTGCTACTCTGGCCTGCTCGGATTTCACGCAGACGTGGCACAAACAGAGCATCGGGGATTGGAATTTTTGGGGGGGATCTGAGGAACAGCCGAAGCAAGATTTCGCGGGAAACAGTCGCGACGCCCTGGTCTCAACGTTTGGCGTGGTGATGACCTGGCTATGATATAGAAGTGGGAGAAGACGACCAAGGCTGATGAGGATGATGATGATGATGATGCTTCGCACACGAGTGGACACTACGATTTAACGGGACTACCAGCTCTGCGTATGACATGACTCCGTCAAGAGAAAATCGCTGGGGAGCGGATGAGTTATTTCCTGACACATATTGAGATGATTCTGTACTTCCCGATCCGTCCTCTTATATGATCTGCAGATAGCTTCGACCTGAGAAGCTATCTCATCAACACCGTAGAAGAACCATGCAGTATCATACGAGGAATGAAGCTCCTGCAACTGGCCAATGAGAAATCCACCTGGTCTGCGTTGCGTGTCAGCATCAGCCGCAAAGATCACCCAGGCATCACAAAAACAAAAGACCGAAATCCGTGCGACGGTCTCGAGTCTCTCTTCCAGATCTCCCCCATCTTCTCCTCAACTACCCGACACGATGCCCGAACCAGAAAAGCCCTATCCCAAGAAGCGGAGAAGCGCGCCGAAAGTGCGGACAGGATGCGGCACTTGCAGGTGAGCGCGTTCGCACACCCAACTCCGCCCTCTCGCTCACAACTTACTCCCCAGAGTCCGGAGGGTCAAGTGCGACGAGGCCAGACCCTCCTGCCAGCGCTGTCAGAAGTTCGGCGCCGCCTGCGCCGGGTACCGTCCTCCTCCCACGCCCTGGGCGCCCCCGCGGGACATCCTCAGGAGGACCTCGGTCGTGCTCGCCTCCGACCCCCTCGCCACCTCCCCATTCGCGGATGTCGAGGAGTATCTGTACTTTGATCGATTCTGTGCCCGCACCGGCTACGACATCTTCCCGGCGTTCGACTCCGGCTGTACGCGGCAGCGCCTGCTGGAGTCGTGCCACTCCAACCCGGCGATACGGCACGCGATCGTGGCGCTGGGCGCGCTGGATCGGACCGCGGAGATGGTGCAGTCTTTCGAGAAACTGTCGCTGGCGCCCGTGGAGAGGGGGGCCGCGGCGACTCGCCACCACCAGAACGCCCTGCGGCAGTACGCCCGCGCCGTCAGGTACATGGCCGCCGATGCCCGGGAGACGCGGGTCGACCTGCGGACCATGCTGCTCACCTGCCTGCTCGTCTTAGCCTTCGAGTCGTGGACGGGGAACATGGACCTCGCCGTCAGCCAGGTCCATGCCGGGATCCGACTGATCCAGGCGTGGAAGGAGAACTTCAAGAACGACGCGGACAGGTCCACGCGGCTCTCGCCGGCGCCGTACGTCGTGGAAGATGACCTGATCCAGATCTTCTGCCGCCTCGCCGTGCAGCACTCCTTCTTCGCGGATGGGCATTCGGGCGAGCTGCACGCGCTCCTGGGGATGGAGGGGCCGCGCTTCACGCGGTCCATGCCGGATACCTTCGACGACATCTTCGAGGCGGGCAAGTACTACGACGGCATCATCCGCCGGGGCGTCTACCTGATCACCACGCGCTCCGCATACCTCGGGCCCGACGTCCGCGAGGATTCGGAGATCTGGCGATGGGCCATCCGGGAGCAGGAGGAGATCCAGGCGGACGTGTGGCGCTTCAACCAGGCCTTGGCGCCGGTGCTGCGACACGTCGCCGACGGCCCGCAGAGCCACTACGCGCTGTTCATCCAGCTGTCGATGGCGATTGGGTACATCGGACTCTCGACGCACCTGGCCGAGGAGACGATCCACGACCAGTATAACGCCGTGTACGCCCGCGTCGTGTCCCTCGCCACGGCCGTGATGAAGGCGATGCCGAGCCAGGGACGGCCGTCGCACTTCTGCTTCGACACCAGGGTTATCGTCCCGCTCTGGGTCGTGGGGCTGAAGTGTCGCGAGCCATCCATCCGCCGGGGCGCCATCGACTTCCTGCTGGCGAACCCTCGACGAGAAGGGATCTGGGATAGCGTGTTTGCGGGGAATGTGCTGCGCTGGGCGATGGATGTGGAAGAGGAGTTCCTCGCGGATGGACACGTGCCCGGCTGGGCGAGGATTGCAGGTGTGAAGTGGAGTGGTGCAGAGCTCGGGGGGAAGCGCGCGGATCTGCTGTGTTTACAACGAGTCTCGGCAAGGGAGGCGACGACGCGGCGGCGGACGACCACCATTACCTGGTGACCGGGGACCGATCCAGGAGTCCACACGTGTAGCCTTCCACATCTTCGCTTGGGAGGAAGCTGGAGATACGCATGCGTGGCGGATCCGTGAGGTCCCATACGAATCGTCAAACATGAGAATGGAAGTCAACTCGAGAGATGCAGTCCAGTGCGGGGTGAAACATTCGATGTCTCGAGGAGACAGAAGATGAAGCTCTTAGCAGTACATCAGTCCATTTTTAATTTTCCCACGTACATGACATGGCATGTTGCTAAACATCTGGCATAGCAAAGGCCTCGAGGTCTGGCATCTCGTTCACTTTGACTCTCTTTCACGATTCCCGGAACAAGCCTCGCAGAGCATCAACCCTTGGACACCCAGGTTTTCCGATCCTCAGTCGTTCATAGCCGCTAGATATCCACGTCATTCCCCTCATATCCCGAGTAAGGATGAGCAAAGCAACACCCCGTATAACCGCAAGCATGACGATCACGTGATCCACTCATTCTCGTCCCGAGCCGAATAACTGGAAGTGATGATGGTACCACTATATAGGGGACGTCAATAAACATAACAATAGAGTGGCATAAAGATGCAAAAAATGGTGTTGTTGAATCCGAACAGGGGCTGCCTGAATTTGCACGTCGGCTCCCAAGCCCGAACATGACACAGCCCCATCTATCGCAGGCCGTAGAATAGCCGACGTAGATAGCAGGTACCGAAATAGCACCAGTCGAAACGGGAAGCATACAGCTTGTTTATTTCTGGCTCTGACGGAGAATGAGGCTTACTCGGGATATGCAATTGCACGGAAATATATGTATGGAGATATATATCTGATTATGAACCCATCATTATATGGTGATTTATATTTACATCATACGAATCGATATCAATGGAATAGAATATTTATGTCCATACGTATATATATATATATGTACATGTATACATGTATACATGTATACATATATAAATCTATATGTGGATATCAAATGCGTTTGAAATTATCGCTAGGCTGCATATAGGATGCTTCGACGTAGTCACTGACTTGGTGAACCCGAGGCTTTACCAGCCAGCCCCCTTTCCATCTCCTTTTTCTCTCTCGTTTATTTCTCTCTCTCTCTCTCTCTCTGACAGCGTTCGAGATGAATAGCCGGTCCACCTTTCTCTCGTGCTCGGGGCTCGCTACTATTATGGGCTGTGGGATCTAGCGGCCGGGGTAGCGCGGTAAGGAAGGTCTGATATCGACAAGCATTTGTCGATTAATCCAGGTGCAGAGGCTTGGCTAGATGGCTGACATATGTCAGACTCAGTACGTCGACATAAATACGCCGCGCTGCCTACTTGTTTTTCTCCACGCGCTGGCATTCTCTCTAGCCTCAAGCCGCGATTCCCATCTATCAGAATTACACACTTCTCTATCACCTTCCACTTCTACAGCATCGCACCTTTTGCTCTTCAAATTAAGACACACACACACACACACAAACAGATACTCACACGCACCTCGCGACCCAGGCCCCGACTGGAAAGCACCATGTGCCTCTTTTCCTCCCCCAAGAGACACCGCCGCGCCTACGTCGAGGAGGTCTACGTCGCGCCCCGGCCGGTGTCCCGACACTCGCACCACTCGCACCGGTCGCATCACCATGGCCACCAGGGACGATCGTCCTATACCTCTGTTACAAGGACGAGCAGGCCCGTGAGCAGAGAGTACGTTGCTGTGCCGCGGAGGAGCCAGTCGCACAGGAGGAGCGCGCCGATTGTGGTCGAGCAAAGGAGGAGCACGCATACATATCGCTAGATCTAGGGTCGAGCGTGGAAGAGAAAAGAAGGAAGAGCAAGATGGGGGGATGGTGGGGACGAGTTGGATTTGAGTTTCGGCCTAGAAGATGGCTCGGTAGAGATCTTGGAGATGGGCGTTTGGTGAGAGGATGGTGTGCCAGGAGACAAGTTTGAACATGTGTATCTGCATGCAGAGGTTGCAATCGTCCGAGCACCATACGAGTGTGACTGTATGTGCTGGTGTACCAAGCATTTAATGGCATATAACCGCGAGCGATTGCTGCGAGTCCCTCGTTCTCCTGTCCTGCAACCAGATTCTTGGGACAAAGACATCTCTCGCTGATTCCGGCGAGGACTTGTTTATGCGGGTTGCCGACCACCTGTTACTCGTGCGCAGCAGCGGACCGTCGATTGTTTACCGAATGAAGCGAGCCGCCACCAGCAAGAGAAAGGGGGAGAGTCAAATCACGTGAAGCACTTCGGCTCCGCGAAATTGTGTTGGCTTATCCTACCGTTCAGATCAGTCCGGCTTTCTGTACAGTACATGCAGGTGAAAAGGAAGTATTGCTGGATTACGGTAGAGGAGCCGAATCAATCCGGATGTGCATAAAAAGTCCAGATGAGTGTTGGCCCTGAATTGGAGATCTCTGCGTAGTGCCTGCCTGCCCTACGTCATGGAAATCAATGCCCGCATTTCCCGCCTGCGAGAACAAGGGACTTCGCTCCCAACTCCAAACACCATTCGCGAAGAACCAGAACCTAGCAACAACCCGGCATCAAAGTACCAGTATATCCACAGAAGAAGCGCAGATACCTGTCCAAAAGTATAACCTCAAATCCGAGGCCTCGGCAGTATAGCAGATTGAAAACACATACCCTGCAAGGTTAGTGCTCTCCAAACCATCAGTTGCGCATCAAAGTGGGTGACGATGAAGGAAGTCGCGATACCACGAAGAAGACATCATGCAACGGAAAGAGCTGACCATGTCTTCAGATCTCACGCTAATCGGTTTGCCCACAACATCAAAATCATCAACATGTAAGCCAAATTATCCTTCTTCGACCACTACTATGCCGCATCCCTGGGGGCTGCGCCGGGAGAGCTCACAGGTCAAGGACAACAAAGAGAACAAATATAACTCTCCGCTGAAGCACCTGTCGGCCACTTCTACAGTTTGCTCTGCGACGTACCTGCTAACATTTCTCCAGGAACCGCGCACTATCCATCCGTTCGCACAAGAACGGCTCCTCATCTACCACGAGCCCGCGCCACGCTTTCACATTTAGCTCCCTTCGCGGCACCGTCCAGCCGGAACTCAGCAAGAAGCTCTACAAGCTGATCAAGTCCGAGAACCGCCTGATCCAGAGCTACGAGGCTGCTGGCAAGGAGCGACTCTCTATCGCAGGCCAGCTGTCCGACTGGGGTGAGGCGACCAACGATGACTCGGTCAGCGACATCTCGGACAAGATTGGTGTGCTGCTCTCTGAGCTGGGCGAGCAGGAGGATATGTATGCGCATAACATCGACGATAGCAGGACTACGTTGAAGGCGATCCGCAACACGGAGAAGAGTGTTCAGCCCAGTCGGGACCACAAGGCGAAGATCGCCGACGAGATTGCAAAGTTGAAAATCAAGGAGCCTGAGAGCGCCAAGTTGGTGATACTGGAGCAGGAGCTTGTAAGAGCAGAGGCGGAGAATTTGGTTGCTGAGGCCCAGCTGACCAATGTTGTATGGTGATCTACTCCGGTGATGTGATATTTGGAGCTAACCCCGTTCAGACGAGACAAAAGATGAAGGAGGCGTACGCTGCCGAGTTTGCGGCTACCATCGAACGTGCCGAGAAGCAAATTATACTCGCCCGCCACGGCCGCCGACTCCTCAACCTCCTTGACGATACTCCCGTTATCCCGGGTGACGTCCGTCCAGCGTACGAGCACACTCACCAAGCCCGCCAGATTTTGAACGATGCCGAGGATGATCTCAAAGAATGGCAGCCCGAGTTGGAAGATGTGACGTCACATGCTAGTAACTTGGAGAGTAACCTGATGCCTAGCTCTGTCAGTCAACAGGGCACAGTGGCTGGAAGCGTTGCCGGCGATGAGAATATCGCCCACCACGACCAGTCCGGAATTGATAGAAGTGCTAGCAGTGCTACTGCCACTTCAGTTGTTACCGGCCATGCTGGACGTGCATACGAGCCTAGCGAGGCCGAGACTTCGCAAGTTGCTTGAATGGTGAGGTTACTTGGGGCGCGCCCACGGCTTGGCTAGTAAAATGACGCGCGATACCCCAGAGGCAATTCTTCAGCAACGAGCTCCGCCCGCCTGGGGCCAACATGACTTTCTGTCCTTCCTGAACGGCTAGATGACGTTTATGATTATTAGTTAGTGCTTAATGTATAGTACCCCCTCGCTGCATCTGTCGCGTAATGCTTGCCAGTGAGTCATCAAGTTATGGACAGCGAGTTTCCCTCCTTGCGTCCCTCACTTCGCTATTTTCAAAGAAGATTACTTGAAGCCTCGCTGGCGCCTCTTCGTAAGTACTGCATGTTGGTGCGATCTTCCATGTGTATCGAGGCTCGAACAGTGTACACGCCGAATAAATGCTGTTGTCTTCAGCTCTCCGCTGTCCCTTTCCTTCCTGAATCTACAGGTACGAGATGAAGAGGCTAGAGCGCTGGATATCTCACCCGCCTGATCCCACAATTCCGTCGTGGAGTTTTCCCTTGCATATCTGAGCCGGTATCTGGTGCTTGTCTCGCCGATCAGGAAAGAAGTCTGCCGGGTTGTTCGAGAGCCGCTTCAGCATCGGTAGACTTCAAGCGGTGTTCTAGCTCGCTTATGGTGGATGTCAATAAACAACACACACGTTCGGCATATCGATACACGGGTGCTGATACAACGGAATACTACTCCTGCTAGAAAATTATCCTGTTTTTTTTTTTTTTTTGGATTGATTCAAGCCGATGGCTGAGAACCAGGGAGGGCTCAAATTTCTCTGTGGTGGGTGTTGATTTTGAATTCATCGCAGGATATTACACGTGATGGAACTTGCTGATTCCCGATACCGATTTTTGACATCCAAACCAGAAGTAAAAACGATGTTGATGAAGAATGCCAGGACGTCTGATTGATCCGTCCCAAGGGCGACGACGTGTGGATAGGATTGTATGCAGTGGAATCTAATATTTGCTGTTGGCAACCTTCCTGCCAGGGTAATTCCCACGGGGAGACGCGTCCACCTAAGATCAGGGGTCGAGTACAGTACATAAGCTCTGGTACGCAGATTTCTCTTTCGGGGAATTTGTGATGGCGTTGATATTGCCCTTTTGATTGAGCTTATTTGACAGCACATCTGGTTTTAAGCTTTGACAAATCGTTTCAGTTGTAACCGTTCATTTGTGACTTGCACCAGTCAATTGTGCTCATCCCTAGCTCCGCACTCTCGGTGGGTTCTGCCAAGGCTCGGTCCGAACGTACGATCATGGGTCCAGGTGACAAAACGCGCCTCACCAGCGGAGCCGATTAATTAAGTACGTTCCACTTTCACTTTTACTTTCACTTTCACTTTCACTTTCTCTTTCTCTTCTCCTCGTGCGGTCTTGTCTCCTTGTTCTTCTTCATTTCCACTCAGGTCTCTTTTTCCCTTTCTCGACTTTCTGCTGTCGTTCTTACTACACCCAACTATCGCCATTCCTTACCAGAGCAACATCTCGTCCATTCCTTCACGTGTACCGTTGACCTGTGCAGCATCCCCAGCATCCCTTATCTATTTTCGTCAATGCCCAGTCGCCTCTGTTTCAGCTTCGAGTCAAGACCCTGACTAGGCACGCATGAATCCCCGGAATACTCGAGCCGCCGCATTATCTGGTCTAAACTACCGTCGCTGACTGCAAGAATATAACTGCTTGAATATTACGACGACGCCAGACGATAGCCCGTGGACGGAGAACTGCAGAGGGGAAAATCCACGAGCAGAGCAAAGGGACCCCACCGGTTGCGGATCTGGAGAGCGAAGGGAACGTGGATCTGAGATTGAGACTCAAGGATTGGGAATATGGAGTTATAAGACGGGATCTGCAATACTTTTCCGAACAGGACGACCTAGGGACCGACCAGCCTCTGAGTGCAAAGAGGAATCAGCTAGCAGGAAAAAGGAGGAGTACTCGCGTGGTACGAGAATTGGAACCAAACACAGCCGCTGCGTCGTCTGCGTGACATTCGAAACGAATTCAACAGTCGACAGTTCCAGGAACCCGCCATCGTAAGATCGGCCTCAAGATGCCTCACATAACTGCAGCCATGCACGCCAGTGTGAAGAGAGGCTTGGTGGAGATTTTGGCCGACAGCGTGCTTGGGAGGAGAGCAATAACCGACGAGATTACGAATGTGGCAGATGCGTTCTCTAGCTGGGACAACTGTATGAACGCTAAATTCTGCAAGTCCGTCGGCTCCTCTCTAAGTCATAGAGTCCTGCTAACATACCCAGGTGGCCCGTCATAGCTTTGATAATAGTCGGCGGCCTAATCCTTCTCTCGATCGCCACATGTGTCGGTCGAGTATGTTGCTGTGGAGCATCATGCTGTTGTACCTGCTTCTCATTCCTGAGCTGCTGTGATTGCTGCGGAGGAGATAGTTGTGCTGGGAAGAAGGACAAGCCAATGAAGCATCTAGACAGCACTTCGAATGTCACGCCAGGAGCTCATCATGGATACCAGGCGCCTGCGCCTATGATGGGCGGGGCTCTCTCAGCTTCAGGACTGACTGCCGGCGCATACAGGAACGTTGCGCCCTCGAGACCCGAACCCCCTCAATATGCGCAATTCGAAGTCGGGAAGAATGGATTATATGTTGAGCCCAAGCCTGTCGCCCTTCACGAAGATGCTCTACCCCCTATGCCAAGCTGGGACGCCGCCGCGAAGAAGCATGTAGAAGATGAGAAGGACGCGGTAGAGCTGCGGAACTTAGAATCTGCCACGGGGCAGAATGCGTCGCTGATTGCTGGAGCAGCTGCTACTGGAACTGCCGCACCACCAAGCCCAACTATTGGACCCGGACAAAGTCCACTCGGGGCGCAGCCAGGACAGGGAGCTGAAGGCAAAGGATACATGGGGATTGCAGGGGATAATTATGGTCAGAACCAGTCTGCGCACAATGTGAATGGACGATACGGCTCGCCAGCTCCAGGACAGGGCGGACGCCAGGGTGCGCATGGTGCCTACGGAGCGGGAGCACCTCTGGGATATGAAGGAGAACCTCAACGCCAATATTCCAACGGCCAATACTCAAACATCGGTCGGCCTCCCCCAAACCGGCCGTATACTGGAGACTCGTCTCGGACTATGGCTCCCGGACGCCAATTCACCGACCGGTCGTATGGTTCTGATAATTTCCAGCCCAATGGCCCTCCGCGGGGACCCTCGAGAGGACCAGGTCCTTATGGTGGGTTCCAAAATGGACCTCCGCGTGGTCCTTCGAGAGGTCCTGGACCTCATGATGGGTACCATAACGGTCCAGTTCCTAGAGGTCCGTCTCGAGGACCAGGTGGACCGATGCGCACCGCATCCCCTTTCAACAATGTCTCTGGTTTTGACTCCGTAGGTGGAGTACCACATTCGCGCGCCACACCTCCTCCGCAACAATATCAGAACCGTTCGCCGCCATCTCGCCAGAATTACGGTCGACAGACTCCTCAAACCATTGAGCAGGGCTACTTTGATGATGTAAGTACAGCAGCACCTGCTTACTCTAGCCGCATGAGTCCTCCTCCTGCCGAGCCGGCGTATCCAGGATACAAGCCGTACACGCCCGTGAACCAGCCCCCGACGTCACCCGGTGTTGGTCAGGTGCGAGCCCCCCAGAGTTGGGATCCTGTACGGTCGTTATAGTGCGGGTATCGAGATGTGATGTGACGATACTTTCAAGAAATCACACTCGCTGTGAAGCTGTTTGTAATGTTCTTCGCGATAGGAAGTTTAGGAAGAAACATCCCACGTCGCAAATCTTTGCATCTCCAATCGCTTGCGGTGTTGATGGCTGATCATGTTTTGGGCAAATTCTGTATATAAAGTACGTCTCTAGTGCACTGTAGCATTTCTGGAGTTCTGATGGCGCATTCCATGGCAGATCGTGGAGTTTGCGAGTCGTTTGTTGATAAAGCCAGAAGACATCAGAATAATATACAGCCTTCTGGGAAGTTTTCGTTCACTTTTGACGTCACGCACTCGGCTGTGGACCTCTTCTTACTTTTCTCTTCTCATCTTCTGACTCATGCTTCCTGGGTGATAGGATGTGGCAGCTATCTTGCTACAGCCAATTCGAGCGTTACTCGACTTCCTCCCAATGTTCCTTCGCCGCTCCTCTCCTGGACGGGATGCCGTGGAACGGCCCGCGGAGGAGATCTGACCCTCTGAACAGCGGTTCGTGCTCGAGCTTATGAAGGGGAACCTGAAGAAGGCGCCTGCCTGCGACGCTCTCATGCCGTGCTGCGCTGGCTTTTGCTTCGCACAGGGGCGGCGGAAATATTCCAACCCGAAAGAAGCGGGCGAGCAGGACTGATTGCGATTAGCCCGAGATACGCCGGCCCTCCTCGCCGGCTCGGTATCGAAGGTCGGTCAGTGTCCGCGGTCGCATCCTCTCGTCGAGATATCTACCTCGCTTCCCCCTCGGGCTGCGCAGTGAAAAGACGCGTGTCAGGTTTTCGTCCTGTAAGAGATCGGCTGCCTTGGCTTGCTTCCCTCACCTACGCTTGGATCACTTGCTTACGCTTGCACTCTCGCGCGGGAGCTCGGTCGGTGGGCTGGCGCGCGGTACGACGGTACTGGACAGCACTAGCACTCTACTGTCAACCTATTTGCATCCTCCACGAGCAAGAGATCAGAGACCACGCCACGTTAATGACGATCCCCTGTTGCGACCTTGCAACAAGAGATTGTTATATAGAGCTGAAGCTGCATAGCGCCGCCTACTATGAGTCAGAAACCTCCTCCCGAGGCAGATTGATTTCTGAAAACAGGCGGGTCTGCCGTCGGGATCGGTACCTCCAAGAACTGGCAAGCAGGCAGATGAAAATCTCTCGCACAGGCCCGTCTTAGTATTCGCAGCGCGATGTATAACTTGCCGGATCTTGGACTCGCAGATATTCGGAGTGTGGTGCAGGAAGGTGGGTTGGCGAGCCAAAGAGCTCTTCAAAAGGTGAGTATCAAGCGAGCGCACGTGACAAATCAAACAAATACGGATAGGAACCTCAACATGAAAAAAAGGGGTGGGAAATTTATCCAAGAGGCATCCCAGCAAGCATTTCAAGTAGCCATACTTCTCTCTCGCCTTCCTGGATACTTGCTCGCCCTGTTTTCTGCTAGCAGAATAAGTAATTCTAGTGCAGGGTACCTTGAGGTACTTGCGAAGGCGAGCCGGGCCGTAAGTAACCACCAGAGATACAACATACTCACACATCTGATAAAGCCCTTTGATCTAGTATTTTCGACTCGCGCTAGGTTATAGAAGAACGTTAGTGCCTACGCGTCGGAGCTGCAATGCTTGAAGAGACAAGCTCTACGATACCAGGTCTTGGATCTCCACAAAGTATGATGTTTTGCAAAGACTTTCCCGCCATAATAATCTTTTCGCATATGCTGTACATGTTGTTGTTGAAATGCGAGAAAGTGTTCCAGATGAATGAGTATTCGGGAGAGACTGTTGAGGTACTCAAGTGCGCATTACTCAGCTAAAACCTAGGCTTTCTTGGTTTGCGACGAATTCGACTGAAAGAAAGGCCTTATATACCAACAGCCGGGTTTTGTGGTTGGGCGCTAGTCATAAGTAGAACATATCTTTTACTCAGCCCTCTCCTATATTTATCTGATTCCCTAATGAAATTTCACAATTTTTTTAGTTCATTCTTGTTATTCGTTATTTTGACGCTAAGTGATTTGAAAACGTCAGGATAAAAACAGAGCGGAACCCACAGAGGTTCCGGCAGTGTACGACGATTTTGTTGCTTCAGTGATACGAATCTACTACTCACCTTAACGCCGAAGTACACAGTCTCCCTGGAGGCATCCGTATTTTTGGAAAGCCATTGATTCAGTTCGGTGCGTGCACTTGGAAGCTAAGTGCTTCCTTCCTCTGGTTCCGAGGTCATCTGATGCTGGTCTCAGTGTAAACATCGCTTTGCAGCTAAGCGCAAGCCTGTTCTTCCCATGACAAATTTTTGCCATGTATCAGTATCCTATAAAGATTCATGCAGGAACTGGCATCGTACAGAGCAAAATGTCCCTCAGTATGCATTACCTTCCCGCCTTTCGTTATCAAAGCATTCCTCCCCATCACCCACCGATCTACGCAGACATGGTAGCCACCTCATCTATCCTACAAACTTCCTCCATCGGAAGGATCATATATCGAGGCTGGTCTTCGGCTGAGGCCATAGCCTTTCTCAGCTTGGACTCTCAGGCACTCAGGTGCGTGACGGGTCCAATCGTTCTTTTGCCGCGCTTCGCAGCAGTATCTACAAGCGTCAGTAACAGCCGGATCTGAAAGGGCCATATCATCTACCCCACTGATTTGCAATCCCGACACAGCGTTGCATGAGCAACTGGACCACATTTCTCACAAGGCGTCAAGCTATGAAGGAGAGTTTCTGGCGATGTGACGCCTGACAGCCTGATGAGATATGGACCGGAAATCGTGCCAACCTTTTGAACACAAGCTGCATAGAAGCAACGAGGAACTCCAATCGCCGAAACAGTCGGGATTGCGCCTCCAAGGCGGGCGACACCACTGAAATCAAACTTGACCGCAGGGCCCGAGCAAAACAAACATTGCCATTGTTGCGATCTGAACATTTCCTCGGCGTGAAGATTCTCCAACTGAGCGAGAAAATTCTTCAAAATGTTGTTCGATTTGGGTGTTTGGGGGTCGTCAGTGTTGTTGATCAGCCTGGTTGGGATACGATTGTAGAAGGTGAAATCTCTAGTGTTATCACCGTTGGGATCGCCACAGAGCACACGGTAATGAAGTGGGACTGTTCTTGGATGCATGATAGTAGTTGACTTTGAGATGAATAGAATGCTTGGGATAGATAATTTGAGCAAGATATGTTGAGAGGTGAGCTATGTTTGACTCTAGCGATTGATAGCGCTAGTATATTCGGTGACGAGGCAGGAGCTACCTATCTTCTTTACATATAGCAGCAGCTTTTAGTACCTACCAAAACTTATGCTTCTTTGTACATGTCACCCAATATAGTAAGTAGTTGTTGACTTTTTGGATAAACAGATTTGATTTTCAAAGGCTTATATGACGAGCGACCTTTGCCAATGCTTGAAAAAAATCTCGGATTGTATGCCTTTGTATGACAGAGCAGCTGAAAGAAGACCCTCAATCACTACCATACTATTATCAATAGAATCTTGCGCATTTCTGTTCTGTCTAAATAGTACAGAGGCATGGGAGATATTCTGGGGTCTCCTTTGCTCATTGGTACTCTTTCAGTTACATCGTTTTGATTGGTTGAAAACCGAATTATTTTCCTAAATATAAGCCTCTACTCGAAGATAATCTACAAAAGATAAATATTATAATTGTTAAAACAAACCGCCTGGGCTGAACGATCGTTTTCTGACTTCAGACGCCCACTTTCACATTTCTGTTTTAGATATAGCTTATTCTGTTTTCTAATTCAGATTTTTTTTAACTTCCCACCCTTAGTTACAGTATACTTAATTAGAGGAATATTATTCGAATATTGGATCAAAAGCGGTGTTGAATCATTACTAAATTGAAGATGTGTCATCGCACGAGACATCGAAATAAAGTGTTATCCATATAAACTAGGTTTTATCGATGAATATCGTCCAAGAACCTCGTCAAGATAGGTCATTAGAAGAAGCCTTTGATAAGTTGAGAAGAAAAATCAAAAAGAGATATTAGCGAGAATAATCTTCCAAAGAAGTCGTCCAAAAAAGTGTCGATTCAAAAAGGTGGAGTCGAAGAAGGTATCGAGTGGAAGAATCCAAAGCAATATTGACAGAACTTCGAAACAAAGAAATGCATGGACTTCCAATAAGAGAAAATTAAAGATGCTCGAAGCAGCCTTAGTATCCACAACGGCCGTTTCGTAGCTTGTACACATTGTAGCGATGATAATTTTTGATAGTAATCGAGGCCATTAGTTCCTGTAACATTTTTTGGAGGTGAATCAAGTCAGTATGATTATTGGCCTCTAAATATAAAAATAATTTAATATAAAAACGTGAAGAATCACGGGGTGTGATGAAACTATAACCCTCAAATTATGAGTTGCCACTTGCTTACAACGACGCAAACTCTGGGCCTCCCTCCTGTAGCCATTCCTCGGCCAACAAAGCAGCATATCTTTGACATGGATGAAATTCGGCTCGTACTATCGACTCGGAACTGATAGATCCAGCTTCCTTGAGTCGCTCTCCTATCTCTTCGCCCTGTCAGCTGTACCAGCACTACAAATCCCCGCCATCGCACTACACTGTCCATGAACAGAGCTTCTGAACGCCAGTAGAGTGCTTTACTCCCTGCTTTCACAATTTGTATCGAGGCTTTGGGGTATCTAAGAAACGGAGGCTCCTAGTGATACCACCCGCATTATGTCTTACCAGACCTCCATTTACGACATCTGATGCGTAGCGAAAAAAAGTAAACAAACAGTCGCTACAATCAATATTCCTTCATCTTTTCATTCAAGTCTTCCTCAGTATAAGTGCGATGACATGAGGCGCACAAGAGGTCTTTTTACGGTAAGTGCGAATCGGCTTGCGTCTCGGTCTCGGTTCGTCTCGGTCTCGGTTAATGCAAAACAAACATACCTAGCCCCTGAAAAAGACACGGACATGTGTTTTCAACGGAAAGTCGGTATCCAGATAATACGTCTCCTATCTACCGCGTCAACCGCAGCTTTCTATCGTGAGCGGGTTTTCAAACTGCAAATGTCACACAATCGGCGGTCGTTGGCTGGAGCAGGCGAGCCCTCGCTGTTTCTGTGCGTGGAATCACGTGTCAGTGATAAATGGTCGACCCACTGCTTTTTGAAAGGATCTCCCATCCCGCCATCCACTCACTCACTTCTACCCCCAGGTGTTATGCTCTGCTCCAGCTGGCTGTTCACATATACCGAATTTTGTTGACAAATATATTTTTTCAAGTACATCATGGCCACATGCTCATCTCGAACCACAGCCCCTGACCACGAGCGCCAAAAATCGTGTTGAGCGTATCCTGGAAAGTGTGCCCCTCCTTGATATTCTCGCTCCTCGTCGTAACACCGATCTCCCGGGCCAGGTCGCTCGGAAGCCACGTCCCACCGGCAGCCGCCACATGGCGTTTGAACGCAATATTGTAGGCGAAGCTGCTGGCCCACGTCCCCCCAAAGTGACTGGATCTCAACAGGACTATGAAGTCAATGAGAGCCTGCTGGTCCCATGTCAAGGACTCGATTGCCTTGAGAGTGTCTGCGTACACTGGGTCTTCTCTCAAGAGCGTGGCTTTTGTCGTGACGTTTATCCCCCGCTCGGCCGCCGCTACCGTGAACCGTTCGATGTCGGGAGGGGACCCAGATGCAAGATAGATGGTACCCAGTTTCTTCTCTGCAGCTTCTTCCAGGTATGCACTGCTCTGCTCATCGTAGGACGCAAAGTTGGCGGCCACTGCATCAGAAGCGGTACGCAAATGTGCCCCGTAGAACTTTCCTCGCGCAGGCACGCCAGTCTTTCCAGCTTCCAGGCTCATATTGTACTTCTCGTTCAGCGCGTAGAGCGTGGTGCCCGCAAGTTGGAGGATCGTCGAATCCAATCGCAGAATGCGCCCAAATGTGGCAATGAACTTCGGGTCATCATAGAGGATGGGCCACTCGAACCAGGAAGGGTGGATTGAGACGAGAATGGGTGAAGATCCGATTTCAGCTCCAGGGGCCCCGGTTTCGGCAAGCCATTTGTCGAATAGTGCCCGCCACTCGGGAGCAAAGTCCATGACTCGGCTCAATCGTCGATTTGGTGACAGGTCTCGCGGCGTCATTGCTATCTTGATCGCTGGTTCATGATAGAGATCGGAGCGGGTGACCTCGATCTGGGGACAGGCGGCGGCGAGGGAACTGGCAAAGAACTCCTCGTCGAACATGTAGCTGAACGGGCGCGTCTGTCCGCTCGTTAAATCCTTCAAGTCCGCATCTCGAGCTTTGATCTGAGGCACAACGAGTCCCGTGGCTGAAAGGTTAGCTGAGAGTCTCAAGTTTCCAAGTCCCGTCGTAAAATCACTCACCCCCGGCTTCAATTGCATATCGGATACAAGTCAAGAACATGTTCCTAATATTTCCCACTCCACCGAACGCATCGTCGCATCTGAAAGTCAACCCCGGCGTCCATTCCTTGGAACTGCACAGTTGGCGAAGCGGTGCGTCGTCGAACGGACCTTCGATCTCCCACCTGGCCGCGTCTTGTATGAACTTTGCTCTGGCGTCTAGTGTTTCCTCGACCTGTATTTCCTCAAAATACTCCGCATCTTCGGTCCAAATATGATGGCTGAGAGCAATACGTGGCGAGGAGTGATTTAGATAGGTAAGGACCAGGACAAGCAGAACAGCTGGAATAATAGACTTCAACAGCCGTTGAGATGTCGACCACGCCGCCATTGCACGCGCGAAAGTTGGCGGGCAGGGGAAGAAGAAGTTGTTGCCATCCTATAGGAAGTTCTCTTATCATTCCAGAGGTATGGCATACGCACCCGGTAATTGCTTTTAAGGGGGGTGGGCGTGGCGCGGTTCGGTTAATTGACCAATCCAGTGCGGTATTCTGCCTTGCTAGTCTCAATGCAAGCTGATCTGATCCAGAGTGCACTTTTCGAGGAATGTCAAATCAATCTGCTTCGGAATTGATTAAGAATCTGTAGCGAGATATTCGTGATGGCAAGGGGCGATTTCGAGAGTTGTTTGTTGACTTTTTTCCCACTAGAAACATAGCAAAAAATATTTGCTTTTTAAGAGAAAGCGGCTTTACATAGGACCTACAAGGCCTGTTGTCGAGCTCTTGAGTATTCTTTCCACCAGATCCAGTCAAGAAATTCTGTGGCCTGCTGTTCTGACATTGACGAATTTCACTCCGTCATCGTGAAACAGGCTTGCTACGAGACTTAAAGGTGCTCGCCGGTACGCCACATGTCGTATTCCCAGCTCTGTTCTAGTATCTGCACCCCTGAATTAATGCGAGTTGGTACTCCTTAATTGAATCTTCAAATTTCCCTCGGGATATTTCGAGCGCATAAATTGGCAGGGAAAGCCGAATGAGAAGAAGTTGTTGTGAAACGCCGTACTCGACTCAGTAAGTTAATTAGCCGAGCAAGTAGCTTGGCGAGCTGAAAACATATGTCGAGAAGTACGAGAAATGGCTGGTTTGACCTCGCGAATAGTTAGAGCCCGACGAGCTGATTACGAAGATGACGTTGTTGTATGAGAAACAGTTGTCTCTTAAAGAAAGAGTTTCTCGTCGACAAAGCAGATTACCTTGTTAGCAGACGTAAAAAGAGATGCTAGCTTTCAAAGCTTGCGACCAAAATCTCTCAACTTTTCTCTTCCATAAAGGCAACCTGGAAGATCGGGAACATGCAAGATATTCCAGAGCTCAAGAGTATGTATCTAGCCATTTGAATTGAGAGCACGATCTCTAGTATAACCATACCGAGAGGTCGAATCGCTCGATCAACAGTTGAGATACAACGTAGATTAGAGCAAAAGGAGTATGATGAATACTTCAAAAAGTCGTTTAAGAGATACTTCACAGCGCCGATATCGTACAACTATCGAGAAGAGTAAATCGAATTAGCTTATAAGCCACGGAGCAGCAGAAAGCCAAATACGCGTTTATTCAACCTCATCCGATGTCCCCCTCCGAATTCTGGTACGCAAAAGCGCTTATTGTACGGACTATATTCCCATCTAAATCTCGCCTTTCAAGCAACACGCTCCTTATTATCAATCACCTAGCAATCCTCTACCTTATGCCAAGACTCGGGTTGCTTTCAAAACTTGTATATCCCGATGTTCGAAAAAGAAAGAGAATTCGATCTGCGAGAGAAGTTAGCCCTTCGATAGGTAGAGCATCTGAGAAAACTTCTATTTAGGAGTGGAGAGGTTAAATTATCGATAAAAACATGCATGCGAAGTCTCTATTACTTGGAATGAACTTCGC
This sequence comes from Diplocarpon rosae, assembly GCA_032760415.1. Lineage (NCBI taxonomy): Eukaryota > Fungi > Ascomycota > Leotiomycetes > Helotiales > Drepanopezizaceae > Diplocarpon > Diplocarpon rosae. The sequence continues at coordinate 606,674 of JAUBYV010000011.1, forward strand.
AACTTTAGGGCCTTACCTAAATTTAAACAAAGTAATATATCCAGGCTAAGCAGCGTCTCTGCGCCTGGTACGTTGCGTTTTCTTCTGTCTTCAGGAGTTCGCAGGCCTCGAAGAAGAGATCTGCTGCGTTCTCCAAAATCCTTCTTGTCAAGCTTTTGAGACAAATTTCGTCAGACAAGAAAATATAATCCTAGGAAAAACTATCTAATTGTAAATTACAAACCCTCATGTAGCCCCAGGTCTAAATACCCTGCCCAGCGCCGCCGCCAAATCCTACAGCTCTATTCCACCAATCCCAGGAGTTCTGTGTACACCTCTCCTTGCCTCATACATCTCAAGTCCAATATTCACCCCATACTAACATCCATATGCCCCTTCATCGCCCCCCAACGCGGCAGCTCTTCAACAGCTCCCCTCTGAACATCCATACTGAAGATCCCCACTTTCAAACTAGGGACAGCCGCATTCGGCACTTCGGTATCATTCAGAAAAGAGACTCTGTAGCTGAGATTCTCGGCCAGATACGGCGTCACGTCGTCCGGGCCGAGACTTTTCAGATGCCCTTGGGATAATTCGTTGTGTAACCGATCTGTCAAAGGGATCGTCGCGGTAACCAGCTGATCCGGATCACAGTTGCAGGTCGAGGATACGGATTTGGCAAAGATAAAGTGCGTGCCAACGAGATTGGGCTCGAAAGACCATGAAAATGGATCAGGGTCGAAAGGGCCGATGAAAATATGAATATAGAATGGGACATTAAGTGCGTACTTCTTCACGCGAATATTTGCCACCCACTCCTGATCCGTAGCTGTGATGATAACTCCCCGCCGCTTCAAGTTTGCTGTGGGAGGACCATACAGTGTGTTAGTTGCAGCGATGACCTGGCTTCGAATATTAACGCCGTCACGCTTAGCAGTTTCAGGGTAGGCGTATCCAAAAATTTCTGTCGTCCTGACAGAGTCGGAAGTCCAGAACTCTCCAGCAGAATTTTTGTGAAACGGGGTCAGGGGAGTATTTATATCCTGAGTTTGGCCAGCTGAAGTAGTGAACGTATTAAAAATGGCGGGCTCTGGAACGACATAACTGCCGGGATTGATAGCCTGCCACATGGCAAAAACTCTATCAATCATTGCATGGTGGAGCCAGAATAAGGGATCAAATGCAGAGTAGTTAATGTATGTCATGTGTCCGCCACTGCCTGTCAATCCATGAATTTGATCATGGATGCTTTCAATTGAGTCGTACCCTTCTGGATTGTTGGACGATATCCACGCCTCATTGCTGAAGGTGGTGTAATCATGGTACATTGTGAGCAGGATGTATAGCCTGTTTCGTAAGGATGAAGCGCTGTTATCCAATTGACGAGCGACTAGGTTGTTCTGAGAAACTGCCAAAGAGTTCTGCGAGCTAGGATATCGGACAGTCTGGTTGAATTGATTGAACTGTCTTAATTAATGAAGTTCTTCTTGCATACTTCTGGCTTACCGGAAATTCTGGAAGCTGTGTCGGATCCAGAGGCTTAAATGTGTAGCTGTAAAGCGGGTTCTGTATCGTCTGAACTCCAGCAGGTCCATTGACCGATATCGACGGAGATCCTCCAACGCTCTGAGGATATAAACTCCCGCCCTCCGGCACCGCTGCCCAGTCCCAATATGGGATGCGAAACTTTGCTGCTGCAGTCAAATACTGATCTCGAACACCTGCGGGGTACTGCCCTACAATACGTAGGACGTTTGCTTGGAGCACTTGCTACCCGACGTCAGCGACATGCACCAGAGACGAAATCTGACATACCTCGTAGAGAGCAAGATATGGACGATGCCAAGTCGGAAACAAGATCGACACATGATGACAATACCCATTCTCACTGTCACCATCTCTGGGCAGCACATTGTCGAAAGGAACGAATGGGCGACCATGAATTCCTGCGACCATCAGCAAACGCAAACCCTTTATCTTGCCTTCATACCCGCTATTTGATACCAAGAAAGTGTCTCCGTCTGAGGCGTGTATTGTAACATATCCAGCCCGAGTAGATACAACGTCCACGCCACGGGATCTTTCTCCAATTCCCGGATTTCCAATCGCAGCGGCGCAGACCCATTCACCCCGCTCCCAGTATGGACGCCGCTTATGGGAATATAACCTGATGCTTGGCGTTTAAGTTTCGGTGGGTTCGCGCCGTAGTTGTATGAAGGGTACGACTGACTTGGAGCTGCGACTATAGCAGAAGGGAAGAAAGTGCAGAGAACGGCGAGCCAAGCCGAGATTGAGATAATGTACATGCCGTAAGCATTGGTAGCGAACGTGAGAGTTCTTCGTAAAGTGGAGAGATTTTTTATGGAACTTTGAAGTGTTTACAGTCGGGGACGAAATGCCTTGTCCATGGGCTCTCTGACAACGAAAGGAGACGTGATGCAGCGATCAATAAGCAGAGGAACGAGCAACAAAGTATCCAAAAAACGAATGAGTATCGACTTGCGGCGACCAAAATTGCAGATACTGGTATCTGTAAGTGACACCATCGGAAAATAAAGCTCACCAGGAAATTTGTGCTCAGGTGCTGGTGGAAGGAGCTACCTCGTCCACTGGTCTGGTTGGACAAAGGCAGGGAGGATCGGTTGGGAATTACCATCCGCTTGGAAGGGATGGAGGCTCGGTACGAAAGTTTTGCTGCATCTTGGAGATTTCTTCGTCCCGTTGCAGGATGTGAGGGGCACAGATGCAGGGTTTCCACGTCAAAGGCGGGTAGGAACATGATCGCACGAGATTGACATACTCGAGACGCGCAAGTGGACGAGCAGCGATTGTTTGTATGACTGTAGGTTTGCGAACAAAAGAAGTGATCTGCTTGCTGTGTGATTGCTTACGTATGTAGAGGTCGAAGGCAAGGCCAGAGCTAAGCGAGAGATACATGGGCCCGTTGGTTTAGGACGAGTTCCACGAAGATTTCTTCACTACCTGACGCGTAAGCATGTCTCGAATGTAAATGAAGTTCGCCGATGACATATATCGTAATACCCGCTTCTACTGATAAGCACCCATTTTTCCAAGCCAACCATAGCGCCGTCAATGCTGTACAACCGAACGCCATCTGTCACCTGTCATCTGTCATCACGGACCGACACTATACTTCAGTTTGATCCCCATAGCAGCAAGCTCCACATCCAGGTACTTTAACACCCCGGGGACGGCAACAATAGTAGTATCATCGCCACCTATCCATCGTTGCCCCTCCCCATCCTCCCAGATCTCGCCCTTGTCGCCATAGTCTTCGGCGCGGTGGGCACATCTCCGACAGCGTACGACGCCAGTCCCTTTCTTGCGCGGTGCAAATGCCGAAACAGTTGGCTGCGTTGAGAGGAAAGTGCCGCACTCTTTGCAGATCCAGGAGCGCGAGTAATCGGAGCAATTGAGGAGCCGATCTTGCAACAGGAAAGCAGTTCCATGGGCTAGCAGAGAATCGCGCTCCATTTCTCCGACACGAATACCTCCTCCCTTCTTCCTACCCTTGATAGGCTGACCTGTCAATTGAGTGACTGGTCCTGTAGTTCTCACTTGGAACTTGTCATTTACCATGTGACGCAGACGTTGGTAGTAGACCAGTCCAATATAGATGTCGCAGTGAAGTTCCTCCCCTGTGATTCCAGAATACATGGGCTCGTTTCCGTAGTAGTTGTATCCGGCCTTCATCAACTGATGACCAAAATAATCACCAGCTGTGTTCTCCTCGTCAAATTGGAATGGCGTGCTGTCCTGCGCCAAACCGTGAAGTGCACCCGCCTTCCCAGCCAGAGACTCGACAAACATACCAATTGTCATACGAGATGGAAAAGCGTGGGGGTTGATGATAGTGTCTGGCTGTATGCCGGATTCCGTGAACGGCATATCGACGCTGGGCCATTTCTGGGAAGCAACACCCTTTTGTCCATGGCGGGAAGAGAACTTGTCACCGATAACTGGGGAACGTGGGATGCGGAACTTGATGGAACAGGCCTGCATAGGCTCGGCACCGTTTTCGTTTCCAAGCAGCCTGACTTCCTCGATAAATGCGATCTCCCCATCTTTATACTTTTCAAAGTGGGTTATGCCATCCTTATTGACGAGTCTACCTTCTGCATCTTGGCTGACTGTATGCCATGCACATATCTTATCTCCTTCCTGGACTAGACGCCCAATATGTGGAAGGCCATCCTCGTCAATCAAAGCCTTGATCTCGGCCTTGACTTCGGATCCTGGGGCGAATCCAAAAAGCTTCTTGACGTTCTTGGTAGATCTGGATCGACCTCCTTCCTCGAGGTCAACCTTCTTGACTTTATAGACGGTCCCATGACCAAAACCTCGCTCGTGGGAGCCCTTGTTGATTATCATAGCGTCATCCATGTCGTATCCGGTATATGAAATGACAGCGACGACAGAGTTCATACCGTTGGGGAAATTGTCGAATCCATACTCATTATGGAGAGGAGCTCGCACGATTGGGGTTTGTCCCGTTTGAAGCCGGTAGGTCTTGTTATCGGATCTGTACCGGGTTGCAGCGCCAGGTGTGCCCATAGATTGCTTTCCCATCTGGCATTGGTACATATTTCGGGGAGATTGGTTGAAATCGGAGAAGGGGGTCATGTTGGCGAGGATGGAAAGGATGTTAGTGGGATCAAATTCGACGTGGGTGGATTCACCGGATATGATTTCAGGTTCGGTAACAGCGATGGACATGAAAGGTTGCTCTTGCGGCCCGACGAGATCTTCGGCGTCCAGGGGAAGATACTTGACTGGTCGGACCATCCGAGATGGAGATGCGGACATATATATTCCAGGGTATTGACCACCGTGAGAGTTTGGGACCCAGCAGATTTCGAGATCTCTGGGGACATTGTGACTTCCTTCGACCTTCCAGAATCGGAGAGTGTCAGCGATAGCCAGTGACTGTTTTGGTGTACACCATCCAAGGATTCTACCGTCAAGCATCACAACCACGCTCTCTTTCGTTGAAGATGATCCTGAGCTTACGACACCGAGATCTACGACTATTTTGGGTATGGCTGAAACGTCAGAGGCACGAGTGAGAATTCGGCATTTGTGTGATAGATGGTTTAGCAGACCACAAGGACTCCCATCAGGAGTGTGGACGGGGCATAGAAATCCCCAACTCTCGGGTAGAAGCTTGCGGACTGTCGTTGTCTTGAGCTGGGCGAAGAAACTACCCCTGTGTACCATGCGGAAATGACTGATGAACCGTAAGAAGTTGATCTTTTCGGCAACGACTGTAAACCCTGAGGTCTGCTGTAGATCCAACCCGGTCGGACTGACCAGATTTCCCGTGGACATGAAGTATTCTAGCATTCCCCCAACATTTTCGTTCGTTCGGCCGCAAATCTTTACCGGGAAATCCTTTAAGAATTGAGGATTGGAGAAATTATGTTCAGAGTTGTTTCGCAAGTATTCCCGCACCGACATCCTCAGTAGCGTCGAGAGCCAGTCGTCGAGTCGTTCCTTGATGATCATGCCATACAAGAAACCACCCAACAGAATTTCCTGGTTCTGGATAGCATCAGGGTTGTCCACAGCACAGTCTCCGGCGACGAGAGCGTAGAGTTTCCGGGTCATGAAAAGAAGCATCTTAAACTTGTCATTGTCCTGGGCTTCCGTGACATGGACATTCCCCAGGTGGACCAGGACAATCTTCCGCAAGAACTCGGTTCCACAATCGTAGTTTGACATGGTATCAGGCACACCCAAGACGATGCGAAATTTCTCGCCCAGATATGCTCGAGTTTTGCTCTTCGTGTAGAGGCCGTACGCCTTGTAGGTCCGCAGCAGTAACTCCACCCGATCTGTCAAAAACGTGTTTTCGGCTCCTTCAGAACCAGCGGCTCCGACCAGGCCCTCAAAAATTTCCCGGTCATTTGTTTCCACCAGGGCTTTCAACACCATCATGACTGGGACGAGGTATTCTGCCTTTCGCCACGAGAATCGGAAAGTAACGTTGCCATCTTTAAGGTAGTGGAGAACATTGGTCTGGGAAGTCTGGTCCGGCCGGACTGACCGCATCAGCATTCCGTATTTCGAGTACGCTGGGCCTCTGCCTTCGAAGGATGGACGTTCGATCGCCATGGGAAAATTCCGTCGGTTCACCACGAGAAGTCGGATTATCTTCTCGATACCGTTCACCACGAAGTATCCGCCCAATTCCTCAGCTTCCTCTTTCTGCTGGACAAGTTGGGCAGGCGAGCTCTTCTCGAGATGGCATCGGTTTGACTGGACGTGTCAGTACTGGTTGCAGACTGGGCCTTCAACCTACCATCAGCATCAGGGGAAGCTGGCCGAGATCTCGAATGAATGTCCTTGGGTCTCCATCGTTGATTCTGAACTCAAACTTTGCGCTCATCTTCCCGCGGTAAGTGACATGGCGTTCTCTGCATTCTGCAGGTAGGATTTCTCGATTCTTTGTCGAGAATTTATTACTTGCGGGCAGCACTGACTTTTCCACGAAGACCTCCACAACCTTTATTTTGAGAGAGTTTTTCCCCACCGGACTTTTTCTGTCATCGCCATCGAGATAGGTCTTTTCGCCAATGTCCAGTATGGCCTGGGCTATCGTGCCGTTCTCCCCGAAAATTGCGTTGAAGGACTCAATATGAGGGACGATGGCAGCTTTCAGGGCTGGATATGCCGTGTGATCTTTGGGGGGGTTGCGAAAGAGGTTTTCTCGGCGCAGGGTATCGTATTCGTAGGACCATCGGGTATCGGTACCTTTGGGAGCTGAGGTAGGAGGCGCCATGCTGGGGGAGTCAGTTGGGAGTGGAAAGTTGGGAGCCGGAGGCTGTAGGCTGGGGCATTGCAGAGAACTGTACAATGAGAGTTAGAACGGATTTCAGGTTATGTGGGAAATAGGTTCCTACCTGGCAACTCCAATGCGGCTCTAATCCGTGATCGACTGAACCTCAAACCGTCGCAAGAGCAAGATCGCGAACTTTTTTCTTTTCCCGCTAACCTAAACTGATTCCTAATCTTAGCGCCATTTCTTATCGATAAGAGATCGGGCACCAGTACTGTATCATGATAAACCCACCTCCCTCACGGGAACCGTGAAACGGTGGTACCTAGGTATATACATATAAATTTTTTTCATTCAACGGGCGCATGCCCCCGAACCCCCGCTGCGCTCGATAAAAAGCTATTTAGAATTATGAGATGTATGGGTGTGGTGTCATGTCTAGCTCAGTAATTCGCTCGTCCAGTCCCCTCATTGCACCGTGCATATCTCCCTCTTCTTCCCGCGGTGCAGCTAGTGTCTTGCTTGTGCTTGTGCCTCTGCTGCTGCTGCTGCTGCTGCTGCTGTGCAGTCGAAGTGCAGCTCGCTGCCCGCCTCACATGTACTGCTACAGAAGCTTTTATTGACTCCTCGAGTCAATAGACGGACGGGAGCCACAGCCACAGCCACAACCATCAACCGGTTGGCCATCCATCAAGTCAAAGGCTTCTACTTCCACTTCCACTTCCACTTCCACATCTATTGCTTCATCTCGCCCTGTTCTATTTCTCTGTTCGCAAGTTGTTGGTCAACAATCAATATCCAGCCCTTCGAAAGCCCCGCGGCGCCGTCTCCAGCTTGAGCTCGTGGAATAAATCATTCGTTCTCTTGTTATAAGCCATTGCAACCAACCCATGACAAATCGATGACAATCTATTTCTTATATTATACACTACATACTGTTCACCCGCTTCATCTTATATTTCTAATCATCTCCAAGTTCACCCCACCAGATCGGCAACCTGGGCCTCCAGTACCTTACAAGTACCTGACGGGAGTTCTCTTCTTTTGCCGAGTCGGAGTCGAAGCCACTTCAATACAGCACAGTCGGTAGGCATTAAGTGCCGGTAGAGTAGTAAGTCACAAGTCAAGCTTGGACCCGTATCCTCTCTGGGGTCCCGAACACAACCCAACCCAGCCCACGTACTTCCCCAAGACTGCCAGTCCGGCCATACTTTACTCGCCAACGCCAACGCCAACAACGCCCACGCTCAATCCCCAAACTGGATCCCATCTGGTCTATCTCGTCCGCAAGTGCCGGATTCTAGATCGACACCGCACTGCTGCACTGTCACTCGCACAGGAAAGGCCGTTCAACGATCGTATCGTGTTGCATTAGCTTGGTACACCAAAGCCCACGGGAGCACGTCTATTTGGTTGCGACTATCCTGCATTCCGTCGGCAAACGCCAGTATAACACAATACAGCACGACACGGCTCTAACTATCTCAACCATCTTCTCCACTGCAACCCTTCCCCACGCAGCCTTGCGCGACTCGGCCCACCACCGCCCGCTGGAGCTGGTATTCTTCCGTCGCAAGACCGCATAATCCAGCAAACATGGCAGGCCTCTTCAAACGGGTGTATGATTGGCTACTGAGGCTATTCTGGTCAGTTGCTGTTGTGCTTGTCCCGGCGCATGTTGTGCGATTCCGATTTTACTTCGGGCTCCAAGCTCATCTGGACTCGATTCGCGGATGCTGATCCTAGATAGGGCGACCGAGATGGATATCACGATGATCGGTCTCCAAAATGCGGGAAAGACATCCCTGTTGAGAGTCCTGGCGGTAAGAGCCTGCATATCCCTGCTCTATGGATATTGCACTGACAACCATTCCAGGGCGGAGAATTCACCCTCGAGTATGTCCATGCCCTTGGCAGACGTCGATACAACCCCGCGCGACCTGGCTGACCTTCACAGCTCCATTCCAACCGTTGGTTTCAACATGAAGCGGGTACAAAAAGGCCATGTGACGCTCAAATGCTGGGATCTCGGCGGACAACCCAGATTCCGATCTATGTGGGAGCGCTATTGTCGAGGGGTGAATGCGATCGTGTTTATCGTAGACTCGGCAGACACGGACGCTTTGCCTGTGGCGACGGATGAGCTCCACCTGCTTCTCGAGAAGCCAGTCCTGGAAGGAATCCCGCTCTTGGTCCTCGGGAATAAGTCGGATCTCCCACACCATTTGTCCACGGACGAATTGATTGATGCGTTGGATCTGAAGAGTATCTCGCACCGTGAAGTGAGCTGCTATGGAATCAGCGCGAAGGAGGAGACGAACCTGGATGCTGTGTTGCAATGGCTCGTTGCTCGTGCCAACAAGTAGACTTGACGACGTGAAAACGATGAATGATAACGACATGATGGAAAGACAAAACCCTCACTCTGGTCTGCGAGGACCAATACCACGAAATAATTCCAGTCTGTAACTATACGAATGAAGCGGACTTTCTTACGTTCTGACGAATCGACGACTTTGACGACCAGTTTGTTTGTGTGTTTCCCGGCGGTAGCTCACTCGAGACTGCTTGGTGTCCTTCATCTTTCAGTCCCAGCGGGGAGCTGGATGGGTACGGGATGGGAGGGGGTGGTCGTCACGGTCTCGGGGATTTCTTTGCGTGAGGTTTGTTGAAGGGATGGTTGGGGGTTCGATAGTTTTGGTATATTTAGCATAGCCCGCGCAATGAATGTTTTACAGCCGTGAAACTTTCCGGAGTGACGTGAAGATGGGAGAAACGTCGAAGGCAGGACACAACAGGAGTCCACAGCTGACGCCGAGGACCGCCTACGGCGCCAGAAAGAGAGAGAAGGAGATTAAATGGAGGAATAGTCGAATAATTCCTTCCCAATATTCCCTCCCCCTTGAAGAAGCGAATGCCTGGTAAGGTGGACGGAAAAGACCTTCCCCCCCAGCCAGGGGAGGAGGAAGTGAGAGTAAGAAGGAGGGAAGTTAAGAGGGTGAGAAAAGTCCAGTGTCCAGTTGAGCGTGTGCTTTTTCCACTTGTGCCTCTTCTACTATATATCATCTCCTACAGCGGAATCCCCCTCGATGTTGCAACCTGCCAGCTCATAAGGCAACGCACAAACCATCGATGCGCTGGCAGCGACGCATGGGGCGACCCTTGCTGCATAGGGGGGCGAGCTGATTGGGTGGTGGTGGTGGTGGTGGTGGTAAGTGGTAAGTGGTAGGCGATGAGGGGCGATGGGGAGGATGCGATCACGGGGAGAGAGACAGGGGTTGGAGGGTCGGAAGAGGTTGGCGGAAGATTTGGAGGAGGTGGGAGGTGCGAGGGTTGGAGAGTAGCTGTGGCTGAGGGTTGTGGCTGTGGCTGTACATGTGATTGTGATTGCACTGTAACTATGGCTCCGACAATATACTGTATATCATAGGACTGGATATGACCTTTCCAATTGGGGCTAGAGGCAGATATGAGACCGTACTAATTACAGAGCATTATACTATTTACCAGGTTGATTGGAGCTTTGCCCTGGATGGGGACGCGGACCTGGGCAAGGCCAGCACTTCGGAGAAGGGAGGAATCCTAGTATATCCTCGTTTCCTAGTATTATGAGACGAAATCCAGAGACCGTACACTACCAGCCAGCTCAGAGTATCTCCTCCCATCTCAAACATCAGGCAAAGATCCAGAATCCAACTCCATCCCATCCACCTGCACCGACATCATACAAGAAGAATTACTGTGTTTCTCACAGAAATACCTCACCACACACCCATCAGGCCGCGCAATCACCCAACCCCGCCAACTGCCGTGCCTCAGAATCCGTCCAGCGTGCCAAGATCTACCCCCAGCTGGGGCACAAAGGACACTCAGCCACCCACCCAGGAATAAATACATATATATACATACATCAAATCACCTCAGTGCAATGTCAACATCACCTTGTCCCCGTCCTTAAAACCTGACCTCTGCCTATTTACCTACAACTTGTGTACCCAAGCACACTTACCGATCAGTATTGTTATTGCAAGCATCTAATACTGCCGTGGCCATCTCTGCTATAGACATCTAGAAGGAGGAGCTTGGACCGGCGATATCTACAGCTACAGTGACAGCTACAACCCAGCTCACCCTTCTAGACTCAACCTCGACCTCACTTCACCTCTCACACATCCGCAGAACGTGACGCCACAAACATCCCTCATGGCGCCAACGTCCGCTGCAAATATTCTCGGGAAAAGAGAGTGCGTCTCCGTTCCTCTCCTCTCCTCTCCTATCCTCTCCTCTCCTTTCCTCTCCGTTTCCCCTAACAAAGGATACACAATGTCAGGCAGAACTAAGAACAACACGCTAACCGATGTCCCATCAGCTGCGACTACGACGATTTCGGGAGGTACTATGACGACTGTAGCTCTCGTTGGAATGATTGGGGCCGCTGGGTTGCGCTCGCAGCCATCATCACCTTTTCCTCGCTCGTCGTGGTAGCTTTCCTGTGAGTACCTCACCCTCCCTCCTGCGCCTTCCTCGCTTCTCGCGCCGGTTTCCTCCTCTCTGCACGCCCAAATCACAAGCACAATCAGAACAAGCTAACCCTCCCGTAGCCTCCGCAATAGTCGGCGCCGTCGCCAACACGGCCTAGCACCAATGTACGGCACCGGCTGGATGGGGGGCAAACCAGCACAAGGTCAATGGGCACAGCAACACCCAGCTCAACACCAAGCCTATGGACCCGGACCCGGACCCGGATACCAGCCACCCCCGCCACCATACGTGACAGGTCAGGCCACGGGCACCACGTTCAACAGCAACGAGGGATACTACGGCGGCCACGGGCAGGGCATTGAGTTACAGCACCCAGGACAGACGTATCAGCCGCAGGGCGGTGGCGAAAATGTTTACGCGCCGCCTGCGGGCCCGCCCCCGAAGGCGGAGGGAGGTGGTGTTAATCATTAAGAGCTCAGGACACAGGGAGAAGATGATGTGTCCACACAGCGAATCAAGATAAGGCTCCATAATGAATGATACCGAGCGCTTCTCTGGTGTTGCGAATTGACAGGCTTTACGACTGGCTCGCTAAAAAGGAGGATCACATCGAGTTGAGCTGGAGGTAGACTGTCACTACACTCACTACATGATCATGCAGAGGGAGCCATGCGCATCTCAGGGCTCGAGAAGAGATAACAAAATGTTTCAATATGATCTATTCCCCCTTCCCATCACGCGACTCCTTGAACGTCTCGTTTCGACGTCTGGTCGTAAATTATTTGTACTTATCAATTTGTCTGAGCTTCTGGTCCCTACTTTCTTAGCACTGGAGCGCTTGCTATAGTGTAGTAGGTCATCAGAGTTGATCCTGCTACTTATTGTACGGCGCGGTTTTTCGAAGGATTGCGTAAACGGCGGGTCCTCTTCATGATGAGAGGGGTTTGAAATTCAGCCATGGTGTTTCTCAGCTAGTCGCGGTGAAAAATACTCTAAATATATACTCAGACGTAGATATGGGTACTAGTTTTTTTTTTTTTTTTTCCCACATATGGTACAAAATTCTAGTATGTGATATTCTTCAACGACCCTAGGAATTTACAGAGGCATTCAAGACTGCGATTGACTGGTTAAATTGCGAAAAGTTAGCTTTACCGCGGGTCTAGTTACTTCAAAATCCTGACTATGAAAAAGTATGATCTTACCGCAAAACTCAGATTGTCGTTCTATAGGCTCTCTCGAATGTCAGCCCTGCCAAACTATTTCGCGAAACGGGTCTAGCTCGTGCAGGTTTTTGCACAGTTCGTCCGAGTTACAAGTCTTGTGCAGCAGGTCAGTATCAAGTGCTTGGTTTCGAGACCCGGCAATTAGTGGCCTGGGAGTTTAGCTTTGTTTGTTGCGTCAACCCTTGAAGACGTTCTAATTTTAGGAACCCTTTATAGTCAGGCTCTGTTTTGGATATAGAGTTGGCGAATCTGCGGGTTCAATCAAGGTCTAGTTTTTGCAAGACTTGACTTTGACCACCTTACCTCCCTTTTTGATTATTCACATACGAAATGTCGCTCTACTTGCACTCATCTCTGTCTTCGTTTGTCAAGGCTGTGGCGCAAAAGTGTATTTTCTCAAAGGTTTTTTTTTTCTCTTGCCAAACGGCGCTCGAAGCGAGGATGACTTGAGTGAATATAATTTTCGATGAATAAAAATGGAGGAAGCCTCTGATCAAAATCAGCGCTTGTTTGATGCGTAATCCTAAGCATGGTGATGCTTGTGCAAACTGATATAAGCTTCAGTGCTACAGGACATTGTCCCCAGATAGCCGAGGCTGGGTATCAACAAATGCAAGCATATTTCCTGAGATCTGCGGGAAATATCTTGCCGCGGGCCCATGCTATTACAGTGTCTCTATCCAATACCTCACAGTAGGTTGCCGGATTCAGGTGCAACGGGTGTACTTTCGGGGTCAATGCGTTAAGAATCTCAACAACTCAATCCAAACAGGACGTGACCTCTTGCTCGATTGATGTTACCAGTAAAGTACAAGACCCAGGAAGAGCCAGTATGCATCTCATCGACTCGGCTAGTTAGCAATATCTTCTCAAAAGCTTCGGCCCTTGTAACTGTTTCAGTGCGTAATCTGGTGAACTGTGCTGACTACATCCCAGAGGCAATAATAACCTCTCCTGAGATGTCGATCTTGTACCATTGGATAGAAAAAATGGGGGGGGGGGGGGAACCTACTACAGAACATGTCACAGTCTGAGTAAAGACCGTCTAGCATCTTCTTCAGTGATACCGGCCACTTGTGTGGGACGCTGTCAAAAGCTATTTGTCGGAACCCCCGACAGCTCTGGGGATCAGCATGCTGTCTGTCTTCCCGTCCCGATATACAACTATAATCATCTGTACACACAAGTAACTGACAAGTGGCGATCTACTACTTGACAGGCAAGAATAGTCTTCTGCGAAGATCAATCTGATTCTCAAGGCAGGCTAACTGGTCCCGAGCGATCTAACGCTATGAGATAAATACCCCGCGAGTCCCGGAGACCCAGGGACAAGTTACAACGAGCTCGGCAGGATATTTCTATGTCGTTAAGATGGCACCTACCGAAATACTTCACTACGAGAATCCGACGTTCCTTGAAAGCCAGAAGACCAGTCTCGAAACAAAAAAGTTGAAGGAGCTGGTTTTTCTCGCACCGCAACATGCTCTTTCACTCTCGCGCTGCAGAAAAATTCTTCGAGACCCCGTGTGCCATGACGGTGCTTCGGTGCTTGGTAGAGAGAAAGGCATGTTACATTGCCCTCGCAGGCCTCACAGGACCCAAACTGAGCAAAACTGAGCATACATCAAGGGGTGGGTCAGAGCCCTTGATCCTGCTAAGAGCAAGGCTACCACGAAGCAAGAACTACACGCGATCCTGGATGGATATCTGGGGGGTGACAGATTCGGCCGGATTCATGGTCATCCCGGAGGAGTTGCGGGAGATGTATCCCGACGCGAAAGTCACTGACACCACTCTTGATCCCGAGAAGTGGTCGGAGAGCTACACGGAGCTGGGGACCATGGCGCCTGGGTGGGCTTGATTACTCTTTTGCCTCGCTGCCGAAGTTGAGATACTTGAATCCCTGGCTTGCAGCAGTCATGAAAAAAGAAGTACGTATCGCTTGGGACCGTTGCTAACCTGGAATACTTGATTTTTGAAAAGGGGACGGTCTATCTTACCTGTTAGGACGGCAGTTAAAGGACCTGGTAGGTTTGAATCTCAAGCGTGCAGCAGAGAGTCGATAATTGTATCCGAAGTCTGGCAGAATATCTAGATGTACATGACAGTTACATCCGAAGAGTTGTGCCCCCTGAAAATGTTATTTCTCTTCGATCTAGAGGAAGGGTAGGAGCCGCTGTGCAAGATCCTGGACGTTTCAGTGCCGGACGAGCCATTCCCCCACGTCAACGACAGGCTTGCCCTGAAGGCTATTTTCCGAACCTTCATGAGAAAAGCTGCGTTGCTGTGGGTCTTACCCGCTCTGCCCTTACTTTTGGCTTTTTGGTATTTGCACCAACCGATCTCATGAAACTGGGAAGATTCACTAGATGCAGCAATCGAGCTGGGCTTGGGAATAATGTTGAGTTGAAGAAACGCAGAAAGGAGACGCACAAATCAAAATGGATTGTTGTAAAAGAAATGGAATGTTTCTTCGGGTTCACGTCAGAAAAAAGGGTGGTACTGGGAGTGTGAGGCTGCTTGATACAAGTTCCCCTAAACGCTACTATACTCTACTTCAGTGATATCTCCAACGATTCACATCTGGAATAGTTCATACCCCTGCCCTCCTGTCATTTCAGGCAAAAAACAAAATAGCGTAGGGGTAATGCTGAGGTTACTTCGAAAGTTTGAAGCACTTATTACACTCGAGGTCCTGTAGCTAGTAGCATGTCTTGGTAGTCCAGCAGGGCCATGTTTAAGACAGCCTGCGCTTACCGGAGCTACCGCCAGGAACGTGGAGATCGAGAGAAAGCAATGTGAGGTTGAAATTCTCCCCAGGTAGGATTAGGGATTCTGCCCTGGGAAACTGCTCTTCTGCTTGGCTACTGAGCTGAATGTCGGCGCCCTCATTTCCACTCTGTTCAATCGCTGCAGTAGATCGGGGTTGATAGCCATTGGATGTGCAGATCTTTAGGACTTCAGAGCTCATACTTGAGGGTGTCTGTCTGCCTTCAAACCCCACGTACGTGACCTGTAGTTTGCAACTTGCAGGCAGTGATTAAAGCAGAAAAAGCGGAAGGATCTACGAAGTTTGGAATCTAAGAACAGAAGAAAAAAAATGAACGGGAAGTAATCGCAGGTTGAGGAATCGTCAGAGTCTACCCCGTGTCTTTGTAAAAAGCTTAACTCGTGCTGCGACGTCCGGAGCAGTGTGGTCGGAGATTCTCCCGACTTGCCCAGTGACTGTACCGATTGACGTTCGGCGTCACACAGGATAGCGTTTTGTTCTACTGGTGCGGCCAGAAAGTCTACCCGTAGATCATCCCACATTCAGCGTCTGATTCACTTTCAGATCAAACCAGTAGCCACTCAGAGATCTGGATCTTGTCGAGAGCACAGAGGGTCAAGAGCAGGGCAGAAATCTGCTGAAAGTAAGAGTTCTGACCGGGTACAAAAGCAAGCCAAGCAGGCCCAAGGCTCTGAACCTTAAAGTTGTCAGTGCTGCTCCATATAAGTATTCTGCTTTTTTTTTCTCCGAATAGAGTGGGCTGTTTTCTGGCTCTTAGCGTTTAATTATCAAAGTATGTTTGCACTTCCCGGGTGGTCAAATCCTAAGAGGTAGATTTGGATCCACCGTACTATAGAGTGAGGAGTACTTCATTAATGAGCCCGTTACGTGAAAGCTTGATGGAGGGACGGAACAGCGTTAATTTGTTCCACAAAGCCAAATCTATCATGACCTTTTCTGATTTACTCCGAATATCTCGCTAAGAAAAGGGGCTGCATTACTTGGTCAACAGCCTAGTTAGCTTAGCCTCAGCTTGGTCATGACTCGGCCCGGTCTAGCTAAGCTAGTCACAACCATTTGTATGGTACTACAGCACAGCATACAATTACAAATGAGCAAGTTGATACACTCCAATAAACGTAACATTATACTCCACTTTCAAGATGAATCTGGCTCTTTTGCAGTCGCCCCTCCCGAACTGAACAATACAAGATGGCGCCAAATTAACCGTTGTGTAGCTCATAATCTCAATCAAGTCAAGTTATTGTAAATTCTTAACAAAGAGTAGTAGTTTACGTACTTACCCTCGCTTCTATCTCAGACCAGAACATGGGCTTTGCTTTTATTTACTTCAAGCATGGCGTACGGCCCGTACAAGTAAACATCTGATATTCGGGCGAAGGGGACTGTACTCTACTTTGTAGTAAGCCGAAAGCTCTAAACTCTTCAACCCTAGCTTACCCATATATGCTGCGGTTGCGTCAGTGCCCTAGGTGAACTCAGCGTTGCTATATAGAAATTGCCGAATTGAGGTAATGCGCGGTACTACCTAGGTGCCATGTCGAGACCGTGTTAGTACACTCAGAAGCGACTTAGTTAATGAAGACGCACTCGGCATACGATAACTTACTGTGCACCTCCTAGGGACTACTGTATCTGTTACAAACCATATATCCTACATCGGCATAAATCAACGTCGGCTACTTCAATCGAGCTACAAAAAAGAAGTTCTCATCAAAGACTATCGTTCAACTTCACCCCCGAGCGAGGGTCTCATTTCCAAACCTTGTAAAACATCAATTTATGCAGAGCTGGACGGCACTCCAACAACGGAAGATGTGGGATGCGATGAAATCGGATTGCCACAGCACTCTATTTTTCCCCCTAAAATTTGCAGAGAATAGATCAAAACAACAAAGCACTTTTAAGCTTTCCGCTGATGGGGTCAGGGAAAGTAGGATATACTTTACTGGTAATCTCAAGTACCAAACACTCAAAGCCGAATAGCCCGGGTAAGAACTTATATATTCTTTGTGGTAAAATACTGACTCCCAAATAGGTTCACACCCCTAATCTTCGGAGTTCATAGCCTCGGCTTGATATCGGTCGCTTTGCTCAATAGCCGGAACTCTCACTTTCTCAATGAATCTTTACCCCGGCTTTGGATCTACTATCTGTGGAGTCTGACCAGAGGCAAAATTGCCCGATTATTCGCCTGACTGTAGCGATAACGTGCTTTAGAAACACCAAAGTTCCCCCAGAGGTGGAGTCACCCCGGCTCGATTGGTTTCTTAATCTATCTCTTTCATTGACTTTATCGCAGGCCGAGGAAACACCACATTAGCGTAAGGATGTTGTTCGAGGGTAGCTTGCAGTGAGTTTGCCAGCCTACGTATACTATCGTGTGGTTTTTTGTTTGGCGACGAAGTAAATAGTATCTAGGGACGGACACTTCTCCGCTTCTCAGGTGCCGGCCAACGCACTCGTGTGATAGGTCATGGTTTGGGCGCCAATACCGTTCCAGCACAGTGTCGGAATTAAGACCGACCATACAAGGGCCCCGTCATTGTGAGGTCAACTCCGAATATTATTAGGTATTGAAACAATATACTCACAGACGCTGCTCCAAGCGCACAAGTGCAATTCCGTCACGGTCATGGCGCCAGCGTTTCACAAAAGCTTTTCACTGTGCTCTTGGGGGTTTCATATGACAGCCATGCCCAAAAAATCTGCGAACACTGCGGATACACTTCTCTTCTCGCTGGATTCTACAGCTGAATAGAATATTTTCCACCCAAAAACAAACAGCTATGTGGAATCCACTCGATACCTTTCACTTGTGAGTAAGATCTAACCCAGGGCCTAGGCCTCTTTGTTTTTTTTATACTTTGCTCTTCCATTTCTCCACATACACACTAGCTCTGTTGATTTAACTGGATGTTTTTCCCAACAGTGTTATAGATTTTCTCTCCACCTTCCTCAGATCCCAATGGACGACTCTGCCATACCCCGCCGCCGATTTCACGGGCCAGACGATTATAGTGACGGGCAGTAATGTTGGGCTGGGACTGGAAGCTGCGAGGCACTTTGTACGGCTGGGGGCTTTGAAGGTCATAATAGCATGCCGAGATCAAAAGAAGGGCGAGGTTGCGAAGAGGGACATAGAGGAGTCTACCAAGAGGCTGGGCGTGGTGGAGGTATGGCTCGTGGACCTGGGATCGTACGAGAGTGTCAAACAATTCTGCACCAAGGTTGCGACCCTCGATCGGCTGGATGTTTTAGTAGAGAATGCTGGCATAGCTACATCATACTACGCCGAACTGGAAGGGATGGAGAGCACGGTGACAGTCAATGTCATCTCAACATTTTTGATGGCACTATTATCGCTTCCGAAGCTTCGTGCGGATGCATTGAAGTTCAACTTCACGCCTCACCTGGTCATCGTGTCTTCGGAAGCTCATGAACAGGTTCGTAGCCTCCTCCTCTGATTCTATCCTCGGGACTTACCAGAGTATAGGCACGATTCGTCGAGCAAGACGCCCCCGCCATCCTTCCGGCTCTCAAGAATCCTAAGAACCAGTCGGACCGATACAACGTGTCCAAACTCCTCGAACTCCTCGCACTTCGCGAACTAGCGCTCGCAATGTCAGCCTCCGGCAAACCGCAAGTCACCCTGAATACATTGACCCCAGGACTCTGTCACTCGCAGCTGATGCGGCACGCTTCGTTTCCGCTCAACATTCTCGCGCCGATAGGCAAGTTCTTCCTTGCTCGGAGTACAGAGGTGGGGAGTCGAACACTGGTAGCTGCCGCATCGGCAACGGAAGATACACATGGGATGTATCTGCAGGATTGCGAAATCAAGGAGCCGAGTAAGTGGGTGCGGAGCAAGAAAGGGAAGGAGGTGCAGGTGAAGTTTTACGAGGAGCTACTAGAGACCTTAGAGAAGATTGAGCCTGGCATCACACGGAACGTCTGAACTGTTGATCATGGTGCTGAGAGACTTGGAGTCTACCGTCTGCTCATAATATGATACCACGAGAGGCCGATGCCCACAGCCTAATTGCAGTTCAGGTTGGCTTGTCGTAAAGCTAGTATTGCGTCAGTGAGTTGTTGACCTTCTATCCTTGCTGTCCTAATTTCTTCGTTATCTTCCTTCATTTTTGATGCCAGATGTATTGCAATCGCGTCCTCTGCACGAGCACAAAAACCACTGTAGCGCTACAGTTAGCTGATCAAATGGACGGTTTTGGACTTACAAATCACGGGACTTCACCTGGCGCAATTTTGAAATTATATTTAATAATCGACTATTACTAGTAGGAGATTTAATAAACCATCTGCCAAAAAAATGGTAGTAAAAAGCTCTTATCCGGGTGGGCTTGAGTCTAATTTTGCCAATCCTCGGGCTTCGCCGCCAAGCCTCGGGCTTGACAGCCAAGCTTCGGGGTGAGTCTCTTAAGCTCTCAAACACGTACTTTGGGTAAATAATGTTAATTTATAGTCCGTGCACAGCTCTACGGGTCCCTTCTTTACTTGGCCCTTACTTAGGGCATTACAAGGGCATCACCCAATCATAGCAGCAACCTGTCAGATTTGTGGATTTGTGCACAGACTAAAATAGTGTGTTCTCTATCCTTGATACGAATTAGTACTAGCCTCAATAAAGAGCTACGCACGATGAATCCGGCTTAATCCAAACCTCAGAGTTGGTACTGTAGGTCACAAGAATGGTTTCTCCCGGGTATACCCGAATGTAACCGGTCAATCCATTCTCCTTGTACCTTTCGAGTACAGGATAACCAGAAAAACCCACCTGTAGGTATGTTAGTGTCGGTGAAGGAAGAACATCCTTTGATGGTTAAATACTTTGCAAAATCTTAATAGCCAGAGAACTAATCCACGGTGTACTGGAAGAAAAAAAAAATTTGTGAGACATCCACAAATTTTCCGAGCTTTAGCACTTTTGTGAGTGTTTATATCAAGGATGGGCCGTCCTCGAAATACCCACGCCCGACTATGCACTGCGTTAGGATGTAGTTTGGCTCTGACAGCAGTTCCAGTAGAGACAGAGTCTTATGCTCCGGTCTATTTTTATCATCATTTAAAACATATGGGGACTCAGATATGTTGGTGGAGTAACCGGATTTTGTAGCCTCGTCTCTTGGGAAGGGTTGCGATATCTTCAACGCACAGCTCGACACCGCTTCGGAAGACGACCGATAATCGCGGTTCTGCCTCTGCTTTAGAGTTCCAGAGAAAGCTAGTCAGCGCAAGCTAGTCAGCGCTTGCAGCATAAGTTGCTTCCAAGAGCTAGACTTCAAAAGGTAGAACAGATACGCTGAGAAGAAGAAAAACTCACTTATGTATGCGTCGAATCTTGCTGCGGGCTTGCTTGGGACAACATGCACAACAGAAGGTTTCCGCCAACATGAAAGATATCGCCGAACAGGCAACATATTGGTTCAAGCCATTCAAGAGCAATGAATGCAAAACCACATGTGTTTTTTTTTTTTGTGTTTTTTTTTTGTTCCAAGTACCGCCCATCAAAGCTGACAGGCTGATTGCATAACGGTAGGCTGCCTGTGAGAATTGTCTCCTACTGACAGCTGACTTCCTCAAGTACCCGCTCCCTGATTGTTATGTGAGACAGGTCACTGCGTCCTGAGCCGAGTCTCGTCGAGTACAAGGGCTACAGAAAGATAACTTCCAGTCCCAAAGGATGGGCCGGGCCGGTGGTTTTCCCACACTTGAGACGGGAAAATAATATAGGTCTTACCACGGTCAGCAACTTCAAGGCTTGTGAGGCGACTGAAATTCAGGTCCTCAATAACACAGAACACATAAAAATGACCAGAAAAGCCAGCAGCGCGAGTCCGAGCGCTGCGTAAACACTAGTCACTCCCTTGCACCGAGGAGCAACATCTGAAGCCTTAGAAGGATGTAAACACATACCGACTTGACTGTGGGAAGATAGCGCGAACTTGCCTGAAACATTTGGGGGAAGTTTGAATGAATGACTACAGGGCGTGGGATGAAGGGAGCAGCAGACCGCTGGAAATGTTCCATGAACACTTTATCTCCATATTGAGAAGCAAAGAAGTCAGTACAATCTAAGCTGCTTTTACTACGAAGCATACTTCCAATGTAGGAGTAGATCATGACCGTTTCTTCGCCGTAAAAACTGATTGGTTTTTTACTTTCATACCGGTCTTTCGAAGCACATAGGTTTGTTAATGTTTACTTAAAATCCTGTCATCCGTGGGCAGACTAGCACCTGTAGACAAATATGGTTTTAGGATATTTGCCAATGCATACATCGTAATAAACGTCTCGGGAATTCTCTCAACCAGCTCCTGTAAATGGCGGCTTCTTTGCTTTAGTTTTGTTTATATTACCAACTTTCCATTTCAATTATTGCTGCGTTGGAGAAGGCAGCATAAGCTCTTCTGATTGGTTCGCTTATCCCCCAAAACAAGAAAGGGGGATTTGCGGATCAATATTGGCACTAGGGCACTACTCAACTAGCCTGATCTTAGGACAAAATTGGTCGTAAAACAAACATTGACAACCCTCACGGCTTTGGTAAGTGATTCAGCTTCGGCCTCAGATCACTGTTGTTACAATCGCATATCAAAGGGAGGTAGGCCTTCGAGAAGCAGAATCATGACGGTCGTGTCCGAAGCTCCGAGCGAGGCAACCCCACTCTTGACCGCTTCACGACCAAGCCCTAAAAAAACGACAGCAGTGTGGGAGTGTCAGGTCACATCTCCTCGGGGCATCACGATCGTTGTCGCTCTGATCTCTGTTGTTCTGGGATCGGCGGGTGCGCTGGTTGTGGTCCCGAGAACGAGGATCTTGGAAGACGTCCTCTGTCATCGCTTCTATGGTAATCTCGATGTGCGAAATGGGGCGATTGATGAACGGCTTTGCAAGCACGATGAGATCCAGTCAGAGCTCGCTTACCTGACCGGATTAATCACGTCTATTGAAGCCGTGGTTGGTATGTTCTCAGAGGTGCTCGGATTTCAACCAGGCGAGGCTGATTACACTTCTTAGGCTTTGCTTTTGCGTTCCCGTATGGCATTCTTGCCGATAGGTAGGTACTTATCTTCTGTCCTGATTCGAGAATGGTTGGCCTCACGACGCTTTGTTAGGATCGGCCGAAGGCCTGTCTTCTTGCTTTCTATGGTTGGGGTGATTCTGGCAATGTCTGCGGACTTTACGGTACTTCGGTTCTGGCGAATAATCCCGATCCACCTGATCATTTATACTTCTTTATTTGAAGTCATCGGTGGCGGGAATCCAGTTACCACATCCGTTCTCTACTCCATAGTAGTCGATGTTCACCTGCCAGGCGACCGGTACGCGATAGCAGATATCTTACAGCCGTTCTGCAACCTAACCATACCTAGGGCATCCGCGTTTTCTATCATTGCACTTGCAAGTTTCGCAGCAAACCTCGTGGGCCCAGTAGTTGCCTCCAGACTCGTGGAATCCGTTTCTGCTTGGGTTCCGCTCTGCGCGACGCTGATTCTCCTGCTCGTTGGCACGGCTCTCATCTATGTTATCCCAGAAACATTGCCCACAAAGCCCGAGGCGGAAGATCTACCGCAGAAAAAATCAAGGATCTCGAGCCTCACCTCTCATTTTCAGCATACCTTAGCTCGGCTCTTTGAGTCTTGCACCATGCTCAGGTCAACCTCTCTGACCATAATCCTCTTCAGCTTTCTACAATATAAGCCCTCGGTCCTCGGAAAGACACAATTCTTCTTGCAGTACTTTAGCAAGCGGTTTGACTGGCCCCTAGCAAAGACGGGCTATCTCCTCTCCATCCGCGGCGTCGTAAGCGCGTTCACCCTCCTCGTCGCTCTTCCTGGGCTCTCCAAACTCCTCCTGTCTCCCAAGTTCCCGTTCCGATTTTCTACCGCCAAAAAGGATCTCCTGCTCGCACAATGTTCGGCGGCCATCGCAACCCTCGGAGCAATTCTTCTCGGAGGCCCCACCATCTCAGTTGTCCTTTTCGGCATCGTAGTCGCGGCCCTCGGAGACGGCTTGACCCCGTTGAGCCGGGCACTCATACCCGCCTTTGTCGATCCGCAGCACACGTCGAGAGTCTACACGCTGGTTTGCATGGTCGAAGCTATGGGAACGGTGTTTGCAGGCCCGTCGCTAGCTTACTTCTTTACCAAGGGAATGCAGTGGAAGGGCCTTTGGCTGGGGTTACCGTACGTGTGGCTGGCCTGCTTGAGCGGATTGGTTGTGGTCGCATTCGGATTTGTCGAATTGAAGTCAGCGGTGCACCAAACATCCCCCGAAGGAGAGATCGGGAGGCCGGGATCGCGAGGCGAAGGAGAAACTGTCTGAGATACGTCACGTTACGTTGTAGCGTTGTGTTTCTTGCAGCTAGGATAGACTTCTGAGATTTGGTAGCATGGCGCTTATAAATTAAAAGCTATTGGACTTCGCCTCTGGACCTTCGTCTCTGGGATAAACACATTTGGCGACAATGAGTGGATGCATCTCGCGAGATCATGTTTCGAGATACTACAAACAACACAGCTGGCGAGTTGTCCAGCGATACCCGACTGGATAAAATCTCACCGGTCAGTCGTCTCTCTCTCCCGCTATTGAAACTGACACTCTAGTCTCTCCTCCTGCCGAGAGAGATCGTCCCCGGGGACAGTCGTCTTGACTTGATCCTGGCCCGTACCAAAACTCTATTGAGCCCTATTATCAGAACCGTGGATACTGTGATCAAAGTGCTCCTCGAAAAGTACCGAGAGCTGGCAAGACAAATACGCAGAGACATGACATCCCCAGACCGGATGAGCTCTGATAATGACGCCGTCACCACGTAAAGACCCTCCCCAGCCATATGCGCGCGTTAAGCAGAAGACGAAAAAGCCCGACTAAAACCCAGCAGAATGATCCCGCCGAGCGCGAACAGAGACGGGGGACAAGAGAGGCTACGTGAGCCACAACACCTGACCTCTCTCTCACCATCCTCACCACCAGGATAGAATATCCGCTGCAGCCATCCTCGAACCTACATCACATCCCACGGGCGCACGACTACGAAAAAGACCGTCCCGCGAGTTACGTTTCCGCGGTCCCTCCCTATCCCTCCTCTGGCCAGAGGAGGTCGACCCCTCCGTACCGGAGATCCTCGCAGCATGGAGACGGCCATCCACGACTGAGCAGAAAGAAGAAAAGAAAAACGTTCGGGAGCGCCGCCCGGGCTGGCCCCCGCTGAGCTGCTGCTGCGAGAGAGCTGGGGTGGACTGGCTCGCTCCCCGGTTGGCTCCAGTGAGGCTCCGTGAGAGTGAGAGTCTCTGCAGAGCGGCTATTGCGTTTAGGGACGGACTATGGCTTGGTAGATGGCGTAACCACTGATTCTCTCGTCGTCAGGGAGCGCGCGCGTGTCACATGAATGCCGTTCTCTACAAGGGAAGGAAGGTCTTTATCGCTGGCTAAAACTAGGGGAGGTTTTTTGGTTTGTTTTTGCTTTGGATGTGTGAATCATCCTTGGCTTGGCGCTTGTTGAGTGTACAGGCTGAGTGATGGGTTTCGTTTCTCTGCTCTCGTCTACCGCTCACCACTGAACGCTCTGTCCCGCAGTACAACTCTGGATTTCCAATTATCATTAATGGGTTGTTGAATTCATTTGTATCATCTATCCCTCCGCGTCTACAGAGTCATGCGGGTAGGGTACATGTGTCAGGTCGACTACTCCCTCACAAATAAAGAAATATCCCGACCCGAGTCGGATGATGGGCTATACAGTATATCGATAGAAGGTAGCGTAATCCCCCATCTCGCGCTCCGCCGTCTTCTCTTCCTCGGTGTAGTTCTCGGGCTGCCGGTTGTTCTCCAACGCCCACTGGTCGCGGCGCGCGTTCTCGCGGCGCAGCCACATCGTCATGAAGCCTGTCAGGACGAAAGACATGCTGACTGTGGAGGCGAGGGTGGCGTGACCAGGGATGAAACTACGCGAGACTAGTCAGAAAGATGGCACGCCTCAAGCTGGGCTGGAATCAGGGGGATTGCGAGAGGGGAAGACCTACCGCGGCGAATACTTGGGCAAGAAGCAGTAAGCCGAAATGGCACCACCCAGGTTCCCGAAGCCGACGTGCATGGCGATCCCGACCCCGCGCTTGAGCGAGCCGCCGATATTGTTTCCGTTCCACGCCACGCCCATGGGTACGAGGGGGTAGATGCCCGACGTAGCAAGGAATGTGCCGGTATATTGTACACCGGGCTTCGGGGACGCAGCCAACATGGCGAAGCCAACGATAGCAGCCGCCTGATGAGCCAGCATGAAGACGCCGCGCTGCTTCAGCCTGTCGGCAAAGTACCCCGTGCCGATGGTGAAGATGCAGGCGACGGCGTAGGGAGGCACGGTCATCAGCTGGGATTCCTCGTTGGAGTAGCCCATGTTTTTAACGATGGTGGGGAGGAAGAGCGAGATGGAGTAGAGAGGCGTGTAGATGCCGATCGTGATGAACATGTGCACGTAGATCTTCCAGTCTTTGAAGGCATCCTTGGCGTATTTCAGATTAAACTCGTCTGCGAGAGAGCTGCGATCGGCTTTGAGGCGGCGCGCGACTTCTGTACGTTCTTCCTCGCTCAAGAACTTGGCGCTGGGAGGGTTAACAACGATTCCGGCCACGGCGGGGTTGTCACGAGGACGACTTACGTGCTGGGGTAGTCATTGATAGCCCAGTAGGCGACGAAGGCTACGAGCATAGTCGCTATTCCCTCGAGGATGAAGATCCAAGACCAGCCGCCTCTGCCAGCGACGCCGTCCATCTGTCCGATTCCGAAAGCGAGGAGACCACCGAAGGCTCCCGCGGCTGTAGCAGCAGAGAAGAAGAGGGCCATGCGGAGGCCACATTCGTGACGAGCATACCACATGGTGATGTAGTAGGTGACACCAGGAAAAAGGCCCCCCTCACAGATCCCAAGAAAGATGCGAGCAACCAGGAGGCCGTGGAAGTTGCTGACAAAGCCCATGCATATAGTACAAGCTGCCCATCCACTAGAGACTGGTCAGCCGCTGATGCTGCTCATCATCTGGATGCAGGGCTAGGCTTACATCATGATGATCGTGAGCCAGACACTGGGCCTGAGACGTTTCATCATCATGTTGGAGGGGATCTCCGCCGCAACGTAGAAGGGGAAGAATACCGCCAACGCATGATTGTATTGAATCTCACCCGGCCCCGAGGTGGGCATGCCCAGGTCCTTTTGCAAATTGAATAGTTTGGCATTTCCAATATTCGTACGATCCAGAAAGGAGAGCCTGGCGAGAAAGGGTTAGCAAGCGATCTTCCAGAAGTTCTCAGTTGGCGACACGGATCTGTAGCGTGGCAACTCACAGGTAGAGCAATGAGAGGAATGGGACAATATGCCAGTCCAGCTTGCGAAGCAACTTCTTGGTCTGCTGCGCATCGAATTGAGGGCCGTCGTCAGTCGATTTCGGGGCGTCAGACAAGTCTTGGATCTCTCCATTGGAATTGGAATTGGGATCCTTGGAGATGCTCAAGTCTTCAAACGTTTCGCTGTGTCTGCTTTTCTCCATTTCGACGCTGCGGCCTGGTTCGGACGCGACTGAGCTTCCAGACTGCGATGGGATGGGATGGGATGGGATGGATGGCAGAGATGCGGACGCTGAATGCGGAATACCGTGGACATAACAGATGTGTCAGGGGGGGGGGGGGGATATGGTGTTTATATCCCCATCAGAGCTGTGCTGTAATGTACTGCTGTATCGTATAACCCGTATCATAAATGTCCGGTTGACAGGCATGGGGCCCCAGATGCACTGATGCCTTGGTGTCTCGGCGGAGGACCGTACGGGGTAATTTGAATTTGACCTCGCTGTGCACCGTGTCGAAGGACTTGTACGAGTCGGCAGCCATGGTGGCCCCAACCATCTCCCGCACCGTGCCAGAACCGGCTCAAGTCTGTCTTTCGTCGTCTGTTTGAAGACTCTGCTCTCTGAGTTTACTGGTCGACCTCGCTGGCTTCCAATGAGTAGCGTAGCATTTTCCCGTCACGTGGTCTTACCCAGGATACTGCGCTAGACGGTTGTTGACAGCGGGAATGCCGTTTTCCCTTCTCCTTGGCAACACCACCTTGGCAGAGTCAGCTTTGCGATGCGGGTGAATGGAAAGCATCAACTACTAGTACGGTATTAACAAACCTCCATCCACCATAAGCATCTTGATATCTCGCCCAAGACAGTGCCAGCCAAGTCAGCTTGATAGAGGGGTCTCTGGAACTCCTGATGGGAAACAAAAGAGAAGCAGACGCCAATATCGCGTTATGGGTAGGATATCGCAATCTACCGCGTAGAGTATCCATTGGACCCATCCCCGCGCTTGGCCAACCAAGAGTCCAATTGGACGCCCGCTCGTGCTTACGCTACATGGGATTCGACGCGTGGAGTCCCTTGAAAACTCTCCTTGAATAGATCACGCTGGTCCTCTCTCTCCCTCGAAAGTCATTTCCCCCGCCGCGGGGAAGCCATAACAAAATGACCAGAAGCGGCGGGGATCAGAATGCGAGCCAAACGAACGCCAACCCTCAGCCAAGAGGCTCGACTGCCTGTGGCTTGACTTCCCCAGAATGCCCAGAGCGCGGGGATGACAGCTGGGCCAGAGACGCGGCAGTGTCAGCGTCAGATAAGTCGTCTACCGAGACCTACAGTAGCATGGTACCGGAGCAGCTGGCGCCAATCCGCAACAATCTTTGCAGAAGCCAATCAGAATATATGCTCCCTTGGTCCGGGTGCTTGTCACGGCGCAGGGGGCCGGCAATCGGTCTCCACGTGGATAAAAGATGCCATGCAAAATCAACAATCAACAATCAACAAAGGAGCATAAGCCAAGGCGTGAAGTGCAAAAAGGAGGTCACGGGGAAAAGTTGGGGAAGTGGGTTTGGCAGCTGTGGTCAGAGCGGTCCCTGGCTCTAGCAGGGAAGCCGCTTGTTTCTTCCAGCGGGCAACGGTCGAGCGGAAGACGCACTGTTTGAGGCTGCGAGCTACAGTAAGACCCGGCTGCTTGGTAAAGCGCGGTGCAGTACTGTACAGTAGCTCTACAGAGAGATTGATTGGGGCTGATAGTGGTTTGGCCGGGCTGGCCAATTCTTGGGTTGCAGGTATGAATGATCACATGGCGTTGCCATCCGAGACTTTGGAACCCTCCCATCATCCACACGTGAATAGTCGATTCAATGCCCCCCTCAACAGCACCTTGGTGGACCGGGCCCGGCTCGAGCACGTGATGGGCAAAATAAACAAATCCGTTGCTCGTCTGTTCGATACGAGTGGTCTTGAAGGCACACTGACGTCCCAGATCTCGTGCCTATGCATATATTGCATGAAAGTAATGCTAGCCTCCAAATGTTCGTTGTCGCTGTTTATCATGAGTAGCCAGATCCTCTAGGTGCTAAATAAGCGACCAACACTGCATAACCTACCGATACCAAAAAAAGAGTACGGTGGATGTTTCCCCTCGCTCCCCTTTGCTTCACAAGCGAGCCCCTGACAGCGTCACTCAGAGTAAACATCAAACATTCCGTAATCAAAACCATTGGGTTGCATATCCAAGCCCGATTCACAACAACCCCACGAGCCGCACTACAACCTGCAAGACAAAAGCTTCTGGAAACAGTCGCGTGTGCCCTCCCCCCACTCTCCATCGTAGCGCTGATGATCCGAAGAGCAGCCCTTGAACAAATCATCTGCTCTCTCGAGAAGACCGGTTCCCTTGGTCCACATCCAATTGAGTAGCCGGAGACACAAGGGCGATGCGAAGAGTCACGCCAGTGGGGAGCGCACACACGGGAAAGCAGATCTGCAGCGTGCACTCCGCTCCCGGCTCCTGACTCCAAGTCAGTGCTTGTGCGACTGTTGTGTGATCTGATGCCGAAGGATAAGTTGCATTTTTTCTCTGAACGCACAGATCCCGACGCCACCACGGGAAGCCTCGAGCATGTTAAGCTGGTCCGCAGCTCTGTCCCGGTGAGATCGCTCACAGAGACCGGATCTTTTGTTTTTTTTTCTTTCTTTTCTTTTTCTTTTTTCTTTTTCGGGCTGCGATTGCTGAAACTCACAAGTCATGTGTCTGTCGCGTTCCAGATGGATTTCTAGTCTCCTCGGTGGACTTGAGCAATCGAGGCTACGGATGGTGGTGTTGACGCCGCCTTCAGCAAGCGACGGAGCAAGGGCACGGTCCGGGAACACTGGGAGTACAACCAAGGCAGATAAAGCCCACTGCTACTTCACCGTTGTCCCTTATTTCGTACAGTCGATTTTCGATTGTCAATATATTTGTTGTCCAATTTCCTCATCACACTCGTTTTTGATCTTCTGTAAATACTGAGAGAAGAGGCTTGAAAGGGTATCGCTCGTTTACCCCTGAATGCTTATCCTTAGCGGCGATCATTTATCTCGTATCGATTATCCAACTTTCCTGCTCTTTGCTTTCCCCCTCGCTCGCGGGGAGAGCTTTGCTCCTCTCGTGCTCCTCTCGTGCTCGTGGGCCGCGAGGGACCAAGAGGAGGTCATCTCTCTGGTCTGTGGCAGCAGAGTGTAAAATCTGCCAACCATCTCCAACCTCACGATGTCCTCTCCAAGCGCCAGAACTGGCGCCGCCAAAGAGCCGGAGCCTCCGGTGACTTGGATGTCCCTCCCTCACAAGCCCCAACTCCTCATCCTCGCCCTCTGCCGCCTCTCCGAACCGTTGTCGAACACCTGCCTCCTCCCCTACCTCTACTACCTCGTCCGATCCCTCCAGACGGGCGACACGACAAGCCCAGCTTCAATCTCGCGACAGGCGGGCTTGTTAGTCGCGCTGTTTGCGCTCGCGCAGTTTGCGACTTCGGTGCCATGGGCGAGCTTCGCAAATCGTTATGGCAGGAAGCCCACGATCATGATTGGGCTGGTGTTGTCTATCGTATCGAATGTGGGCTTCGGCTTCTCGACAACCGTCCCCGCGGTGATGTGCTGGAGGGTTTTGGCGGGTATTGGGAACGGGAACATTGGAGTGATGCGGACGATGACTGCCGAGATCGTCGTGGAGAGGAAATATCAGAGTAGGGCGTTCTTGTTGCTGCCGCTGGTGTTCAACTCGGGAGTGGTGATTGGGTTGGCGCTGGGTGGGTGTTTGGCGGATCCGATTGTCAACCTTCCTTGGTTCTTCGGGCCATCTGGAGTTTGGAACTTTGCCGGTGACCCGACAGGTGTCGCGTGGATGCGAGCGTTTCCGTTCGCTCTCCCGACAATGTGCAACGCGGGGGCGTTGGTCGGCAGCCTGTGCCTGGCGGTGCTCGGATTGAAGGAGACCATGCCAGGTTTGGAGAACAAGGACCACGGAATCAGTGCAGGAGCTGCCATTAGTAGGTTCTTTAGCCGTGTGGTCCTGAGAAGAAGAAGGGCTTCTTCAGGCTATATGGCTGTGGGTGGTCAGGACCAGACCGACAGTGACGCAGACCTCATGGACATGCGCTCTCCGTCGCGAGAAGCTTCACAGGCTCCCCTCTTGGAGATCAAAACCCTGCCACCACCACGCCCGAAATTGTCCATGACTGACCCAGCCATCTGGACCCGCGAAGTCCTCTTCACCATTACCTCCTTCGGCCTCCTCCCACTCCACAACTCGGCCTTTATGCAAGTCTTCCCCGTCTTCCTCTCAACACCACCTCCCGAAGTCCCCTCCACATCCGCCATCAGATTCAACGGCGGCCTCGGCCTGCCTTCCCCAACTATCGGATTATTTCTCTCTGTATTCGGCGTATTGGGGATCCTCATCCAACTCTGCATCTACCCTTCCCTTCAGGCCTGGCTTGGCACCCTCCGCAGCTACCGAGTCGCACTAGCCATGTTTCCATTCGCCTATCTACTCGCCCCTTATCTGTGCTTGATCTCAAAGTCGCATCCCATCTTTCAGAGCGTTAGCATAGCATTCATCCTCTTCATGCAAGTCACAGCCCGCACGTTCGCCATGCCCAGCAGCGTTATCCTGCTCACCAACTCAGCGCCCTCGCCACTCGCTCTCGGTGCCGTTCACGGTGTTGGTAATATGCTCAGCAGTCTGAGCCGAGCCGTGGGCCCAGCACTTGGAGGCGTTATCTTCGGCTGGGGGGTGGACAAGGACGTCGTGGGGCTCGTCTGGTGGAGTTATCTGTTTACAGTGAGCGCGGCGGGCCTGGCGTGGAGTTGGATGCTGAAAGAAGGCGAGAGACCGAACATGATGCCGATGAAGGAGGAGAGTATCGAGATGGCAGATAGTGAGGAGCCAAGTGAGAAGTGGAATGCTGCCAGGGCGAAGGAATTTGGCAGCAGGAGTTAGGGCTGAACGACGAAATACATGTAATTTTTAGCCATGATATGTAAGTATGCAGATGCTAATTGGAGGAATACAGAACATATTAGCGCTAGCCTCTGTACTCAGGCCTGGCCAGAACAGACCTGGGTATTCCTTGGTGCTCTGCATCCTGTCTCTAGACGTCTATTTACCTACCGCATGACTATCCATGAATCAATACCATAGCACTTGTCCTTCAATCCAAGAAGTAGTAACAACCTAGCCTACAAAGCGGCTTGCTTGTAAAGCTCCCATATACCTTTACAAACAAGCCTTGTTTTATCATACCTAGACTCTGTACCAAGCTTGATGTCTCTCCTACCTTCCAAATCTTCATCTGCTGCAAGCACATATGCGTGAAACCTGAAATATGATTCTTTCCGCCTGCTGGGAAGAATCCAACAAGCCTTGCTTCTACCAGCTGTGAGGCTTCCAAACTCAATGGTTATGATATCTTGCATGTAATAGGGCAGGAATAGTCCCTTTCCTGCTATGAAAAGATAAACCTTTGAAGCATACTTTTCACATGATTGTTGTTCAAGGCTTCGGGCCTTTATCTGTTGTATATCTGATCCTTGTTACAAGCACTTAAGTCTTTTGATATCGCATTGTCTTTTCTCACCCTCCTATCTGCTACACCACCTATTGTTGCAACTGGTGTGTTTCTCAGTACACTCAAAAGGACTGAGGTTACTATTTTAATTAAGCACATCAGCTCCTGTGACTCTTTTTTTCTGCTTCGTATTCATCTGCTTGTGACAATGGCAGCAGGCTTTTGAACGGTATACCGACTCCCTCTTCCAGTTCATGCTATAGGCGATGTGTCAATGTTCTGTTATCCTAATCATATTGTAGACGACACAGAGCCAGGTGGAGGGCTGGTTTTCTCCGCCCGAAGCGGACACTCTTGGGTGTCTTCTCGTAAGAAAAGAATAAGAATTCGGGCTTGACAGTAAGCACAGCACTTGTTTTTTTTTGTTTATTGCATAGTATGCTCCACATATACGCTGACAAATCATGATTTGTTCGCCTCACCTTGCGTCGCCTCTCCCACCATTGAGCAATGGCCGCCTGATGAAGGTGTGAAAATGTCACCTGCTATGATGAATGGCTATACTTTCCCTAGATCTTTTGCAGGGTAAATGCATTCAATGAGGCATCCGAAGAGCCATCCACCAATCTTATTCTGAAGTATATTCTCCTAGCGTTGCAGCTTTGCTTGAAATATATGCGTACTCATTGTAATCACTTCACCTTTGCATGTTCAACTAGCAGTATCTGTAAGAAAAAGTATTCGAGTATCCTTACTTTTCTTAAAGTCTTGTCAGCAATCAATCGAGTCCACGCGGCGGGATTGCTTTGTTGATACGACGGAGAGATAAGCGAGGAATGGAGACTCGAAATCACATCACTTGCCTTTACTATAAAATTTTATTGTATCGAGATCTATCGCCTGGAGCTTGAAACGGCCGTATAGGAAACAATCAAAACAGGTATAAATCATATTTCATATGGAGTAAAATTACAAGGAAACGTCTGGGTATATCTTGATTTATGGGTTAGATTCATTCGCCACCTATAAATAAGGCACACACTAACAATACAAGTGCCATATGATATGGTGATTGTGCATAGAAATAATTACTCGTTATTATAGCAAGAAAATGATATATTCAGCTAGAGCTCACATAAGTTACCTCGTTATTGGGTGGAAAAATGTTCAAAATGTTGCCTAGCCTGGGAGTAAATACCATTGTTCTCGAATAATCCCTCCAGAAAGCTTGAGTTTTTCATTTTTCTTTCATCTCTGGAGAACTTGAGAGCTCCAGCTTTTATTGAATGCGGTGGGATACAGAGACCTGAAGACTATGGAGATAAACATTTTTATTTATGAATTAACCCTACATCTGCTGCTAAACATGAGGCGAAAACTTCTTTTGGGAGATGATTTCTAACGCTTTTTCTTGTGGTTCCTTAAAAACAAAGCTCTCAACTTTTATAGAGCTAGTAAGAGGGGATCATATTTCATGGCCAAATCCTCAAGCCCACAGGGAATGTTAACGTATATCGCAAAAAATTAGAATGCGTCGTGCTTAGGATAAGCCGGCTGTACACAGACGTATATGTAAAATCGGTGTGATCTTAAATACCCTAGGCGCTTAGAGAGTGTAATTATCTGAATCAAATCCAAATACGTCAACAGGCTCTTTTTGCATCTCCCGAGCGTAGAGAGATGCTGCAAGGGACCGATGCGCTCAAATCGTGTATTTTCATACCCATCGTCAAATCACTCAAACCATTAGATCATAACCCCATCACCACTTTTAGTTTTCTATATACTCTACTGAGACCTAAGCCCCCTTACTTCGTCTTCCCTGTTGGAATTCCAAACAACACCACCGGCTTCCCTCCCACAGCGGCTCTGTCCACTCTGAAGAAGCCTTTCCGCTCCAACTGGATGATATCATCTTCCTTCAAATCCTTGACATTCTCATCACAAAATTGGATCTCCATCTTCGCACTATCCCTATTGACAAAATCCTCCCAGTTATCTTCTTCTTCCAGCTTGTCCTTCGTGAACAGGTGGTCGAATTCCCAGACCTCGGCGGGGATCAGCTTTTGCCCTTCGGTGGAGAGCCAGGTTACTTTCTTCTCAGTCTTTTTGAAATCACCTTCGAGGTGTAGCTCGAGAGAGACGGCGGTGATGGGAGATGAGCCGGTGATAGACCGCACGAAGGCGTTACCCCAGCCCATGAGCGTGATTTCCTCTCCTTCTCTGAAGAGTTTGACATCCTCCTGGTCGAGGATTAGGTGTTTACTGAAGGCTACCTTCTTGGTGCCGACGGCGGGGTTCTTGGCGTGCTTGGGCTTGTCCTCGGTATGTGCTTGCTCGGGTCCGTGAGTAATTGTCGCTTTGACGGCGTCTTTCTCAAGCACACCGGTGTGACGTGGGGCAACGGGATCGATTTCCTTCTTGTTAGATGCCCAGAAGTTTGTCCAGTCCATGACTACGATGTTCCGACTTGGGCCCTGCTTTAAGATGAAGTCTCGTAGTGCAGAGATGGTCATACCGTGTCTGCGAACACCACGGATGGTGGGCATCCGAGGGTCGTCCCAGCCCCAGACAGCCTTGGATTCGACTAATTTTGTAAGCTTTCGCTTCGACAGTACGGTTCGGATGAAGTTCATTCTGGCGAAATCCCACATGTGAACCTGACGGAGCTTAAGTGTATCAAGGAACCATTGGTATTGTGGATTTCGATCAGTGTACTCGGTCGTTCTCAAGGCATGTGTCACTCCTTCCAGCGAGTCAACAATAGGGCAGGCAAAATCGTAGGTCGGGTACATCTTCCACGCAGTGCCGGTTCGGTGATGTGGTGTATCGACATTGCAGCGATAGATGACTGGGTCGCGCATAGCTTTATTCGGGTTATCAACAGACATCTTTGCACGAATGCAGTACTTTCTTCCATCCTCGGTGCCCTCCTTCATCTGCTCAAAGATGGCAAGATTGTCCTCAACGCTCTTGTTCCGGTTCTTACTCGCAATTCCGTCCATTCTCTCGGCTCTCATGGTCTCCTGGTCTGTATCATCTGCGTATGCATGTCCCTCCTTGATCATACGAATACCATATTGGTACAGGTCCTCCAGGTAGTCACTCGTGTAACTCGTCTTGTCCGGCTTGATTCCAACTAGCTTCAGATCCTCTACAATCGCGTCTTGATATTCTTGTTTTTCTTTCGATGGATTGGTATCGTCGAAGCGGAGCAGTAAGGTGCCTTTGTATAGCTCGTGTGCAAAGTAGTCGTTCAATAGCGCGGCCTTGATATGTCCAATGTGCAAGTATCCACTATTTTTTGTCAATAATGTCCTCTGACAGCGACTTGAGCTCTCACGATGGTTCAGGTGGGAATCTGGTAACGACACCCTTCTCGACGTCTTGCAGAGCCATATTGTAGCTTGCCCCTGCCCGACTCTGAACAGCCTTCTTTGCCCTCTCCGCCTCATCCTTCGCCTTGATCTCCTGCTGAATCTCAGGATGCATCTGCTCAACATAGCTGAACCATCTTCCAACATTTGCCAGATTACCCTTCTTCAATGCCGCAGTCGCAATCCTGTTCGTGCGGATAGTGATCCAGATATCGGTATCGACTTGACTGAGCGAATACCCCTCGACATAGGTCCTAAGCGTGAGATGCTTCTCCAAGGCAGCTAGCTGTGGCTCAATGGCCTTGAAATCCAAAGCTGCCAAACTGGCGGGCAGCTGTGATACCTCCTGGGGCTTCATACCTGCCGTCGTGTAAGCAATTCAGAGTTAATGGAGGGGTTCGATGGGTGCGAATTATTTATGGCGGGGCAGTGCTGATGACTCAAGACCAGGGGTTTTCGCGCTAAGACGGAAGGAGGCTGACGATTTTATGTCTCGACTCCATCGACTATCTGTGTCTTGAACAATTATCGACATCCACATTATGGCGACCGCAAGACCATGTCTAGCTCGATTGAGCAGAATATGTATTTTCTCGACTACAAGTGCGCCTGCGCATATTTCTGCGCGATCTTTGAGTACAACCGCCCCTTTAGCAGGCAATACCTTCGTGAAAACAAAACCGAAGAACCCTCCGGAAAAAGCAAAAGGATCTGGCCAGAACCCCCAAAAAAACAAGAAAAAGGGTGAAGACTCGAAAAAGAAGAAGAAAAAGTCGAGCACGTCGTATAGGCAATATGATCTCAAGGATCTGGAGCTGTTTTCGCTCTGCGATGCCATGCGGTACCTCCATATTACGCTTATCACCACTGGCCTGGACTGATATCCTGCAGGTATATACGAGCCTTCGAGGTCGGCCAAAAACCAACATCCGTCAAGTACGAGATGGCACTTAAACTCAAGTCCTTGAAGAACGGCCCTATAATTCGAAACCGCCTACGGCTTCCCCATCCTGTCAAGACCGACCTTCGGATCTGTGTCATCTGCCCTGCAGACTCGAAGTATGCGAAAGATGCGCTGGCCGCAGGTGCTAGCTTGGCGGGTGAAGAGGAAATCTTCGAAGCTGTGAAGGACGGGCGTATCGAATTCGATAGATGTATATGCCAGATCGACTCCCTGGAGAAGATGAACAAGGCTGGTCTGGGACGAGTTCTCGGACCGCGTGGTTTGATGCCAAGCATGAAGCTGGGAACAGTTGTCAAGGACCCGGCATCCATGTTGAAGGATCTGATCGGTGGTGCCGAGTACAGAGAAAGGCTGGGCGTGGTGAGGATGGCTATTGGGCAGTTGGGGTTCACGCCTGAGGAGCTTGCGCGAAACGTGAAGGCGTTCATGGATGCTGTGAAGAAGGATATGGCGAACTTGAGTGATAAAATCAACAAGGAGTTAGCCGAGGTGGTGTTGAGTTCTACGAACGCTCCGGGGTTTCCTCTCAATGGAGAGTTCAAGTCGCCAGGATCGGATATCACTTCTAGGGATTTGTCGACTTCGTAATTTGCTTTTGTAGACTTGATGTACCATAGCTCTTTACTCTGCATTGTCAATTTCCCAGGTCAATTCTTCTCTAGGGGCCAGTGAAGCGAGTCACACAAGGCCTCATTACGTTCTCCAACGTAAGTGTGTTGATGGTATTTTCATATATTGTACATACCATTCACTACGACGTCACCGGGACCTCAGATCCTTCAAGACCTTTACAGCCTCACTCTCCGCCCCAAAATCCCGGTAAATCCCCAAAATCCGTATCAATCTGTTCTTTCCCACCTCTTCCAATCCAGCAGCAGACTGCTTCAAAGCCGTCCCGAGGTCAAGCAAAATCGTATTCCTCACCCTAACAAGCCTTTCCTGCTGCGCAACAATAAAAGGATGTTCCACACCCACCTTCTTCATAAGTCGTTCCACCCGTCTAAAATCCTCTACCAGTATCTGCAGCTTCCCCGTGCCCGTCCCGGCACCCTTATTCCAATCCTCCTCCTCCTCGCTCTCACTTGTGCTCCACTCGTCATCCCCCATCCGCCCAAGGCTAGCAACCATTAACCTCTCCTCCAACTCCTCTAACCGCCCATCAATCTCCAGCAGTCCCCTCCCCACCGCAATCTCCCTCCCACACGCCCTCTTTCCCTCAATTAGCCCCTCCACCTCCGCCCTCCTGCCCCCTACTACACGCCTCACCTCCTCCACCCCCCTCCGGAACCCCAACAGCCCAACCCTCACATCCTCCACTCTCTCCTCGCCACCCTGCAGGTCTGCACCTAGACTGAGGAATTGCTCGTAGTTGGCATTTACCAGGTCAAGCAGTTCCTTGGACAGGGCCTGCGAACGCTCGCGCAGGTCGGAACGCAAGTCCTCGAGTGTCTGGTGGCGGTGAGAGAGCGTGGAGAGGTAGCTGGGCGCGGAGAAGTTGGGCGCAAGGAAGTCGGAGCGCGGGAGGGCGAGAGGATAAGGGAGCGTATCTTCGTCATCGTCGGAGAAGGTGGCATTGAGGGATGTGGTGGAGGCGACGGAGGAGGGGCCGCCGAAATAGAATTTGCTCATCGTCAGAGAATTTGAGGCCTGGTGTGGAAGGACTCGTGTCGTGACTATGCAGGGTCTTGAGAAAAGGTCACTTTGGATTCGAATTGCAGAGTATATTCTCACACGTTGTTGTGATGGTGACTGAGGCGGGAGGTTGGCGTATTCTTTTTGTCTGCATACGAAAACTACAAAAAATTTTCTGTCAGTGCGGCAGTTTCGTGAACTCCTTTGCGAGAATATTTAAAGGCTGATGGTAACTTTTGAGTCTGGAATGCCAGTTACAGTGTCGATGGTGTCAATGCTGATGTCTCTTCTCGTCTAATTATCCCCGCGTGCTTGGCCCAAGCTCCCGCTCTTCTTCAGCAAGCTAGAGCATGACTTCATGTTAAGCTGAATATTTACCTTGCTGCTGATGTGAAGAATGTTAATAATCCGCGCAACGCTCATGGCATTTATAGATAAGTCCCGATATATAAAGTCGGTGCTCGAGGAAACTGTATTGCTAGGTTTATAGCTGCACACGACAACGGCTTTCTTTGTTTCTGATTTTCTGTTTTGCTACAAGTTATATGACTCCGTAGTCAGCCTCGAGGATCTGCAGGGAGCGTTCTCGAAAGGCTTCGGTACTCTTCCCCGTATTGGCTGCTCAGAGCCATGATATAGTGGGACATTTGTTATGGCAGAACGGTGCTGAGCAAGGTGTAGCACTATTACCATGATTTCGGCGCGTGGGGTAACACCAAAGAGTTCCACTTGATGCTAGTGTCAACAGGGGTAAGCTAGGTAGTTAAGCAAAAGCTCCTGGAGCGCTGATTATCCTGAGCGGACATTTGCGAGTCAGGCTTGAGCTTAGCGGAGGCATTGACAAAGATAGGGATAGAAAGGATCTGACGAGAATACGATTTGACGGCTCGAAAACTCCTCTAGTCCTCTCCTCCAATCCGGAATTGCGCATAGTTTTCTCATGTAGCCGAACACCCAGGAAGAGCAAATGCGGCTTCCTATCCCATCCATAAATATCGTATCCCATGTCGACTTGGCTATTTCACAAAAGCCCCTTCCGAGCCAACTCAATCTTCCGGGCAGCATCCCCAGCTTTGAACCCACCTTTGCTGATACATATCATCTTTCCCTCTGCCAACTCGAACTTCTCTTCATGCGCTGGGTGCGGACATGGGCAGTGGTGCGGGAAGTGCACACATGCCAGAGTGTCGGGACATAGGTAGTTGGAGCAGTGCGCTATTCCAACCAAGATCAGTTTCGTATTCGAACATCTTTCCATTACCGAATAACAGTACGATACAGAGGATGCGTAGGAAGGAGGGAGGAAGGGAGGGGAAGGGGAGAGGTCCATGTACCTTGCTCATAGTTCTCCTGGTACCAACTCGAATCGCTTGGCACATTTTGCGGCTCATGTCTATGATGTTGATGACCTTGCCCGTTGAACATTTGCTCGAAGAACTGAAACTGAGCGTTTACGACTGAGAGAAAGAGGAGCGTTGCTGATAGCAGAGAGAGTCGTGGCATTGCGCCTGTTGAAAGTGTAAACCAGATTATATGCTTGCGGGATCGGAGAGGTTTTCAGATGGTTGCGCTACACCAAGTAATATGGAGAATTGGATAATTATGTCAAAAACGCGATTGCCTATGGGAATCTAGAAGGAAGAGGCCAAATATCATATATACCTACAGCTCCTCGGAACATCGTTTAGCCGAAGACTCGGCCGCTTCGCATCCCATCTCGACTTTGATCATCGATAGCACGCACCGACAATCCTGACATATTCCACAATGCTGCTCCCACGATTACAACCGCCGTTGCGGGCGGCGCTGAACTCCATCTCCCGTTTCGTAGGTGGGAGATCCCCGGCTGTGTGCTTGCACGAGGCGTTTGCGAGGTTGGCCATTAGGAGCACGGTACCAGGCAAATTGGGGGGGGTGAGATGGGCGCATCATAAAGCGCAGGGAGCTGTCAACAAGGCAAAGGATGGACCGGGCAAGAGGCTGGGTGCTAAGAAATCTGGAGGTTGGTCCATCTTCTACATCCACTCTTTTTAGCAGCTCTTCGGCCTCGAACGACAACAAAGACTGGTGCAACATACTGACGCGGGAACACAGGACAATACGTGATCCCAGGTAATATTATCTTTCGCCAGCGTGGTACTTACTGGTTTCCTGGCGATAACTGCGCAATGGGCCGCGATCACACCATCTACGCCACACACCACGGCTACGTCAAGTACTACAAAGATCCGGAGAAGAACCCTAAGCGACAATACATTGGCGTAGTCTTCGAGCGCGACCAGGTCCTTCCTCTCCCGCGGAACTCGATGCGCAGAAGGCGCCTCAATATGACGGCCACTAAGATGGAGACCCCGCCAGAGATCCGCACCGATCTGGTGACCAGCCCCGAGGGCTGGAATGAGGTCGAGGTAGTGGTTAGGAGGAAGGAGGATAGGGAGAAGAAGGGCACGGAGGGTAGGACGCTGACGCTTAGACCGGGTTATATGTACCGGGAGGCTAATTGGGAGATTGGCCGCGCGGCGGAGAGGGCGAAGGTTAGTGTGAAGAAGTTTGTGCCTAGGGACCGGTGGACCGCGTGGAAGAAAGCGGCAGTGAGAAAGGCGAAGAATGTAGAGAAGAGGAATTTAGGGAGGAAAATAAGGTAGTATTAGGAAGAGGGTGTATGATATGGCTGGGATGAATGGCTTGTCAAGTGTAGACTATCAGATATGAATGACAATGGTGTGACTGTGTACCATAGTCTTCGAAGGAATTTCCCTTCGGTTTAGTCGAGAAACGTCTCCGGCTTTATCGTTGCTTTGTTAGCTGTTCAGATCTACACGGCTTCAAGACCGAGTCTCCTATTGCATGAAGAGTATCTCAGCCAAGCACGTCCGTCGTCCCTAAGTTTGACAACTCCGCCAGCTTCGCCAACATCACACTCCGTCACTCTGTGGATGCCGACACAAATTCCAGCTGAGTTCATGAGACCATCTATAAAATAGCTCCAATTAGGTCGTTTACGAGAGAGAGTCCGTTCTGTGCTTTACTTTACCCCGGTACCTACCCACTATCCTGTTCAAATGTTCACTCGATCTTCTCTTCATGTTAAAGGTCAAATTGGTTTAGCTTTAACGCCTTGCAAATTGCGAGACTACTTGACGTGCATAGAAGATCAGCCTCGAGTACCAAGTTATTTCAAATATTACCAATAATTTCGCTTTCTCGATTGGAGGAAACCGAGAATACAAATGAAGAGAAAATAATCCCACGCATGTTATTGTTGAGCGTTATTTGAAGAATTAAAGACAGATTAGATACAGAATTTTTGAGAAACAAGCTGTATTAGAGCAGAATCAATCACTTCTAGCTATTAGTTATCTATCTATTAGCTTCGGCTCCTCTTTGCTTTATTCTACATTATCCCTTGTCCAAAATTTCTGATCTGCCAATTGCCATATCGTCAGCAGGTAGCCCGCATAGGAATCTTGTAGTTACAATGTCCCAAGTAATATTCACAGGTTTGGCCATGGCGATGCAAATGAAAAGGACAGAGACCCAAAGGATGGCATGTAAATTATTCAATAGAGGAAAAGTCCAGGAAATTTCGATAGATAGCCTATAAACTTCTGCGTCATGATAGTTTCTTCAACCCTTAACAGTGCAAGAGAAGGCTTCAACAGACAGTCATGGAGTTCCGCCACAGGGGCCTGTTCATAGCATGCCCTTACGCCCTCACGCGACCCGAATCAGGAGTCTCTCCCTTACCTCAATGATAGATTCCGACGATTCCTCAAAAGCTGTTATCATGGGCGTGTAGAAAGTATCGACCATTACCAGATCAACGCCTGATCGGCATGTACTCTCTCGAAAGCCTTTTAATAGACCGACGACTTCAGTAAGCTAGAACAGTTGTCAAGCCTCAGTATCCATGTAGAAGATAGCACCTTTACTATATAGTAGACAGTCTCTCACTTTCCTCAGCGCATTTTCCACCCCGATGAGATCCTGGGCAGAGTTCCCAGTTTCCACTGCCTGCCATGCTGAGTTCGAAAAGTTTGTCCTCCTATGCCTGGCTACCTCATTCCTTCACCGGATCTGGCCGGAATAGTTGATCATATATCTAATTTTAGTATTAGTAACAAAATCCAAAGCTAAGTTCAGATATGCATGCTTATGCTGACATTGAAGTCATCGTTTGGGGAACACAGCTTGACAGGCAGTGATATGGCGGTTTCTCGGATTCAAATGGCTTCTATGAGTGTTCAATTTTGCCGTTTTTGATCAATATTTGCGTGTTTAAGAAGAAGAAAGGGAAGCGTAGCACCAGCTGATAGTTTGTACTGCAGGGCAATTTGGCTTTGGTCTAGAATTAGGAACAGTGAAGCAACTGATTATCATCAAATTAGGTAGATGTTTACCATGCGCACCTAAATCTTCTCTCTCAATCTCTATTCATTTTGTGGGATTAGATGGTTATGGGTAGCAGGGATGGCTGGTCTTTCTGCTGTGAAGGGGATCAATCGCTTATTTTTCTCCTTTGTTTACTTGCTTCGTTTTGTATCGCCAATATGTTCATAATAGTTCTTGTCACTGAGAACTTTTCAAAAACTCAGGAAGAAGAAAACGCTGATCTGTACGGCTGGGAGATGTTTCATTCATCGTTTTAATATATTCATGCCATAGGCCAAAGATTACATAAGTCGTCCGCAAAGTGTAGAGGGGCTAAGCAAGCCCTTGGTTCGCTGCCATGCGACAAATTTATGGATAATAGTATCTTTGGTAGGCCTCTTGCATAAAAGATACAATCTGATATTTTTGTACCACTTAGTAATTCGCCCTCTTGATCCTAAGACCTTATTAATCAAACTATTCCAGGGATTTCAGACATTTGGGTGGAAAAAAAAGTAATGATCAAAAGAAAAAATTCACCAATCACTGCAATAACGGATTGCACTGTTAGAAGCTTATCGCAAAGAGGGCCTAACTAAATTCTGTTTTATCAAATCAATCACTACATCTCCCCTTCGTAATCTCAAATTCAACCCTACACTAAAGAAAGAAATTTCCGGAATCATTTCTTCACCACTTTCTAGAACTTGGTAAAGCACAAGACGCTCCCAACTGGAGCAGAAAAGATATCGTCCTCGGTCTTGAAAAGTGTAAGCGTGGGATTCCCCTGGCATAGCTCATTCCCGAAGAACACGCATTGCGAAATGGCATCGCCCAACATCGCCGAGCCAACACGTGTCAAATCTTTGAGTTCGGTGCAAATAGGTGGATGTTGATTGCTCGCTGTCAAAGAGACAGTGGGCCCATCGAAGCCAGGCAGGGCGTAGAATACGCTGCTGAAAGTACCGGTTCAAGTCAGATAGCAGCCTTGTCAAGTCGCATTATATATTGGATGAAGCAAGAGATGAGGATAATAATTTGTACTAACGAGAACGGATTGGGCAATGTGGCTGCGAGGGGTGTCTCCTTGTCTGCGATAGTGACGGTGATTCTAAAC
Organism: Diplocarpon rosae; assembly: GCA_032760415.1. Classification (NCBI taxonomy): domain Eukaryota; kingdom Fungi; phylum Ascomycota; class Leotiomycetes; order Helotiales; family Drepanopezizaceae; genus Diplocarpon; species Diplocarpon rosae. The sequence continues at coordinate 650,317 of JAUBYV010000011.1, forward strand.
GGTTTTTAGTAGATACAACGAGGCGTTACGTATAATACTTGTGGTAGGAGGAGAGATATACTTCAAGGAGTCTGAATCCATGTGAAAAGGGCTGCTAAGAACTGCAGTTGCGAGGGAAAGAGCGACGGGAAAAGCTGCTTGGAAGTGCATTGTAGCTGATTTGAATATTGAGTTTGATGCAGAAGATTTAGTTTGAGGCAGCTGCAATGTAAGTATTTATACTTTGAGAGGTTCAAAATGTGAGCAGATTTCTGAACACAATGTTGGAACACAATGTTGGACCTGGTTGCATAGCTCATTAGCTGAGGATAGGACAGGGCGGGCTTCGCGAGCAATGATCTGCGATTGGAGTAACGTACTCTGTAACAGATCACAATAATAAGATTTATTTCTATCAGAGATTTACCAAAAAAAATGCGCAAATCATAACGATGATCTAGTTCTGATTGAGCAAGCCATTTGTATAAGTACCCCAAGGTACTGCCAACAGTCTGTAATTGACGAAATATTGGCGGATATACGGTTACACTCATTTCACTTTTCAGTCACTATTTTAATTTTCAGAAAGAACCATGAAGATCATAAGTGTTCGGACTTGAATGTGAGGAGTATTAAGACCTGCGAGACTTGCTCTTAAACAGAGGCACTAGGATCATTGGTAGTATGATGCACAGAAATAATATGCGGAAGTACTTGTTCGAAAATTCCCTGGGGTGAATAAAAATGCAGATCCTTCCAAATGTAGATTGGAATCCCTTAATACTAAATCCGTGTGAGAAAATACTTGTAAACAGTAGTTGGTACAGACCCAGACAATTCCACCACATAAGCCTCTGCTAATTATCTCTGCCGCTTTGTGATATGTCAGTTTGGAAACTTATCTCAGCTTCAAGTAAAGACACCAGTGCCTATGACAAATTGAAAGTACAGTATTACCTCTTCCGTTTCTAGAACTAAATGTCTCTAATGCTGTGTCCGTCGAGATAAGAGGGTGTCCTCCGCAAAAGCTATTGTGCTAACAAGGACAAGCTAAGCGAAAAACTCGCTACCCCTTTCACTACCAGGAAATGTGTATGTTTTTAAGCGATGATAATACACAATAGTATACTAAGCAGTCTGTCCGCAGAAGCATGCAATCTTGCAGGAATATAGCTGCAAACAAATGTGGGTCTATGTACATAATCTACCTTCTTGTTTTTTCCACAGATGGGCACTGGAAGAACTAAATATTAATTTCGCTTTAGCGCTAAGAAAACAAAAAAATCTGAATCTATGGCCATTACTCCAGGTCTCCGATGCCCATAAACGAAGTCGGCACTTTCTGGCAGAGATTTAGATCTGCCAGCAGATCACCTGCAAGTATGTCGATTCCTCCAGTCTTCTCATCTTCGACCCCAAAGCCAAGGAACATCACGTCGTCTGCAAATCCATGGTACTTCGATCCGTGGGCCTTCCAGCTGATAGAAGTGACGAAAACCATTTCTGTCTGGTTCCACGGGCCCCAGATATCCTCGCTGTATACATCCGGTAGTTTGCCTGCTCCAGGTCCACCACGCCCACTGATCCATAGCGGTTTTGATCCGATCGCGTGGATCGCAAATGGAGCATGTTGCTGCGTAAGCATCACATACGGCTCGTAGACTCCGTGGAAGACGTGGTAGCTTTTGAAATGAAAGATATTGAGGATAAATGTGTTGGAGTCGTTCTCCCGGCAGTTGGGGTCACTTCGTTTGCATGTTGTGATTGAGAGAGAGTTCGTGGCCTGGTGGCAATCCTCCATCACTGGGCCCGTGGGAGGCATATACTTCTGCATGCACTTCTTATCTGTTTTTGCATACTTCGCCAGATCTTTGCCCACCGAGCCATCTGGGTACAGCCTTGCAAAAGCTCTTTTCGGTTGTATGTCCCAGTGGACATATAGCTGATCATCCTTGTCCCAAAAAACGAACCAGTTCTTCTCAACTCGACCGTAAGGCTTATGTCGGCGAAGCTCGGTGCCTACCCTGAAATCTTGCCCAACAAATTCATTCCCCCAGTCGGTGAGCATGCGCAGATCCTGCATCCACTGCCCAAAACATGTGTAGAGCGAATTCGACCCATAGATCACATAGGGCCCGTCAGGTCCGTAGAACGCGCGGGCGTCGTGAGGACCGACATTGAAGTTGAAGAAAGTTAAGTCGCCTTTGCATTTCCCGCCGAAAGTCGCCGCGATTGGCAAAATGACTGGAGATTCAATGCATGCCAAGGCATCGTTGGTGAAACGGGCATTACAGACAAGCTCTGCGAACCAGACGGTGTTATTGATGTTGCTTCGCTGTTGCTGCGCGATAATTATATAAGTATCCTCGAATTGTGGATGAGGCAGAATGCTGGGGTTTATGGCTTCTTTGTCTCCGAATACGATCGAAAAGTATTTCCGATTTGCTGTCGAGAGTGATAGAAGTTCGCGATGAGGACGAAGCTCAGGACTGATTCTAGAGGGTCTGTCCGGAAATGGAGATTGATCCCCTGGCTGTCTGAAGTCTTGACCTGAAATTGATGAAGTTTCCCATGTCCCCAGCAGTGAGACCGTTTCCTTGATGGTAGTCCAGGTTGATGGCTGACGATTTGTCCACCAAATGATTGAAAACAAGAAGAGCAGAGGTACGCCTATGAAGGGTACAACGCCGTGGCTACCTCTGACTAACATGCTGGGGTATGATTTTGAAGGAGAGAAAAAATATGAAAGATTGGAAAATACAGTTGGAAATCAAATCGAGATGCTCACAAAAGCTTTGATATTGGTCACAGGTAGCGGGGTTGAGGAGAGAGCTGAACATGTTTGAAACCACCGTGAGGCTGAAACAAGGACATGCTCAAGCAGTTATCTGAGACCCGATGCCCTTTCTCCTAGGGCCTTGACATCGAAAGCCTGCGCTCACTTTTTCCGAAGTATCTTTTTTCGTTCGAGCACGGTGGTTTGCAGCCAGGCCAGAGATCTACTGGGAAATAAGGATTCTGACCATTATGCTCGAGCAAGCGAAGCAAGCCGAGCGCGATAAGGCCCTGTTTGGTTTCAAATTCTACTAACTTTTTCTGCAATTGATCAGCGTGGCACTGGCTTTGACAGACAAGGGTGAATATACAATTGGTAGATATATACGTACGTAACCTCGGCTGGTTCAATAACTAGTGCTTGCTAAAGTTTCACGACATCGTAGCTCTATCATTCCAACTTCTTAACAATTTGAGGGGGCGAGGTAATGGTAAAGTGGATAAAAAAAATGTTTAATCAAATTAATCATATTTAATTGCATCTTCAGCAATAGGGGAAGATATTATTCATAAATATAAACTTGAACTCGAAAATTTCTTACTTGCCGAGAAAACAACTTATTTTTCGGATTGGAAAGCGTCAAAGAGTTCGGTTAGTTTGCAATAAAAGCGCTTTGAAAGGTGTTTCTACGGAACTGGTCCATGATTAGTTGAAACTAGTAGCAATCTTTGCAAAATTTGCAGAGCTATTTAAGCCACTCGCAGCTATTGACAAATATTGGTCGCTTGCATGTCAGATTGTGCTAGAATTCCAGGTGAACTGTTGCAAAGTTCCGAACGAAAAATGGCTAGAAACCTGAGGGCAGACAGAAAATACCCACAAGCAGTGTACTGTACATATGTTCCATGTAAAGTAAACCACGCTCCGGATTTTTTCTTTCTTTTAAGAATAGTCGGCTTCTAGCGTCTGTAACCCAGACTCCCGTCTTTCCCATGGTGCATCAACTCCCTTTTTTTCAATAGACTCAGTCCTAATCTTGAAGGCAATATGGCCGTGCAGAGAGTCTTTTTCACTCAAATTCTGAAAATTGAGCAGACTAGCCTCCCCCTAATTTTATTCTCACGCAAACTCGGCGCCGGTTCGTTGAGATACGTTCGGGAAGATCGCCAATAAGGTTATTTAAGCTTCGGTCTGTAGCTTAAAATTTAATCAAGATTCAATCAAAAAAAGGTTTATATTTGAAGGTATAGACAGACTCAAGGTAATAGTCGGATTTGACCTTAGAGTTTTTAGGTCCTGCCTTGAAGTTAGGGCGGCCTAAGTAGAGCATCCACGCCCGTACCCCTTATTAACTAAATCTTGCGTAGAGTGACATATGCTTATAACTACTACTTATTCCTGGACGACTGACATGTTGTGTCTTTTCCCACTTAAAAGCTATGGCCCAACCTTTGATGACTTGCGTATAATTTGCGAGTCGTGAAAGCTATCTACTAAAAGAAGCAAAACAATAATTTGTACTCGAATAGCTTCTTACCCCTGCAGGGGGGCAAAGACTCAATACCTGTGTGCGGAATCCCCTAAGAAATTTCAGTTCTCTAGACTCTTTGGAGAACTTACGAATGCATTAATAGTGCTCCTGTGCTTCATCTTATAGCCCTATAAAGCCTTTTCTTACTACGATGCGTACCTTTTGGTCTAATACAAACTAACCTTCTCCCCTTAGTCAATCATAAGGCTGCTGTAATACACTCATAGAATAACTCACCTCGCGAAGAAGCGTTGTATCTCCCTCTTTATATTTTATCGTAAGTACCTCCTGTGCTATTACTAGAAGCTGATACGCCAATAGGTCGACTTGCAGTTCCAGAGAAAGCTGGAACCCCTCTTCTTTGCCTCGATCATACTAATTTAGATCTCGTCCTGGACCAAGGGGAAACCCCTTCTTTGACCTCAACTTCCGATATGTCTCTTTCTTCGAGCTCGAAAAATAAGCTCAATCTCTCCCTATCTACAACCTTCTCAACTATGCCATACGACTTCTATGAAGCTCTTGGTCGGTGTTAGCCTTGAAGAAACCTCTCAAAGTCACCTTGACTACAATCTGTCTTGAAGAATTCGTTTTCTACTCTTCTTTCCGCTGTTTGCAGCCTTCCTTTAGCAATCTGCAAGCACTGCCCCGCTTCAACTTTACTTTGACTTCATACGAATCACTCTGACCATTACACTTCACTTTTCGATCACGTTGGCTGTTGCACAGAGCTCGCTATCGCCTGGAAGGCTCTACCACGAATACAGCCCCTTCAGAATGCACCCTCAATGTCAACTCTGCTGCAAATTTTTCTTCTCCAACAACTAACTCTCTTCTTCTCACGACTCTCGCCTTCACCGCCGCTCAGCAAGAGAGTATTGATGTTCTGATCACTTCTACGATCACCGCATATCGGGTTGCTCGCGCAGTCCCGGGCTCTCACGGTTGAGCTTCTTCCCCCTTATGAAAACTAGCCTATCCTAGATCCCACGATCAGATATATCCATGCCTATCCCAAGATATGATTGTATCTATTCGGGATTACCACAGCAATTTCCTTGCCAGCGAAGACCAAATTCACGCATACTCCAAGAGCTTTACCGAAGAAGCCAGGACCATTCTCCTTGAGCATATATCACCTGATCTCGCTAGCAAAATTTGATTTAGCTACCAAAGTCACTGCGAGTGCTTGACCAAGCGATTTCTCGATCACAACTACGCTCAGGCGGCTGAAATCAAACACAGAAAGCTTTGTATAAGACCTGCTATACCATGCAATGAGTCCAGAGGAAAGCTCGTGAGCCACGCTACCGCTGGCGACATTGATCAATCTCGCGATCACTCGATTTCGGATGAATTTTCGATAAGAGTTGATCGGGCGAAACTCAGAATATCAAAGCTGAGGAGCATCTCAATGTTTAGCTTGCCCCTCTGCCGACAACGCAAATCTCGATCTTGGAATCTCTCGTCAAGCGATCTCCACTTGTCGAAAAACGTGCGTCTCCGGAGAAGGCTAGGAGAGAATCAAGCTTCACTTGAGAACTCAAGAAGAGCCTTGCTACAGTCGAAAAGTGATTGATCCATACATCAACTTCACCACTTGTAGCATCTTTACATGAGGCGACCAAGCCTTCAACCATCCTGCCTCAAGCACAACAGACTTTAGGTTTACTTGACCTCTGCAGAATTTCGAACTCACCGCGTTCAGCCATACCGCACTCACCCGCCAATATTATGACACTACCGAACTTTTGAACAGGGGAGTAACTGAAGTACAGTATAGTAGTTGTTGAGGGAGAACAAGCTGTCGAAGTTGCCATCCCGAATTAGCCGTAGGCCGAGGTCGGGCCCAAACAGGAGTTTGTCGCTAAGAACGGTTTTCACGCGTCGCAGGAGGAGTTTCAAACCGAGCGCTAGGGTCGTTTCGGTCTACTTCAAAGAGGCGAGGAGGCATATTTGTTGCTTGCACAGAAGTGCCCAAGGGAGGAGACAAATTGTTTTTTGTCGAAGTATTGACAGCAGAGGGTAGGGCCAGATTTCCGAGAGGAAACCCAACTACCATACTGTACTTTCGAGTCATAGACTAGATCTTGAGTCACGAAACAAGAGGTCTTAGCCGTAGACAAGAAGGGTATGAGGATTCTGCCAAATGGATTCATAGCTGGGGCCTGACAGTACAGTACACGGGCCGAAAAGGCTGAGACAGATGGTAACTAATGATTAAGAGGACGATCAGGGTACCTTGGCAAAGGATTCCGAAAACTAGTAGTGCAATTCAGGCGGCATCCCACGTCCAAGATTTCCGACTGTCCAAGAGATCTCTTTAGCCCTAGCTATATTCCGTATACTGATCTGAAGGTAGGGAACCTGAAAGGCTTTGGAAAGAAAGAGCTTCTGGCTGTCATGGACCGGACAATTCAGAGGAGTTGTTTTCCAGTGCCATCGTCTCACTCGAAGTGATACTATTTTTTATTATAAAATATCAAAGCGGTCACGGAAACTATGGTATAGAGACACGGAGTGGGACGAATAACTTGTAGATCTACTATACAAGAGGTGGATGTATAGAACCAGATATGAGAAGATCCTATAAACAGCTTTCGAGCAGTGGCCTGACCTGAGGCACTCTGCTGAATCTGAATGAACCTTGAACCTGAGAAGGCCCCAGCATTTGCCGTTTCATCGACTACGGTGGCATTAAAGTACAGAATAAATCTACCCGGTTTAACGGCGCCTCGCAACACTTGGACTGCCTAATTCTTTTCTTCTCGCACTATTTACGCAGGATCATTAGCAACTCAGACTAGCATTATCCATATCAAGGGAACGGGTAAGTTGCTTACGTTGATGCTGCAAAAATGCAAATAGTCGTCAACGCCGCTCACGCACTACCAAAATGCGTCAATAAGTTGTATTAAGCTGCGGTGAGACGTGGTTCAAACGGAAGAGGGTAGTGTAACGTACTTCAGTCTCTATACAGTCGCTTGTAGCTGAGGTGCAATGAATGTCTCCTGCACCCCTCGAAGATTCTGCGAACGCAGTGAGGGGATTGAGGAGAAGTGCGGCAAGACTGCTGAGAATGATGTAATGAGAAACCCTAGATTCATGAGTTAGATTGTTTCTCTAGGTGACGTGATCTTGACAGCTAACATGGTTGAAAGTGTTTAGTCGACTTGGATGTTCTGATGAGTGTGAGAGTATGCGGCAACGAGCTGACTTTATACTGTTTGATAAGCTATAAAGTTCATATTAGCACTATGCCGCCCCTCAATGTCAACCTTCAATCAAACATTAAACCACTTCCGTGAAACCGCTCATACTTCGAAGTATATTGCAAGAAACTCTTAATATCCAAGTACTCCGGAATGCGAAGTTTCTCCTTTAAGGAACACACGGTGTGCTTGATTCATGAGAGAGATCCAAGTGAAACCAGGACTCTAATGTCAAACCTACCGTAAATTACTGTAGGAGCTCGGTTGCTACAAACATGATTTGTAGAGGAGTACAGTGATAACCCAAGGGCATCCGAATTTTTCGTATTGTTCGGAATACCTATACTTGCCCCCAATAGCAGGCGAGGTAACCCAAGCCAGGCCCTTTGCATGAAACCTCATAGCCAGTTCGCCGACTCTTAGCTCGGGGGTGAGTTCATACCGCGAACTTGGAGCTGAATTGCTAGAGATATGATTTGTAGATATGTGACAACTTCCATCCACATCATAACAAGGATCCAAATATCTAAAGATCCGGACGTTCGGAATTGCTCAAATGAGCAGTAGGGCGCAGACACTCTACATAAAACGAACAAGTACTTGCTGTGACTAATCTCTCAGTAAGGCCTCCCCTCGCTGCCCTGCCAGACCCCCGGCCCAAACTACCAACAAACCCCTCCCACGCTAATCAGCATCGGAAAATAGTAATGAGAATACGAGTATGAGCGCCGGTTATTCCATCCCTTGCCCGCCTTCTTCTATCACGCACGTGATCTAAATACTTACTCACCCTCTCGCTTTATCTAGACGGATATTTTACATGGACATAATTCAGTTATGCTCCCCATCAACTTGCCTGTGCCATCTATATACTGTATAGTATCGCTTCAACGAACCAGATAGTGCATCGCTTTGGTTTGATTTAATGTTGTGTAATATCCAAAGCTACTAGCGAAGCTAATTTAGTGAAACCTCCCAAAGGCTAGCCTGTTTCAGATAAGAACGCAAAGCTAATCAAGGTCCTATCGTCGAATCGATAAAAGGCTAAATAAGAACAGCAGCTGCAAAAACAATCTAAGAGTCTTATGGTGAGTTAGAAGGCTTCTCAATATACTTCAAGTTCATTTGGTTTCACTCTTTATTACCAAGATCATAAGTCTTGGGGCAGGTAGATAGATAACCTGAAATATCTGAAATATGGTTCAACTTTTAATGGCTATCATTATTGTGAGACTTCTCTCTGCACTTTATCATTTGAACATCAGGTCCTGAGAAAGATTATTATTACTCTTGTCTTACAACTATTCTTCTTTGCTTTCAAATACAGGCATCCTAACCCTTCCTTCGTCAAGTCTTTTCAACCATGTCAATATATCTCCTTCAAGTACTCCGCAAAAAAAGAAGCCCTTGGCGAGAAGCATCATCGCAGTCGTAGTAAAGTAGTCTACCATAAGCGTTTATGTTACGAAGAAGTAGTAACTAGCGCAAGAGAAGAAAACAAGAGGCGTACTATGTGACTCATTGTAACTCTCAGGAGTTGTATCATGCGTAATAAGAGAACTGTCATATATGTGTCTCTTGTTAGCTATCCTAGCAATACTTAATAGACGGTTATAGTCTGCACTATGGGAAGTTGAGAATACAGCTTTGCAGGCCAGGTAGTGCATTGATGCCAAGAGGCCCAAGAGTAAAACTATACCAGAGCTGGTACTTTATCAGTGTAAATAACTGTTGACCAGGAGTTGCTACAGTCTACCGCATGGTGATAGAAGCTTGTAGAATTAAAGTAATCTCTAAGAAGCACCCCAAGGGATGCTTTCTTCCTATTGCAAAGTTCGAATACATATGTGAGTCAAGTGATCAAAACGTGATCTGCTCTATACCTCTAATTCCATACAACAATAAAGGTACAAAGAATTAGAGGGCTTGCTATTAAAATCACTCTGTACTCCGTGAACGCTCAAAGGAAACATAGCAGCTTAATCAAAAAGATGAAGTGGAGAATACCATTTCCACATCCACTGCACAGCCATTTAGCCCTGTGATTTTGTAGGCTAGTAAGAAAAGCAAGGTGATAGTGTTAAATAGATATTACTCAGATCTACCACTCCTTGTGAAACCCTAAGGACAAAACTGTGATGCCTATATGTGCACAAAAAACTACATTAGTGGTTGGACGTTCAGCTAACCAGTCTTGCAAAAGATATACAGTATCCAGCCCAAGCACAAGGAGCAAAGCTGCGAAACAGGAATTTTGTAAGCTATGATGAAAAAAGAATAATACAACTCATGCCAGTACCCGTTAGGATGTGAAGGTGTAGATTCAAGAGACAATGGAACAAGTACAAGAATTGGGGTAGCTGACATAGCCTATCACATCAGTACCAGTACAAATACTACTACTCTGACAGATTTCATACCCAAGGAATCCCAAAAATATCAGTCAAAGATCAATATCAGGTTAGTAGGAACTTGACATCAACAGCTGGATGGTGGTATTCTAAATATCAGGGAAGTCTCCTGCCCTCTTCCTACCAGGTTGTTGGAGATGAAGTTCACCCTGACAGCTGTCACTTTGCCCAGAAAACATAGGATGCTGATAGTTACGACCATTAAAGTCAGCGCTAGTAATCCCTCTGAAACCCAGGCAGAGACAGGTTGACACAGAGTCGCTTGGGATTCTGCGCAGGGACACTGTGCTTCGAAAAACGCCACAGTCCGTCAGGGGTAGCAGCAGGACCGTACGAAAGCACCTATGCAGTCACAGCCCCCAGGGAATTTTGATTCTATCTCTACTCCTAAGTTCCCTCCTAGGGATCACAGATGATCAACCAAGGATAAAGAACCTCCGGCTGAGGCTATTCTCTACTCGAAACAGCCAAAGCGCACCAGCTAGCTGTAGTAACAAGTGAAAGTAAAATCTAGGTTTCATCTTCTATATACTGTTCATGAAATAGCTATAGCATGTGAGTGCAGGCTCAAGGCACCAGGTCTCATGAAAGAAAAGCAGGCAAGTACTGAGCAACAGGGAGAAGTCACAAAGATCAGAAGGAAAGTATGTATTCTAGGCCTGGTAGCAGATTGCACAATCGTTGGTTTAAAGGAAGAAGATGGAGACCCAGATTCAATTACTTAGTAAGAATTTCAAGAAGGGAGGGATGGGGATAGGCTGATGCCTATCATAGGTATAGAGCTCCTGCGTGCATATGTCCTGGGTTGTTTGGCAGCAGATGAGATTGATATCAAAGATCCTTGTTCTAATCTATACTTCAGTACTACTGTATGACCGATTGCAATCATAGAAATAGCTCTGGTGGACTTTCTTTCTCGAAAAATCAGCGTTTGACACAAGAAAGCGATAAGCAGTTATAGAGAGCAAGGGTTGGCTGAAAGATGTCCTGGTAGATAGGAAGCATCCTCTGCGCAAAAGAACCTGCCTTGACATTTTCCCTAGATTACTCATATACTCCTGGAATGATATAATCTATGAGCACCTGCATTTACTCATACCAAATCAGCGCCAAAACAGATATAGCTATTCTTCAAGCACCACCATCATATTCCTCTCTTTCTCTTCTCCCCAACTCCATTCCTTCCACCCTCGTCCGTCTCCTCCACATGCAGCAATGCCCCTGTCTCCTCCAATAACCGTACCGCCTCCACATTTCCCACCTTCGTCGCGAGGAACAATGGCGTATTACCCGCCCAGTTCCGCACATGCACGCTGGCACCTCTCTTTAACAGTTCCCTCAGAATCTCAATCTGCGGGCTCACGGCCGCGAGGTGCAGCGCCGTGTTGTCGGCGTAATCTTTGGCCCCTAACAATTCAAATTGATCCCCATCAAGCAGGGTCACGACTTCCTTCACACTACCTTTCGCAATGGCGTACCCCAGGGCCGTGAATGCCACCATTGAATCTTGCACCGTGGGTATGTCGGACGCCGGGTGCGAGAAGGCGAAGGTGTGCGACTCGGTCATCTCGCCACGGATCGAGAGCTCCATTTGCGAGGTGATATCGGTATAGCTGAGATCCGGCAGCGCGAGCAGGAACGAGAGTTTAGTGAGCGCGGCTTCGGTGGTGAGATCGTGCCCGAAGACTACACCTGCGTTTCCGAGCGTGGTCGCGGGTGCGTAGAGAGGCGACACGGAGCCGGACTGGCACTGGCTCACGTTGACGATCACAATGCCGCGGGCGACGGCGGAGGTGATTACTCGGACCATGCTGCCATCTTCACCGGAGGGCGCGTTGCCCGCACCGAACGTCTCGAGGATGAGGCCACGGAGGTTGGGCACGTGGAGTACCGAGTCCAGCATCTCGGGCTTGATGCCGGGAAAAATTCGGAGGCAAGCTACGTGCGCGGTATCGAGGTTGGTCTGGACATCGAAGCGGGCGAGGCTTTTGGGGCGCCGGATCAGAGACCAATTCACTTCGGCACCCATGGCGGAGACTTTGGCGAGGGGCTCGCAGTTGGGCGAGGCAAAGGCGTCGAAGGAAGAGGCGGAGACTTTGGTGCAGCGATTGCCACGGTAGAGGTTGTGGTGGAAGAACAGGCAGACCTCGGGGATCATAAAGGTTCCTGCGAGGATGAGTGAGCCGAGAAGGTTGTCGACGGCATCGGATTGCAGGGAGAAGATGGATGCTTGAGAGCCGGTAAGGATGATGGGTTTGCCGAGATGTGAGAGCATGAAGGAGAGGGCGGAGGAGGTGTAAGCTAGACTGTCGGTACCGTGGAGCACAACGAAGCCGTCAAAGAGGGAGTAGTTGTTTTGGATTGTGGTAGCAATCTGTGTCCAGCCGTTTGAGGAGATGGAGGAGGAGTCGAGAAGTGAAGGGAACTCATAGACAGTGTACCGGACGTGCTTGGAGTAGCTACTCGGTGGTGTTCGTAGACTGGCGTGATATGCTTTCGTTGTGGCATCTGTCATCACTGGAAGGGGATCTGATGGCATTAGCAACGAGCAAATGGTAGGTGATAAGAAAGGCTTTAGTTCAAAACTTGTATGAAATTTGAAGCGTCATGAGATTGTGTCAGCATTTCAGTAGAAGAATCTGAACAGCCCGCGAATGATGCAAGTTCAAAATATGATGACGACCAATCCAGAGCTATTATCAGAGAGAGCAAACCCCAACACCAATTGCTAAAGCGTACGTTTGAAAGCTTCATCACTGTATCGTTACATACGCAGGGCCACTGGCCCCCACTCTGTGAACATCGAAAGGAGTATATTTTGAAATCAAAGAAAAGATATGTAACAAGGTCTCTTCCGATTAGCCTTTGGCTCTTCAGTAACACGCTACTGCACAGCTCTCAGTATTTTCATCGGTGCATTTGCATTTCTGAAAACCCTTATCCACATCCTCTCAATCCACGATTTCTTCCAAGTTCTGACAAAACAACACAAAAACCACACAGCATCAAGCTACAGCCATATGCAAAGCCAAAGCTAAAACAAAAAAAAAGGCAACGATAGAAGAAGAAGAAGAAGAAGAAGAAGGGGAAGGGGAAAACGCGTCCTCGAACACCAAATCCCATCCAAGACAAAACGTACCAGGCATAGACCCATCATTGAAGCTTGGTCTCGGTGCCATTCCCTCCCTCAGAAACCCCCTCGCCGGCACCAAGCCATCTGGCGAGGATTTCATGCAGATCGTACCTCCAGTCATTACGACCAGAACGCGTGCTTCGGGGTACTGCGTGGCCATGATGGCGACGGCAATTTTGGTGAGGGCTACGATATTCGGCTTTCGTTGCGAGTTTGCGACTGCTTCGAGATATGGCGTGGTTTAGAAGAGGTCTGGCAATACAGGCCGGGTGAAAATTCAGCGCTGAAGATCTGTGGATAGAGTGCGTACTGTGAAATAGGATTCAAAGAAATTGATATGATGATCTAGATTTAATTCGATACTTCTCAACACTGAATTCGTTTGTTTAAACCAAGAAGTAGAGATCCTAAAGGATGTATGTAGTGGGGAGGATAGAGCAGGTAAAAATTGAACAGTAAAAGCCGATTCATATCGTGACAAGCCGAAGTGGGCAAGCCGAATCCCCGCTGTGAGCTAATGGAAAACCACATTTTTGCCCCAAAAAAATTCCTCGCTGGGAGAGTAACGGATGGCCTCCAAAGGTTGAGGGCCAGGAGTTTCAAAGACATTGAGAAGAAGAGGTGAGTGTAAAATTATGGCATAAGACTTTGATGTTGAGAGAAGAGGAGAATTGAACGAGAAAGAGGCGGGCTTCGAAGGCTTTCACAGTAAGAGCTGGGTCACCTGATCAAAAGAGCTTTACTCTTCGATTTAGTTGTATATGTACGATTAATACAATACACCGTTTCCTGACATATAATAGAACCCATCAGATAATCAAATACAAATAGCTCAATCCGACCCTTCTCTTTGCCTGCGTGGGTTAAACGAGCCTTTTCAGAGATTTCAGCCACACTGGTGCCCAGCTCAGCCTCATCTATGTGGAGAAACTCTGGGTCTTCTATATTTTAATCTTGAACTTCCCTCTCAATCTTGCAGTCACAAACATTGTCTATCGCCTTTCCCTTATCGCCAAGCCCTCCTCTCTTCTCACAAATCTCCTCTAAACCAGCTTTACTATCTGTCGCACAAGTCCACAATACATAATCAACCAGCCCCCCCACTCAGCGACGCGCAGTGACATCCTGCCCAGCCCATGCTTAATACCAACTCCCTCGCAGTCCTGCCAACGAGCGAATTAAGCAGTCAAGAGGAGAGTAGAAAGAGTTAAATTTCACCAAATGCCCCAAAAGTTCGCCTTCACAACCGCAGCCATGGCCACTGCGCTGGAGGAGACGCCCGTCTCGTACGAGGAGCTGGCCGAGATTGAGAGGGCGTTTGATGATGTCGAGACGGAGATCAGTACGTTCGGCTCTTCTCCCCTCTCTTTCTCTCTGCTGTTGATCTTGGGAGAGGAGAGCTGGTCAACCCTTTGCTCCGCGCGGAGAAGAGACAGAGCTTAAAGAACGAGCATAACAGCAAAACATCCACTAACAGATCGCAAAACAAGTCCGCAAACAAATTGACCTTACCACCCCCCTCTACACCTCCCGCCAAAAAACCCTCTCTAAAATCCCCAATTTTTGGCCCCTAGTCCTCGAGCAGGCACCCCCGGATATAGACCAGTACATCCAGCCGTCCGACTCGGCGCTGCTATTGTCATCGCTCTCCTCGCTCTCTGTCACTCATTTCGAGTCATCGCTGCCGGGGGGAGATCCCCGGAGCGTGGCAATCAGGTTCGAGTTCAGCGCTAACGAGTATTTCGAGGACCGCGTCCTGGAGAAGAAGTTCTGGTGGCGGAGGGCGAAAGATGGATGGACGGGCTTGGTAAGTGAACCGGTAGGGATCGACTGGAAAAAGGGGAAGGACTTGACGGGTGGGTTGGGTACGTTGGTGGCACGAGCTTGGGAGGCTAGGTCCACTACGAATGGCAAAGGCAAGATGGCAGAGGGCAAGGAGAAAGGAGAATTGTCAGCAGAGCACAAAGCGCTGAAGAAAGCGATCGACGGCACTTCGATGGGCGGGCTCTCCTTCTTTGCGTGGTTCAGCTTCATTGGGCGCCACATCTCGGCGGAGGAAAGCGCTGCTGCCAATGCGCTTGAGGATCGCAAGAGGGAAGCCAGGAAAAAGGGGACCGTGGTAGAAACGGGGGTGATGGAGGAGGAGGAGGGGGAGGAGGAGGAGGGGGAGGAGGAGGAGGATATGAGTCTAGAGATCTTTCCGGATGGTGATGATCTCGCGGTGGCGATCAGCGACGATCTGTGGCCGGGGGCCATCAAGTATTTCAGTGCGTGTTTATCCCCTGGCCTCTTCTTTCCCCATTCCCCTACATCATCTCATCCCTCGCTCCCTTCATTCCACCAACCCAAGAATAGAAGAAGAAATTGCTAACACTAGGCACCCCCAATAGCCCAAGCACAGGAACAAGATGCCCTCTCCTCCTCGGACTTCGAGTCCGACGACGAGAACGACGACGAGAAAGAGGACGAGGATGAGAAGGACGCGCCCTCTCCCCTCCACTCCGAACCCGAAACGTCAGATGCCGAGATGGGGAGACCGAAGAAGAAGGCTAGGAAGGAGTAAAGTAGAGTAGGGTAGAGGGAGGCTCGCAATTTTTGGTTATGGATGTGGATGCGAATGTGCACGTGAATTTCAGAAGGCGTTTTGGTAGGGCAGGGGCGATGGTGGGAGAGGAAAAGGAAAAGGAAAAAGCAAGGGAATGGGAGGGAAGCAGGATAACTGAAATAAATTATCACATTATGGGCGGGACGATGTTGCATTTCACAATACTACTGTAATGCCATGATACACGGCTCTACCACGCATGCTCCCTTATTCCTATTCCCCCACACCCCAGTCACGTCATGACCCAGCTTGGGCTCGTATGATGGGTTCTCCGCTTGAGAAATGATTGTACGGTATCATACGTCCCATACACTCACAAGTGTATCAACAGTCGTCCTTTAAGTATTTTTTAACTTAAAATTTTAATCCGGTTATTTGGACAACTGCCCCTTTTGCTTGATGCCCACCCGTCCTACGCTATGCCGTGTGACGCTATTCCAAGCTATCCATTGCCCTCTCAAATCAGTAATCCCCAACTCCGCAACTCGAACCGCGTATGCAGATACATCCAAGAAATACCAGATTCGATGTGAGTAAAGATTTCTAATGATACCTCGGCTTCATTTCAATGATATTTGTTTGAGAGCGTAGAAGGTACGACCAAGGGCTCAGTGCGGGTGTGACCTGTTAAGCGATAGCCGATAATTCAAAACACCCGTTGCTCCTAATTGCTTCCGAACGCCGCTGGACCTTTGCTCTGCTGTTGCTATGTCGCTGTCGCTGTCGATATTGTGTTGTGCTGATGTAATTATGCCTCCTTTCCTTTGGCTATCTTGAAGATGTCCTCCAACAATGGAGGGGGGAGGAGGAAACTTTGGTTGTAGGAAGAGGATAATTCTCCTCTCTACTGCCATTTCCTCTCCCTTCATTCCATGTCCACACACACTCGTGCTCAAACCCGGCTGCTCTTGTGCATCACGCCAACCAACTCTCCTCCTTCCTCGCCGGCGTATCAGACCCCATAACCAACCCTTCCTCCTCGCTCCCATTCCCCTCCCCATCCTCCTCCTCTTGAGCATTCATCCACACTAACCCATTAGCCGCCTCTTCTAGCGGGAACACTTCCCTAGCATACTCCTCAAGCCCACGATATCCTTCCCAGAGCTCCAGCGCCTCGGCAGGGCAGCTGCGCTCCATGTCGCTGCTCCCGAAATATGGCGGCTGCAGTGTGCTGTCCGCAGCCCCGAGGAGGTACATCTTCTCCAACGCGAGAAGCTGATCGCGGTACCCCGCTGGGATCTTGACTTTCACCTCGATGGTAGGCGAGTACCTATAAGTGACCGGGCGTCCGACGCCACGCGAGAAGGCTGCGCATGCTTCGACAGGGGAGAGCATTTCGTAGGCAAGCGCAACGCGCTCGCCATTGCCCCAGCGCGAAATACCGTCTTTAAAAACTTGGATGACGGCCGGGCCAACGTCGTGCTCGGCATCCAGCCAGGGTAGGGGCACGTCTGGGTGAAAGGGAGCCGTCCACTCGAAGCCTGCGGAGGCTTCTACCCATTCCATGCAAAACAACGGGTATGGGAGGGAGGTAAAATTGTTGTTGTAGATGCCCGTGTATAGATATGTTGTCCTGGAGGCTAGGAAGGGGAGGGAGCGGATGTAGGCCTCAATTGTCGCCTTGGAGCTCCAGAGCGGAAGAGAGGGCCAGCTGGGGTTATGTAGGGAGTGGTTCGGCATCGAGGAGTAAATGTAATGCTCAATCCCTGCCGTGACGGCCGCATCCGCCAGCGCCTTACCCAGCGCCACCTCGTCTCCCCAGAACGTGGTGTTTACGAAGGCCAGCTGCGCTCCGCGGTACAGCTCCCTAATCAGCTCGTGATTCGGCGAGCCCGTCACTTTCGTGCCTAAAGATGCGCTCACTTCGGGAGAAAGAGACTGTACGTAGAGCTCGCCAACGAGCACTTTTACATTGGGGAGAGAGGAGATTTCCGAGGCCACGATGCCGTCCAGGTTTCGTAGCTGGGCGCGCACGGTGTAGCCCACGGCGCTGGCGACGCGGATAAACGATGCGGCTTGTCGGCCAGAGGCATTGACCACAGCGATGGTCTTGCGGGGAGTGGGCATGGGTCTTTTGGAGGGGCGGTCGTTGGCCGAGGCCGAGATCGAGGTAAAAGAGGATGGGTGTTGCACGCTGAAGCCGAACTGAGAGTGAGAGGAGAAGGAGGAGAGCTCAGAGTAAGATGTGCAGGGCCGGTGTTTGAGTTTGTTGGTCGAGGGCGGTATCGATGAGGTTGTATGGGAGGCTTGTGGGATTGAGGAAGAGGTTTGCGATGGTGCTAGGGGAGTACTGCTGCTGTCGCTGGTCTGACTAGAATTTTGGATTGGTCGGGCTCGGATTGCCAGGGCAGTCCGCGGGGCAGCTGAGGGCATTCTTGCTCGCTGTATCTGTCTCTATTCGCGTGGTGTGAATTAAGGTTATCAACCAGATTCTGATATTGACAGATCCCAAGATCAAACGTCGTCAACCAAAACCCCAGGCCCAAAGCCAGGCCAAGCGCCAGCCGAGCGCCAACCAACACCTAGCTCAAACGTCGACAAGCCAAAGTCGTGTTATGTTATACTCTACCCTCAGCCCTGTCTCTCCAAACGCCTCGGTCGAATTCTGGGCGCAACCTTTGTTGAGGCCTCTTTCGGATTTCTGACGCGATCTAAGCCTCTTTATACCTCTCTCTACTGATCCCTCTCCCTATTCAGCGCGCCCAAATAAGGTTGAAGGGTCCAGGTCCAGGTCCAGGTCGAGGTCCAGGTCGAGCTTACCACCGAGACGATTGTGGAGAGAGGGATCTCCTAGTAGCCTGTCCCTGGCCTGGGCTATTGATCACCGCACGTGTGACTTTAATTCGGCCGCACACAGCTCGGCTCGGCTCGAGTCCCGGGGATTGAGTTTGCGTCTGCGGTTCTAAGTCTGAGACAGAGGGAGAGAAAGAGAATTTTAGTCTGGTTATGAGATCGAGCCGAGTTTGGGCTTGAGAGCGACTTCTTCGTCTGGTGGGTAGGTAGGAAGGGTAGGACACCCGGATGGATGGCTGGTTGGCTGGCTGGCTGGCTGGCTAGAGCTGTCCGGTGCAGCACCCCGGTGATGCACGGCAGCCAATCGGGGTCGGACGCCTGAGGTATGGGTTGAGGTGGGTTTTCAGACGCTGGCGAGTGGTGTTGTACCAGCGGTGAACTTGACTCTCTTACGGCGGCTGTGACGGAGTCTCGTATGGTACTTCGTATATGGTCTGGGGGTGATCTGGGGTGGTATGGTATGGTATGGTATTGCGGGGTCGAAAAGCCGGGATTTGAAACTGTGTTGTGCGGTTTTTTTCTTTTATTTCTTTTCCTTTTCCTTTTCCTTTCTACCTCACGTCATTGCGTGTTTGAAGCTGGGGGAAAGATATCGCCGGTGCTAGATGCAGATCAATGTAAATTCTGCGCATGCGACACTTGGACAGCAGGGGAGAAGACGGAGGAGAGAAGATACTTCATGTACAAAGAAAAATTGTGGATAAGGAAGTGGAAGGGGGAATGGAAGTGGATGTGGTGTGATGCGATTGTAGTTCAGCAAAGGTGAATCGAGATGCGCAGGGTCGCTATGTCCGTGCTCCCATCCTATTGCCCCTCCTCGCCTACGGATACATGGCACAACCTCATGTATCTATCTATCTGCACACACCCATCACCATCACCATCACCATCACGCATGTCGCCGAAAATAAGCACACCCATGACCTATCCAGCCTCCCAGCCCGATCATATTAAGTAACAGCGCAGTCGGCTATTGGGTCCGTAAAGGAGGGGTGGGAGGTTGCGCATCTGGGTTGATTGCCGCGCACCTCTTAATGTACTGTTTTAATGCCGGAAGAGACGGAGGTTTGTTGGAGGGGATGAGGGTCGGTATGGGTAAGGGAATGGCTACGGATACGGTTACGGTTATGGTTATGGTTATGGCTGTGTGCCATGTATGTGTGGTGTCGCCATGCACACGCATTGCATGGTAATCAACGCGGTTAGGATAAGAAGCAATCGAAACAAGAGGTCGCTTTGTCAAAAGGTTACAATATTACGTGTTCTCGTCCTACAATTCCAGGGGAAGGGAAGAGAATTGAGTTTGTTTGCCTGCAAAGCATACCGGAGATAATGAAAAGCATAAAGTATCTACAACTTCTTCGTGTCTACCTCGAAATAATCCGACTTGGCCTCGTAACTTTAGAGCAGACTCTGATTCTTACTTGTACTTTACCACTTTGTATGTTGTTGATATCAGATACAGATACTTGGCGATAATTGATCACAAGCTGGGATCCAGCTTCAATCCGTGTCAACCTAGTGAAATCAGTCCGGCTACACCGATCGATCCAATCGGTTACGACACAAGGACCATGTTAAACCAAAAGACCTCGGTTTCGCAAAAGCGTCTTTGTTACACGTTATACTTCCCGCGGTTCGGACAATATCCATCATCCACTTTCCTCCATCTCCTTCGTACATGTTAGGCATAGCTTCGTATACAAGAGACTCGAGAAAACTTGATACTTCGTAAAGCAGCATTGCCAAGCCAAGTATCTGGAATGTACTGTACATCGGTCTGTGCACGGCCTACAAATAGTACCAAGTAGATATAATTCCGTTACTCCACGCCAAGCCAGTGATCCATGCTGGCGATTACGCGCCACACACCAAGATCACACAACCAGCACTCCGGGATCTCATCCTTCATCCTCCCCATCCTGTATGCCATCCTCCAACGGCGCCGGCCGACCGATCCGACGGTGTCCCTCTTCAAGTATCTGGCTAACTCGATCCCGATCCCGATCTCTGCCCATTCCCATTCATTCCCATTAAATATATTCCAAGGAAGCATGCGTACCGGAAAGCCCGTTAGCAGAAGCAAAAAGTTACATTCAGAGCCGAGAAGCGAATACTTTCGCACAGCTTCGTCGGTCGTTCTGTGTAGCCTTCACTCACCCTGTACCGAGAGCTACATGCAGCATTCGTGCAAGACAACACGCCGCCGGGCTATGCCGTGTACATTGAACATACATGAGCCTGTACTTTTCCAGGAGAAATCCGTCTTCTCTGTAGCGAGACGTGGGATTCGAGCCGGGTAGATGAACTTGGTGATGCATCTCAAACTGTGTGACGGCTAAGCAGAGGTGCAACGAGAAGAAGTAGTAAAGTTGATAGAAGTAATCGTCTGATAGTGCACGGAAAAACCATTCACGGGGTTGGCGACAAAGCCAGGTATACAGTATGAGCTATGGCAATGGATATGGTTAGTAGGCCGGCATAGATCGTGATAACTTTAAGCGAGGGTGACTCGAGGATTAGATGGATCTGCTACCTCCTCGTGGCGTCTACAAACCTTTGCAGAAGATAATTGAGGTCCTCTGAGATGATTTCTTGACCCTCAAATCTCATGTGATCTAGGAAAGCGATGGCTGGTTCGTTACCCAAGTTCCGGCTGGTTTCAACACCTCCCCTCCCCCTATTTGGATTGCCTGCCAAGCTCGCTTACACACCACGGACTCCCTCGCAACTTTCCAACAGCACGTCTCGCCACAAAAAAGTCAGAATCACCCAGGAAACGCTGGCTACTTGAGATGATTTGATGCTGGTCGACGATGACAAGAAAGACGAGATCTTGTCATTAAGTATACCCAGCGCAGTGGCACCAGACACTGAGCCCTCGCCAAAGGACCTAGCCCAGCGTTGGAAGGCGCAAGCAGGGGATCTATACGCAACACCAAGAATCATGACCCAGAAACAGAGGTTTATCTAGGCGGCGCGGTATGGCTCGACAGAGTCCTCCAAAGATGCCACGAAAGACGGCCGAGGATTAGGAGACTAATACACGTGGACCGCGCGCAAGTGGCGGTTCTCGGGATGATGGAAGATCGACATCGACTCATTCATAATTGATTCTCCAAAGGTCCCAGAAGCGCCTGGGAAGATGTTCATTTGACGCGTATTGCTTCTTCTCTCTACTACATGCGCCCTCTGTTCGCCACTGGTCGGAAGTCAAGGAGGTCGTTGGTTCCGAAAGTCTCTATTTTCCTCCGAGCTTTATGAGTCCATGAAGAGTCCTGTTCCTCAGTTAGAAGATATGGATGCTGCCTACCAATCGCCTCAGTGAAATCTCCAAATCTGGTTGCTGCTTGGACCATGTCTTAACAAGTTGCGTATTTAGCGCAGCAAAATTGCAGGGTATGCCTCCTCCCCCGCCATAAAAAATATGCGGAAATTCCCTCGAGTCCTCTAATGGCCATGACAAGAGCAACGGCCGATCACGCCTTTTACAGCGGCCCCGAGCTCCCCTTGCCACCTCGAAGATAGATGACGCGAGGATAATAATTCGGCGGTGCACCAATTCTTCACGCTGTCGGTCCTGTCGATGCTTTTTCCAAGGTTGGATACCACAGGCAGCGATGGGCTCATCCGTAGGTCACTCTTAGAAAGCGATCATATTTGAGAGGTCATGTGGAGGACCTATCCTAGGCAGTGATGATAAGAATTGGCATAAGTGTCACAGTTAAATGCACCCAAGCTACGATCAGCAAATGCGCATCCTCAAAACGAGTCAAGATGCATGATATATGAACTGCTGCAAGCCTCAGTACATTCCCATCGTAACTAATATAGCACGAGTATCATAACAGTGTATAGTAAAAATGGGAGTTAGCTGGACCTCGCCATCTCCTTCGCTCATTGCACTCGCGGACGCAGTAGCCGATAGCCGACTTCAAAGAACGGGTCCCGATGCAGCGATACTGTGATAGCGAGAAGTGAAACATTGTTCATGGAAGTAACAAAAATTACTTTGATGAACGGAGCACATGAGTGACAGGTTTGCTTGAAGACAGGTGGCGGACAACAAGTTGTATTAGCGCAAGGAACATGTCTGAGATCACTAGAGTGATGCCACTCACTTGATGGTTGGTTTTATTATTGTGTTCTTTGCATTTGGGATAAGCCGCAGTGAAGCCGGAAAAGAAGTAATGCCAAATCAGACCAAAGATGGCTTCTTCTTGATTCCCAGGGCCGCAGCATGATCTTTCTTCTTCTTGACGACCCTCTTGAAGCTGGGTGGGGGCATTTCCAAAGCTTCCACTTTGGTGATCGGAGGCGCAGAGCCAACTCCTCCGTCCTCCGCCTCCTCTTCGTCATCAATAACTTCCTCCATCGCTTCGTGACGTCTCATGAATGCCTGCCGAGCGGCATCTTCGTCCTCCTGGTCTTGTCTCCTTCTCTCGTCGTCGATGCTTTCCCGTGTGACGGTGACTTCGACTCCATCCTTGCCCATCCTCTCATTTCTGGCATTTCGAGTCCGGATCTCGTCGAGCGCATCTGCGACTGCCATCTCTCTCTTCGCATCCAGGGTCTTGGTCTCAAGCTCTTCCATGGCATTCTTCTCCTCCTCTTCCCTCTCCAACCTGTCGAGTCGCTCCTCGTCACTTTCCTGCTTGCCGAGTCCATTCATCCGCCATGGCTCCGTATTTCTTTTGGCACCCCTCTCGCACTCGTAGTCCATATTCTTTGGGTCAGTCTTGAACGTGATCTCTCCCGAACATCTTGTGCAACGAATGTAGAAGCGATAGATAGGAATCGAGTAGTATTTCTGGTCGGTTGTCTCCTTTCGCGCATTGAACTTGCGTCCTTTGTATATGTATTCCCCGCATGCCGTGCACTTCATGGGAAACGGCGCCATCAATCGAACAGTCTGTACTTTTGGCCCAGCCTGCTTGGGAGCGCGAGATCGGACGATTTTAGAAGGATCGAAGTCGGGGGGGTAGTATTTGGTGAGGACCTTTCGTTCAGACATTGCGGTCTACAGTTGGGACGATTGATTTGAGATGTTGGTTCTGGGTGTAGGGGTTTTATTGCTGCTGGATCAAGTGGCCAGGGAGGTAGGTACGTTTCTAAGCTGCCTGCCCAGACAGCAGCGATTGCTTCTAACTATGCGCAATCCTGCTCACGGGGTGCCCTCGGAAAGTGGGAGGGAGTCGGTGGCTGTATGCTTCAGTGATAAGATGGTGCAGCTTACTTCAGTTTATCTCGCACAAACCATGCTAGTGCCAGCCTTGTTTTGCCTATTTATCCACCACATTCAGCCTTGTGTCTTCCCTAGTCTCGACGCGACTTCCACAGTCAAAGCAAGAACCCCACCGCCACCTTCACAAATTGGTACTCAAGGCCGGCGACATTACTTATGTGCGAAATTTCTTGAAAATTAATTGCTGCTGCGAATGCCCTCATTTTCGCTATGGAGAGGTTCTTGCGCGACTGGCGCCAGGACGCCCTCAATAAACACCAGTACGACTCGGCTATTTTCATAGGAGACAAGCTTCTGGCTTTGACTCGTATTATTCCCAGATCCCTCCGAATGGAGGCAATGACTGAATCTCTGCAGAAAATGACAAAGACGCCTTTTGGCTTGCCCAGGTCCATTTCTCAACGGGGAACTACACCAGAGCCCAAAGCTTCCTCTCAAAGCAGGACCTCATAACTCGAAATCCATCTTGTCGCTACCTCGCTGGGCACTGTCTGATCAAGCAAAATCGATTTGAGGAGGCTCTTAATGTTCTAGGGGAGAAGAACCCAATCCATCTCATCACAACTAAGGGTAACAGCCGGCGCAAGATACAACACACGAATGGCCACAGCAGAGCAGGGTCCAAGGCCGTGGGAAGAACGGATAGACACGAAAGGAAAGAGGAGGTTTCTCAGGATGACGCAGCAAACATACGATTCGAGGCGGCAATGTGCTTTCTCCGAGGACTCTGCTACGCAAAACAGAATGCTTTCGACCGCGCCAAGGAGTGCTACAAAGATGCTGTCCGGGTCGACGTCCAGTGCCTCGAAGCCTTTGAGCAGTTGATGAAAAATTGTTTAATGTCACCAGACGAGGAATGGCAATTCTTGGATTCCTTGGACTTTGATGCTATTTCTGTCGCGGATGACCCTTCTTCCTCTCAAGAAGCCGCTGAGTTCACGAAGATGCTCTATACAACCCGTCTGTCGAAATACAAAAACCCTACAGCATTCTCGACGGCAACTGAGACCCTCTCTACGCATTACAACCTCGCCAACAACCCGGATCTTCTTCTTTCGAAGGCCGACCTGCTTTTTACCCAGTGCCGATTTAAGGATGCGCTGACGATCACGAATTCAATTTTACAGGAAGACAAATACAACTTCAGCATATACCCTGTCCACCTAGCGTGTTTGTACGAACTCCAATCGAAGAATGCATTGTTTCTGATATCTCACGATTTGGCCGACAACCATCCTGAAGAGCCTTGTACGTGGCTGGCTGTGGGGGTTTATTATCTGGCGACGAATAAAGTTGCAGAAGCCCGACGTTATTTCAGTAAAGCCAGCATGATGGATCCACACTTTGGACCGGCATGGATAGGATTTGCTCACACTTTTGCTGCAGAAGGCGAGCACGATCAGGCGATCTCAGCTTACTCGACGGCCGCTCGTCTTTTCATGGGCACACACCTCCCACAGTTATTCTTGGGAATGCAGAATCACATGCTGAACAACATGACACTGGCGGACGAGTTCTTAAAAACTGCATATGGTCTTTGTACCACAGATCCTTTGCTCTTGAACGAGATGGGTGTGGTTTTCTACCACCAAGGACGCCTTCCGGAGGCGGTAGGAATGTTTAGCAGAGCACTCAAGATTGCAGATGAGATTGATAGCGACCCCTCGGCTTGGATATCAACTCGATCGAATCTCGGCCATGCATATCGGAGGCTGCAGCAGTGGGACTTGGCATTTGAGGAATTCGATGAAGTTTTGAGACTCGGGGGCAAGGATCCTACCGTGTTTTGCGCCAAGGGCTTGGTCTTGATGGAACAACGACGACCATTTGATGCGGTTCTGGTATTCCACGAGGCCTTAGCAATCTCCCCGCAAGATGCCATTGCAACGGAACTGTTGAATAAGGCTCTGGAAGAGACTGTGGGTGGGGGTACGAACGGAGCCGAAGATTGCGAAGAGGATGACGAGTTTGAGAGAGAGCTGGCGCAAAAGAAGGCGGAGGCTGCCAATTTCTTTGCTCGTAAAACCGACAAAGGGAAGGGGAAATTCGCTCCCAGGCGAAGCAGCGGTATGGGTATAGACGGCAACGGGAGCCTGATGGATTTGAGCGATGATGATTAATGACGAGCATGGCATTCCTGGTTTTGAAAGCATCGTACGGAGTTCCGGGAAATGGCAAAATATGATACGTAGGAGTTCTGGGCCAGGTGTCTGCATGGGTAGCAAGCGTTATATTGAATACAAATGATGATACGTGAGCGAGCGGCTTTGGGCTCTGACATTGTGCAGTCGGAGAAGGGACATGCTCTGTGAGTCTGGTCCGCAAGCTTGATAGTTCTTGGTCACTGCAGAGAGCCAATATGTGAATTCACCGGGCGCGTCTGCGGCGACAAGGGGGAAGAACGGCAAGGACAACGACCAAGCTGGACTTAGAGGGTCATATACATATACATAAGTCAAGGGTGTCACCCGGGGACAAATGTAAATGGAAGTTGGAGTTCTGGGGTCTGGGACAATGGAAACCCGAAAGGTTTCTTGTGCATTCAGTCGGTGCTTGCGTCCCTTCATCTGCTAAGGGAGGAAAGCTGCACAGCGAAATAACCTCTCCGAGCGTGGCGCTGCAGAATACCACAACTGGCTGGATCATGTACTGAATTCAGTTCGGTAAGATGAAGAGTGGTTTGTAGAGTGAAGGTGTTCATCATGGCTTCTGCCATGCGGCTCGGTGGAAGTTGCCCACCTCCGGCTTTCTGGCTTGATGTGTTCTGCAGAGCGATGATGAGTTCGCGTTGCCGTGTTCCTGGCCATTGTAGCTACTGTGATGACGAATACCATCTGCCCTTTCATGTCCGCCATTCTGTGCGCCGGACTGTGATTCAACGCCAGAGCACAATATCATCGCCACGATTCTCAAATATCCATACTCCCCAGGGCCTTGCATCGTAGATCTTCTCTCTTCACCGCTTCCCTTTCTTCTTCCCCCCCGAGTTTTCCTCCTGTACCAAGCCAGCTTTGACAAAAGCATCTCTCGCAACCGCATTGATAACACTGAACCGTTTCGGTCCGAGTTGATGCCCACCATACCATCTCGTCACCACAACCATAGCATTCCATATATCCATCAGCTGCATCAGGTGAAGCACCCGCCCCCCAGCGGCCGTTTCCCCATCATCATCACAGTCTTGATACGCCACCCCGTTCTCGCCCTTGATCCGCCACGCCGTGATATTGTGCGTCGCGGAGCGAACCTTCTTATCACTCTCCAGGAGACGCTGCAGGTAGGATCGCGCTTCATCGGGCGAGGAAACGGGCGCGGACCGCGCGACAAACACGGATTTCATTTCCACCACGACGTCGGACTGCGTCCATGGGACGAGCTGCTCAGCTCGCAGGCCGGCGTCTTGTGGATGCGCATCGGTCCTCTCTCCGTTTGCGATCGCGGGAACCGGTCCTACCCTGCCATCCTCTGTTGTCTGATCCGTCGCTCCAGGTGCGATGCTCTTCACCTCTTCAATCACATCGAATAGACATACCTCGCCCGGCTGATAGATCCTACCCAACGTCTCTCTGAAGATCTCGACCACGTTCGCTGCCTCGCCCTTCCGGGCGTGCTCCCCCGAGCTCTCTATGCCCAACACAGATGGGGGAGTGGAGGGGTACCTCGAGGGGAAGCGCAGTCGCAGCGACGTGTCCTGGAGAGGGAGGCGTAGGATGTAGACGTCACAGGAATCTGTAGCGACAAGCGAGTCAGATTCGTATATGGAGTTGATGGCTTCAATCTCGTTCTGGAGGTCTTCGTTCATCCTGATGATTGCGGTCCTTGGTCGACTGATCGCCAGCTGCGCTTGTTCGGCCACTAGGGTGCTAGCCCGCATTCATTTCATTTCTTTGAAGCTCTTCTGCTGTTACTCATGAAGTACAAGTCCGAGATTTTGATTCGTTGATTCAAGCTATGGTGTTAGTTTGAATCTTGAATTTTTTGAGATATATATATATATATATTTGGGGCAGCCTCAGACCGACCATCCATGTAAAACTACAAGACGGACCGTACCGCCTTTGGCACGATTACGGTCAACGCGCGCTTTTCTTTGTGGCCACTAAGTTCCAAGAGAAGCTTGTTGCCGGAATGCCAGCACCTTTGGTCGGGTCTGGAGGGTTTGTTGGAGATAATTCGGAACTCTGAGGGTCTATGCATATTGCTGTGGAGGTTGCTTTCGCTATTGTTGCAATCCTGATACGACCGAGGTATGTTCAAGCTCACTGAGCAAGCAGTAACTTGGCGTAGCGCAAAATCCATGGTTGGCTTGCAATTCTGGACAAACCGCCGGAATCAGAACCTACACTACTCTGTCAGTAATCCGGCTAGGCTTGTTTTAATGATTTGTGTAAACTGTTACAAAGCAGGTATTGTTAGACATTCACCAGACCCAGGATTATGCTAGGCCCATATCCAATACCGCCCTATTCCGAGCATTTCTGTATGGTTCGCACTCTTTTTTTGCAAAAGCGTAGTTCTCTCTCCTGGCTTCCTGTATCACAGTCTCGCTGGTGCCTATGTTATGCTCTTTTGAAACATTCCATGTATATCTCAATCAGAACTGGTGTGTGTGGAAACCGCCCAACGACCTTTGGACGAGGAAGCCATGCTCTCTGCTTTTTAAGCTGGATACAGATCTCTGTTTAGGTCATTCACGCTCTTAGAGTAGTACGACTAGGAAATACTCTCCTTGTTTATGTAAAGTATACTTGTAGTTATCTTATCCAACTTTCTCGCTGCGTTGTCGAGTGTTCTGAACAGAGATTTCACCACAGGTATGTCTTTTCACATAGCACAAGTCTATAGCCTGAGACCTGGGTTGTATCGGAAGTGCCTACTCGCTCATTCTAGCATCATGCTGATATTGTAAGCTCATGTTGTACTTTCTACTTCGCAAAGAGCAACTTCGGCTCCAAGGCTCAACAAAGGGAGGCATCTATGCATGCAATCTTTACGTCTCACTTAGATGCTCCGAGATGCTTCTGGATACCCTCAAAATATCATAGGCTTTGACCCAAGGCAAGAAAACAAAGAACTCATTACGCACAGAGAACGAGGAACAACAAAGGTAACATTGTGTCTCGCTCGACTTCCGTGGAAAATTCTACCATCGACATTCAGCATATTGGACCTGGCCAACGGAGCTACGGGGAGTATAAAGCCCGCCATCCTGGCTCTACGATGTCCAACCCATTCATCTACTTCAACAGCCCACCAAACCACTATTCCTACAAGCCAGCTCCGCAGACATCATGGCAATCAAGGCAGTCAAAGAGGACCGCGATGAGGTACTCCTCCGCGCCATCATCCTCCAGCTCAATTCAGAACTCAAGCTCGACTACGGCAAGCTCGCCGCGGACATGGGCGGCATTAAGCGCGACGCTGCGAGGATGAGATGGGCCAGGTACAAGAAGAAACTGGACGACAGCAAGAAGGAAGAGCGCGAGAGCAACGAGGATGAGGAAGACGAGGCGTCCATGGAAGTGGAAAAGAAGACAGCGAACGAATCGAAGCCTGTTGGTGCAGAGGTCAACGCCAAAGCAGCCAAAGCCAAGCGCGTCTGCCAGAACGGGGAGAGTATCGAGCCGGGAGATTTTGATGGTAATGGAGCAGAGCAACCTGTGAAGAAGCGTGGAAGTAAGCTCGCCCCGAGAGCGGTTGGCAAAGTCCAGAAGCCAAAGCGTTCTAGCGAAGAACAGACTGAGGCTCTTGAGAGCAAGGGGATGGAGAATGGCGAGAGCGACATTTGATTCGTTTGTCTAGAGACCCACGATATAGAAACAGAGGGAGGAGAAGGTCCCAGGACTGGGAAGCTGCGACGTGAGATTTCTGAGCAGTGATAGAATGAACATCATACTCTTGAAACAGATGGTTGGCATGATGTTTGTTGGCATAGTGTTTGAGTCAGCTATATTCTTACTTATTAAAAGCCATACTACCTCCCAAAGAAAAGAAAAAAAGAGAAATGCATAAGATGCTCCGGGCTCGACAATATTAATACACCCGTGCTCTCCCCTTGGTTGAAGTGAGGAGAAGGTTCTGCTGCGACTATGGTTGCGGGTCTATTCGGAGTCGCGCTGTATGTTTTTTCCTAGGTTGTCAACAAACGACTTGAAGCCCTAGCCGAGCCCAGTATTGACATAGCCCCGTGCAAGCAGATCGTCTCAAAAACCGCAGGAATACCAAGACCGGGTGTATGCGATCCACACGGCTCCCATCGGATCGTCCCTCGCCGCCTGTCACGCATGTAAAGGGGGGAAGCGGAGGGCGATATCATTTTTAAACTCCTACCTGACTCACATCGTCTCTAACATGTGACGAATCTCCAGTTATCTTGCACCCGCCACCCGCCGCATGTCCAGCTAAGCGCGGCTATCGCGCCAGAAAAGCTGCGTCGTCGGCACTTCTACGTGTGTGACTGTGGGCTTCAGATGAGTGGGATATTCTCCACCTCTGCACGCCCGAAAGAAAGTTTATTTTCTGGACACAGGACTCCGCAGTCCCGTCGCCAGGAGCATCACATGTGAAGCAAGAGGATTTCTTCACGGATTCAACGTGCAAACCCTTCCGGACTTGAAGACAAGCAGCGCATATATACCTAGCGTCATATCCCATGAATCGACAGTGGAAGAGCTTGCAAGCTACTAAAATGAGATGTCAACCTACGAGTGAACTCATGAAAGAGAGATTTGGAACTAAGAGATTGAAAAGAGCCTGATTGATAGGCTTTAAAATGAGGGTTGTAAGACCCAATACCGTATGTAGGCATGCTGTTATAGTAGCCTCTTTATTTTCTTTCAATTCGAGCCATATGTGGCTGACTATGAGGATTTCTTACATGACAGATCCTTGTCTATACTCAAGAATTTAAACACAATTTAAATAAAATTCTAAAAGCGGGAATATCTTCATCGGCCAAGGGAAAGAATTGCTCCCGGCTTATTAAGGATTTAAATGGGACATCCTTGTATACAGGATCCTTATAACACGAATTTATTATGCCTACTAGGCCCGTCCATCCTGGCAACACTCCACATCTTTTTTGTACAAGGCCGCCCCTTTCTCACATGTCCTATGTATCCATCTATACCCATATTTGATACCAAGATGTTCGATCAATTCATCTCCGGAGCGGCAACCTCAAGGATAGGTAAAGCCGCAAGACTTGGAGTAATCTAGTCGCCTCGAAATTGTGACGACTCCTGTTGAACACTGTTGAACAGGACCATCAACTAACCAAAGAGCAGCTGACACATTTCCGGCGGTTGCATATGCAAGGAGACTACTTTGTTCTCTTCCATGATCTGGCACGTGTGTTATCCACCCCACTTACACTTACGTACAGAACAGCCTTGCGGTGTTTTGGTTGTTCCTTCCAGGCCTTCCAGGTTCTTTTTTGGGTTCTTATTCTTCTTTTTTTTTTGGCCGCATCCACTTCATGACAGCCTGGTATTGTACTTGTTTTGTGACTTCACTCCTTCACCTACCCGTGCATTCTAAACCTTCTCCTAACAACACACCTCTCTCTCTCTGAGAGGTCATCCTGAACGCTGTGTTTACTATCCAAGAAGTTATGGCATTTTTAATCTCCAATTTGCTGCAAGCCTGTAAAAGCAAGTTAAAAATTGAACCGCAAATCATATCGGAAGCCGCTTTCAAATCCACGACTTCTACGACAATGACGAGTGCCCCTTCGTGTGCTGCTCTGGAGGCCGAGAGCTTGACACAGCAGGTCTTGGAAATCCACTCTCAGCTCTCGCCAAAAGACTTTGATCTGAGGCCTGGCGAGGTCGTCAACGGCCTTTTTGGAAGACTGGTTGGGCTGAGCATCAAGACCATCAGCGAGGCTGTGACGAGGAGGGTACGGCTCCAATCACTGGCTTGTCCTCGAAATTCCCGCGCTGATGGCTTGCAGGTACTGTCCGATCCCCGCATCGACGACATCCTCACCTCACTGCACGAGCGCTGTGGCACTGCCGAAGGCCATCTAGAGTCCCACTGGGCAAACCTTATCTCGGGAGACGAATCCTCTTCTGAGAAAGAAGGTCTGTAGAGCTGGCTCGCTGTCCCAGTCCCCGCCCTCTAGCGAGGTTCCGAAATTAACACCACACACAGTGCAAACTCGTCTAGAGCAGTTTCCTTACTACAGCAACTATGTTGACCTAACCCGCATGGAGCTTTCCGCTCTACACTCGCTGTCTCGGGCCTCTGCACCGCCGCTGAGAAGGTTTGCCTTCATTGGATCGGGCCCCTTACCGCTGACCAGTCTCTGTATATGTTCGTCCCAAGGTAACGCAGAGGTGCTTAATATCGACATACAAGAGCATGCTATCGCCGAATCAGAGACTCTGTGCAAGCGGCTGGGTCCCATGGCAAGCGGGATGAGTTTCAAACACGCTGCCGCTTCAGACCCATCACTGGATCTTCGGGATTTCGATGTTGTTTATTTGGCGGCTTTGGTGGGGTCCACCCAGGATGTGAAGGAGGATCTGTTGGTGAGTGTGGTGGGACGTATGAAGGAAGGTGCTTTTCTGGTTGTGAGGAGTGCAGAGAGGCTAAGGCGGTTAATGTATGCGGTAAGTTGTGCCTGCTTCAGTAAAGTCTAAATACTTTCAGTGTTGAGATAACAAGAGAAATGTGAAGTACTGACAGCTCCCAGGAATTCGACCCCACTACCGAAAAAGTCCGGGAGTGTCTGGATATTTGCCTAGCCGTACATCCGTACAACGATGTAGTCAACTCGGTAATTATCGGAAAGGTCACGTCGCGAAAGGTTGCTGGGGAAGTATTAGCATCAAAGCTGTGATATGATAGAATTGCCCATGGCAATGTTGAGAGAATGGAGCACGCCTTCGAGTCCGGTCGTGGGGCAGGTTCATTCGCCGATTTCAGCTTGGGAACCGGTGAATTGCATAATGGATATCCTGTCTGTTTGCAAAGCTTCCATTCAGACCAAGAGTTGATCACATGTCTCGAATCGCTTAATTCGAGACGTTGTTGATAGGCGAGCGTCCATTGATGTCGGCTCCTTGACTACACATTCTGTGCAACGTACCAACAGCAATTGTTGACCCCCACAGCCAGCCACCCAGAGCCAGAGCCAAAAACGCCACGCTAAAGCACATTTCCTGCTATCTACCATCCATTCCCAACTCCAGCCCACCTGAGTACCCTCAAATACCGACTCCCGATCTCCATTCCAGACAGATGCTTTCCCCTTTTCTCTTTCGTGTGTTCCCTCACAAGTATGCCATAAACAGCGTATCACACTGCGCCAAGTTCATTGGGTTGACCGCCTTGGCAATCAAATCGATTACCGTCTGGTTGGCTGGAAGTGCACCTTCAGGATTCTGCGCCAGGCTCAAGGTTCTCCTAACGATAATATCACTATTAGTCTGGACTGTCTCTCTCAACTGTCCATCCACCATCGGTGCAGATCGATGTTGGCTCGTGAACCAATATATCATTTCGTCTCGAACAAACAGGCAAAGTTGTTGCTCGAGCTCGTATGCCGGCTCTGCGAGGCAGCGGGCGATGGCCATAATGGCACAGCTGTAGATGCCTTCCGTAGCGAGCGGGCCCATAAGAGTTTGCAGGTTAGGCGTGAGACGGAAGGGGACCGGCTCAGGGTTGTGGAAGAACGCTTTGCCAGCCGCCATACATGACATCAGTTCGGAGCCCCAAATATTTCCAGTACCACGAGCGACGTTGAGCTTGTGAGGATATCGATTGTGCATGTGCAGGACGTATGTCATGAAGGTAAGCGCAGCAAACTGATATGAGAACTGCCGTCGGAAGAGCCAAAAATCCGAGTAACCTGGATACACCTTGGTAAAGTAGTCTAAGGTAAGTGTATGTGGAACCCATTTCTCCTGAATCGCCGCATAAATTTCCGTTCGTGCAGCAGCAATTTGATCAGGGCATTTCTGCGTAGCGTTAACATAGTTCCGGCTAAGAGAATGTGATTCTATTACCTTTGTCTCTCCCAGGGCACGCATTTTGTCCATTGTAAACAACACCGGCTCATCTTTCGATATGCCACTCTTCCTGCAGTGATCTTCAAATACTCCTTGCAGGGAGACATAAGTGGGATCGTCCTGGACCATTCGAATATGAGGGGCTAGTGGAATCATGAGAGGAAGGTGAAATTGTAGATTGCGGCGCCTACTTTCTTTGCGCTTACTCAGACTACCGTTGAAGTGTCTAAATAACTGAAGAATTCTTTCTTCGCGTCTGCAATGGCGAGCAGCCGGGTGTTGAATAGCGAATGGATGAACACTGCCGTCATGCCCTCTGATTCTTAGGCGACGGTGGCAAACACCGATCGCGCGGACAAGATCAACCACCGGCAAAAAGCGCTCGATTCGAATGAAGTCTTGGTTCTTATCCTTGTGTTGAAGATACTGACCGGGCACTTCGACCTCATCGAACTTCGCGAACCGGAAATCGCTCAAGTGAGAACTGTAAGTTTCGAGATACTGGAAAGACTGCCTTCTATCAAGCTTCGCCTCAAACTTGTCACGCCACTTACGCAACTTGTGAATATATTCGTGCATTGTTGGCTTAAAGCGGACGAAGTCAGCCTCAAAGGAAGTGCGAATATGAGCCGGCAATATTGTCTCGGCGAACCGTGTGATATTTGCCTCGGTGGCTGCGGGAAGCTTGACGTCCTGGGCATACGAGCTGGGGGCACGACTGACGTAAGAGAGGGCGTCGTTGAGCAGAGCCGTAATTAAGCGGTAAGCATCTTCATCGGGGGGACATTTGAAATGTTTCGAGATTTGATCTACCATGTTCTCCATCGAGAGAGCCAGAAGTGGGAAGGCAGTCTTGAGTACGGCCATAACTTCTTCACCATGTTCCCACGGGGGCTTGTTCTGCGCAGCTTGTGTTGCGCCTTGGGAACCATTGGCGGTTTTATCACCACCACTGGCCCCGTTAGCAGCACCATTCATATTCGCATCAGGCTCTTTCTTGACCATAGGATTACTCTCGGGGTTGGCATTCGCAGGCCCGGAGCCAGTTGCGGACTCTGGACGCCCACCCGCCGGAGTCTCTTGGCGCTGAACAGATGGGGATCCAGTCGCTCCATTTATACCACCCTGGCTCGATATTCTGGAATTCTGACGACGCGCCTTTTCGTCTTTGAGATCTTGCTGCTTCTTGATCTGCACCATGTCTTCCCGGCTGCTTCTAAGTTGGAAGTAAAGTGATTGTGGGTACATTTTCGCGATCTTGGCGAGAATAACGTGAGCCTTCGGGCCCTCCTTATGACCCAGTCCAGTCAAGAGCTGCGGAATGAATGTAATCCAGTACCACACAGGTGTCTCCCCCTTGTAGTCGTCGAATTGAGCTGCCAGTGTTCCATTGTCATCATCGAGGCTCAGGAGCCAGAGGATCCGAGTCAGGAGCTTGCGAGATTTGGCGTTCTTGAACAAACCTGCTGCCTCCAAGTAACAGCTTAGGGCGTTCTTGGCATACATGTAATTTCCAGGATTTTCTTTGAAAAGACGATCATTGTAGTAGCCCCATTCTGCCCACGCCTTGGGGAGCTTGATATCAAAGAATAGAGCCATGCCGTACGCCTCGGCAGCTTCGTCTCTTTGCATTAGCTTCTCGAGGAACATGCCCTTGAGAGTGTAGAACTCAGCCTTCTGATTTGGGCCGAAGTAATTTAGATTGGTGTTGTTGATCACGTCCAGTCCATTGCTTAGCTCTGAAGTATTCTGGTAGTGGCACTTTGCCTGCTCTCGCAACTTTAAGAAAGCTTCTTGGATCTCGATATTCGGGAGTGTGTAGATTCTGCTCAGTTGATTGATGCAGACGTCAGGTAGCTGATGCTTGCGAGCAACGTGGGCGAATCGGTTGATAATCCAAGCAGTCTCGTGGTAGCCGCGGTAAGCGAAAGACGCCCCGTTCGCATTCTGACCTTGCGCAGGAAGGAGATTGAGATACGTTGTGTTGATCAGGGTGAAAATGTGTTGCCGCCACGTTACAAGGTCTTGCCAAGCAGTAATATCGTCCCAGACATTAGGGAGGCGGTCGCGCCAGGTACCGAGAAGTAGTTTGAGTTCACTCGATTTTACATCCAGATTGGCTTGGTTAGTCTGGGCAAGACTCTGGCAGATGACGCTTGCATCATGCAGTTCTACAAGCTGTTGGAAATTTTGCAGCAACGGAATGTGTGCGTTTGTGATACGCTTTGGGAGCTGGTGCCACTTGCGGATGGAAAGCTGTATCGCCTCGTCGCACACCTTACTAAACTCTGCAGGCGACTCAGTCTTGTTATGCAGCTTGAGCAGAGACATGAAAGCCTGAAAGAAAGTGCGTCGCGGGGTTGGGGCATCCATGACACCTCTGATGAGGTTATCCAAAGTCTCCCGGTTCTCGGCGGTACTCCACATCTCGATTTGTTTCCAAGCGCACTCAAGTAGCAGATCTTGGAAGTTTTCGTGCTTTGCAAATTCCGACAGGATCTCCCACTGTTGAAGCTTGGTCGCGCAGAGGACCCAGTGATCTTCCCACAACATGTACTCACCTTGAGAGAATGGCAAAGCACCTGTTCGAGCCTTGATCTGCGCTGCCTCATACATCTTCTGGGCCTTGTCCCACATGCCGTTCTGCTCAAATGATAGAGCAGCGTTTGTCTCCACGTACAGGCATCTCCGGCGCCATGTTCCATAGAAGAGATCGTCTTCACACAAGCCAGCATACAGATCGACCAACGCGTCCAAATTGCTCTCTCGTACAATTGTACTGTCAATATCTTGCCGAATGGCTGTCTTTTCAAGCTGGACGAGAGCGGTGTACCACGCATCATAGGTTTTTGCCTCGAATTTGAGAACATGAGGCGGAATTTTGCATTCAGGCCAAGCTTTTGCAGCCCCCTCGAGAAGCGACTGAACGACGTTCGGTCTCTTGTCGACCTGTCGAGAATGGTAATCTTTGGTGAGCAGAGAAACCATTCCTCTTTCGATATCACTTCGCTCGTCCTTTGGCATTGCAGCCCAGTAAATTGGGAAGAGAGCAACCCAGATTTCATGCGCGACATTGGCGTCCAAATGTTGGAGCTGAGTGAGAGGCTCGACAACATCTCGTGCTCTGACATCCCCAAGCTCGGCAAGAAATCTTCTATGAGAGTAGATTAGGGCGTCATACTTAGCATCCGTAGGTAGAGCAGGCGAACGAGTATCATCCGTGTACGTTCCGAAGAGGATTGAAGCCGGTATGGTCTTAAAATCTTCGCCGTGGAGATAAATGGAGCTATTCATGTCGACAGCGCCTATCAGCAATTGAGAGGCCTGGGCGAGCCAGTAGGAATCAGCCAAAGTATCCCAATTTTGTCCCGTGATGACAGTAGTAAGTCGAGTACTTGCTGTCTTCGATTGACTTTTATCGAAGATGGCCATGAATCGATTTCGCATGTCTACATCCTGGGCTCTGGTTCCTACTAAAAACGCATGCTCCATGCGGACAGTCAGCTCAGAGTGAGAGATTTTGGGGTCCTCATAGATACGAATAACGAGTTCTAGGAACTTGATGAGCAAAGTCGGGTCGGTGCGGTTCTCGAAAGTCAGCATCTTGTGAAGCACAGCCGTCTTCTCCTTAAGCGTCGGCCAAGATCCTTCGGATTTGAAGACCCAATTTTCTACCATATTCAAGATCTTCAGGCACAAAGGGTTGCTAAGAGACTTCTCAACCAATGTTGCGAGAACACTCAAAAACGGCCGTCGGTTGTCGCCAAGAACATCCATTCTCATTGAAATGACATCGATAGCTTTCAGCATGAGCTCAGTCTGGATTGAAAGGTCATATGGACTCATAACTCCAGCAGGTTCGGCTTCACCCTGACGGATTGGAGGAACAAGACCAGCCTGGCCTATGATTGCATTGTAGTGGGCCACATGTTCGCGAGC
This sequence comes from Diplocarpon rosae, assembly GCA_032760415.1. Lineage (NCBI taxonomy): Eukaryota > Fungi > Ascomycota > Leotiomycetes > Helotiales > Drepanopezizaceae > Diplocarpon > Diplocarpon rosae. The sequence goes on from JAUBYV010000011.1 coordinate 687,957, forward strand.
CAGCTTAGTCTGCAATGCCTTCATGATCTGAGCAATATGCTGATCCATCTCGGAAGGCTTTCGCTGCGCCAAAGTCCAAAGTATGTTAATGCCAGAGATATAATTATTGGCCGAAAGGGTCTCGGTGGCAATGCTGGAAAGAAATGTAATGATCTCTGAGGTTGAGGCTTCAGCTTCAGCTTCAGCATCGGCATCTTCCATCGGGATATCGTCAGGGACGGCGTCGAGGATGCGCTTGAGAAGGGGCTTCAAGCTTCGGCCTTCGTCGAACGTTCTTTCATTTGCAGCATGCAAGCAGTCATGGATCTCTGGGTTCTCAGATTTCAAGGATTTTTCGAGAATGCGCTGGAGACTCGCCATATTCTGCATGATCCAGGCGTCGGATTTGATGTTGACGATAATCCGCAAAATTTGCAGCGTATTGACAATATTGGTAACAAACCTTTCGTCAGGTTTATCCTTGTCAGAGTGCTCACTGGCAAGAGCGGCAGCAGTTTTCTCGCTTGCCAGAACTGTATCTGTGACGTTAGGGAACAAGTCTGCCATGGATTCTCCCCAGTATTGAGGCTGTAGGAGACCGTGAAGCAGCGAAATTGCCTTTTTACACATCTCCACGGACGGAGCTGACTGCATCGGGGCCTGAGAGGTGCCAAGATCTCTGGACTTCGCCGAAGGGAGGGGGAAGCGTTCGGAGAGCGATGCGATAAATTCAACAAGGTACTTGATCATCTTCTGCTGAACAATCAGGGGGACCTTGTACTCGGTTCTATCCGCTCCACCAGACGAGCCGGGCTTCGAAGGCGAGGGAGACGACATGGAGGTGTCGTTCAGAGAATCGAGCTTGCGCTTTCTGGTGTTCGGAGATTCGGAGAATGCGCGCACAGGCGAGGCATCTTTACCTTCAACTCGCTTCTGCTCCCATTGCCAGATCAGAGTCATCAGATTGAGGACCAGTTTCTTGCTCTCGTTGGATGGATTAGGCGGCAAGGCAATTTTGCGGAGAGAGCTGACCATGAGATTCACGAACTTATCTCTTGACTCGTAGAACAAATCAGCATGCTTGACCAAGAAGTTGAAGATGCTTGTCATCTGCTGCACGTTCTGGCCTTCTTCGGCCAAGATTCGCCGAGGAGCTGCTGCCCAAACTGGGTTACGGTCTCCAGGGGCGGGACTGCAACGCTTGGGAAGGACCGGGGCTATCAGCTCCAGAGCTTGAGTCACCAGAGCTCGACCTTCGTTCTGATTCGTCTTCAATAGCGAGAAGTATACCTGTTGAACTATCTTGGCCGGGGTCTCGTAGTGAGCAATGAAGTACCCAATCACGACATAGGCAGCATGCTTGTTTATGATATCCTCCAGACGAATATAAGTCCAGCCAAACTTGATAATATCTTTTCTGGCATCTTGGAGAATATGATGATGATGCTTCACCAACATGGCCGTTAATTGCAATACCTCCATGCGAGTATGATCGATGCCAGGCTGTGTCAAGTCGTCGTTTGAGTCTCCGAGACTAACCTTCCAGATCTTTGTGTGGACCGACTCAATGACAGCCTTATCCATCAACTTGGTAGCAGCTTTACCAGGGGTAGGTTCTCCATTTAGCCTCATAGCATTCATCGCAAGAATCGGATTGACTAGGTTGTGCAATAGAAACGTCTTCGTTTTTTGTGAAGCAGTCTTGGCAGCGTAAACCTCGAGAGACCGCATAACCACAGTCTTCCAGTGTTCGACGGACTCGGAACTGATAATTCGATCGAAAATATACTTGATAAACGTCTGACTGAGCTTTAACTTTTTAGCGGTAACGAGATCAACCAGCTTGAACAACTCATCGAGGTCATTGGGGTGGTACTCTAGGAATTTGGTTAGGATAACCATGAGTTTCTCGCCACCCTGCTCGGCAGCTAGGCGAAGGTTCGGCGGCAAGGTGTTGGTGCGAAGATGCAGTTCCAAATTTTGCCCGACCATTTTGAACCAAGCCATATTATCCTTCCTGTCCATCCACTCCTTGGTCTTTTCGTTCTCAAATTGACAGATGGAATGCATAATGTTGATGGAATTTATGACTGCCACATACCGAGTCTCCTTGTTCTCCGAGCTCATGTCCCCGCAGTTCTTGATTAGAGACTCAAAATCATTGATAACGACTTCTCGCAAGGGTCCGCCGCCCGGATGCTCGAGAGCTTGTGCCAAGAAACGACCATACTTCTGGTCTTCGATCTTACCCAGCAGCATCAACCACACTTCTTTCGGGTAGCGATTGAGATACTTGTAAAGAGGCGCTCGGAAAGGACTGTAGCGGGTCCGGCGAAGCTTATCCTCCAGATCTAGCACAGTCTCAATCAGTCGTTCCTTGAACTGCTCAGCGGCAGGCGGGAGAAGATGAAAGATGTTGAAAACTGCTGCGATAATCTTCATTTGCTCGTTTTGCTCGATAAGTGAAAACGATATCCGCTGGAGAATGTTTGGCTCGGCCAGAACCTTGATGTGGTCAAGCAGTCTGGAACCAATCTCAACTTTGAAGTATGTAGTCAAAAGTTGCAAAAGCCTAGCAAGACCATCAAGGCCGTGAGTACTCAGCCGCCGGGGATCTTGCAGGTTGGCGAGCACCGGACGCAATCCGTTCTGCAGCAGATCCTTGGGGAGCTTTGTTGTTTGGATGAGAACGACCTTTAAAGCATTGTTTGCAGCTTCAATGGTCTGCTTCGAATCCGAGTACAGACATTTGAAAAAGACAGAAACAATCTTCGTTCGGGTGGGATTGACAGGACCTTTCTGGAAATCGTCAAACCCCATTGCAATTGTCAACATCTTGATACAGGCAACTCTGAGACTGATGATGGCTTCGTGAGTTCGGTGCTCACCGGGCTTGCCAGCCAAGGACTCATCTGGCGCATCGGTGAGGGCTAGAGATTCCATGAGAAATCGATTCAGATGATCATCAAACGCGATGAAGTCTGGTTTAAGGCTCAAGTAGTAGGTAACCGCGTCTATGAAGCCTATTTGAATTCCAAATGGCAATGCACGCAACGGCTTCGCGAAGATTGGCTGTATGCATCGGTCCTTGCTGGGATCCAAAAGCTCGTGAATATCTGCACCGATTTCCTTCGAGATGATTGCCAACGAATTCTTTGATGCCTCTCGCACGTGAGTATTCATATGGGCCAAATCGAGATTGAGGAACATGCAAAGCTGGTACAACTTCGAGGGCCGAGATTGTTGGCCGGTCTGTGTAAGCGGTGGTGCCTGAAGGTCCGCTTTGGTAGCATTCTTGGAGATACGGTGCAGTAGGATCTCGAGTGTGTCCTGCGCACCTCTTCTCGTCTTTGCGGGCAGATCTGGAGGCATGTCCTTGATGACGTACATCAGGGCCTTGACAAACTCCATCTGTCGCTCATAAACCCAAGCATCACCTAGGTTGATCTCCGTGATCATGAAATGGATCCCGGCACTACCTCCAGCTTTTGAGAACCATTCCTCCTCGTAGCAGTTGTGGCAAAAGAGGTTGCTTAAATGTGCGAAGAATTGCAGTCGGTAGATCTCGGTTTCGGATCCAAATACGATGGCAGTAGTATCATAAACCTCCCGAATTGCAGCTTGTGCAGCTTCTCGCACGGCCGGCATATCGGATGATAAAGACTCTAATATAGCGTCTCCAAGAACGCGGTTGTCAATGCACAGAAGACCTTCTCCGGACTTCACATCGAAAGGGGTTATCTTCTGTCGAAGCTCGGCTAAGGACCTCCCAAGTTCCAAAAGAGTTAGATGCTTGCAGATATTCATCAAGAGACTGTTGGCCTCGGTCGTGAACTCGGGCAATGACACGGCGAATATGCATGCTTTGATGAGCTTTTTTAGTATCATATCCTGACCATTCTTCTTGACAACAGAGCGCTGTTTGTCAGAAATCTCGAGTGCCGAAAGATCGGCATCACATTTCTTGGCCAGCAGGTCCTGGGCCTGAAGGCGCACGAGTCGTCCGAAATCCTCAGGGAGGCTATCTGTACCAAGTCGAAGCTTCAGTTGTGCCTTGATCAGATGCAACGCCTGCTTCTTATAATAGGTATCCGCCGTTTTGGCCATAGGACCCTTCGCAACTTCCATCAGCTTGCCAATCGCGAGATCAATTCCAATTTCGGCTGGAAATGCTCTATCCTTCTTTGATCCATGAAGCTTGAGATCGAAGCTAGTCAAATCGTCTGAGAACTGTTGGAACGTTAAGCCAGAGGCGCCCGTCATAAACTTCCGATTGCGGCCTCCAAGTTTGCCAAGGATGCGCATAGTTGTATGAGCGTGGAAATGGCTGTATGGAGTAGGGCGCAGATGATCGAATAGGGCGGTCATGAGCTCATCAATGACAGGCGCCATGATAGGATCCAGGTAGTCAGCTGTCAGATTGTCCACACAAAGCTCCAATGTCCGTAAACCTTGAGCGATAAGATCTGACTCGGCTCTCAAAGCAACTACAAGAGGACGCATGAGATAGCTGAGGTGGGGAAGTAAATTGCTCAGTCTTGCAGGAACTGTAAGGCACAGCTCAACATAAAGGTCTCGATCGGCTGGTTTCCTTGCTGCCAAAAGCAGGTTGTTCAAAACTTCAAGGAGCATTTCCAGAAGAGGTAGGATCTGTTTGTAAAGATGTTCAAATTTTCCACCGCCAATGCTGCGGAAGAGGGATCTCAATAGTAAGAAGTAGTTCATCGGCTCCTCGGCAGTTGTCGACAACTCGATGGACTTGGTGACAATGTCAAGAACATGAGGAAGCAGTACCTGCTCGTTCTGGTTGGAGAAGAGCGTAACGGCCATGAAAGCGAGCTTGAACAGTCGAAGCAGAATCGAAGACTTCTTGACATCTGCAGTACCAACCTGATCAATCCTGTCCATAAGAAATCGTAGCAGCATTCCTGCAAAGCTGGGGGAAGTGGCTTCGCTGGCGAGGAAGAACTGTGGTACGTGAAGAAGCGCCGTATGTTCAAAAATCATTTCATAAAGCTTGGGAATCTCCTCATGAAATACCTCATGGAAAGTGGCAGGGTCAATGCAGTGGAATACAGTCGCAAAGGTCTCCAAAAGATCTTTCTCCTCTTTGGTGCTTGAGACCATGTAATAGTTTGCCAAGAATTCAACAGGAGAGGCGTACTGCGATTCCTCCATCGGCTTATCGATTTCATAGTATCGGAAGACATAGGCTCCTTCTCGGAAAAGTTTAATGACGACCTGAACTTCCTCTGCACTGAAGCCATACGAGACCTCTTGCCAGTGAGCTGGTGCATTAGCTGGGTCAATCGGTGTTCCGACATTACAAGTCTTCAATTGATAGAATGTATTCTTCAGGCCATTCATGAGGTTCTTGAACAAGAACTTGTTGTCCGCCACTGGGTCGACTCCACGCTCTCTGGCATTCGTCGTCTTGATGGGCATTGCCGTGAAGATATCGATTTCATCCCAGTCCGGTGGATGCTCCTTGTCCACTAAATAATTGTCAGGCGAAGCCTCGCTTACCTGCTGAGCGTACAATTTGGACAGCTTCACTGCGTTGGGGAATTGCCGATTCATGGCCGCGAATTTGTCTCCTATGGCGTTTAAAATCATGATCAGGTAGTGACGGGCATCTGTCTTGTTTGGCATCTTTGCTATGCACTCAGCCATGTTGAGTAACAACTTCGCGCTCATGGTCTGGAAGCTGGTACCAGGAAAGCTGTCCTGTAGGTTCTTGGTGTAAACTTCGACAGTCTTTCTGATTTGCTGCGGTTCAAGAGCATCACGGACATGATGGATGAGGTCAGCCAGCATGCTATAAGCGAGAGGGCGCATAGTCTCATAAACCGTGAGACCATCGCCAATCAGCGTTCTCTCGTCCAACAGCTCGTCAATCTTGGTCAAGAAGATCTTCCGGAAGTTGAAATTGATGATGTGTCTGATTGCCACCAGAAGCTCCTTCCTCGCGCCTGACTTCTCGCGAGGGCAATCTTTCAGCAATCGAACGACAATATTTGGCAGGGTCGGCAGGAAATCCGTGAGCTGTTGTGAGTACACTCGAAGCAGGTACGCCAAAAAGCTCATGGTCTTGACCTGTGCTGTGATGAACTCTCCAAACGCAGCCCGATTTCGAATGTTGGGGCTAACTCCTGTGAATATTGTGCCCCTAGCAGCAGCTTCAGCATGCGCTTGCTCCTGTGGTTTGGCCTGGAGGAGGAGAGCGCTCTTGATCAAAGGCACAAAGAGCTTGACATTGTGTCCGACCGTAGAACGATATACCTGAAAAATCGAGACGACGATGATTGGGCATTCAGCAAGCACCTTAAAAGACTGCATACCCCTCAGCAACGGACGAGTCTGCTGCTGGGGGTCTGCTCCCAAATCCGACACCGAAACAACTGGCGAACCTGGCCGAGGAGAGTTCTGGAAAGTCTGCGAGCTACCTGGTGTAGATGGCACGTTTGATTTGGGGTTATCCAGCTGGTCTCTGACCACTGACTCCATCTGGTCGAACAGCTCCTGGATGAGGGTGAGAAACGGCTGGACCTTGTCTTGCAGTACCTTGGTTTGGTGGCGCATGATGTCCATTATTGTCTTGACGCACAGCGACGCATTCTCCTCATTATCCACCTTGACCAGATTCGTCAAAAGATCCACTACTTCTTCTGCGTACGGTTCGAATTGCTCAGGAGGGTTGACAGGTAATCGATGGAGGATTTCGAGTATGCAGTTTCTCAATTTCTTTGCAGTCAGTACCCCACCATGATGCTCTGGTTTCTAGGATTCCATACCTGTTCTGGTGATGTACTGATGAACACAGGAGGACCTTTAAGAATTGCAACGAAGATTGGGACAAGTTTCTTCAAAAACGGACTGTATATTTGGCCAGTGATGTAATGCTCAAGGCTGTCGCGCAGTTGGGCTGCTGCCTCTACTTTGAGCTTGATATCTTGAGCACAAAACTATTAGATGTATATTCTATAGGAGAAAGTCACGCCCAGACAGCGGATCTGCACCGGTTGTAGGGGAACATGCCTATGGCAGGGTCGTTCAGCCTCTGCACCACCAAATCAATGGTGTTATTGGTAGCCATGGCTGCGACAATTGCCCTCGCACTGGCGCAAGCCTTCACAAGAGCGACCTCATTCGAGGCGGTTGAGTTCCGCGCTGAACAGTATTGCGTATAGCGGCCGGTCGTGGTTGAAGGTACTCGCAGGACCTGGTTTAAGGATGAGGCAACCAACGCGATCGCAAGTCAAGCTGCAATTCAATTTCTTAAATAATTGTCGCGTCGAAATTGTAGCTGCAGAAATTTTCTGTTTCCAGAATAATCAATTGGGTGCAGAGAAAATGACTATTTGGGCAACCGGCAGCAACGAAGTTGTTAGGGGATGGCGAGGCATGATACTGCTTCTTCAATCGCGATTCCTCGGGGAGCGAGTTGACTCTGACAATATTTTGGCACGTGATACGGCCGCCATCTCCGCTAGATCCCGTCGATCCACCCCGCCAGCGGGCTCGATGTGGAGTGGCATAAGCGAAAGTCAATAAATCGTCCACTTTCATTACCTGTACTGTCTGTCCAGCTAAATGTGAATAGGAATCAACAACAAATCTACCAGATAACACGCTAAATCAAAAATTCTAGCCGATCGATCATGACTGGTCACTCCACTATTTTTATGTAAGCATAAACAAAATAGAAATTGGTATCGTAGCTCAACATGCCATCCAACCTGCTCCAGAACCTAACTTCCGCCACCAGAGAATTTTCATCTTCCCGCCAACTTGCAGATGAACTTACCTCTGCAGCTTAATTGAATGAATTCCTACTCCTCGATGTTTTCCGTTAGCGGCTGCTCCAGTAGAGCCTCCTCATCTTTGTTCCTGTACAAACATCCAGCAGGTAACATATCCAGATTGTCATCCTCCCTATTCAAGCATTTGTTAGAGCCACACATAGGTCTCTCCAAAACATTCCAAAAACTTTGTGACACCATATAGTTTCATATTATCAGCAAATCCCTGCTCAAAGTGATGAAAGCCTTGCCCAGAGCTGATGAAATAGCGGACATAAACACGTTGACTGATATCACAAGGAACAATAATGTTCGGTCCTTTAGAGAATGCGCAATCAAAGTTGATGATATAGGCTAGGATCCTGGAACATCAATTCAAGACATATGAGCTATTTTAAGCCTACATGTTGATGTCGACGGTTGGACATATTCTTTTGCTATCGCCGCCGAGTCTGGAGGAGAAGGGAGGCGCCAACTACTTGTACAGAAGACGCATATCATTCAACTTATGCTTGGATGACGTCTACATATATTTTAGCTGCAGAACTAGTGTAAAAGCTGAGAGTGATGTTTTGATAGGTGTGAAATGGATCTTCGTCCTACGGAGGAAGGGGTAAGTCATCAAATCCCAGAGAAGGTCAAGAATTGTAAGCGCAAATGGATCTAATTTGAATGTCTTCATTTGGCAGACCATTGGGTTTCATTACCGCTGCTTGTAATGTCGAATTATTGTTCAGTTGGTTATGTGAACCAGTAGAAAGGGAGGCAGTAGAAAACTGAGCAAGCAGTGCAACCTCAGACGACTTATCGTCCCATTGAACTTTGAATGTTATTATTACCAGATATTTCGGATCCTTTAAGTGACATAACTTGATCCCTTATCATATGCCGTCGAAAAGCTGTTTGTAGAGGGTGGTACAGAACCGACTGGATAATGAGGCCGATAAATGTGATGATGAGAGGATGTTATTTCATCTGCAAAACAGGCAGCAAAAAGTGGGATGACATAGACCTGGAACTTTTACAATATTCAAATCCCTGTCAAAGCTTATTGACCTGTCTTGAGTGCTTCAGACCAATCATCTCCAAAGCCAGCCCAGCCCCCAAGCCTTCAGACAGCAATTTTTCGATAAGATTTGTCAATTTTTTGTAATTATTGATTACAAGATATTTGCGGGTGCAGTAGCTTGGGATATGAGGTAAATTTTCTGAAGAGGGCTCCTCCTCAAACACATAAATAGATTAAGCGCATGTCTTTGGTGCCACTTTATTGCACATATCATTATGATAAATACCCAAAGAATATGGTTCATGGATGCACTTAAGGCTCCAATGGGGAAGATTCTAAGATCAACACACTTAGAGTTCATTCATACATTGCAGATCCAGTTTGAAAATATGCCCCCTAAATAATTAAGCGAAGTATTTGTCTGCTGGTTATTGTTTCAACAGGAGAAGGACCTGCTTTGGTATAGATTATAACAGTCTTGCAATTGTTAAGATAGCTAAAAATGGACGTAAACAATTCTTCTCTTGCACAGATATGAAAGTCCTGCAATTTATCATATTTTACAAACTACGCCTCTTTCTCTTTCTCCTGTACTAATTACTACTTCTCTGCAGAATTAACGCTTACAGCAGGCTGCCTTACTGCAATTTCGACAATTCAACTCTCTAAAGGCTACTTATCTGCAGCATACTTTTTTCGGCTCTTACACTGGTAGCTGTTTTCCTTGAAATCACTATTTTCTTAGTCAGAGTGGTTATAGACTTATAAGCCTATTGTGTCCATAGCTTGGTTTAGGTAGCTGGTTTGAGATGATAGATGTTGAGTCGCTGAATCTAAAGCACTAGGATTCCAATCAAATCTCAGAAGATGACATGAACAGATTTCATCATAGCTGCCTGGATTGCCGGCTGCTGCAAATCCTGTCTTAACCAGCTTGTTATTGGATCTGCCCAATTGTTATGAGAAGCTTGAAGCAGTCCGTTGAGGGAATCGCTAAGTGCTGTGAGAACTTGAATTAGTATGCTATTGGACCATCTAGTCTCCTTGTTTGAGGGACTGGATTTTGTTGACTATTGGAAGTAGGGAATAATGTTGTCAAATGTGTACCTTTGATCTCCCACAGCATCTGCCTAGGCTCAATATGTGCCAATAGTCACACTGACCTCCTTATAAAGAAATTTGGGTTGTGATACAGTAGAAATAACAATAATATGTAATGTAACTCAGCGCTGAGCTCCCGCCCTGTGTTTCTCCTGGGCATAAGCGATAACCCGCATGTTCCTCTCCTGAGACGTTGGTACGAATCCCCAATAAATTAGAGGACTCAGTGGTATAGCTTGGTTCAAAGAACTGTAGCTTGAAACTATACTCATTTTCCCAGACTTGATTTGGTAGGAGCCTCCTTCACTGAGCGTGAGGCTGATGTTTTGGGTCTTTTTAAGCAGGCTGTGATTGCGTTACTAGCGACTCCACCGCCGACAATCAAATAATCATAAGATTTGTTTCCTCGATTTTTGAATCTGTCGAGATATGAGAGAGGGATCTGAGAAAATCTAGTGGAGACGAAGAGTGCGACAGTAAAAGAGTGAAGAATTCAGAATACATGATGACGAAGAACATCTGGGCGGAAATAAAAAGATATTACGTAGCGCCTTTGTAACATGTAGGAAAAATCTGATGTTTATGAAGAAACATATATTATGGTCATAGATTAAATACTAAACATAATGATGTCTATGATTAACTAGCTTGTTGATCATCACAGTAGACCAAATGAGCTTGAAGTTAGGGGGGTAGTGATGGATCTTTACCATTATGTCAAGCGTCAACCAGAACAAGGATAGCTGATGAGACCAGCATAAGAAATTTGGAGTATATTCTTCTTTTAATCTATGAGATTCTATGATTCTGTGCACTAATACAGAGGAAATTAGGTTGGCGAATCATTGCCCTCATAGCTGGACGCATGGTTGTTCTGCCATATTCTTTAACCGTAGAGTTTGAACAGAGGACTAGGCAATTAATAGGTCCAGGATAACACATGAAAAACTCCGATTTCTGCAGGAGATACAGGAACAACGATTTCGACGAGGGAAGCAGGAACTTTATGAAAGTTTGTGGATGACTTACAACTTCGAAGAGATTATTGAGATCATTTGTGGGTCTCAGAGGAGGATAAAGCGTTTGTAACAGATTTTGACGTTGTATCCAAAGGGGAGCTTTCTTAACTGTGTCTTATAAATTCTTCAGCAGGAAGTGGAAGTGCATTGGCCGGCTAGAATAAACCAGAGTCGCATTTCGTGCCATAGCTGCAATCACTTTCGCCGGCTAAGCTTCAGACTTTGTAATACTTTATTGCCTTATTCCTTGATCGCTAAACTATTGTTGCCGCCCTTACGGCCTGCAACACTATTTTGAAACTGGATGTCGCTCAATCAATCGTCCAGTTCCTCTTCTTCACTACTATCCGCCAACTCATCTCTCCGACTATCCCCATCTTCACTTTCGATATAGTCATCATCATCACCATCATCTGGGCCCCGCAGGACTATGTTGTCTTCTTGCGGCCTCCTATGCTCATCTTCGTCCCCTTCATCCCCTACGCCTGCGCATACATCCAATTCAGGGTTTCCATCATGGTCAGCTGTGTCATCCTCCAACCCATCCTCTTCTTCATCGGTGCCCGAAAGCTGTCCCCCTGGTTTACTAGTGACAATACCTATACCGACAGAATCCGTGAAGGATGACAAATCTACCTGCGCAAGCTGTTGAGAACCACGGTTCTGTACCTTGTCGACTTTCGCAAGCCGTTGCTTGCGGGGGATTCTCGTCATCTTGGGTCCTTGTACCCTTGCGTATTTAGGTCGTGCTCCCGGCATACCTGTGGTATGAACGCGGATTCTTTCTTGTCGCCGTTTGTGGCCTCTCTTACTCAGAGCCCACTTGATGATGCCGTCCGCCTCGGCTGTATTTAAGATCCCCTTAGCCCGCATCTCCTCGAGATCGTTGTTTGTCAAGCCTAGATCCGGTACAGGAACCTGGACCTGCTTGCTGATCTTGCCTTCGTGGTGGTCCTCAACTTCCAGAGCGGCCGCGAATGCTTCGTCAGGAATGGGACGCTGAGCTTTGATAGAGATTAGAACAGTCTTCATAATGGCCTTGAACTTTGCTATAGTGCCGTTACAGTAGAAGCCGTCAGTTTCGGGCTCGCACACGGTTCGGTAGGGAGCATCTTTCATCAGATTTGCGAGGATGGGAACTTTAATGTCGCAAACCTGCCAGACTTTGCCATCGAGGGTCAATCTCTTGCCATCGAAGACGTGGGATTCTTCGTCGGTGTATTTGATGCCGCGCGATTTAGAGATATTGTGGTAGCTCTGGCGGGAATCTTGCCATGGCGCACCCTGAATCTTGTCGTCTTCCGCGATGAATTGAAAGAAGAAAGTCTGATACTCGCGATACTTGGGATGTTTACGGGGGTCAAGGCCGAATTTAATGAGCGCGTCTCTCCAAGGACCACCGCGGAATTGATAACCGACATGGGGAAGAGCCTGTTTGAACATGTATAGCCCCGCCGCTCCACCAACCCGATTGGCTAAAGATCTTCTGGTCCAGATAGGTCTTTCTTCCAGAGCCTCTCTCAGCTTCGCGATCAGCGCATGCAAATCATCATCATCTGGAAGCTCCTTGTTCGGACCCGTTGGTACATCCTCAACGTCCCAAGCAAGATACTGCACCCCCCCTCTATCCGGCTTGGATCTATTGATGTATACTTGCTTTCCGTGTTTATCCACGGCTTTCTCAACTTGAGGAGCCTGGTGCCATCCCCAATTAAAGGGCAGATTGTGACTTGACATAACTGGTGGTGGCAGCAGTTCCTCGTTGGGCTTCCACCCTCTGCTAGGATTGAGTTTGAATTTCCGCATTTTCTCAACTATGACGCGTTAAAAATATTTGACCGAGAATAGACTTCACATCATACCTTGACCAGTAAGCATCGTATCTTCGAACATGGGGATAAATTCTGTGTGGGCTGTAGACTGATGGAAATCGGACATCGCTTAATAAAGTCAGCAAAGGGCTGTATACAAGCATTAAAATTCAAGAGCATCTCTCACATCGATATCGATGAGTCTGTCGAATCTCTCCAACTGCCTCGACCCTGTACTCTCCCACGTTGTCCTTTAGCTTCCTTAGAAGTTTAGTAGGATCGTCCATCCCTGAGACAGAATTTAAAGTAGGGGGCTGCGGTATATCGGCTTGGATATCAGAATCAGTTTCTGTGGCGAGGGTGGACGCTGCAACATTGCCATCTGCAGTGAATGGATCCTGTGATCCTCTTTTGCGCTTTCGTCCCGTTCGCTTTGGGACGGTAATTTTGAGAAGAACATTATTCGTTGGAGCATTGTGGGACAAAAGAGGAACACACATTGGGTCATTGTAACGAAGATAGAGAGGAACACACTCTTCAGCGTCAACGGAGTCAAGAATCTGTGGAATGTCAGTGCTGGTCATTGCAAGGTCACGAGATCCGGAAAATCGTGACGAGGAACTGTCTCCTGCCAGAAGACTTACTCTTGTGAATGGGCGGTTTCTTCCAAAAGTTTTGATGCCATTTTCCAAGTTTCGTATAATCATGGGATGCTCGACTGCAGTGATCTCTCTCGAGGGAATTTGGAATACAGGCGCAGTTGTGGGCCTCCTGTAGCCTCCCCGGTTCAGGATCGGCATCTTGAGTTTGGTAAGGGGATTCGATCTCAAGATCAACCCAGCTTAGACTAAATATTAGGAATGCCCAAGGATTTCTCACGTCGCCGCTACGTTACCGTACTGCGCAGAAGTTTTCAAGTGGGGGTATTCGTTGCTATACATATCTTCAGTCGGCTCGATTGGGCTTGGCGCGCTTGTACAGTCTCACGTGTCGAGCTAGCTCTTAGCGGGATTAGGGGATGTGGAGGGGAAAGCCAACCCAAGAACCAGTTGCATGAATTGTCGTCGTAAGGTCCATTCAATCGTCGAGTCTCATCGATTTCTCCTCCAGGCTCGATTTCTTTGCGTTACCTCAAGCTCGAGGTGCGCCGGACGCGTAAACTCCAACCTGCCGGTTCTCCAGACGTCGAGCTGAAGTGCAACAGCGCGAAGATCCCATTTGATTCACCGCCCGAGCCTTTCTAGTACAGTTGCATCAGACAAGAGTTCGGCATCTTCAGGAAGGAGAGGAAAGGGATTCTCGCAGGTGTGATCTTGGTAGGTATTTGGAAATCGTTAAGCGTGTGCAGTGGATTGAAGCTTCTTTCGGGCAGTGCGCTGACCATACCCACGCAGAACCCCACAAGTGCGAAGTGCGAAGTAAACATCATCATTCCAACTCCAATCCACGAAGACGACAATATCGCGCAGATATTATACTTACGAATGTACAAGAGGAGCAACAGGAATCTCGATACTTTTGGCAGTCAGCGTGTCTGTCGCGAGCCTCGTGCCTTAGCCTGCGAGAGGAGCCAACAATCGTCAAGATCCTGCTGACCCGTGAACTCGTATCTCGGCTCGCAAAATACCCTTCTTCCAGCTCCTTTCTTCTTCTATTCACGGCGCGAATATCCTCTATTATAAACTTAATACTGGATACCTTATTGTCACGGCTCCCTGTTGCTAAACCCCCCGAGGCATACTACCGTGCAGCACTTGATCGGATTTCAAGGTCCCCCATACCCCAGACACGACAAGACTGGTAGTCAAGATGAAGGGCTTCAGGCAGAGGGTTGTAAGTCTCCCTACGATCCCATCAGACTTAGCGTTTCAGCAGCGCGCTGGCCTAGACCCACGATGACCATACGCTGACCCATTCAGCATGAACAGCTCTCGCGCGCGAAAGACCCAAGCAAATCATCCAAATCTAAGAATAAGGAGTCGAAGGATGGGACATCGTCTCCATCCCAAGCAGGCTCATCGCGGGAAGCAGCACAGTCTCCGATAACAACGCCCTCTTCGTCCGCAACTACTCTGAACGACCCAAGGAATAAGCCTCTTCCTTCCAATGACGGTGTGCCAGCATCAACTAGTCCAGGTCCACCGGCTGGTGGAGTAGTCGCTTCTGCAAACCCGACCCATACTGCACCGGATCGTTTCAATGCCCTAGGGAGCAGTTCACCAGGTGCTGGCGGACCTGGAACTCCGAGTCGGCATGGCCTTCCGCCGAGTGTGGTGATCAGCCCGAGTGCTCCAGTAAGCGGAACACCGAGAAATTTTGTAGCCGATGATTGACTATACTTGTAGCACGTTCCCCCCCCCGGGGCAGCCGAGACAATGCCACACGATCTCGCGCCCCCGAAAGCTGGGCAGAAGTCACTGATGTTCGACCGACTACAAGCAACACCAAAGGATGTTCCTGAAGGAATCAGAACACCTAAGAGACAGCACTCCTCTCGGTTCGATATATCTCCCCAACGAGAACTCGAGAAATTACCGGGTTTCCATGAAGTACCTCCCAACCGCCGCCAAGACCTGTTCATGCAGAAAATTGACCAATGTAACGTCATATTCGACTTCAACGATGCTAGCGGGGATATGAAGTCTAAGGAGATCAAGAGATTGGCGTTGCACGAGCTGTTGGATTATGTGGCGAATAACAGGCAAGTCATTACGGAGGCTATGTACCCCAGAGTAGTTGATATGTTCAGCAAAAACCTCTTCCGTCCTATTCCACCTCCAATGAACCCGCAAGGAGAGGCATTTGACCCAGAAGAAGATGAGCCAGTTCTCGAAGTCGCCTGGCCACATATTCAGGTTGTATACGAGTTCTTCTTGCGGTTCATCGAGAGCCAAGATTTCAACACAAACATCGCCAAGGCATATATCGATCACAGCTTCGTGTTGCAACTGTTGGAATTGTTCGACTCGGAGGACCCCCGCGAACGTGATTTCTTGAAGACAACCCTTCACAGAATATATGGCAAGTTCTTGAACCTGCGGTCATACATCCGAAGATCGATTAATAATGTTTTTTTTCAATTTGTCTACGAGACGGAAAGATTTAATGGCATTGCTGAGCTACTCGAAATCCTTGGCTCGATCATCAATGGATTCGCCCTCCCGCTCAAGGAGGAGCATAAACTATTCCTGACTAGGGTGTTACTACCACTTCATAAAGTTAAGAGTTTGAGCATGTATCATCCTCAGCTCGCGTACTGCATTGTTCAGTTCTTGGAAAAGGATGCTGCACTAACAGAAGAGGTTTGTTTCATCTTATAAATCTTTAGCCGAAGCTGACAACCGTAGGTTGTACTTGGCTTGCTCAGATACTGGCCCAAGGTCAACAGCACGAAAGAGGTCATGTTCCTCAACGAAGTGGAAGACATCTTCGAGGTAATGGACCCCGCAGAATTTGCGAAAGTTCAAGAACCCCTCTTTCACCAACTGGCCAAGTCTGTCGCCAGTCCCCATTTTCAAGTTGCTGAGCGAGCGCTGTACTTCTGGAACAACGAATACTTCTGCAACCTTGTTAGCGACAATGTGGAGATAATTCTGCCGATTATGTTTGCACCACTATACGAGAATTCGAAGGGTCATTGGAATAGGTATGTTGACCAACTAGTTCTGCTCGCTGCGGTTCTAATATGATGAAGGACAATTCATGGTATGGTCTACAATGCCATGAAATTGTTTATGGAGATCAACCCGCAACTCTTTGATGACTGCTCCCACGACTACACCGAGCACCAAAATAATGCAGAAGCCCGTGAACAGGCCAGGGAAAACAAATGGAAAGCTCTCGGCGAACAAGCAAGACGAGGCAAGACGAATGGGGCCACTAGACCATCAGCTGTGAGCATATCATCTTCAAGATCAAAGAAAGCTGACGAGCTGGATCCAATTACCGAGGACAACCAGAAAAGACTGGACTCGCTGAAACTGCAAGACGGGGAGAGACGGGAACGAAGACCAACTCATGATCGACAAAATTCGGTAGGCTCCTCCAGAAGCCAGCGATGATTGTCTCTGTACTATGCCGCTCCGTTCTGCGTTTGAGATGGGGTCTGGCCTGCAAGCTGTCTCTTTTGTGGAATTTTGTCTCGGATAGAGAGAGTGTTAGCTCGCGCATACCATACCATGCCTTTCTCCCATCGTCGCCCATCGTCACCATTTCACCTGTTTTGGCACGCGCCTTTCTCGCTGCTCACCAATCAGTTATTCAGTAAATCGACACGGCTCTTTCCCAGAACCAGAACCAATCGATTTCCGAGCTGGGCAGAATGAGTCTTGAAGTCGATCTGGCCACGTCGATTCGACCGGCGCGGTGGTAGGCATAGATCTCGCGTAGCATGGGGTGGCGGATGATCAGGCTAGCCATCTCCCCTAAACCTTACTTTCTTGTGGGTATTCTTCCGACTCTTTTTTTCGATAGGGGGCGTTCTTTCGGAGTGTAAGATGGATCGCATTGACTTGGGAGGGAAGTTGAGGAAGTGAAATTACTTTGCTTAATGACGATGGCACAAAAAAGCGGACGAGGTGAGATGTGGGATGAGGGATCGTTATTTGATCTCCAAACGCCGCTTCTGTTTGACGTGGGTGGGATGGAAAGGAGTGTAAAGGGGTTTATGTATGACATACCTACCAAGTCTACAAGCTCGGTATGAGCCGTCTTTCCTCAAAACCTCTGCATACTACATCAGTCGCTCACACTACCTCAGTAGTTCCTAGTGTATTCATGTTGTGACGGAGCTATATCCGCGGCTAGTTACGGTAGAGATTCAGCCAAGCTATTTCTCTCGGTATTAGGTAATCATCAACTAGAGTTATCTCACATCTATCACATCACATCCACTTTCGCTTCGCCACCACTTCGCCTTCAGTTGCCCTACACTACGTTCAACTGACCATTACTCTTCTTTTTCGTCTCATCTGCCTTGATCTTGGGAAAATTTCTGCAGAATTCTTCATCCTCTGACGCGGCCACCCAGCTGCCTCCTTATTCATCTCATTCGCCTCAATCGCCACTCCAGCCAGGTGCTGGCAATGGTGGTGCAGATGCAGTAGACAGGTCATTAATCGCACCGAGCGCAGGTAATGTCTGGCAGCTGAGTTGGTGATGCTCTACATTGAAGGTATCTAGGTATCTATCTACTGTACGTACGGTACGGTACGCTACCTAGACACAGCACAATTCCACCTGCACGCAATTTTCTTCTCTCTTTTGCATTCCGTTTACTTGCTCTCGGAGCTACTTGAGTTGTCGCCGTGGTCTCTACAGCTGCATGCTGGATTAATTGGTTTGCAGTGCATTGCATTAGATTGCATGGCGTTGCCTTCCGTTAGCTTTCATGGGGCTGCATTGGCTGTTGCGACTTTTTTGGTCATTCGTGCCTACGTTTGCATCTGAATTCGCGTGTTGCTGGCTGCTACGCCACCAACAGAGGAAAAGACGCAGAGTCGCAGGCCCCTACCGAGCATATAGTCCTGGCTGGCCGTGTCTTGCACTCACTCACTACCTTCCTCTTACTTCTCTTTAGCCTTTTCTTGTCATGTTGATTGCACTCAGAGTGGTAGGCTGCACTTTTGATTTCACTCGCACACTCATTATCACTCTCATCCAGAAGTCATCATCTTTTCAGCCAAGCTCTTTTTCTAAGAGAGAGTCTATTGCGAGAAAGACTGGCAAAGAAGCAAACAGGCCGGGACGACCACTACCATCTCGTCCAAGAGGCCACCACCAGGCAGAATGGCCTTCAACACAATCCTCCGTTCCGCCTTTCCAGCTCGTTTATCTAACAACACCACCAGCGATTCTATCGCCTTTTCCCCGACCAGCCTACTCGAGACATTCGTTCCAGGTTACGGTCCGATTCACAAATTTCTGCTCTTCAATTTCGGCTTGGACGTTACCGTGCTGGTCTCTCTCGGCTTTGGCCTCCTCATCAGCGCGCGCCTCATTCGCTCTGCCTGGGCCGTGCTCTACGCCGCAGTGAGCGCAAACTACATGTCCGAGATCACCGTCTCCAGCACCGACGAGTTACACGGCCACCTGATCGCCTTCCTAGCCCATCAGTACAATATTGCCTCCTCGCGCCGGCTGATGGCCGAGACGCCGTCTAAGTCTGCCTGGGAGCTCGACAGCGAGTATACCGATGCCGCATCAGCATCACCGCGCGATGCAGATGGAAACATCAAATGGCTGAACTTCAGCAACCAGGAGGCCAAGTCCCAGCCACGCTTTACGCCCGCGATCGGCTCGCACAATTTCTGGCATCGTGGTACGTACTTCCTACTCAAGAGAAGGGAGGTTGCCATGTTCGATGAACTGGGGGGAGGTGCTGCGGCCTTCAAGGACAAGGAGGTTCTGACGCTGAGCTGTTTTGGCCGCTCAACGGATCCGATCAAAAGGTTGATTCAGCACGCCAAGGGCCAATATCATCTGGGCCATAATGCGAAGACGGTCATTAAACGCCCGGCCCCAAAGGATATGCGCAGATTTGGAGGGAGGGGTAGTTGGGTGAAGATTGCAGAGAGGCCGTGTAGGCCGATGAAAACGGTTGTACTAGACGTGGAGAGGAAGTTGGATGTTCGTATGTATACCGTTCTTTTCTTTGTTCTGGTCTCTTCAGAACTGATTTTTAACTTCTGGCTGTTGAGATATGTTTGGTTCTGTCTTGACGAGAGACCAATCTCGATAAATTTTCATTCCAAGGACAAGGCTGATTTGCTTGAAGTATCCGATATTAACGAGTATCTCAATCCAGCTACGGCTCGTTGGTAGTAAGTATTTTCCCTTCACTAACCATGTTTCGCATCACGCAGCTCCATTAATCCACTCTACAACCCCACTCGGACAAAGTAAAATAAAAAGCGCTAAACTCCGCCAGCGCCAACCGTGGCATCCCTTATCGCCGCGGTTACCTCTTCCACGGCCCCCCAGGCACTGGTAAGACCTCCCTCACCTTCGCCCTCGCCGGCGTTTTCGGGCTCGATATCCATGTCGTATCGCTGCTCGAGCCGACACTTACCGAGGAGGAGCTCGGCATGCTCTTCACCAACCTACCTGCACGGTGCATCGTCCTGCTCGAGGACATCGACACCGCGGGACTGATCCGGGAGGATATGGAACCGATCAGTGGGGAGCGGGAGAGGGCGGGTGGGAAAGAGATAAGGGAGAGTGATTGGAATGTGGTGAATCTGACCAAGGCGTTGAAGCAGGCAAACCGTACAAGTGAAGAAGAGAAAAAAAAGGGCATTTCGTTGAGTGGATTGCTGAATATTATTGACGGTACTCATCCAATTTCTCTTTCTTCTTTTACTTTATTGGATTTTCGTTTTACTAATACATGTCTGCTCCCAGGGGTCGCGTCCCACGAAGGTAGAGTGCTAGTAATGACAACCAACCATCCGGAATGCCTCGACGAAGCACTAATCCGCCCCGGGCGGGTTGACCACCAGGTCGCATTCGGCAACGCCACCCAATCACAGATCAGGGAATTATTCGAAAGGATGTATACTAACGACCTACCACACCCACATCCACATCTACCCTCTATCCCTGAGTTTAACCTCCCATACCCATCCTCGTCCACGACGTTGACCTCTGAATCATCACTCCTACCGCTGAACACAGAAGTCAGTCGCTTGGCGAACGGCACAGCCAATGGCTGCCAGATCACTGCCGAAATTGAAACTACTAGTAAAAGCGAGAAACAAATACACGAGGATTCCGTATTTGAACAAGAGCTCCACGCTATTGCGACACTCTTCGCAGCGAACGTCCCGGATACTATGTTCTCGCCTGCAGAAATCCAGGGATTCCTTCTGAAGCGCAAAAAAGAGCCGCGCCGCGCGCTTCGAGAAGTTGGAAAATGGGTTGAGGGTGTGGTAGAGGGCAGGAAGAGTGGGGGTCGGTGGGGAGGTTTGTAACTTTATTCTTGAAAAGGGGCAGGTGTTGCGCTCGATGCCAACAGTAGTTTGCTTTGGCGGACTTGTTTATTTGTGTGGCAGGGGAACTGGTTTTAGCGACTTTAGTCCTTTGTGCCGCATTTGTGCTTGTAGACATTATTGATGTGAAATAGATATTGAAATAGACAGAGAGGTGGCTGCTGGGCGCTATGATATCTCCGCATCAATTCACTAAAAATATGACAGGTTGACATAGTATAACCATCATACATACTGAGAAAGATACACATTTTTGTACCACTTTTTACTTTTTACTTTTCCAGAAAAGAAGCGTGTATGAATTCACTTCATTATCCTTGCGCGACGATGTCACGTATGGATACCTATTTATGGAGGTTCAAGTAAGGCTATTGCAAGTAGCTTCAATAGTATTCTCGGAGTATTGGGTATCGCCAGAGAGGTAGCATGTAATGCCCGAGGAAGCATGGGGTTTGTCCCACGTCGACGATCCAATTATTGAGATGATTCTCCAGCCTGTGGACATCACAGAAAGACTTGAAGACGTCCATAATTCGCTACTGAACCGCAATTATGTCGCACGAATAAGGAATGCAAATAATCAGGGGATGTAGCGAGCACCCGAGGGAAGAAAGGCATTCAAAAGATCATCCAGGCACATAGAGAAAGAGCT
This sequence comes from Diplocarpon rosae, assembly GCA_032760415.1. Taxonomy (NCBI): domain Eukaryota; kingdom Fungi; phylum Ascomycota; class Leotiomycetes; order Helotiales; family Drepanopezizaceae; genus Diplocarpon; species Diplocarpon rosae. The sequence continues at coordinate 709,318 of JAUBYV010000011.1, forward strand.
GCTACTGGACAGCTCTAGAAGTCGGGATTCTTTTTTGGTAGAATCCTCTGCAGCACCAGGCTCGGATCGCAGCTGAAGCGCTCTATTTTTGAGTAATGAACTTCGACAACGTATCTGCCAGTACAAAGAAGCCTATGTTGATATGTCCAGAGTGCCGACAGAAGGTAGGTACAGTATAGGTCCGGCAGAATATTCACCGCTCGCTCGAAAAGCCCCTCCACGCCACCAAAGTTTCCAGATTTTGTACCACTTTGATCACTAACAACCCTAAGCATGGCAAAATCCAAAAATAAGAGGAAGCAGCAAGACCCAACAGCAGAAGGCCCAGCAAAAAAGGTCAAGATATCAACAATCACTCCGCCGCCAGAGAAAGGTCGCCATGAATTTAAAACAATCCAAAGCCTAGGCCTCACCCAAGACGATCTCGAGCTTGCAGTTGACACCCTGACTACACTGGCCGAAAATCCTGGCGTAATAAAGTCAAAAGCGTGCAGAGATTTGCGGACCGCCGTCTATGACTTCCGTCAGGTGTGTACCACGGGGTTCAACGCCGCGGCCGACACGAATCTCACTGCTCGGATCAGTGGCGCTCTGGCAGATGGAGGATATACTGAGGCGCGGATCATGCTCGCAGAGATGAGGATTAGAGGGCAGACACCGAAGCTCGGAGCTCTTTGTCGATGGGTGAGAGATTTGGATCTTGTCAGTGGATTGACGCAGCAATTGGCCGGGATGGAGAGATCTATGAAAGAGGCCAAATTGCTGGTTGTTCTGGATGCGATCCTCAGACTTACCGGCCCAACGGACTATAGTTTGGATCCAAATACTGTTCCTGGACCTATCGTGCCAAGAAAGGCATGGGATTTGAGGGACGGCCGAGTGAGCAGGAAGGTGTACGATTCTGTCCTGGACCAAAGCATCATCAAACGCCTCCCTGCAGGCCTCAAATCACAGTTCCGTATCATACAGACCATCCCAGGTGTTGAACGGAGACCCGCAAATCTCCATCCCGCGATTCTCCATGCATCGAAAGACGATGCTATACTTCTTTCCTCCACACCACCAAAGTCGTCATATCACAAACATCCAATCGTTCCAAATCTGCACCTTTTGAAGGATATCCTGTCACCAGAAGAATGTGAACAGATTATTGCTGCTGGCGAATTGATTGGCTTCACGCCCGATGCTCCCATCCGTGCCGAAAATGAAGAAAGTAGTGTTTTAGCACACAATTTCTATTGGATCGTCGATAACGCTTTCCATGACAAGCTTTGGAGAAGGGTTGCAGAGTTCTTACCCGAGTCTGTCGGGGGGAAGAAGGCTAGAGGGTTAAACAGAAGATTTAGAGTCTACAGATACGTTCCTGGCGCAGAATACAGAGCACACATTGGTCAGTGCTAACTGACTAACATCACATTCGCAATCGATCTACTAACTCTTCCCAGACGGCGCCTGGCCCCCCTCGGGAATAGATCCCTCAAATGACAGCTATATCTACGATTCGTCTCCTATAGAAGCAAAGCAGTCATCACTCTTCACATTTTTGATCTACCTAAGCGACGATTTCGAGGCCGGAGAGACGACGTTCTTCCTACCCAGCGCGAGAGAAGGAAGTATGAACGCTTACCCCGTAAAGCCAATCCAAGGAAGCATTGCACTGTTCCCACACGGCGAGACAGAAGGCAGTTTATTGCATGAAGGTACCGGTGTCCGGCAAGGAAGCACGCCGTCAGCAAAATATGTCATTCGTACTGATGTTTTGTATGATATCGATCCATAGAAATGATACATCTTGGTATTGTCGTAAGTCTTTTCTGCTCCTTCTCAGAACCAGGTAAGAGTGAATTTGCTACTAGGTGACCAAGTGCCTTTTGATACACAATTTGGCCGGACCGCTGGCCCGTTTTATGTCGTCAGTGTCTCGTGCGTCTAGCACAAATAGGCAGACCCGGAAGATCATCGAGCACTCACTGTCTGAATCTTGACTATGTAACCAGCGCGTTTCATTTTAGCCAAACCTCGAACTCATTAGTGACATCCGTCTCGTAAGCTGTGGCTATATAAGCATCAATCCTGCTTCCTACAGCTGGATCTGGTGTATTTCGATGGCCACATCACTGCTGATGGAAGCGAGTCACCTTCTTGGGCAGTTCTTCGTCTCTGGTGCCTGTCTGTGATAATGACATAGTGCGCGAAGTATTGCTCCCAGATAGGAGGCGGGGTGTTTTTTTCTCTCTGATGCATTTAATTTTGATGGAGTTGATGGCAAGTCTTATCCCGAATCACAAATACCTGAGCACCAGCTGGATGTCATGAAAGCCTAAGGTCTCACTTGCAAATTTAATCATATTACAATAACACTGTTGGCTTTCTCATTTCTCTGCCGGCCTGATGGCAACTACTATACATAGTCCTTTGTAAAAACTCGCAATAACTGATGTACAATTTGGAAAATTATTTGATAATGAATCATCTGGAGAATATCATGTTGCATAAGGCGTTTCTTTCTCTACGAAAAACCCAGCATACCCAAATCCAAAGGATTTTAATCTGTAACTCCATTGACAAACACTTGTTGTAAAAACCAACTGGCATTTTTCATTCAGGTCGCGCAATATACTCTGTTACTTCGACGTATGGAAGAGTTTAACTTCAAATTTTATGACCTGAGAGATATGGACTGCTATTTCAGGTTGTAAAATCCATCGCCGCTTGAGGATCCTTGATATGCTTTCCTTACGGTGGCTGGATTGGGAGTCTTTGATTGGACTCGCCATTAAGCCCCGATGGTCATTTCTTGAGCTGTAGGGATCATCTGTTCGCAGGATAGAGACTGGGGCTCTTTACTGCTGATTGTCACGGATATGGGTTAGTATTTTGTAGCAACAAGGGTGTGGAAACTATGGCTTTATTTGAAGTTGGAAACGTGCATACGCTCACAGGATTGATTGCCGGGTTCGTCTTTTGATCTGCTGCTTTACTGTATAATCACTTTTTCACTTTATCACCCGATTGAGTTAATTTCATCGCTCTATTACACTATCACTCTGTCACTCTGTCACTCCTTCACTCTCCCCCTCTCCCCCTCCACCCTGCCACTATACCTTCTGAAGCTCACACTTGTCACAGCGTTTGTGCCCACAATCCAAGCAAATCTTCATACTATCCACCTTCGCTGATACAGACGGAGCCATCCCGAAGCTTATGCACTTACAGCAGATCCATTTCGGTTTGCCGGGAGCCGTGTGGGATCTTTGGCCGTTGAAGGTATTCTCCTTGGAGGTGGTGCCATACACATTCGAAAGCTGGCGCGAGGACGACATGTTTGTCGTGTGAGAACGCGAGCTTTGAAGTTGTTTCTTTCGAGACTCGAATTGCATTACAGTCTGGGACTGGAGAATGAACGTCTTGATTTTCGAGTTGCGGTAGAAGATGAGAAATGAACTGTGTGATAAGTACTCCTCGGTGGACCACTAGCTGACTTATATAGACTCGGGAATCCAAGGCTGAGGCCTGTGACTAACGACAACTTGGGCTCTGAAGAAATTGTGCGGGAGCTGTATACACGTGTGATTCGTCACATAATCTCACTCAATTTACTGACTCAGAGTCAAGGGAAAGAATCAGCGATACTTAGTACGGGAGTCTATATTGTTATCCTTGATATTTTTCCGGAAGCGCGGGCTAACTTCGTCTCAGCTTCCTTCACAAGAGAGGTTACTCAAAACCTTCCTAGCTATCCTACTGGACCGTGGTTTCATTGTATTCTTTCATGCTAGTTTTGCTTAACATACGATATGAGCTAAGTTGAAATTAGCTTCATTGATAGAAAAAGAGAATTAGAATTTCCCTGCCCGTAGTCGAGACTCTTGGTTGAAACACTGTTGCAACTTCCAAACATGATTCGTTCCTCACAACCCCCTCCATAGCCAACAAGTTCAATTCAATTTCAGATACCCTGTTTCCGCCATCTGCATCATTAAATTTGCACTTTCAGAGCTTAAATAAAACTTCTGTAGCCATTCTCAACGGCTGATGTGTCTTGATTTTGCTCATTTGTGGTTAATGTACCCTCAAAACAAACGATGACGAGGTGATCATTTTACTCCCATGCCTGGGATGTTGCTGGGGCGTTATTTCCTATATTCCAAAGAACATCACGAGGGTTACAAATATCCCCAAAAATGTATTGAATGCAGTGCAAGGGCATACCGGAGGTGAGTATGAACAACTACTCAAGGAGCAAGGCAACTATACCAAATAATCCATTTTATAATCTCGCTCTTATATCCCCTCGCACTAATTCACTAATCATCGTATTTTATTGTTGCGGGATAGGTCGAGAGATGGGAGAGGAGACGTAGATCGATGATTTCGTGGTAGATAAGAAAAGGAAGGTTGTATATTGGTGTTTGTTTACAAGCTATGTATGTTTCATAAGCGAGTGAGTAAGCGAGGGATGTGACGAGAAGCTACCTACCCACTCACAGCCCGATCTCAGTTTTTAGTCTGAATCGCTACGTAGATTCTATCAGCGAGAGCTTTTTCGCTGCGATAGATTATATCGACCCGTGCTCCCCGCTACACATTCGCCCCGAAATCCGCATCCACATGCACGTTCAGCCATCGACTCGCCGCCTAGAACGACCCCCCTCGGCTCCAGATCCAGCACGCCTGAACACCAATGCCACCATATCCACGACCGCCGAATACAAAAACCTCAAAATTTCCAGCCAGACTATCCCATGAACTCCGCCCCGCCTCCGGACCCTCTTTGTCCGTCCAACCAACTGCACGCCCAAACGCACACACTCGCCGGAGTGCTGTTCCGTCAACCGAAACAAGGACTGCAAAAACTGACGGCAAGTTATGCAACACTAGGTGAGTCGCACGACAGCACAGCACGGCAGAGCTGTTGCGCGAGAATATTGGTGTGATGGAGTTAAGCCTACTATACCTGGTGGCAGACCAGAGCGAGACGGGGAGCGCTCTGGCGTGCGGAGGAGTGGTAGATAAAGTAGTGGATACACATTTTTCAGAATAAGGGAAGAAAGGTGTGCTTGATCCTGGATAATGTATTTCTACCAAGTAGGAAAGCGGTTCCAGACACACGTATGTAATATAAGCAGGAAAACACTCAAAAGCAAGAGAGGAAGATCGAGTAGGGCAAAGGCAGGGAAGAAAAGAATAAAAGAAAGTATCACATCACCATGCTCCACACCATTCGATACTAGCAAGATCGATACTCCTTTTTTTTCACCAAGTCCAGGTTATTTAGCTTGCTCTATTTGTATTCTACTGTGTGTGCAGCTAGCCAGCTTCTTTGCAGAGAGAAACGAAACAGGACAAAGCTCTCCGCTCGCGCAGAAAAGTTTAAGCCTTGTAAGTGTATCGTGGGGGTCCAAGTGCAGCGTTTTAGTGAGCTGTAAGTTCATATGTTGTAAGTGCTTGAGTTCGTGAGATGCGTTACCATCCACGTCCTCGATACCCTGCTCGGCCTCCGCGCGGGTTATTGTTCCACCCGTTGTTTTTATTGCTATTACTGTTGTTGTTGCTATAGCCCCTTCCGTTTCCTTGCTGCCAGCCACCTGGACCCGGGGGAGCCGGGTATTGTCCTTGCTGCTGATAGCCTGCTCCTTCTTGGAAGTTCACCTGCTGTTGGAAATTGCCTTGTTGCAAGTAGTTTCCTTGCTGCTGGTACATCATCGACGGGTTTCCCGGCGGAGGACCGGAAGGAGGGGGAGGCGGTGGCCAGGAGTTCGGTTGCTGGTGTGGGTTGTTGAAGGGCATGTTCTGTATTTGTGCAGGAGGTGGAGGAGGCCAGACTCCAATTGGAGATTGGTTATGATAAGGCATGTGATGAGGAGGTGGAGGCGGGGGAGGGAAATTGGGGTTGTAGCCTTGCGGGAAGGGGGCTCCCTGCGGGAAGGGGGCTTGTGCCAAAGAAGGCATGTGAGGTCTTGGGGGAATAATCTCGCGAGGACGGGCCGGCGGAGGAACTCTTTCACATTGGTCTTCCCCGTTCCGATTTCGCAATTCTGGTGAAGGAGTTCTGGAGATGGATCGGCTTCTTGAACTCTTCCGCAAGTGACCGTCCCGCTTGTTGTCCGGAGTTGGCGAGCGGGAAGAGCTGTAGGAGCGACGTCGCCGGCGTGTAGTTCTGTAGTTCTCTTGATCTGATCCGCTATCTGACTGGCTGTACCGCCGCTTTCTCCCGTCTGGGCTTGAGCTTTGACTCAGACTGTGCTGTTCACGACTCTCGCAGCTAGGCACGTCCAGTCCCAGCTTTCTCCTCTTCATCTTCTCACAGAATGTGCGTGACCAGCCGTAGTAACTCTCCCCCCCAATGACATTCCCATTGATCTCATCTACAACAATTGGTTGTCCCAGCTCATCAATATCAAATACAGGCTTCTCGTCCAGGTCAGTGTCCCCTCCAAAAATGGCCTGTACGTCGTCGAGAAGAGCCTTTACTGCCAACGTCAATCCTTCTTCTGCCGGGCCGGCCACAAATTGTAGAGGTCTAATCATCTCTGGGTTGATTGGGCGCGTAGAATTCGGAATGATGTGTGGCATTAGATTCCCAGCGGGTAAATCGAACCATGGTGTCGAAGTATCACCATGCATGGCTGGCATGGAGTAAGGTGTAGATTTCGAACTTCTGGTCGCAAGACCTTGTTCGTTATGCCCAAAGCTTCCGTCGACATATTCCCCAGTTTCTGAGGCATTCTTAACAACTTCACGGAGCTTCTCAATGTAGTCCTTGGAGTAATAGCCCTTGTCTTCCCATATCTCAAGTAGGTCCACAATCTTCCGCTGATGCTTCGGGCATCCTTTAAATGATGCTGTGCTTCCAAATAGGTTTACGAGTATAGGTTGGATCTTGCTGCAGATGGACGCGTCGTTGACTCGATGTCTGGAATGGAATAGTATATCGTTTACCAGATACAGCACATGCAGCCGTTTTCTTTTGACAGATGGCTTGTACTTCTCATCGATTTGACCTTCAGACTTTGTGAGTGAGGCTGTCAGAGATGTCAAGTATTTCCCCAATGCTGTAAATCTAGCTGCCGACTGGGCGATGTTTTCTAATATCCATCGTTTGCATTTCTATCCTCAGGTACCATTTAGCCATTGTGTTGACGCAGCTGTCAGAGTGTATGATCAAACCTGGACATTTTTCGGCGAGCATTGTGTAACAACTATGTTCAGTAGAGAGTGGAATTGCGCAATGTCATCGCGCGACAAAGAGGTGGGATCTGGTCGCAAAAGACCTGCAGAGAAAGAGGCTTTTGCGATAGCAAGCTGATGCGACGCCATAAGGTGGTAGTTGTTGCAGGCAAGACCCAATTTTGGAGAGTGTGGTTATTTAGTAGTCTGGTAGTCTTGAAGTCCTATGTGTCGTGTTCAAAGGAATGGCAGATGATGAATCTGTGGAAGCCAATGCGGACGCTAGGGAAGCAGTACAGATTTGGTTTTCAGCCTCGCCCAAGTTCCCGCCTAACAGACATCCATTGCATATTCTGTAGGTAACTTGGCAAGTAGGTAACTCTTTGTAGCATAAACCATGTATTGAATTTCGACTGTTGTGTTAAGTCGCATAGCAGAATAAACGAAACTGGATACAAAGATATGTTGTAATTCCATCATCATCGCTCATTTCATGTAATACCTGGTATACATAGCCGTCAAGCTGGATTTCAAACACTCAACCCAAACGCAACATGAGTAAGTAGTGTTGTCCTATGTACATGTGTCCCATAGATATCTTTTGATGATTCTTCCAATAATTTCCCTCTGACCAAAATCCGAAAAGCTCTCAGTCCAACATACCAGCATACACCTATTTTATTACAATTCCAGACTGAGTAGCAACCTATCAGCTGAATCTGTCGCCCTTCCTGGACCGGAATGGTTGGCTGGCCTCGTACTTGCTCTTCTCTAAGACCCTCTGCCCCTCGCTGTCTGGCGCATGCCGCGTGGGTGCCGGGTCCAACGCTGCCTCAGAACTGGGAGAGCCGGAGTGATCTGCCCGCGGCGGTCCCTCGTTCGACTTTGCCGCCGTTGAATGTGATGCAGAGTACTCGAGAGATTGCTGCAACGCCCGCTTCTTCTGGTCTGCCTCGAACCTCGCTTGACGGTCTGCATTGATTGATTTCTTTGCAAAATAATATGCGCCGCCTCCCGCTACCAGTACTTAGTACTTGCATAGAGCTGCCCAGATGGCATTTGTAACGTACCAACACAGAGAGAACCCCATCCCACCCTATAATTATATTGTCAACATCAAAGACTTTCGTATCCTGGTGTGCAGCTACTCTTCGTACCAGAAAGATTTAACCTGAGGATGTTAGCTGAGTTCTTCGAGAGTGAGTATTGGTCTTACGGTGTTCATCTTGGACTGTGATGTACCTGTGTATGAATGGATTTACCCGGGTCGAGTTTGGATTCGACCTTATATTCAAACCATAAGAGTGCTTTCCAAGTGACTTACGGGCGTAGCTTTTAAGGGTCAAGCTTGTGTATTGACAGAAATGAGAAGACGACGTCGTTGGGCTATGAAATGGGCTGATGCGAACTCATGCCTCGGCTAAACTCTGGCTCTTTTCCCTTCCAATCTTCACGCCCGCGACAGTGATCCCTGTCTCATCAAGAATAGCACCAACAGTACGCCTAAGCACCAAGAAGTTCGAATGATGCTGGTGACGAGGCAAACACACACAGCCGCAATCCAGGACCAGATACAAGGGTTTCACGAACATAGCTTTGCGACAGCAGATCTGGAATATTTGCCCTGTTTCTGCGTATCTTCTCGAGTCGAATAATATTGGCATGCGACGAGGAGGACGAGGGGCTCGTATCACTGTGACGATTACTCCACAATTCGAGACGCAAAACCATCCCGAATACTCCATGAAGCTTCTTGATGACAGACCGCGATCATTCACGACCTCGACCGCGCATATCATCTTCGAAGAACAAGCTGCTCTATGAGTACATGGTCAGGACCCAGATGGGCATGCGACACGACCTTGAATAAGCTCTACTGCTGTCTGCAACTTTCGCCATGGACGAACCTGCGGCGGAGAGCCTTGATGGCTCGTCAATAGTGCGTAGAGTATTCCATGCCCAGAAAAATAAACTCAGCCAATATGCTCATTTTTTACTAACTGGACCCTGCAGAAGCCTGTCTCTTCCTTGCGCTCCCATTTCGAACAAATGGCAAGTTCCAAGCCAAAACCACCACCACCTGCAGGATCCAAGCCTATTTCGCCGCAGCAGACGGGGAGCAGTGTCTCATACGGGGGAAGAGACGTTGTTAGGCCCGGATCTACGAAGCAAGAGGATTCTACTTTTGGAGACGATGCGTGGGTAGTCAGGGGAAGGGAGAAAGATGCAATGGATAATGGACTACGACTCCCTCGGAGGGCTTCGGAACATGTGTCCTCCTCACCCACGAGAAACGTACACCCGCATGCTATGTCAACCATAAGTCCGTCAACCATAACGCCAGCAGTCACGATACAACCCCCACAATCGCCGTCAATGGCAAGCGCATCAAATTTTGCTCTGCCACATAGCCCTTCGTATCTCTCGACAGACTCTCCCAGCTCTGCTTCATCGGGATGTGCGTCTCCACGGCATATTAAGAGACCTTCTAGATCAAATACGCCTTTCTTAGAGACAGGGACGTCCCCCAAGATATCCAATTCCCGGCCGCCTTCACCACCTCCTCCCCGGAGATCCAGTGAGTTCAGAAGAGACGCTATGAAAGGATGTCATGATGCGGCGACAAATTCAAAGCCTCCACCTGTGAACCGAGCGGATAAGCCTAAAATCAGCAGTAAGCCTACGTTCCTTGCGGCACGGACCGCATCCACGACTTTAGGGCTTAGTCCTCAGGCCACAGTGGATAGAACGTCCCCCTTCGGTTCCTCGCCAAGCAGTGCGAGTAGCCCTGAAAACGAGCTTCCTTCACCAGTCTTGTCACGCACCCGGCCTTGGAATGCCGTTGGGCCGCGGAATGGTGTTGCGCCTATTCACAAACCCTTCGATCCACCACCTTTGCATCATTCTGTAGCGACCAAGAAACATGACCACGAGACCAATGGGCTCAATCGAGGGATTTCGTCTCTCCAGGGCACAGAAGAGCAGAGACCCGCATTGCCTATCAGACCCCAGGCAGTCACCGAGCCAACGACAAATCGTGGCTTTCGAGATATTATGCCGCCACCACCACGTCCTTCAATGGACAGACCTCGACCTATGGGAACGACACAAAGGACAATACCAGAGGATGCCCCTCTGTACCCAACCCCACCCAAACGAGTATCATCTACCCCGACCAAACAGCTACAAGTTAAGCAATTACAGACTCCCCCGCGGCACGGAAGATCAGCGACAGTTGACACGACATCTGAAAGGACACCAATCGAATTTAGGAACCCTGGGGTCAACATGGCTCCCCGCCAATCCCTTGACGCAGCATCCGTAAGCCTCAACGTAAAGGAAGCGGAACCTGGGGTGTATCCGGACATCACCCGTTCTAATCGACGAGAGCCGGTTCCTCAGAGGGGAGCTACAGAGTTGTCTACGAAACATGACACTCGTATAATCGATATATGCGGCGAGTTTGTTTGCACTACGGGCAGCATGACTCGAGTATGGAGCCTACTCACTGGCGATATTCTCGTCAATCTAGCCCATACTGAGGGAACAAAAATAATTTCTGTCGCTTTCAAGCCTACGGTCCTTGTGGAAGACGAAGGGACCAGGCTCTGGCTCGGCACTAATTCTGGTGATCTCCTTGAAGTCGACGTTCCCACGTCGGCAATTGTGGCAAGTAAGAATGCTCACACTCGTCGGGATGTTGTTAGGATTTGTAGACATCTCAATCAAATGTGGACGCTCGATGACGGTGGCTCTCTGATTGTATGGGCGCCGGACAGTACCGGAGTTCCAAGTCTTACCGAAAGTCCGATCAAGAATTTCCGACTGGCGAAAGGCCACACATTCTCTATGGTTGTTGGTAACGAATTCTGGCAAGCGTCCGGAAAGGAAATCCGAATCTACACACCCAGCGTGGATGGATCCAGCCAATTGCAGGTGCTGCAGGGCACTCTGAGTCAACCGGATACTGGCGACATCACCTCTGGCTCGACAATTGGGCTGTCTGAAGAAGTGTACTTCGGACACGCTAACGGGAAGATTAGTATATACTCTCGGCATGACTATTCGTGTTTGGGTGTCGTGAACATCAGCCAGTACAAGATATCGTCGTTGACGAGCTCTTGTGGTTATCTCTGGGCTGGGTTCAGCACCGGGGCTGTCTATGTCTATGACACGAAGCCAGCGATATGGAACGTGAAAAAAGACTGGCAGGCACATGACTCACAGGTCGTGAAGTTAATCGCCGATAAGAGTGGTTGTTGGGAATTGGGCCGTGTTCAGGTTGTTTCACTTGGGCAGGATAACATGATACGAGTATGGGACGGATTGTTAGAAGCTGATTGGCTTGGTACTGATACTCTCCCTCATGGAAAGCACCTACTAACAGCTGTAGAACATCATATGCAATCCTACGAAAACGAGTATGCAAATTTTACGCCCATCAAGGCTCTTTTTATGAGTTGGAATGCCGGCGCATCCACACCATCTACCTTGAAACAAACACGACACGCACAAGATGCAAACTTCTTCCAAGATCTCCTGGAAAAAAGCGACCTTCCGGATATTGTCGTCTTTGGTTTCCAGGAACTAGTCGACCTAGAGGATAAGAAGACTATGACCAGTGGGTATTTAGTCTGAAATTAATGGTTATGGACTAACTGGCATAATCAGAAACTTTTTTCACGTCATCGAAAAAAAAAGTAGACCCATCACCAGCTCTTGAGCACATGAGTCGCGCCTATCGAGAATGGACACATTTCCTCAAACGTTGTATGGACGACCTCGATGCGCTTTATTTTCCACTCCACAATTCAAAGCTTGTTGGGCTTTACACCATGGTGTTTGTCAAAAATCCATTGCAACATCGAATTCGCAGTCTCGACCAAGCGGAGCTCAAGCGAGGTCTGAGCGGTCTCCATGGAAACAAGGTTTGTATCCATCTGTCTTCAAGATTCGTGCTAAATCTGACCTTATTACAGGGAGCTTTGATTGTTCGGTTTGTTCTAGATGACACCTCAATGTGTTTTGTTAATTGTCATCTTGCTGCTGGCCAAAACCACGCCAAGGAGCGCACCGCCGACCTCGAAGCCATATTCGATAGCGAGCTTCTTTCGCCAGTCAAGGACTTTGGTGTCCGACAAGATAGCTTTGTAACAGGTGGAACCGGAACTATGGTCATGGACCACGAAATCTGTGTTCTCAACGGAGACTTGAATTATCGTATCGATGCTACAACTACCAATAATGTTCTCAACTCCGTGCAAAAAGATGAGATCCCCAAACTCCTCGCCAGAGACCAGCTGCTCCGGGCGAGAGCAAGAAACCCGTGGCATAAGATGCGAGCATTTGATGAGGGACAGATCACGTTTGCACCGACCTACAAGTACGATGTCGGGACGGATGTATACGATACCAGTGGCAAGCAACGAACACCAGCATACTGCGACCGAGTATTGTTCCGAGGCGGAGATCGCATCAAGCAACTGGACTACCGTCGAGAAGAACTCCATCTATCAGACCACAGACCTGTCATTGCGGAGTTCGAGATCGAGATCAAGACGATGTCGGCAGAGAAACGGGAGCAGAAATGGGCAGAATGTCTGGAGGATTTGGCGAGCAGAAGAAAGCGCCTCATTCGCGAAGCTAGGTACTCTGCCTAGAATCTCTTCCACGCTCCGTTACTGACATTGCAGGCAACATTTTCTTGTCGACTATCTCGGATTCGATGAAGTGACTTCCAAAAAGATGATTTCACACCTCGAAAAACAAGAGAAAGAAAAGGCCAGCAGAATCGCGGAAATGAAGCGGGAAAACGGCCGCTGATTGTTGGCTTGCTCGCTGAATAGCATCCCTTCAATCTGGACTCGGAAGACGACCTCTCTTTCGTTTCCTCCTGGGATAATGAAAGATGTCCCAGTGCACGTGATGACTTGCCGTCTCACACCCTAGCGGCAGCCCCGGTTTATGATCAACGTCACTACTCGTCTGGATCAACAGCACCTCTGCGCTACAAATATTGATCCGCCAACGGTATCGAATGATATACGTCTGCTCTCGGCGCGCTTGCCCAGCAACTGACCCGGGACAAGGGGCGCAAGAGAAGTAGTGACGAGTGTATTAGTCCTCTAGCCGTTGATCGGTGATCGATGAAAGAAAAAGAATAGATGAACAAACCACCCTGCCCCTTGCTCCTCGTCGTTTTTGATCTTCCTGTTGCAATTATCTCGACTGGATCCCCATGTTCTTGTCTCGCTTCTGACTTCAACATACCCCCAGACCAGATCCATCTTCCAAATCACCCGCTCTTCGCCTCTATCCCATACTCGGCCTCCTCTCCAAACTCCTCCCCTTCTTCTAAAAGCCAAAGCATGTCCTCCTCCACCTTCGTCTCCACCACGTCACAAAATAAAGAGACCGCCAAGTCGCAAGGCCACGACGCCAGCGCGATCGACGGCCCTCACAATGACTGGAAATTCCGGGAGCCGTACCAGATCCACACGAACGACGGGTTCACCGCTGTGCACGAAGGTGGCTGTCACTGTGGAAAAGTGCGGTACCAAATATGCCGGGAGAAGCCGCTGAAGGCCAAGTTCTGCCATTGCGGGACTTGTCGGCGGATCCATGGTATGTGACTTGTGATTCTCTGCCTTTTGGTCTGCACATAGGTGTCAGATGCTCGGTCTTGGATCCTATTCTGCCTCTAGGGTTTGGTCCATTTCATAAGTATCTATCTAGCTCTCGTCGTTGACATCACATACAACATATACATACACATACACATATACATACACACACATGCACGCACACACACTAACAACAACACCCCATCCAGGCGCTCCCTTCCAACATGCAGCCATCTTCAACAAGTCGGATATCAACTTCCTGCGCGGCCACCACGACCTACGTTGGTACGACAGCAGCGAAAAGACGACACGTCACAAACTACCGTGCAAGGTTTCATGCGCGTACTGTGGTAGCCTCATCATGGATGAGGGCAGAAAGATGATCCTGCTGTTTCCGGGGGGCTGGATGATGCGCGGGTTGGCAGGGAATGGGGGGCGGAGTGGGTTGTATTTCTTACTATTTACTTATCTACTTCTGTCGTTTCCTCCACTTGTTTTTCTTTCCTCGCCTTTCTCCCCCGGGAAGAAGCTGGATAGCGGTGCGCGCGTCGAAGATGACGGGATAGGACTAACGATGACCTCAGGTGCCACATGTTCTACGCCGATCGCGCGGTAGATATCAATGATGGCTTACCAAAGTGGGCTGGGATGCAGGGAGAGAGCGAGTTGATTGCTGATAGCCCTGCCGAGGCTGTACGCAAGCGGAAGAGGGAGATTGAAGAGGAGGAGAGTGCAAAGAAGAGGGAAGCGGAAGGGGAGAGGGAGGGAGAGAAGATGGTTCTGAGGGACGGCAAAGTGAGCAGTGAGTGAGCAGATGTACGGGGCGGGTGGGAAAAGTGTTGTAGATAAAGCGAAGGTTGGAACTTTGATAGGAGATTCGATCAAGCCGTTGTCAGCAACGTGACGATGGTTACGATGTGGAATACTTTCCTCGTAAAATACTGCGGTAGACGTGGCCTCCTCTCTGCACATCTCGCTAGCCTAATGGGCTGGAGAGACTATCTACCAAGACACAGGGTCTTGTATGCTCGGTACGGCTCAAGACCTGAATCACATTGCTGCAGGGTAGCCTTACGGCTTGTCGAGATGTTCGGTTTCATTGAGCGCGTATTCTGTTCACATTGTGGGAAATTTTTTGATGCGACGGTGGATCACCTCGCTGTGTTTTTGCAAAGATGCGGAGGTTCCGTTGGACAACTATGTACTGTTCGTATATGCAGCTCGAATATAAACATGTGGTAACTTTTCCTCTTTGAAAACGCAGAGTTGAACAGCCGGGTTACGATGTAATGATTGTTCGATCGGGGTCATCCTTTGATTGCAACCTTTGGAAGCTTTTGGGGAACTACCAGAGGGGCAATACCACAGTACAAAAGCGCGCCGAAATTGCGATTCGGCAACACATGAGCGAGCCACATGGGCTCCCTTTGTGCTTTCACCAGCAGAGAAGACGAGATCCAGCGGCGGTTTTTGGGTCGTGGTGCTCGCAGGTTGTCAGTTCAATTCAGCTTGATTTGGCTCATTTATATTTCGTGCATGAATGCAACGACATGCGGTCAGAGAACCAGAACTAACCAGAGTCGGACACTCTTTTGAAATATACAACATTGTATTTACGAAACTTCGCAGCATTTCCTGTGCTGCCGGAGCCTACTTGGTAAGGTAAGGCTCTGAAAGTCAACAACGCCCTTGCATGATAGTTCGGCTCGCATATACCTTCCTGTTTGAGGCCTAGACGACGATTACTCAGCGCTGTTGAATTTGTTGATATCGAATATATTTGTCAGCAATATCACTCCTGCCTTGATACTGAGGCAGAACAGAAGGAGCACCCATGGCCATGGCCATGGCCATGACAATGCCAATGCCAATGCCAAACAAAAATGGGGGTCGAGCGTCGGGCCTACTATTTTCCAACACAGGCTGGGTATCGATACTCTTCCTGCACGTGGATTCTCCTCCTTCTCAGCCATTTCCCCACGACCAACTCCCGTCAAAGCGAATCAACCGAACGCAACAACATTATAACATTTCAAATGCATATACATACATAATATACACATACAACCTATATAGCTAGCAGCATCCCCTAGATCCGCAGAGCCTCATCATGGACGCAGCATCTCTGATTGCCAAGGCACGCAAAGTGCGGGATGATTCTGTCGCAGAAGTCACACCCCCGCTGGCGGCTCTCCCTGATCCACTGCCAAAGAACGTCATGGGCATCTTCGAGGATGTTCTTACAGATGAGGAGATCAAGATCACTTCTTATGATCCCCCGCAATTGCTGCAGGCTATTAGGGAGAAGCTTTATTCGAGCGAGACGGTCACGAGGGCTTTCTTGAGGAGAGCAGCGTTGGCGCAGAAATTGGTATATGCCCATCCCAATATTATCTACTCCGAGTCAGGGGTTGGGTGGTTCGGGTTTGTTGACATTCGTGACAGACAAACTGTATAACCGAGCTTCTCCCCGCCCGGGCGATCGCACGAGCCAAATACCTGGATAGCTTGCCCTCCCCCATCGGACCCTTGCACGGGCTTCCTATTTCTATCAAAGAGCACCATGGAATGCAAGATTGCGAGACGAACGGTAGCTACGTTGCGTGGATCAAAGAACCCAGGACCGGCAATGTTAGTGTGAACGACACCTTGTTCGAAGCGGGATGTGTATTTTATGCAAGAACGACCCAACCACAAGCTATCATGCATTTGGAGACCAGCACTAACATCTATGGCACGACAACGAACCCGTGGAATACAGACTTGACCTCAGGGGGCAGCTCCGGCGGCGAGAGTGCCCTGGTTGCGTGTCGTGGTAGTGTTTTGGTGAGCTCCTAACAGGACACCTTCCGAGAGCACTTGCTAATCTTTACAGGGCCTAGGAGGGGATATTGGCGGCTCAGTCCGCTGCCCAGCAGCCAATACCGGCGTCTACGGCTTCAAGCCAACTCCCGGTCGAATGGGGAGAATGGGCTCGCACTCAGCAGTTGCTGGCCAGGAAGGTGTCTTCTCTACTGAAGGCCCACTCTCCACTTCTAGATCGGGGATTGAGCTGCTCATGTCAACCTACTTCTCCTATGAGCCTTGGGTGAGAGAAACGTCTCTTGTTCCGCTGCCGTGGCGCGCAGTAAATCTTCCACCGAAGCTAAAGATTGCGATCATGTGGGACGATGGCGTTGTGCGGCCTCATCCACCCATCACTCGCGCCTTGAAAGAAACGAAAGAAAAACTCGAAGCCGCGGGAATGGAAGTCGTGGAGTGGAAACCGGAAGGTCATGATGAGTGTTGGAACTTGACGCAAGCGTTGTACTACGAAGATGGAGGACGGACGGTTGAAAATTTGATCACGAGTGGCGGGGAAACTCTGTTGCCGCTGACGGAGTGGTTGATCAAGGGGAATGATAATGTGAAGTATCGGACTGTGGAGGATGTTTGGGATGTAGGCGGATTCCCCCTGCTTTACAGTATTTTCCTCCTATGATTGGATGAACTGACTCGATGAAAACAGCTCAAAGTGAAACGTAACGACTACCGCAACAAGTATAACTCCCTCTGGCTCTCGACTGGATCCACCGACTCCCACCCCGTCGATGCAATTCTCTGCCCCACCGGCCCCGGCGCTGCTCCTCCCCATGGGAATGCTAAATACTGGTCGTACACTTCGCAATGGAACATGCTCGAGTACCCCGGGGTAGTATTTCCCGTGACATGCGTCGACCAAGAAGTCGATATCGAGGAGACAAGCTACGTACCACGGAACGACCAGGACAAGTTCAACTGGGAGCTGTACAAAAGGGAGCGGTACGTGGATGCCCCAATTGGGTTACAGATCGTAACGAGGCGGTGGGAGGATGAGAAGTGCTTAGCTATTCTGAAAGAGGTCGAACAAGCCATGGGAAGGGCGTAAAGGTGCTGCGACCAGGTAGGTGGCGAGGAAATGGTTGTTCTCTCCGTAGCTTGACATAATGCCCCAGGCGAGCCGAATATCCACAAGATCTTGTTCCCAGCCAGGCTCAGTAAATGCTTCACTGTTCAAGGGCTTCTCTACCCGGCAAGGTTGGGAAAATTCCGTCCCATTCAGGACCTTCTCTGCGCAGCTGAGTTCAGCAAAAGCTTCGCCACTCATGAACCGGGATGCATCCCAAGGTTGGAGTTCTGCGGCCAGAATCTCAGATAGAATCCGCTTGTTCTTCCGGACTGTAGATGAGGAGACAGGCAGCAGTAGCGACGGCCACCCACGGAAGCGCCTTGGTACCTCGGAGCAATGTGGTGTTTCTGGTGAAGAGGGCTTCAAGTACCATCCACAGCCTCTCCGTCCTACAGCATCGTCCGCATCGTCTCGCTCACAGACGCACGCCGGTGACTACCCCCGCAATGCAGGTCCGCGAGCTTGTAGACCTCCTCGGGCAATCTGAGGGCTTCTCCATCATCCGCGCCTACTGCCCCCGAGGTGGGAGGACCTAGACGCGCATGTGGGTGCCATCTTGGAGGGGTTTGTGCCTCTGGGTTTGAAGCTCACGTTCGCATCCTGCGAGTGTGAGTATATATCGCACACACACTGCAGTGCGTGTGGCATATAGGACATACCTCGCGTTTCCCACCCGAAATCTCAGATGTAGAGTGTCCGGGAGTCAAGAACGCTCCTGTGAGAGACCTCTTTACTTTCTTGAGTCCGCAAGCATGGTAGGAATTTACTGTGAGATGAGATCCTGTGTTTGGTTCTTGGCTGCTGACAGCTAGCTGTGTGACGAGTCTGCAAAGATGAGCTAGCTTATGTGGCCGAGTGAACAGAAGCTGGGACGCTCACTGACTGCAGGTTCGGGGTGCGGCAGCCTGGACAAAGCCGGTGTCCCCAGTTGGCCCGCTGTATATATACCAGCTACCAGTACGAAAACTGGCCACGAGAGGTTTGAATTTTGAAAGGGGAATAAATTGTTGTAGTTGCATCAGCGGCTGAAGTGAAAACCAAGCATGAAATATCAAGCGTGTCTTCCCCAAAATCTCCGCAACGAACTTCACAGAAGTAGGGACAAGAAAAACATCGGAACAGCTGAAAATAGGCGAGAAGAAAACAGGAACAGTGGGATATGGAACGAGGATACTTGAATTAGACCTCTCCCTCGAGCATATTCGAAAGATAACCTCAGCACTCGTAACAGGGCGAGGAGGTTACTCTCTACAATCTTCGTCCGACTGGTTTAAGCAGACTGGAGTTCACAGGGTATGTAGAGTCTAGAAGGACCCCCGAGTATACGTTCCCTTTTTCCCGAAAAAACGCACGGGAGCTAGCTATCTTTGCAATAATCATCGCGAACGCTATAGTCCTTTCGTCCAGCTCTGCGGAGGAGAGCCAGGTCTCGGCGGAGCTTGGTGGGCGTTGTTTGATCAGAGCGTTCGTTGCATGACAGATATCCAACATCATCAGCCACTCGCTGAGGATTCGCTTCACCACAGCAACCTCGGCTCTTCCCCCCTCCCCAAAAAAACAAAAGACAAAACACAGCGAATCAAGCCTCTGCCCTTATCCCATAAGATAAGCGGCGCAGTGCTGTAACACCCTTATCTTCAGTTAAGGGGACATAAAAGGGATTCAATCCAAAAGAGTTGAAAGGTTCAAAAGTCTGCGTCTGCAGAAATTTATTCCAAAGATGGTAGCGGAGTACAGCGGGCGAAAGAGCCACGGTCATCTCTGGTAAAAGGCAAGAAATGATTGCACCTAGCTCGTCCCGGCTCCTGATTATCGAGCGGGTATTAGGGTTTATATACCACATGATGTCTTGCCGAGGAAGGGCCGATGCTAGATGAAAACACAGGGAGAAGTGAATGAGGAGCAGGGAGACAAGCTTCAGGAAGGGGAAATGAAGAGGGAGGAGAGGGAGTATGCGCTGAGGAGGTACTTGTGGAACACGATGGACTTGCGAATTCGATTCCTAGATGTGTACATTGATCCAGCAGGAATCCAGCGCACTGCGTTTCGCTGTCCTACAGCAACGCGACGAAGAATCCCTATTCCCAAATCCAAACCACGATTAAATCTTGAGACAAGGATCGACCTTCGAGTCAAGAATGATGTTCATATTCAGAGCAGAGTACCACCAGATTAACTTGGATTTCTCAGCGGTGTGCACGAGCTGTCGGGCCTCTTCTCATTCCTGAGGGGGGGGGTGTGCGTGGGAATGGATAGCAAACTGCAGTCTGTTCAGCCTGGAAGCAGAAAACGGGCTCTGACGCAGCGCATCGCAGCAAATACTACCATCCAGCGAGACGAGAGATCGAGAAGACGTCAGAGATGAGAAGAAGATAGATAGTTAGACATTTGTGCGACTCGTCGGCGGCTGTCCATGCGAACGAAGCCTGTGCCAGGAGTAGGTTGTCAATCCTGTGTCTGGAAAGTGAATGGGTTTTCTCATCTAATCTTTAGCTTGGGCGCAATTATCCAGTGATGGAATTTGGAATGGTTTCTGAGAAGCTGAGATCTTGAGACAGAAATTCGGAATCATCCCAAACATAGGGTGGTTTTGTCTTCAGAGGCCCTAGCTCCCTGCCACTAGTGTAGGTTGGTCTTCCGTTTTGTAGAAAATATGTTACGCAAAATATATATGAAGATAGAACTTGCGCAGGTTTCTGGTGGTTGCCTGCGCCGAATTTTTTTTGTTTTTTTTGCATTCGGCGTGGAACCTTTGCATCAAGTTCTTCATCGCTCGCGGAGTATCGCTAACGGTGTTCTAGACTAGTGATAGTAAAGAATGAACATGCGAATACTACGTGTCAATACCCATATACGTCAAAACCTCCAATTCCATTCTTATCGAGTCGTGATAGGGAGTAATGAATATCTCATATCACGTATCAAAACTCAGATATATCCAAAGCTTAGTTAAATTGTTTGGAGCTGGTGATATAAATGGAACGTCTTGACATCTTGTATTGCAACCATAAGCTGTCCAGATAACAGACGCGGCATGTGGAGCTTTACCTCCAAGCTATATAATTTTCTTCGAGCCGAGGTACCCGCGCATTAAGCGGCATGTACCGCTGTGTAATTCCGCTGTTGTATTTTGGGATGTTATGTTCGTGGAGGCTCCGTCGGCTGGGGAGGAAATGATGAAAGGCGTCGGATAGCAAGTAGTAAGTCTGGCCGTGTACTTTACATCAGACCATACGCTCCCGAGATCTTGATCGTTCTTCTACCTGAGGATCTCGTCCACGGCCAACGATTTGCCCATCACGTCCCCCCACTCCCAGCGAGTCACGTCTCAGCCACAGCGCCGCTTTGCATGACATGAGTTGCGGTGCTCCGCGGGGATGCGGTACAGTATGGTGGTGGAGCCCGTCCGGATTACGCGCTCTTGACGACGGAAAATATTTGATTTACCCGCGGACAGGCGGCTGTTGGATGCGATGACGTGATGTGATGTGATTGTTGTGAGAGCTGGTACACGTACATTTGGTATGAAGAACATCGGGATAAGTGGTCCTGCGGTGGATTGTTTGTCTTCTGGGCCTGCGCCTACAGCGTCACCTAGCACGAGGATCTGCTGTCGCATGGCGTGTATGCGGTGCCATGTTACGACGATAAATAATACTGTACAGTAAGATGATGATGATGATACTGAAGGAGAATGATAAATACAGTAACAATGCTACTGCTATTCGAATGTTGTCCCACTCTCAAACAAAAAGCACAGAGATGACTGATCATGTGATCTGCCAAAACCCAGGTCTGGTGATAAATTTCTATCATATCGTGTACAACTAGGTATACAGTTACTCATTCTCCGATAAAGAGACGGGACAGCAACACCAGTGAAACCGCGACTGCAGGACGCGAGTTTAATCCACACAGCACAGGGGACGATAGATTCCGCGATGGCCGAGAAACTGCCTGACGTGAACATGGATGATATGCGCCAGCTTCCTCAGCGCTTTGGTATCAGTGTATATATTTTCATGTAGCCTTGTCGTTATGCCTGGGGTTTTATTAAACACCAATTCGAGCCTGGATATGTGACCAGTAGCATACGTACGGAAGTTTAGTCAAAGATGACAAAACAGCCCGGAGTCTTTGTGCTGAAAGTGCAATTGCTTATAATAAATAACCTCCGGAACGCTATCCGAGAATGACTAAAACGCCTCAAACGCCTCGCAACAAATCGGCTTGTCGATAAATATATTCAAAACATATGGTATCTTCCTGTCCTGTCTGACGGGTCTTCAGATAGATTTGCATGTAGAACTCGGCGGGACTCGATGGGCTGAAAGGTGCTCAAATCCCCTCTTCCGGGGAACGATTCGGGTTGGATCTGGTGAGCTGGAGTGATAAGAGAGTTTCTTTAATCTGAGCTTAGATGGAATGGAGTGGGTGGATCTTGTTTTGTACTGTATATTGTCTTATCGCTATCTACCTCAATTAATATAGATGGACTGTAGAGTCCTGTACTGTACAGTCCAGTACTTTATCTCTCCACTCCCCTAACCCCACTCGAAGCTCATCTCTACCCCGTCACCGTCACCTCCGTACTCACTTCACCTCACTGCCCCCGTTTTAATATCAAACACCCTGCTCTCACCATCACCCATCACTCATCACTCATCACCCTCCTCCACCCTTCTGTCTATCAATATCCGGATACAGAAATACCTACCTCCCCTGCCGCTCACTGTACCGCCGCCCTTGGCCCCGACACTCGACCCCGCCATCGCGCCACCCTCTTGCTGCCCCCAGCAGCAGCGACATGAAGCCAACCCTCACTACCGAACTGTACTAAAGAAAAACCTAAATCCAAACTCAGACCTAAACTCAATCCCCCCATCCCGCAGCGCGCGATTAACGGGAGTTCGCATGCACGACGCACAGCATCCGGCAAGGCGTGGCAGAGTGAGAGAAAGACAGAGTAACACCTTGGGCTGGTGTGCCGGCGGAGACAGAGGCAGAGGTAGAGGCAGAGAGCAAGAAGTCGCAGAGCACCTTTAAGAAGCTCAGCTACCCCCATCCCCATCGACATCAGCTACGACTGTCGACCGCAATACCATACCATACTATACCATACTATCCTCTATTATACTATACTCTACCAGACCATACCACACTATACCATACTATCATATCAGACCGTGTCAGATTCTCTTCTTCACATCCCAGAACTCACTTCGCGGTACAGAGCAGAGACGTCGTGAGCTGAATCTGCTGCACCTGCCCGCTGCCTCGATTGCATCGTGGGGAAGGGAAACTCGTCTTGCTCGTCAACAGCTCGAGCCAGCAGACGGCCATTCATATACGTCTTGTTGCATCGCCATCGCATTGGAACTCCCCCCCCCCCTTCCTTTTCCTCAGAAAGGCCAGGCGTGTATTGCATCAGCTGAGAGCAAAATTGTCTCGCCCTGCCCTGCCTTGCCCTGGCTGCACGGCGCACCCTCTCGAAAACGAATCTCGGCGCAGAATTACCCCGCTGATGAGTCTGCTATCTACATGGTCGCCCGCCGCCACTTTCTCCTCGCAAACGCTTCGACCTCGAAAGCCCAAGGAAAAGCTCGAGCAAGAGCAAGAGCAGACTACAGATCTACGCCTGTGTTGCAGCAGGCCGGCTCTAGCCTCGATTCAACGTGCCGTTTTAGATCGGGTGGCTGCAAGGCACTGGCTGCCTTGAACGTGGGCTGCATCGACCCTGGTCTTGTGAATCCGAAGCGCAAGCCGACCCGGGAATTATAGAGAGAACACCATGAATGCCCAGATATCCTTCGTAGTAAGATATTTAATTGTTTATTTTCATGCCATGTCGGTTTTCCTAGCATTGCGCGTGGACCTAGTCGTCATCTGCAAACCAACTCGAGTCCGGGACCTCACATTGACATTGTCATGAGATGACGGATCACGACTCTACACATGTATCCTCCATGCTACATCTTCATTCCTGTAGCAGTACGCCAAAATCCTCACCTCGGAGGGGGAGTGTAGTTCTGTGCTGAGAGGCACCGTCGTCAGAACGATCGTCGATCATCACCATGACCTAGACACTAACAACCAACAGGAAGGCCAATTCAGTCTCATACACATCCCACTCTCACTCTACGCCGCCGTCCTCCAGCCCATCCTCCGAGTCCTGCTCCCTCATGGCGGACCAGCACACACGAACGAGCCGGAAGGCCTGCTCTCAGGCCTGTCTACAGATAACAAGCACGGTTTTCTCAACATAAGCGTCACGCCCCTCGAGTGCTCCATTGTCTGCCACACAACATGGGCACAGTCCGTATTCGCCCCTCTACTCTCCCGCCTCCCTAGAGAAGACTCCAATCAGTGCCATATCTCGAAAGACACCTACAACGTCTTCAGCGTCAATTCGGCCGGCATGGAAGCCGGGCAGCGGGTCATGGACCTCACAGCACCACTGGCCATGGCCGCCATCCCCATCTTCTTTATCACAACCTACTACACGGATTTCATTCTCGTGCCGTCCAAGGACCGGCAGACAGTCGGCGCGGCATTGCTGGATCGCGGCTTCGAGTTCTCCGAGAACGACTCCGCGTATGTGCAAGCCCCTCCCCATCCTCCCCACTCCCGGATTTCGTCCTCCTCTACTCCTCCTCCAACGCCACCTCCAAGTAACGTGGCAGAACTGCAATCGCGCACCTTCTCGCAGCTCAAGAAACGCAACGTCGTGCCGTTCATCGAACCCGATCTGCATCTCGTGCAATGCTCCGGCAAGGAGATCCTCGGCGGCGACTCCTCCTACCGCACCGGCCCCTCCAACAGCCACAGCTCGCCGAACTCCTTCCTCTCCTCCATCGACCCCAAGTTCTACCTCGGCCTCGTCTCGGCGCTCATCACGCGCCCGCGCTTCCTCTCGCTCACGCTCGCCACGGACGACGCACCCTCCCTTCTCCTCGACAAGAGTTTGCTGCGACTGTTCGGCAATAGTATCGTCGGCGACGCCGACGGGGACCTGGTGCCCATCTTCCTGGACCTCGAGACGCTGCCGGCGGAGAGCACGGGCATCGTTTGTGGTGTCGCGGGCAGGCTCTGCGAGGTGCAGGGTGAGGGCGGCGAGTTAAGTTATTTGAGCACGGCGCGGGCCGGGGCGGTGATTTTGACGAGGGAGGGAAGCGTTAGGGCGTTGGACGTGCTGTTACCGCTTCTAGAGAAGTAGCCGGGCGAGAACAGACGTGAGACAAAGCCCGCGCGAGATGAGGCCCCAGGTCGGTGGATTGGGTCAGCGAATTCCTCGGAGATCTGGGGGCTTCCTCTATCCGGCACAGATGGACTAGCAAGGAAAGGAATGGAGAGGAGAGGAGTATCAGACGAGATATATGAAGCCTTGAACCGGGCTCATGTACACATACAGGACATCTACCGAGACATCTAGCGAGCGACGGCACGATACGACGCGATGAAAAGCGACGGATGATTATATTTGTTTAGATTTCGATTGAATGCTGCGGGATGACTGGGTGGAAAAGGGGAAAATGCCTGGGTGGCGTGGTTTTTCGTTTCCACTGAGACTTTGGGTCTTGCATATCTCGGTGTCATGATTGCATTCCCCCGGTCTGATTTGGGATGGTTAGCTTGATGGCATCTGACTTGGAGACAAACACAACACAGCATAGTCTAGCATAGCATAGCATAGCGTCGCATGGCATGGCATTGGAAGGGGCTGGCGCGTTGCGTATCAGCAAAGGATTCGTATCTCTCATCCATCTCACCTACTTTGCTGTCGACGCGACGTTGAGTTGATCCACGGGCGAGCTGGGTTAGCAGGACATGTGAGCCGACGGGACTCCCTCATTCGTGTGTGTCTTCGCAATATTATGTAGTTGGAAATACGAGACTCGCTTTCTAGATGTCAAACCCAAACTTTGAAAATCGACAATATGGCATCAATAGACATGAATGGGACGAGGGGACGAGGGGGGGGGTTGACGTAGGTTAACACTGTCCATGCGTAAAGATCAAAACAAAGTCTGGTCGGGACATGCCGCAGTGGAGAGACAGATCGTGCGAGAAATTCGGTCCGGCCCCCGATACCCCCAATAGGATATTGTCTATCTGTACTGCCATGCCCGTACATGTACGCGCGCGTATCCGCGGTGCGACTTGGTCCCTCGAGGGGTCTGGATCTTTCTTTCGTTTGACTTTTCTTCCCCAGCTTCTTCCCCGTCCTTCCAACTCGGATCGCCGACCCAATCCCCAGAGAGGAGCAGCGGGCCGACGAGACATGACATGGGGGATGGGGGATTCTCGGTGGTGCTCTGTGCCACAGCTCCTTCTGATCGGTACGACGTGGATGAATGATAAATACCATTTGGGATGGGGGGTTCAGATTGAATTGTAGGTTACCTCATGTACGGGGGATGATCGTGAGGGTATTGCGAGGAATTGACGATGGCGGATGGCGGATGGCGGATGGCGGATGGAAGATGGAAGTTGAAGTTTGGAGTTTGCAGTAGTTGTTGAAGGGGAAGAAGAGGGAGAATACACATCGGTCGGTAATCGGGAGTCGGAGTCAGTAGTCGGTGATCGGTGATCGGGAAGCGCCTCGAACTATGACGTCAGGTCCTTCAATTCGCAGCGTTTCGTTCTCGGTTTCTCGATCGCCGACAGCAGCAAAGCAATGCCTTTCTTTTTAAATGAAAGAATTACATCTACTTCTAATGCCGTGTAATCAACGAAATGGAATGGAACGCGAATGTCATGTACTTGTAAGAGTCATGCAATGCAACCATCTTTGGATTTTTTCTAAAGCCGTAAGACGGTTCCCTCCAAACAAAACCCCCCTCCCAAAAACCGGGCAGCTTTGCAATATTAGTCATCCAAGCGGAGGTGACGGCGCTCTGCAAACGCTGGTTGGGCAGGAGACAATTCGTACCGCGTCATGGAGCTGAGCTGAGCTTGCTGCTAGCTACTTCTAGCTCGAACCAGCCCAGGTCAAGTAGATCTTCTTTCCCCTCATTATCTCCCTCCCTCCCTCCCTCTCCCTTCTCTCATCTCCCCACGTATCTTCTCTCTTCTCCTCTCACATCAACCATCAACCATCAGCCATCCCAAACCTCATTAACAACACATCACATCTCTTCAACAATTCCCCTCTCCTACCACTACTCCTCTTTAAGAGAAAAAAAAGAAGAATAGAGACAGTCGACAGTAGTAACCATGATCGACCCCGCACAAGTCATCGAGGTCTTCAAGACCAAGAGCCTCCTGGTTCCAACTACCTCTACACCCTACGTCTCGCCCATCCCGACGGTCAAGCCTGATGTCCCGGTCTACGAGACGGTTGGGGAGACGGGTACGAAGACTCTCTGGGTATGTCGGCAAATCGGTTGAGGGAGGGGTAAAAGAAAGAAAAAAAAACCCCCCGTGCTAACGAGAGATAGGTTGTGTTCGTGATTATGTTCTTGTCGTCTTTGGCTTTTTACTACCTCGCTTTCAAGGTCCCGGTGGTGAGTCTCCCCTCTGGACACGCACGCTACACGTGGAGAGAAAAGCTGATATGGTACAGCAAAAACGCCTCTTCCATATCCTGACAGCCCTCATCACCACCTTTGCCACCCTCTCCTACTTCGCCATGGCGACGGGTGACGGAAACTCGTACGCACACATCGTCGTGAAGGAGACGCACAAGCACACCCCCGATACCGTCGAGCACATCTTCCGCCAAGTGTTCTGGGCACGATACATCGACTGGGCCGTCACTACTCCTCTCCTGCTCCTCGACCTCGCCTTCCTCGCCGGCCTCAACGGTGCCAACATCCTCGTGACGATCGTGGCCGACATCTTGATGGTGCTGCTCGGTCTCTTCGCTGCATTCGGCTCCACTGATGGCCAGAAATGGGGTTACTACGCCATGGCATGCGTCGCCTACCTCGTCATCGTGTACCAGCTCGTTGTCCCTGGTCGTCGGGCCGTTGCCGCCAAGGACGGCAAGACGGCTCAGCTATTCGCTGCCATTGGCGGCTTCACCTTGGTCCTCTGGACCTTGTACCCGGTCGTCTGGGGTATCGGAGATGGAGCCCGCAAGTGGAGCGTTGATGCTGAGATCATCGCTTACGCTGTGCTTGACGTGCTTGCGAAGCCAGTCTTCGGATTCTGGCTCCTGTTTGCCCATGCCAAGAGTGCTAGTGCCGTTGATGGCTTCTGGGCTCATGGTTTGGCCACTGAAGGAAGCCTGAGAATTGGAGAGGACGATGACTAGATTGCTCCTTCACTACTCTCTTCGATATGACAATAACAGCCCTATTGAAGTGATGGACATGGATAAGATGCTGCTGGATTCTTAGCCCATGTGTAGATGAATGGTTTTGGCGGAGGATTCATTACGGATGAATGGTTTTTTTTTTAATTTCTTCGCGAAGGATGCCATTTTCATCATGCCAGGAACCATGAAGCAAGATGCCGGATCGTTTGGGCTGGACAGCCTGTACAGTACCAGAATTGCAAAAGCGCGCGTTGGTTCTTCTTGTCGCCGATTTGCGAAAGTTGCCTAGCTTGCATTAATGAAATTTGCTATTTTCCCCCCATGCTTATTATTGTATCTGATAATGTGGTTCCAAGATCAACTCGGATTAAGTTGTCGTTCGGTTTGATCCAGTAGAGATACATAGCGACCCCTGAAAATCCTGTGCCCACGTTCGAGATTCACCAAGCAAGCCTAGAAATATGGAGCCACAAAGTTCCACCAAATCTGATCATTTTCTTTCTTATGCTTCCAAATGATGGAAGAGAATCTAAAACATGTACGCAGATTGTGTAGTGTCGAGGCCGGATGGCTTGCAGCTGGAGGACGGATACCTACACATTTCGGGTCAAGGGATTTAATTTGTGAGATGGCGTACAAAAGTCGAAATTTGGCATTAACGCAATTATATTTATAACATGTTACCAATATTATATTATATATATCAGAATTTATTGTCCGATTTTACCAGAAGACTTTTCGTTGGATAACATGACGAGGTATTCACTTTGAAGTTGGCCGGAATCTTCGGTGAAGATGGTCCTGACCTCTCCTGTGTGTGAGTTTGCCAGGCGTGTTTTGCTCATGGGAACCATGGATTTGGGAACACGCGTCGAATCAATACCATGTGAGCTCCTATCTACTTTTAACATGCCAGCTTTGTTGCAGATGCGGGGACTTGCTGAGTGGTTCTTGGATAGATCGGTACGAGGTTTATCAGCCGTCGGAGATTTTCTTTCTTCTTTTTCGTATTGTTGTTGTTGTTGTTGTTGCTGTTGTTGTTGTTGTTCTGCTTCTTCTTCTTCTTCTTCTTCTCCTCCTTCTCCTTCTGGCAGATGTGTACTTGTATGTACATATGTCGACAGACTACCCAAGGCTATCTCCTCTCCTCTCCTCTCCCCTCCTCTCCTCTATATCCGCCCCCAACCGCTACTGTATAGTCTCGGATTTTCGAAGAGGCCGACAAAGAGGTCGATGGATCAAGACCTTGACCCCTTCCTGTACTGTGCGTGCCCTTTCCCCCGCTCGGATTAATAGCGGCGGGTGATAACTTATCTTGTACCAGTACTGGTACCGCTCGTGTGTGGCGGCGTACTGCATCGAGGTCTTTGATAGGATACAGCATGAGACGTGTTACCTGAATAGATGAGGGGCAGGTTTTTTTTTTTTTTTTCGATCCTGTCGTACATCCTCATTGTTTTTCTCGTTTCCTACTCGAGTAATAATCTCCGTCCTTAGCGAGCCGCTTTGAGCGTGCAAGGAAAGCAGAGATGTTGATAAAGCTTGTCCTTCTGCTCTTGTCTATTAACGGGCTTGACTCTCTACTTCCTAGGTGGTCTTTTACACATCGTCTGTGTACCGGGAAGGGAATCTGAGGCATTTTAATTTTTTGGGGCAAATTCACATTCTTGGCCTGCAGCCTGTGTGTAGCAAGAGAAACAGCAAAAGGACAGAAAGAAACAAAGAGCTGTGCCCTCATATTGATTTATATTCGTATCTCATGAACAAGCTGCCTAGGAAAGATCTCGCTCACCTAGGGGTTCTTCTGTCTCCCTCCCCCCCCCCCCCTCCTTGAGTACCTATCCACATTACGCAGCACAAGAAAAAAAAGCTCTATATGCTTCCCTTGCAGGTAAAAGGTGTCGGTGGTTAGGATATCACAGCATCTGACGCAGAGAGACAGGTACTCACCTCCCTTCCCTCGCTTAGAGGAAAGGTACCTAACCATCCTAGGGAGAGAATCCGCACTTCTTCCCAGCTCTGCGCCTCCGTAGGGGGGGGGGAGGGGGGGAAGAGCGAAACATGCGGGAGATTCACGTCAGAATCTGTGGCACTGAATATATGTATCGTCGCAACGCAGGTCAGAAGTGAGTGGCTCGCAGCTGTGGTGCGTATAGCCCCTAATGAGCTTTTCATACCTCGCTCTTGGGATGAAAATAAATAAGTAAATAGATGAGTTATTGCAACCATGAGCTGGTAGCAGCAGCAGCGGATAGCTCGCCTGTTCATAGGACAGGTATGAGTTCTCAGACCCTCGATGGGCGCCAGAGTCAAGCAACCAGTAAAACCTCACTAATCAGAGAGTATACAAGCAGTCACAAATTATTGTCAGAAGTTCACCGAATAGTACTTGTGGAGCCTGGTACTGATCAGCAAGGAAGAAGGGGCTGGAGGAGAGGGCTTGTCGCAGAGACGGGCGATTACTTGCATTTTATAGGGAGAGACAGGGCTAAATAGTGGCATTGACTCGAAAGCTTATAAGTTGCTAATTTGGGACATATGTAGCGCTTTGTACAATGTACGCCATGACTAACCAGATGGAAGGCGTAGTGGTGAAAATAATAGAACGTGACTGCGCTATCAATCAAGAATCACTAAGCAACGCATAAAAACGGCAGACAGAGCAAAGGGATTCAGTTGACCCTATTCTAGTAGCCGTAAGGCGAAGCGTGTTAGAGCTTGGCCTCGTATGAACTTTAAGACCGGCTGGCTGGGCAGATTTCAAGACAGCTGGCTACCTCGGCAGCCATGGAATCCCAGTTAAGAGCGCCGAACGGGGCCCTTTACATTTCGGAGTGTGCACGGCCCAAACTTGACTCAACAACTGACTCGAGCAGATTTTGTTGCATCGACTGGCTGACTATTGCAGTGATGAGGGAGATGGGGAAGACAATTAGGCCACAAGCATGTGGAGGAACAGCCAGGTTGAGGAAATATATACTACATTCTGTTTCTTGCAGTCGCATCTATCAGTCATCAATCGACCATACTGTGACAAGGGAAGCAGTTGATGCGTTCGTTCAATTCCTTCATGCTTGCATACCGGTCACCAAATGACAAGTCTATTCGTCGGTGACTGAGGCAAACTTGTCCGTCATGGCTTGGATGAGATCCTCGTACTAGAAACCATATTAGCAACCGTTCGATTGGAGAGTTGAGACAAACATACCTTCTTTACGATAACATCCTCGCCATCACCGGGAACCTCAAACTTCATGCTCCGGAGCTGGGATTGGATCTCGCCCGTGGCTTCGCGGACCTTGTTCCAGTTTCCACCCTGGGCAATGGCCTTCTGAGCCTCGTCGTGAAAGCCCATCATTGCCTTCATCATCCACTCCGTCTTCCAAATGGGGCAGAATTGATCGTAGTCAGAGTATCCATTCTGCTGTAGGAAATCCTCCTTGATCAGGCTGGCGACATCCAAGGTAATCTTATCCGGGTCAGACAGAGCAGACTTTCCGACAAGTTGCACGACTTGGTCCAGTTCCTCGGAGTCGGTCAGAAGTTGTTTGATGCGGTCACGGAGTCTGGGGAACTCCGGGTAGTCCTTCTCATAGTACTTATCCAGAACAGTGGTGTACTTGGAGTAACTGAGCCCAGTGTTGATAGAAGGGAAATGTTTCCGCTGAGCCAATTTCTTGTCGAGCCCCCAAAAGACCTGCACGATACCGAGGGTGGAACTAGTGACTGGATCCGAGAAATCTCCACCAGGAGGGCTAACGGCTCCGACAATACTGACGGAACCTTCACGTTCTGGGCTCCCAAGAGCTTGAACTTTTCCAGCACGTTCGTAAAAACTAGCAAGTTTGGCACCAAGGTAGGCAGGGAAGCCCTGATCAGCAGGCATTTCTCCAAGACGACCGGAAAGCTCACGAAGAGCCTCAGCCCATCGGGACGTCGAATCAGCCATCATGGCCACGTCCTTGCCCATATCTCGAAAATACTCTCCGATCGTCAATCCTGTAAATAAAATAATTAGACATACGCGGTACGAAACAAGCCCTTAGAGAACGCCTAGAATCGAGAACATAATGGGGATATGATCCGACGTGGTGTGGAAAAGCGAGAGATGGAGTGAGATAGAGCAAGATTGGAGCTCGAAGCACAGAGTCAAGTCCCAATTCCCGCCGCTCTCGGGGCAGACCGTCGAATATGAATATACTGTGTGCGGACAACGGCAAATATAGCACATAGTGTTGGTGTGGTGCATGCAGCCCACTCGGTCAAGACAGGTAGGCACTCTATGTGGGAGTGCCGGGGCAAGGACAGGGCAGAACATACCAGTGTAAATGGAAGCTTCACGAGCAGCGACAGGCATGTTCGAAGTGTTGGCGATAAGGGTAGTGCGCTTCATGATTGGCTCCTTGCGACCGTCGACGTCGATGGATAGCTCGGGGAAATCCATCAGAACTTCAGCCATCTCATTTCCTCGCTCGCCACATCCGACGTAGACAATGATGTCGCTATTGGAGAACTTGGAGACCGACTGAGAGATGACAGTTTTGCCACAACCGAAAGCACCTGGAATCGCAACGGTTCCCCCCTGGACGGAGGGGAAGAGGGCATCCAAGACTCGTTGGCCGACAATGAAAGGCTTGTCTGCGGCCATTTTCTCGGTGGTTGGGCGAGGTACACGTACGGGCCATGTGTGCATCATACTGTGCTCTGTCTTTTTGCCATCGAACTCGATCTCCAAGATCTTCTCGTCAACCTTATAGCTTCCCTTCTCGGCAATCCGAGTGATGGTACCCCGAGCTCTTGGCGGCAAGAGAATCTTGTGGTCATCCAGCAAGGAATTTTCGTAAACGGTACCCCAGATATCGCCTCCGGTTATGTGATCTCCAACCTTCATCAATGGCTTGAAGTCCCAGCTCTTCTCTCTGTTCAATGCGGGGACTGCAATACCGCGGGGGATATAAATACTATGTGACCTGTCGGCGATGCTCTTGAGGGGCCTCTGAATCCCATCATATATAGTTTCCATCAATCCAGGTCCCAACTCGACAGACAGAGGCTTCCCTGTTCGGATAACAGGGTCTCCTACTGTTACACCAGCTTTAAATTGTTAGTTATGTGCTGCCCAACAACCATGTGTGCCATACCAGTCTCCTCGTACACTTGAATCGTAGCTCTATCTGCTTCAATTCGAATGACTTCACCAACGAGTTTGTCGTGTCCGACGTTCACCTGGTACTTAGTGAGCTAGTGCCAATCGCCTGCTTGGTTTCATCCCGTACCAACTCGTACATAGCCACTCCGATCATATTTTCTGCCACTACAACGGGTCTATCCAGTATCAGTATTGTAATACTGTGTGGGTTGAGCGATCTGCATACCCGGATACGGAGTAGATGGAGCCTGCATCGCTACCGTCAGCTTCAATGTCCAAGTTCAACTCGAGGGCATACCATATTGCTCTTCATCATCCGCCCTGATCGCAGCCTTCTTCGGTGGCATATTGGCTGGTTCTTCGACTGCAGTCTGCTCCAGCGTCTGAAGGTTACGAGGGGTCGAGGGTGGTGAGAGCGTAGGGGTTGGTGAAGGAGGAAGTGGCGGGAGCTCGAGGAAGCTGGTTGGAGATGCTAGCTCGGCCGGATTAT
Source organism: Diplocarpon rosae (assembly GCA_032760415.1). Lineage (NCBI taxonomy): Eukaryota > Fungi > Ascomycota > Leotiomycetes > Helotiales > Drepanopezizaceae > Diplocarpon > Diplocarpon rosae. Next base: position 742,939 of record JAUBYV010000011.1, read on the forward strand.
TAATATTGCGGCTACCACTTTTGACCAAATCGTACAGGGAGGGACGGGCTTTCAGACGAGGCCGTAATCCAAGGTGCATCAACGCTATACTCGTTGTCTGAGATGAGGTCACAGATTGCACTACGGTTTTCGTACTTGGAAGATAGGTTTTAACGAGAGACAGAGCAGAAGAGGTTTCGAGAGCAGCAGTAAAGCGAGCTTTAGCTTAAGCGAGGGAAAGATCATCAAGAGCTGCCCCTACACGAGCATTTAATAGTAGGTATGAGAAAGTATTCTGGCGAATCAGTGCTCTATCGGGTTCAGATGCTACTGAAATCTATGCAAGTCTTTGATCACCAAGTACTGCTTGAGGCAAGTCTTCTTTGACACCGTTAGATTGTGTGATGGCCAAAATAGATGTTGGCAACTTGACAATACGGAAAGATATAAGCTACTCGGATTTGTGGATGATGCAGAGTATCTACTTTGTCTTCCATCGGCTTGGCTTTTTTGAGAACGCAACATGAAAAAGCACAATCCACATTCTACTTACTACCCTTCTAGGTATGTCCTGGCCCAGAGAAGGACGGCCTCCACGACAGTGGCCCCCGGAGGACCAGCGGAACGTCACACAACTATGGTGACGGTACTCTTTTGTTTGCCTTTCTTTTTCTTTTTATGAGTACGAAGTAGGTATCATGCAGGCCAGCCCCCAAACCCCAGCCTCGCTATGCTCGCAAAGAGAGAGCTCGCGGAGCCTACGGAGGCCTCACCAAGTTCCCCGGGTATTTCTGGGAGCAGCATTCTCCTCAAGCGAGGTGAAATTTGAATATGTATTGAGTAACTATTGGTATGCAAATAGATTAGTCACATTCTATAACTTCTTTTACATAATTTAGATGGAAGATTACTACAAGTATCATTATGAAGTGCTGAATTTAGTTATACAGCAAAGATCTGTTGTATATTTCCTCCTCGCCCTTTTATATACTTCGTATATACACGAGGCAATTTAGGTCCTCTCCGTATCCCACATATTATTCGCCCTTGTCGCTTCCTTGGATTCACACCATACCAGAGCCCAAGTATATCATACACACACACACACTCTCTCTCTCTCTCCATGATCACAACACCTGCAGCTGACATGCGTTGAGGATTGCATCACATGGTGATATCGCGATATCGCGAAACCTTCAGCTCCTTGTTCCAGCCATCTCGTCCCAGCCAACCACAGCTTCCCGTCTGCTTCTTTAGCGATGCGATCCACACTGAACAGGCCCGGGGTTACTCGTAGCTTGGTACTACTTACTAGCTAGCTTACCCCCAGTTACGTACAGTACAGCCTGTATCGGTGACGAGCCCCGACTCAAAAAGACTCAGATTTAAAAAGAACTCAAACCTCTGGACTCACGTATAGTTGATGATGACCGCATCTACTCCGCTACAACTACAACTCTCAAGTTCTGGATATTGTACGCCTGGATCCAGATATTCACCTGCCAACTGACTGAGCCCCGACGACTCTCCGCCATCGGTCAGAGCTCAGCTCCCCGACGACGAGTTGTGACCTAGGTAGGACCTAACGTCGACTGATCCATCCCATCTACAACGACATCATCTATCGACATCTCCACCACCACCACTACCACAACTCTCCTACCACGACAGTACCTGGGTCTCGAGCCCCCGGGTACCTTACATCAAAAACCAATACCACCAGGCGGCACTCCCGCAGAAGTCGTCCTGGCTGACGATCGTCCCCAACCTTCTGCATCATCCCCATCCATCTCCGACGACCCATTCACTCCGACCTCTCCTCCACAACCTCTTAGCACAATACTCTCAGCCCCAACTCCCAATAATCAGCACACACAACATTTACAACCGGAAAATATCTCGACCGTGTCCGCGAGCACGTCAGTCGGAGGTTCTCCAAGCCTTCAACCTGCAGATACCCAAGTCCTCGGTCGCCGACAGCGAGAAAGCCCCGAAGAGTCAGCAGAGCAGCAAGGCCTGCCCGAGGATTCTAGGGGCTCGGTGGATGCACAGTCGGGCAATATCGACCATCGACACAAGCGCAGACGCCAGGGATCTAGAATGAGATTAGAGGGAGACGATAGCAACCCAAATGGCGGCTCGAGGCCATTCTCAAATGGATCGGGGCCTTCCCCTCTGCATAAAACCGCAGTTGCGAACTCAGCAAATGGGACGCGACGACCCTCGGTAGCGATGAACGGGTCCTCGAATACAAATGGCCACTCGAGTAGCAAGGCGAAGCCTACGTACTTTGGCCACGACCGGGAAGAAGTGACGAGGATTCTGATACAATCGTTGACGGACCTGGGTTACAATAACGCCGCCTCAACACTGAGTCAAGATAGCGGCTTCAATCTGGAGAGCCCAACTGTTGCCAAATTCAGAAATGCGGTCTTGGAAGGAGAATGGTCACAAGCAGAGAGTCTGCTGTTTGGGGGAGTGCTTGAGGACGGGGGAGTGGATACTGACGGGGAAGGCCTGACTCTGCAAGAAGGCGTAGACCGAAATGTCATGCGATTCTGGCTACGGCAGCAGAAATTCCTGGAGCTTTTGGAACAGAGGGATACCGGCAGGGCACTCATGGTACTTCGGGCGGAGCTCACACCCTTGTATCAAGATACAGGAAAGCTCCACTTTCTTTCCAGGTACATCATTTCACACGTGCGATACATGCATCTGCTCACACTGTCTAGTTTACTTATGTGCCAATCTACGGAAGATTTGAAAACCAAAGCGGAGTGGGATGGCGCTGCAGGAAACTCGCGGCATCAGCTCCTTTCTGATCTATCTAGTAAGCACACACTAGCTGGTCCCACGATGTATATATCTGACTGCTTTTCAGAGTGCATATCCCCCTCGGTCATGCTACCAGAGCACCGGTTGGCCATACTTCTTCACCAAGTCAAAAAGCACCAGATTGGCAGCTGTCTTTATCACAACACTCCTGCCTCGCCATCCTTATACCAAGATCATTCTTGTGACCGAAGTAATTTTCCCTTGCATACTGTACTTGAACTTGATAAACATACTGGAGAAGTATGGGAAGTCAAGTTCTCGAATGACGGGGGACGACTAGCCAGCTGCGGGAAAGATGGGACTTGCCTCATTTACGATGTAGGGACATTTGACGTGGTTCAGAACCTTGCAAAATCAGAAGCTGGAATCGCATCACTTGCATGGAGCCCAGACGATTCAATGATTGTCACGTGTGGGAACGATCATCTTGCGATCCTGTGGGACACTCGAGTAAGATGTTCGCCGATGAGTCTGATGTCCCTTTACTGACTTTGATGATACAGACCGGGCAAATACTGAAACAATTACCTCGATTTGGAGAGCCGGTCAGCAGCTGTGTGTGGGCTCCAAACGGTGAAACTTTCGTGACAGGCTGCTTAGACAAGGTGCGAAATCTTTGCCAATGGAATTTACACGGAGAGATGATCTATGATTGGGGTCGAAGTCATCGGATACAAGACCTCGCAGTCTCGCCAAACGGCCAGTACCTTGTTGCCATGGAAAACGAAACGCATATTCACGTATATAACTTCGTCACACGAGAGCTCCAGTACGAGATGGATATGAAGGTCACTATGAGTTCCGTGAGTATCAGTCAGAACTCAAGATTTCTGCTTGTTCATAAGGTCGACGGAGAAGCGCGAATGTTGGACCTTGATACCCGGGAAACCGTCCGATCATTCAGATCTGGGGCCAAGGGTGGCCATTTCGTCATACGTGCGACATACGGGGGCGCCAATGAGAGTTTTGTGATTTTTGGCAGCGAGGGTATGCGAGAAGATTCTTTATCCGACCACTTGCTAATCCTGACTAGAGGGCAATGTTTACATATACCATAAGGAGTCTGGGCATCTAATCGAGAAACTGGAAGGCCACGGGAAGTCATCTTGCAATTCTGTTTCCTGGAATCCAAGCAACCCATCGATGTTCGCCACCGTGGGCGATGATGCTAAAGTACGGATGTAAGTTCTCATCCCCGGCCATCTACAAATCGCATGTTAATTTCATCAGTTGGGCCGACGTCGACCAACTCGAAAAGCGGATCTCGCAGACGTCCCAACGCCACTCCAATGGCCGGTAGCGGACTTGCTTCTCAGTTTTCTCCATTTATCAGCATCAGTTCGGCGCAAGGGGTAAGACTGGATAAGATCAGATAACGTGACATGATATACACATCATCGAGTGGTTCGCGAACGAGGTTGGTTGGGCATTTGGTTTGGAGTTTAGGACGTGGTACAGCGGTGCGGCGTTGGGGCTTCTCTCCCTCTTCTCGTCCTCTTTCGTCTCCTTTATTGTCTAGATATGTAGAGGCGTGCAGTAACGCGGCAGGGGTCGACCGAGGATAAGTATTTAGTAGACACGTAATATGTCGGGCCGGGAGATGGCGACACTGCTGCTGTAGGTAGTTTAGTGCTAGCGAAATCTTGAGACGTTGACCTCAACTGAACAAAAGCGGCCTGATTCCAGGTATCTCGGAAACAAATGTACTTAATAATACTTAGTAACTCAGAGCTATGACGCACGAGAAACAGCAAAGAGTTGAGGGACAGGTATGGCGGTTCGGCTGTCGTCAACTCGGTGTAATGTTATGCTATCTCATGTGAAGAAGTCACGAATGATTATGGCTACTTAACTTCCGGCGCCACGAGAGTTACCTCGGCGAAACGCCCCAACACAAGCTCCTGGTGATCCACATGCACATGCTCATCAAGTGGAGGTGGGGGGCTCAGCCCGGAGATGAGGCCACGCGACTTCATTCGGCAAGTTCCACACCTCATCCATCCACGGAATCGAGTTCTGCGCCCCCGCGCTCTCCACCGTCACCGCGCTCGCCTTGCACGCCGCCTGCACAATATCTTCGATCCAAGGGAGGCCGAGAACGACGCCCACCGCGTAGGCCCCCACAAAAGTATCTCCCGCCGCCGTCGTGTCGACCACGCGCTTTACTTTGGCTGCGGGCACGTAGCCTTGCTCCGTGAGCACCGGCTCGCCGACCAATCCCGCTCCCGCTGGAGCTGTGACGGGCGGGCCGGGCCGCATGACGGTCCTCGTGGGAAGGGGCTGGTCCGGAAAGTCGTGATGGATGGGCGTTGAAGAGGCGAAGAAGGCACCTCGGGGGCCGAGGGTGATGACCACATTCACCACGCCCTTCTGCAGAAAAAAATCGCCGACTATTGACCAATCGAAATCCGGCTCCGTGACTTGCCCGGGGGTGCGGAGCGAGAGGATTTCGGCTTCGCTTTCGTTCAGAATTAGATGTGTCACGCCGCGGTATACCTCGTCTGGGAGTACGAAGCCGGGTGCTGGGTTGAGGAGGACGGGAATCTTCTCTTCTCGTGCCATCCTCAAGATAGCGAGGTTGGTCGCGGCCGGTATCTCGTGCTGGAGGATTATGAGATCTGGACGGACGCCGAGGCTATCAAGGCCACAGGAGCTGAAGGCGGTGGGCGAGACGTGGTCATTCGCTCCTGAGTTGAGGATGATCCTGTTCTCACCGTTGGAGGTTTCGACAGTTATGGCTGCGATGCCGGTTGAGACTGTACCAAGGTCAGCAACGCTGCTTTCAAGATTGCGGATCTGGCGTCTCGGAAGGTTGGGATCTAGCCGAGGCTTCAGACTTTGAGAAGAATAGCCGGGAGTTGCGCGTACCGTTCTCTACAAACTTGACACCAGATACGTTGATACCGTCACTCGACAAGCGATCCACAAGCCTGTGACCAAACTCGTCTTCGCCGACAGCACCAATCATCCTGACATTGATGCCAACATTCTCGCAACTTTGGGACGTCGCGCGAGGATTGTTTCGGGAGAGTCTCGCCGCGGCTACGGCTTGGTTGCCACCCTTCCCCCCCGGTCCGCTGTGGAACGAGATTCCCTTCAGCGTTTCGCCGGCTTTGGGAATGCGGGAGGTCACGGAGACGAGATCGTAGTTGAGAGAGCCGATAACTGTGATGGTTTTGGCCTCTTCTGGCAAGGATTTACTGTTCATGTCGTTCATAGGAGGTGGAGTGGCCTCCATGTGGATCGACTAGCTTGTTTGTTTACTGAGGGAGAAGCGAGCAGTTTTCGCTTGTTGATGAATCCTGTTCTTGACGGGAGAAGAGGAGCGGTGTCGATGGCGTGATGCACTGGACAGCGAGGAGAAGGCTTGTTTATCGATAATTTGACTCAAGCTTTGAATCTTGTGATCAAAAGGTCTCTGGCTCGAGGAAACCGTGATGCCGGTGCGATGAAATGCTAGTTGAGAAGTAAATTCCTATCTAGGTGGTGGAGTCGCTTATACACGCTAGGATACCGCACGGGCTCTTACACGTGACGTAGCGTGACCTTGCGGTATAAAGAGCCTCAACACTTGGAAAGAAAGGAATATCGGGATTTAGAGGAGGCCAGGTAAGATTTCTATCATGTTATGAGCCCATGATTTTAATGCACAAAAGGCTTTCGTATCGAAGCCCTGGAGATCCACGCCAAAGCGGGTTCAAAGGGGCGGACCGGCTCGCGTAAAAAGGGGCGGGGTAAACAGTCAGGGCCGCCGTATATTGAATCAGTATCGAGACATCAATGCCGGCACAGCAGTTGAGCGGAACTTGAGCCACAATTTATTCGTCCATCCGTAACAGCTCGCGGAATGTGTCTCGGTGAGACGGGGGGTGAAGGGCTTATGACTAGGCCGAGTGCTAATGTGCTGAAATACACGCTGAGTGGCTGAGAAGGAGGGTTCTTCGATGTTTCTACTTGACCTGGGGTAATTCTATCTGCACAAAGAAGGGAAACAGGCAAACTTTCTTACTGGCCTTGATAGAATGCTCTCGCCTCGAGTGTGCCTCGAGTATGCCTCAGTCTAAGGGAACAACCAGAATTATGTAAGTCTCTCAAGGCCCCGTAGTGAGATCCTGTTCGTCTCTTCCGGAACTTCCTCGGTATTCTGTTATCATCGTCAGTTAGTTTTCATGACTCCATCTTCCGGTAGTTGGCCGAACCCATTTCTGCGGAAGAACTCTCTCCGGCAGCCATATTCAGCTACGCTAAGGAGTTCGACTACTGCGTCGGCAGAAAAGTCCAATGCTGCTGTGTAATTTCTTCGGTCAAACAAATCTTTTGGAGGATGAGTATAGAAGTGTACCGAAGATGATGAGCTTTATCACAGGCCAGCGATCGACCTAAAGTTATTGATCCGCCATCGAATGGCCTGTTGTTTTTTTGCATGGAAGTTGCTTGCTCTTGGATAGACCCGTTTCTTTTTGCTTCTTAAATAAATAAGGTATCCTCAAACTCCTTCTCTTTACATCAAAGCTGCATTTGTCTCCCCAGGCTTCCCCTGTGTTTGCCAAGGCCCATAAAGTGAGTTCCTCTTCTATTGAGGCACAGACTTTGGAGCAAAGATGTTTGGAAGCCCCAGTAGCAATAATAAGCCATCACGCACTTCTTCAATTTCTATTCTCCTCAAGTTGCAGATACCAGGACAACAAGGGCCATTCTCGTTCTGTGCGGCTCGGCTTGAGGTCGGGTTCGGATCACTTGTAGTCTCAACATTCGCATGCTCCTTTCTTCGCAGCCTGAGCGAAAGGAAGACGCATATTAAGGCAAAAGCTATGGTGATCAAACTCGCACGCGCCAGTGCTTATGTTCACCGTGATGTGATGCTTGAGCTAGGCGTTCGTGACTTAGAAAATGGTTATGATGAAAGGCTTCTAGGAGGCTCCATTGCATTGCTTGACCCTCCTAATGATAATCTGGCCGTATCTTTGACCAAAAGGCTTGAGAAATATTATCATCGCACAAAACTGCGGGTTTGAGCCAACAGTCGGTCGGCATTTTACGAATCATTGAAGCATACTCTTCAAGAATGAGGATGCTGGGCAAGGGAGATGTTCAGCCGGATGCACAATCGGACCCCTGCTTTCAGCACCGCCACACTTTATTCCAGCCACACGAGCCACGGCCCAGCCGTTCCAAGTTGCGTATGTATGTGCAAGGTAAACTTCCAAGCAACACATCATACCTGTCCAATTCTTCGCCGCAGCTCCCAGATAACTTTTTAAAATAGATCACATCGCAAGAGAATCATAAAATACTTTAGGCTCCTCCCCGAAGATGGCTGTGCCCGCGCAAGGCGGTATCTCAGACCCCGGTCTCATAACGTGAGAAGCAGAAGCACCTGCCCCCCAATCTTTTTGTCTTGCGCCGGCGTACTGACCCGTTCTGCAGACTCGTAAACAAGCTTCAGGATGTCTTCACGACAGTCGGAGTACAAAACCCTATCGATCTGCCGCAGATAGTAGTCGTGGGCAGCCAGTCGAGTGGAAAGAGTTCCGTGCTGGAGAACATAGTAGGACGAGACTTGTAAGCTGCCACCTGTTCTCACGGATCCGAGTATCTCTGATATTTTTTCACAGTCTACCTCGAGGAACCGGAATCGTGACTCGGCGGCCGCTTGTTCTCCAACTGATTAATCGTCAACCCGCGGGCGCGAACGGAGTAAAGCACGAGGATATAACTGCAGACGGCGATAAAGAAGCAAATGTCGACGAGTGGGGAGAATTCCTACATATAACTGGCCAGAAGTTCTTCGACTTCAATAAAATCCGAGATGAGATTGTCAAGGAGACGGAGGCGAAGACTGGACGTAATCAAGGCATCTCGCCCGCGCCCATCAACCTGCGGATTTACTCTCCCAACGTTCTCACTCTTACGCTTGTCGATCTGCCTGGGTTGACCAAGGTGCCTGTTGGAGATCAACCGAGGGATATTGAGAGACAAATCAAAGAGATGGTACTGAAGCAGATCAGCAAGCCGAATGCCATCATCTTGGCTGTCACCGGCGCAAATACTGATTTGGCCAACTCGGATGGTCTGAAGCTTGCTCGAGAAGTAGACCCCGAGGGTCAAAGAACGATTGGTGTCCTCACAAAGGTCGATCTGATGGATGAGGGAACCGATGTTGTGGATATTCTGGCTGGACGAATCATTCCCTTGAGATTAGGATACGTGCCCGTGGTCAACAGAGGACAGCGGGATATCGACAACAAGAAGGTGATTACGGCGGCTCTGGAGAACGAGAAGAACTTCTTCGAGAACCACAAGGCGTACCGGAACAAAAGCTCGTATTGCGGAACCCCATACCTGGCGAGAAAGCTTAATCTTATCTTGATGATGCACATCAAGCAAACACTTCCAGACATCAAAGCTCGTATTTCAGCTTCTCTGCAGAAGTATAGCACAGAGCTACAAGGGTTAGGCGACTCGATGCTTGGGAACAGCGCGAACATCGTCCTCAACATCATAACAGAATTTTCGAACGAGTGGCGGACAGTCTTGGATGGAAATAATACGGAATTATCGAGCATTGAGCTGTCTGGTGGTGCCAGAATCAGTTTCGTCTTCCACGAGCTTTACGCGAATGGTGTGAAGGCTGTGGACCCATTCGACCAGGTCAAGGATATCGATATCAGAACCATCCTGTACAACTCCTCTGGGTCTTCACCTGCCCTTTTTGTCGGTACCACTGCATTCGAGCTTATCGTCAAGCAACAGATCAAGCGCTTGGAAGAGCCGAGTCTCAAATGTGTCTCTCTCGTCTACGACGAGCTGGTCCGCATTCTTACTCAACTGCTAGGGAAGCAACTTTTCCGCAGATACCCAGGTTTGAAAGAAAAGTTCCATCAGGTCGTCATCGCTTTCTTCAAAAAAGTCATGGACCCAACAAACAAGCTAGTGAAGGACTTGGTTGCAATGGAAGCTTGCTATATCAACACCGGACACCCAGATTTCTTGAATGGCCACAGAGTATGTATTTGGATCAGAACCGTGTCCCAATTTACTGACAAGATATAGGCTATGGCTCTTGTCAACGAGAAGCACAGTGCAGCCAAGCCTGTACAAGTTGACCCTAAGACTGGTAAGGCATTGCCCCAGTCAGCGACTCCAGCACGAGCGGCCAGCCCAACTCTGGGTATGGGTGGAGACGAAGCCAACGGTGGGTTCTTTGGCAGCTTCTTTGCGTCGAAGAATAAAAAGAAGATGGCTGCAATGGAAGCCCCTCCGCCCACGCTTAAGGCATCCGGAACTCTGTCAGAGCGTGAGGGAATTGAAGTAGAAGTCATCAGTAAGCCAGCGACAAGACAGATATCAAACCAACTACTAATAATTCTAGAACTTCTCATTAACTCTTACTATAACATTGTGCGGAGAACAATGATTGACATGGTTCCCAAGGCCATCATGCTCAACCTCGTGCAGTAAGTGCGAGCAGTTCAGGATTGTCTAGATCCCGCTAACCACTACCAGATTCACCAAAGATGAAATGCAGAGGGAGTTGCTCGAGAATATGTACCGAACTGACACTCTCGATGAGCTACTTAAGGAGAGCGACTACACCGTCCGCCGGAGAAAAGAGTGTCAACAGATGGTCGAGTCTCTCTCACGTGCCAGCGAAATTGTCAGCCAAGTGCAATAGATCTCCTTTCCGAACTCCAACGCAAGTGCCCATCCGCCTCAAGCCTGCGCATCCGCTCATAACTTGACACATTACACACTCACATACTTTTCTTTTTTGAACGATACCTCTTCCGGCGCTTGCGTATGTAATGGATACGTGGACGGCGGTGACTCTTAGCCGTGATGGATTTTCGGACAGATAACATGGATTCGTCACAACGGAAACTGCCTGGCAACACAGGCGCAAGCAAGCAATGAGGTGCAGGACGGCGAACTGGAGGAGAGACTGAAAGAAATATTTTGTGGTTTTTGTTAATTTCCCAGCGCGCGTTCCTCGGCTGTTAGCTACACTACAATATCGCACCTCCAGACCTCTATAGTAGATATTTCCCAGCACTTTGCAAGAAATTCATTACCTGGCGTACCTTATCAAGCTTCCTCTGATACTGCGACTTGACTCTCTGCCCCGGTACACGGAACCCTCAAGTGATACCGCCGCCAGGTAACGTAACCCAGACGTTTCACCTCTCCCATCCCCAAAGGTGAGCGGCTTTTTGCAAGCACCCACATCAGCTACGATACGATTCGCCGCGGTCGCCAGCGCATTCTCGTCCCGGCGATCAGACACAAAGATCTGGTGTCAGCGTCACGTCGCAGCGGGCCTTTTTTTTTCTTTTCATTTTCAGCCCTGCCGCTCTCCTCGCTTCTACGGCCCGCCACATACAGGTATTTTATAGAGAGAAAAGAACAAACGGTAAGAAGAATAAAGCCAGCGCCAGTTGCCGCGACAAGTCTGCTGGGGTGTGGGGGGAGGATCCTCTGTACGACAGAAGCTCCCTGCAAGAAGCCGTTTGACTGCCTGTTCGCGGGGGGTTCTGGAAGGGTAACTGGTTGCGCTATTTGGGCTTTGCTGCCGGCAGGCTGGGGGTGGCGGGTAGGAGATGTGATATTATATGATATGATATGATATTGAGTGTAGTGAGGCGGTGGGCTCTTCATAGCTTTCGCAGCGGCCTTTACCTGCGCGAGACGTCCTGCTTCATTGCCTCTTCCCGGGGACGCGGGAGGATACCGGCTGTGGGACGGTACATTTCATCTGTATCTCTTTGTCTTTTTCGAATCGAGTCTCAAGGTGGGCAGAGGAATGAATCTAGAACGCCGAGTCTTGGGGAGTCTATAAATGGTTGGGCCTGCTTTTTGGACTCAGTATCGAGTCTCCGCCGTCGGACGCCCAGATCCAAGCACACCAGCGAAAGGGAGGGATAACGACAAGTTGATTAGGATCGGACACCTTAGAGAGTTAGCTGATATATTTTCTGTCGTGGTACACGCCGGTTCTTTGCTGTTTCCGAGAAAGGACTGTTTCAGGAACGGCCTTTCGCTTCTGCTGACTTTCGTCTTCTGGCAGGGAAAGGATTTTACACTTTCAAGAACGTCATCTTCGTTGGATTAGGATTCTTGTTGCTGCTGGGCATAATGGTTGTTGCTGTGAAGGAACCTGGACCACGATCTGGCAGTAGTCTTGCGGGTTTTGGAGCTGCGACACTCCGGGTAACGACCTGCCGGGCGAGGTTGCCCCTGACTGTCGATGTCACGATGCCGAAGAATATGTCGAGAGGTGATCCTCCTTCACCTCCTCCCGGGCCACCCCCGAGCCCATCGAAGATAATCTCTGCCCGAGAAGAACGGAGCGGATAATAGTGAGTGGTTCCACTAGCGTGTAGGAATGACCCCAGCTAATCAAATCTGAATGCAGTAATATATGTTCAGTTTCCAACCCCTCAGCAAGGCCCAACGCCTATCCGGCCTTCAACTCGAGCGTACAGTCTCGAGAATAGTAATAAGGGTTCGGAGACGCTATGGGCGTATGACACAACGCTCGCTTGGAAGTCTTTGGAGCAGTTAGACTGGCTTTTGGCGTTTTCCACGATGGCGGGAAGAGATGGGTGAAAATGGATCGTGATAGTCATTTTATAATTTGGACGGTGCTTTCCTTACCATTCCCCCGCTCTCTACGTCAAAGTCCTTTCCTCGCTTCCATCCCAACCATTGCCTTAATGTCTCTTCTCCACCTTGTCCTGGATACAATGCCGCTCCTATATAGCCTTCTCCTTGGGTTCCAGGACCTTGCCCCGTTGAGGGATCTCTAGATACCGGGCCTTTTGAGACAGCTAGACTAGGTGTCTTACGCAGTGTAACGGCTGGTCTCTGGTCGCCTTCTCGACAGGGGTCTGTTTCTAGTTCCCAGTATTCGAGGACGGGAGTGCAGCACGCATCTGTTTTGTCGAAAACTTTCTCCCATTCTGATCTGTTCTTCTCTTTGAAGACTCTTGTGAAAATTTCTTTGAGCTCTGGCCAGGTGCTTGGATCGTGTCTCGATTTCTCGATTCCTGATCCACTCAACCCCAGTCCCTTCAGAAGAGCAGCGAAGAACTGCGGCTCGAGGGCTCCAACAGACATGTATTTCATATCCTTGGTCTCGTAAGTGTCATACCATGGACATCCGCTGTCGAGTAAATTTTCTCCTCGAGGTTTATCCCACATAGGGAGTTTCTTCAACATCCGTGGGAAGGTTGTCAAGTATGAACTTCCATCGACCATGTTCGCTTCCACAACCTGCCCCTTTCCATTCTTTTCTCTTGCTAAAAGTGCGAGCAAGATACCCTGAAATAGAACAGCCCCTCCACCGGCAAAGTCTCCCAATATATTTGCAGGAGCTAGAGGCTTCTCGCCTCTCCTCCCGAGCATAGACAGAGCACCGGAAACGGCAATATAGTTGATGTCATGTCCAGCCATGTCTTTGTATCTGCCATCTCTTCGAAACCCCGTCATACGCCCCATTATCAATCTCGAATTGATGCCCAGTAGGTCAACTGGCCCTAAGCCTAATTTTTCTAGAATGCCTGGTCGAAAAGGATCGATCACAATGTCTACATGTGGAATCAGGGATTTCACAAACTCGACTCCAGAGGCAGACTTCAGGTTTACTGCTACAGAGGATTTGTGGCGGGCGAGAAGATCAGCTGTTGGCGGGGGCAGCTCGGAGGAATTCGAGTGCGTGATACCTGGAATCGCGCGATCGATTCGTAGAACTGCGGCGCCATTATCTGCGAGCAAAAGGCCTGCAAAAGGTCCTATTGATCTTTTAGCAATAAAAAGAAGCTTGGAACAATAGGCGTTTACCCGGTGCGAGACCTGCGAATTCCAAGACACGGATACCAGTCAAAGGAGGTGGGCTTGACATTACGTACTGTAATGTACATTTCAAGGGGGCAGCTGCCGGGTAATTTGATTCCAACAAGTAACAAATTGAAGTCGAAGGATCAAGTCCATGATAAACAATGGCGGCGGTTGCTTGGATATGTCAAACTGAACCTGATCTTTGCGTTAGAGCAGGAACCGAGGTCGAGCCTCTCGAAACGCGGGGAAAGCAAAGCTACGTAGTCACGTGCAAGATTCACGCACTTATGACGCTCTTTGATTTTATCGCGACATCGCAGTACCTGTCGGCTTTTGCATTGAAAATCCTGAGTTACTCAACCATTCAATAATTTTAAACCTCATATAGGGGCAGCTTCTTATCTTATTCGATCCTCCAAGCTACTTTGAGAGCTACAAACATACTCCTAAACAGATACTACAGGGACAAGAACGGCGTTTGGACTCCAGGATGTAATAGGCTGGTGCTGGCATCCAAAGGGCGTGTCGCTAGGGCGGAAACTCTGCGAAAGGTGTTGAGATCTTCGTCCTCTACATTTGATCTTTCCTGAAGCCGAGTGTCAGATAATCGACTCGGGAATGCCCCATATAACGATATACAACGTCCCGAATGCAGCATTTGCTCTTGTTTGTGTTGGGCGGCAAGAAATTATGACCAATCAATAACGAGGCTACAGATACTACCCAAGTATACTTGAGTGCACTGGGTGGGTAGAGACAACGCCCCAAGGGCTGTCGTCTTCAGCTGTCGATATTCCGTACTGAACAGCCCTTTCAGTGAGTAAAATTTGGGATCGTGTCTAGATGCTATGATGCAAAATTCGTGTCTATGGATAATTTATTGGAAGTGTTTCTAGAGCTCGATCATGAGCTGATCAAATGCGTTTAAAGAAGTGCGAAAAGGACGTCTGAGATATGTGATGCTGATAGAACTCACAATCCGTCAACCATGTTAATTGTCGAAATTGAGAGCACGAGTACCGGTATGGCGCAGGGAAATGCAGATGCTGTGTCTTGACTTATGCTAGGGTTAGAGTACTGAACAATAGTTGATATTGATGTTTTGAAACACCAAATCCCTAGGGATGAAGACTAATTTAGTGAGTGCCTTGGTGCCATGTTCACAATCGTAGCCGCTGCTGGCGGTTACGCCATTCCGGTTTCCTAGGTGTCGTAACTTGGTTGAGATCAATCGAGCGCAATTGGATTACCGTATGAGACATCGAAGTCAGCAACAGCATTTCTTGCATAAAAGATACCATGAAGCTGTTCGCGTAAAATATCCGAAGCTGGAAATACCAAGTCTGAAGCGTAAGCTTGCTTTGCTTGCCAACGGGGGATCAACTACTAAAGATGTGGCAAGATGCTCAGGATTGACTACGAGCTGGGGATCTTCGGGGCCTTGGAAAGTTGGAAAGTTCTGTATGAGATACTCGATTTTAGATTAGGTGACCGACCCACTTTACCCTGTATACTTGGGATCTCCAACTTCACAGGCAGACTTCCTTCCAGTAGTAAAAAGCGCGATTATCTGCCTGAAAGCGAGAACCCGGACATGATTTCTTCTTTGACCTGTTTGAGAACGATTGCATTGCGATGGTTTTAGACAAGAATCTTGCAATCGGGAAGTAATTAAGTCAGTCAATTCATGCTCAATGAGCCAGAATGTGTCAAATTGTTTACCTTCGGCTTTAAGCCAAGCGAGCCCGGCTCTAACGCAAAAGCGCTGGAAGTTGCCCACCTTACGAAAAGCTCAAAATTAAGCCGCAAAGCCTTCTCAGCTTTGTCAAAACAAGCCAGAGCCAAAATTCTGACCAAATTATCAATTAGAGAGAATATATTCCACAGTAGCAATTCCAAGTTTCGATCTTGGGACCTCAGGGTTATGAGCCCCGCGCGCTTCCTCTGCGCCAAATTGCTTACGTCAGGTGTGTCGTGTTTCTGAGATACATATTTGGCAACAAGTTCCCCAAACCTAGATTTAAAGGAATTTCGGAGAGCTGCGTTAGTCATCGGGTACGACGAGCCTGTTGGGGCTGTAAAGGTTTTTATGTGTGAGGAGAGTTGAGTCATAAAAAGCTGGTCTAAATCGTAGCCGAGAATTTATTTGCTAAGTGGGCCCACATATTTGGTAATTCAGTAGATGATTACACTTTAAGCTCGGAATATGCTTTTCCCTCAGCTTATAAGTTTCGTGCTGGTGTGTCATAATCATGACATATAGAGGAGATTGATGAACATGTTTGTTACATGTAGATAGCTGCTCTGTTTGCCACTGTTTTTCGAATCAAAAGGCTTTTTTTTCTGGGAAATTGAGAGAGCCTGTCGCACTTAGTACTACTAAGCGAAAGGTAAGGCGGGCAAACAGTAAACAAAGCAACCGTTGATACATATTAGAAAAAAAGTTTGAACTGGCACTTGGCAGTCATTTTTAAGGCCAACTTATACCAAAATTCGGATGCAGTCGCCGCCTTGAGAGTCGTGAAAGCTGTCGCATGCCGGACGTATCCTCCCGAGGGAGGCAGGAAAGCTGTCATTTCTCTGGTCGTGCAAGATAATCTTGCTGCGATGAAATCCATGAGCATATCCAGAAATATCTCTAACTATAAGAGTCCTTGCAGTGCTTCTTCATGGTCTCATACCCCCATCTTCACAAATAGCACCCCACCTATGTAATAATCGTGTTACACAACTTGGTCTAAGCCATTACCGTATTTTGAGGGCCATCCGAATGTCTCGAGTCAACTGCCTCTATCCTCGCATTCTTACGAAGACGTACGAAACGGTCTCGAGATGGCAGCAGCAGACATTAATGGAAGGAGATACACCAAGATTAGTTCTCCGAAGACCATTGGGGTTCAAGCAGAGTCTCTCCTCCTAGTTTCATTATATGGCGGAAGATTGCTTGGTAGTAATCAAGCCGACTTTGATGCCATCACAAAATTCTGGCTCCACCGACGACAGTCCCCAGTTAAATAAGCCTTTTTTTTGAAACGCAAACCCGTATCCTGTATCTGGTACCCTTCAGTTTCGGGACTGCGTCAACACCTTAACAGACAGGCTAAAGGACAACTTGAAATCGATTGCAGATATTAATATCGCCTCTTCGCCAGGTTAGGCTAGATAAAGTGCTGTTAGCAATCGATGGGGATGTAGTTCAGGCCTTTACAGCTTTGTGAAGGAATTTGTTAACAGAATCCGTGGCACGCGAAATACGTTTACTAAAGAGCAGCAGATACTCCGCAATTTCCGACATGCTCTGGATGTTTGCTGGACCTTGGAAATACTCTAGTTCTAAACCAAGTTCAAGCTAGAGAGTACTGTTTCTATCAATAGGATATCTTGAAATGGGTAGGCGCATTCGTAATTCTCTGGGATTGATCTCAGACCGAATTTCAACATGGTAGCAAGCCATAGGAAGAATAACGTGAAGTTGTGGACATACTAATCCTCGTTAAGATGATCCAACAAGGCCCATAAACTGCGAGAATAATGTCGCTCCAGTGCGGAAAGTCCCCAGCAGAAAAACGATTGAGCTCCTCAGCTCTTATTTTCTCTGCCGAGGATGAAATTCCGAGCCACCGATCGTAACTGGCGCCTCCATTTGTGCAATACATATACATATATATACATATATATACATATATATACATATATATACATATATATACATATATATACATATATATACATATATATACATATATATATACATATAAATATACATATAAATATACATATAAATATACATATAAATATACATATAAATATACATATAAATATACATATAAATATACATATAAATATACATATAAATATACATATAAATATACATATAAATATACATATAAATATACATATAAATATACATATAAATATACATATAAATATACATATAAATATACATATAAATATACATATAAATATACATATATGTATATTTGGGCATCTAAAATTCTATCGTATGGAATATGGTTGGGTAAGGTCATATTCTCCTCACCTAACGTTATGCATATAATTAAACTTTAAAAACCACACTAAGAGAGCAATATATAAAGGCTCCTTAGGAGCTCCCTTAGAATAGAATATGCTTCTTTCACTATATAAGGAAACCTAAGATCTTTCTATACTATAGTTATTAGCACTATTAGCTTCTTATAAGCTAACTTAATTAATTAATCAACTTGCAGAATATCTAAAAACCCTATAAGAAGCTATTACCCTTTACCTATAGCTATATTTATCTTTTTACCTATATCTCTTCTTTATATATAATGCAACTAATGCTCTTTAAATTATTTATAAGATATCTTCTTCTGCTAAGATTAATTATACTTAGTCTTTCTTTAGCTTTAGAGCTATACTTACCAACTATAGATTATAGCAGCAATAGTACTCTAAACTCTAATTCTAAGCTAAAGTCATTAGCCTTCTAGTATACCTCAAATATCCTATAATAGATATTTGATTCACAAATAATACTCTAAATAATCCTAATATGCTAATATATATAAACAAAGCTCTAAATATTCTTATATATAAGCTTATAGCACTTAGAATAGATAAGTTTTTAAAGGAATAAGATAAATAAATGAAAAAGGAATACTAAGAGAAGCTCTTTAGTTGGGAATATAGCTTAATGCAAGAAGACCTAAATATCTCTCAACTGCCTACTTAAAATAAACCTAAGAAGCTAAAGCCATTTGAATTAAAGGATATATATGCGAATTAGAGTATTAGCCAAAAGCTATACTAATAGGAGCTTAATAATTAGAAGACTATAAAGCACTACTATAATTAACTCTATAAGTGGATTATTAATATAATTGCTCCTCTTCTTCTACTCTTAGCTTAGTAAGACTATCAAAATAGAGACAAAGATACTATCTAATAGATTATTAAGTACTTATATAGAGAGCTTACTCCCTTAGATGCAAGTATAGAAGAAACTCTAAGGGATAATTATATTAATAAGCTTACTAAGACTTCCTATAGTAAGACTAATCCAAAAGCATAGCTTAATAGTTTCTAGGAAATATATTAAGATATAAGAACCTATTAGATTCCTAAGATAAAAGAGACTCTAGCTATAACTAAGTTCCTTATAGCAATACAATATTAGGCTCTAAACTAATCGCAATAATACTAAGTAGAGATTCTCTAAGATAATAAGATAAGTATACTTTACCCTTATAATATAATCTATTATATCAACTAGTTTAAGAGCCTTATAGAGCACTCCTTAGCTAACTCCTTAGCAAAGCAATCTATAGGAGTATATGCTTTAATAAGGAATACTCTAAGCTTAAGCT
This sequence comes from Diplocarpon rosae, assembly GCA_032760415.1. Lineage (NCBI taxonomy): Eukaryota > Fungi > Ascomycota > Leotiomycetes > Helotiales > Drepanopezizaceae > Diplocarpon > Diplocarpon rosae. The sequence goes on from JAUBYV010000011.1 coordinate 761,940, forward strand.
CTAAGTTAATTGACAATAGGAGTAGATATAAAGGATCTGCAAAGTATACTAAATGCTTTTGCAATGCTATAATAAGCAGTAAGTATTATTAGAACCCAAAAGATTATAGGAAGCTTAGGTTTATCTTTAATAGAATAAAAGATAGTATTAAACACTTCTCTACCTCTAATAAGATTAAATAAATTAAAGAGCATTATACTAGAAAGAAGTATAAAGACCTCTACTATAAGTTGAGTAAAGTTAAGACTCTACCTATTAATTAGATTATCAAAGGTAAAGCTAAAGACAAAAGAGCTTTATATATATCTTCTTCTCTTAGCAAAGTAATTGCTATTCTCTTAGATCTAAAGGTATTTGACAAATTTTCACCTAATGTATATTCTACATTAGATAGAGCTCCTTATCTACTCTTAAATATAACCCTTCTTAACAATTATGCTGCTACTTATCTAGTTAACTAAGAGGAGCTTTTAGTTCCTAGTTCTCTAGTTGAATTGCACCCAACTAATTGCATAGAAGCTAAGAGCTTTAGTCTACTAGTAAGAGGATAAGATACTTATCTCTTTAGAGGAGTCTTTATAGATAATTCTAATCTAAAGCTTTAGAATATAACTCTTATAGATAGTTTTAATATTAATATAATCTCTAAGCCTTTATTGAAGAGAGCTAGCATTTAGTATATAGGATTAGATATAACTCTATAAAAGGGGATAGTAGATAATAATATAGTTTTAAAGAAGCTAAAGTATAAATCTAATATTATAGTCTTTGAATATAAGCTATTTAACTTTTATAAATCTCCTATTTGTCTTAATTATATACAACCTATAGCTTTATTCTTCCTAATAATATAATATTAAGCTAATTATAATTTTCAAAATAGCGCTTATATACGCCTAAAAGAAGATAAAGCATATATATAGCACCTTTATTCTAGCTATTTAGGAGCTAAAGCTCTAAAGAAGCTTATCTTTAGCATAAGAGGAGTAAAGATTAAAGGAGTACTTTAAATTAATTATAAAGCTTATACTTAATCCAAAGCTAAATAAGTTATATCAATTAGAGAATTAGATAATAAATCTCTTAGACCCTTTTATAAGTGCTCTTAGGATCTATTTGACTATAAGACCTTAAAGCTTATACTTAATAATTAGCTCCTTTTGATAAAAGATAAATATAGTAGGAAAATCTTTAGGTATATTCTTATCTAAAAGACTTTAACCTTAGTACTTAGTATTATATAGAAATTTGAAGTATAAGTTAAATGCTAATATAGCCTTTCTATTTGCATACTTTAGAGTAATAATAATACCTTTATTTTCCCACCTTAGGAAGTTTCTAAATATAAAGAATAATGCAAAGAAGAAGGAATAAAGATAGAGATAATACCTATATATATATATAAGCCAAATAGAGGAGCAAAGAGAGCTAAAGTAGAAATTATCAAAAAGGCACTTATAATACTCTTATCTATAAATCTATTAAGTTATCTTTGGCTAAAGGCAGTATTAGCTATAATATACTTATATAATATGTCGCTTTTATAAAGGAGATGATAGAAGAGCCTAAACAAAGTGCTTTATAGCTAGTTTAGATAATACTTCTAGTAGTATAATCCTAAGATTATTATAAAGCTAACTACCAACTTAAGACTAAAATAAGAGGATATAAAAGCATATAATTCTTATATATATCTATTAGTTAAAGACAAAAAGGCTCTTTATAATAGGAGAGCTTTTAAGACTAAACTAAAAGGGCATATTAGATACCTAATTAGTTACTATGCTATTAATATATATAGGATTTAAGTGCTTTAGCTTTAAAGAGTTATAATCTCTAGAAATATTAACTTTAATAAATTTTAATTCTTTACTTCTAAAGCTAAGAAATAGGCTGGCTATTTACTCTTAAAGCTAAAAGAGATTATCTATTATATTAAGGAGGAAGATTTATTAGATATTAAGACTTAGGATGCTAAGCTAGATATTAAGAATATTAATAAAAAAGAGAGCTTAAATAAGCTAAATACTAATACTACTATTAGAGGTGAACTAATAGTTTTAGATGAAGATAAGGAGTCTATGCTCCTAATTTAGACCTTAGGGGTGAATGCTACTAATAGATAGAGTATAATTCTAATCTCTTAAGAAGAAAGTTAAGAAAAAGACCTTAAGATTATAAGATAAGCATATCTACTTAAGAGCAACTTCTCTTGCAGCTTAAAAGCTTATTCTATTAAGGAAGCATATAATAATATACTTCCTTCTATTATATAAATCAAGCAGCTAGTAGACTAAGTATAGCAAAAGGGTCTTAAACTAAAAACTTCACCTTAAGCAATAAGGAATAAAGGAGTATAAACTCTTATTAAAACCAAATTAACTCTAAAGAAAAAGGTTAATAAGGATAATAAGTTGCTCTAAGAGATACTTAAATACAAAAGAGAACTTTAAGAGAATCTAATATATATCAACTCTATACTATAAGCTATAGAAACATAAGAAAGGGAGCTTTCTCTAACAATAGATAAAGTAGAATATAATAAGTCTAAAGCTCCTACTCTAACTCTACCAACTAGCCTTATATAGAATCAACCTATTAGAAAGAGAAAGTTGACCTTTAAAGCATAAGAAGTAGCTCTCTAAAAGGAGCAAACTCTTAGAAGGCAAAAGAGGAGAAAAGAAAGCAAGGATATAATTTATGCCTTAATAGCTAAGGATCTCTTACTAGCACTTAAAGAACTTATAATAAGCTAAAAGCAAAAGGTAGATGATTTTATTATAACCTTTTAGATAAGTTAAAAACTTATAGCTACTAATAGTAATAAGTTCAAAGTAGTCTATAGCATTATAGCTATTGCTACTTAAATAAGAGCAAAGGAAGGAAACTTTAACCTTTTCATCTTAGTTTAAGATAAGCTTCTAAAAGCTCTTATAAGTTGGAAAAAACTCTAAAATCATCTATATAGAGAGCAATTTAAGGAAAAAGCATATTAAGAGATTAGAAACCTAAAAGCAAAAGACTATTAGAAAGTAATTAATATATTAAAGGCAATCTTATCACTTATACCTTTGAAATAGGTCTTCACCTATAAGCTAAACTTATTAGGAGAGATAATATAATTCAGATTAAGAATAGTTATATAAGGAGACTTATAAGATAAAGCATTAATATTTTCCACTTATATAGCTACTTTTGCTTTATATTCTTTTTAAGTTCTTATAGCAATTGCAGCTAAATTCAATATAGAGCTTAAACAATATAATATTATAAATACATTTATTAATGCAAAGAGAGACTTATAGAGCGCTCTAATTACCTACTATTTACCTAATAGTTAGAAGCAAAAGAATAAGTTCATAAAGCTTTAATATGCTTTATATAGCCTCTATAATTTACCTATTCTATAGTATAAAGATTTTACTAATATTCTATATGTTCTAAAGCTAAAGCTAATAGGAGAAGAGCCTTATATATATACTAATAGGTCAAAATCAATATTTCTTACCTTTTATATTAATAACATATAGATAATCTATTATACCTTAAACTCTATAAAAGCTTAGCGAATTATAAATAGCTTAAATAAGGCTTATAAGCTAACTACTATAAGGGACATTAAGTGGTTCTTAGGGGTAAGAGTCATAAGAGATAAAGAGAATAGTAAGATCACCTTGCTTTATAATGCATATATTAAGAAGCTTACTAATAAATTTAATCTACCTTAAACATAAATATCAATAATACCTCTCCTTTAATATAAACTATAAAAGAACTATAAGACCTCCTTTATAAATATAGTTAAGGAATACTAAGAAAAGGTTAAGTTAATGCTATATATAGCTATTATGCTTCAACTAGATATAGCATATACTACCTCTTAGCTATCTTAATTCTATATAAACCTTAGCTAATAGCACCTTAATGCTATCAATTAGACACTTAGATATCTTTAGAGTATAAGGTTTCTAAGTATAACCTTCGACAAATATAATAAAAGCAATAAGCTAATAATCTCTTCTAATGCATCCTTTGCAGACAACCCTAAGATAAGATACTCCTTATAAGATTATATAATCTTCCTATTTAGAGGTGCAATCATCTAAAAGGCTTTATAATAATTGTGACAGCAAGAGCAAGGCATATGTCGATATAGTCGATAAGATCAATATGCTATAATCTTATAGAATTCTAAAGTAAAAAGAGAATAGATATAAGGTAGAATAACCTATTTATCAAAGGTGTCGCTTAGTCCTTTATTAGTATATGACTACTTCTTATTATATATTAGAGCAAAGAAAATAGTATATTGCCTAAAATTATTATACTAAGGCAATAGGTCACCTTAGTGCTTTATTCCTCCTTATGCTACCACCCTATCTCTATATTGCATTATAATATTACCCCTTCTTTTAGAGAGTTTAAGATAGCCTTATCTTCGACCTATTAGTCTATAAAGTCATATATTATTCTATTTTCTGCTTTGCTTAAAAACAACTTTATCTTTACTAAATTTATACTATTATTAGTATATATAGTAGTAATTCTAAGCTCAACTAATTTGTCTAAACCATTAAAGGTACTAATCAACTTTCTATCTTTTGGATTTTTTAATATATATTAGTCCCTTATTTCTTTACTAACCTACTTAGGCTATTTTAATAACTTTAGTTGCTTTGTATTATTTGGTTATAAGGCTATAGTAGCTTTTCGCTTATTTGGCGTAGTAGTAGCAGCAGAAGGCATAATAAAAAGGGGGTTAGGTTAGTTAAAGGCAGCTTACATGTAACGACGCGAAGACACTCGGAGTCGATACGCCTAAAAGCGTGAACAAGTATGGGAGCAAGTATGGGACAAGAGTGTATTCATAGGTCTACTACGAAGGAAACAAAGAAGTTGAAGAGCTCTCTTAGGGAGAGTCTTCTTAGGTTTATATACATGCGAATGTCAAGGCCGGGCTAGTTCCGGTCCTGAATCATTTCGCAAGACATACTTCTTTCGGATCTCGATGAATCTCTTTTTCCTCCAAGAAGTCAAGCATGATCCTAGGTCTAGAAGTCTAGGCATGAGGCCAAGAGTCTGAGCGTGAGGCCAGCGTTACATTACATATTGTTAAGCTATTTAGCCTAAGCATCAACTTGCTTTATTAGTTTATTATTTTCCTTCTTCAAAGTAGTAAGGTCTTTATAAAGCTTAGTAAACTCAACTGCTTTGAATAGTATAATAAAAATCATATATTTAGGTTATAATAAGTTACTACCTTTTGCTTTGATTTTCATAATAATTTAATTAACATTTGCAGGCAATTAGTTGTTATTAGAGCTAGTATTAATAATAGTTTTCTAGATTTGTTGTTTAGATACTCTAAATTATAATAGCTTTAGCATTATCTATAGTAGGTTGAATCAGCTAGTTGCTTATTATAGTTATTCTTATAATTAGTTTTATAGTAGATAAAGTATATTAGATTAGGATTTCTTAATAGGTATACTATCTTTTTATAGCACTTAGTTGCTATTCTTCTTTATTTTGATAGGTATATTATCTTTATTATTATTATTTTCTAACTTATCTTTAAGCTAATTGGATAGCTTTCCGACTATTATCTTATATATAATAGCTTTGCCTTTTCTTATAGAGATAAGTGCTAACCTATTAGTTTAATCTACCTTATCAACTTCTTCTTATTATTGCTATAGTGCTTATTCTAAATTCTTATATGCAATAGTTTTCGCATTCTTAAATCACTAATTATCTTTATTATTATTATTATTATTATCCTTATCTTCATTAGATATTATTAGTTTATTAGACTAAGCAACTAGCAGTTGCAATAGGTTAGGGGTAGTAGAGAGCTCTAAGGAGTAGAGGTTATTATTATTAATAGGATTCTAAGTAGAAGTTGCAGCAGCTAAGGCAGCTTTAGCAATAGGAGTTCTTAGTCTATCTAATCTATACTTATTATAAGCTTTTAGGATAGAGTTGTTATTATAAAGCATTTCTTAAGTATTATTGATTATTCGATTGAATATGCTAGTATCTACTATTATCAACCTATTAAGTATATTTGCTAGTGCTATAATTTCTTCAAAGCTATAGTTTATTATTATCACATTAGGCAGAAGGTTGGTGGCAGATCTTAGTATAGGGTTTATAGTTAGAGCCAAAGCTATAGCATTATCATTCTGATTATATGGGTTGCTTGCAGAACTTACAAGGGGTGGTATACTTATAGTGATAGTTGCTAAGTAGTTTTTTTTTTTTTGCAGGGGTGGTGTTATAGTAGTAGATTCAGGGGAATTATTTGAGGTTATAAAGGAAGGTGGTGAATAGTTATTCTTAAGGAGGGGCCTTTGAGCTTAAATAAAAGAATCAAATAAAGAGGGGCACTAAGCAGCTTTGCTACTAATAAGGCTCTAAGCAAGAAATAAAGAAAAAGAGCAAAGGTGAGATTCTTTAAGTAAACAAAAGAAGCAATTTAAGCCCTATATAGCATATATATATATTAGGTTAAAGGAGGACTAAAGAAGCCTAATTCTTTCTTCATCTTTAATAACAAATATTAACTTTTATTAGTTGGTTGTTAAAAGGGTAGTTAAGATTAGTCTTATTATTCTAAGCAGCTTATAACTAATTATTTAGCTGGACTAATAGTCTAAGTGCATTAGGGTAAATGTTGTAATATCTCTTAATTAGAGAAGTAGAATTCTTAAAATTAGCAGTAGGATACTATTAGTCGTTTAGGTCTTATTCTACCTAGCTAACTTTATAGTATAGTTGTTTGTTTTATATATTAGATAATAAGATTTAGTCAACTTTCTACTTCATATAGCTATCTACTTTAATAAGTAGTTATAAAGGGTTGATTTATCCTAAAAGAGGGTTAGTGGCAGCCTTATAAAGTCTATTAGTATAAAATATATTATGAATTTAGAAGGATTCTAGCAATTCTACTTTATATAAATAGTAGACTATCTTTTTGATTCAAAATAATCCTATAATAAGGAAATTAAGTTTATTAAAGGGTTAATTAGTTCTCTAGGATTTCTTAATAATATAAATAAGGTCTTTTAGCCTAAAATTAGAAGTATATTACTTCTTATTTGCTTAGAACAACTATTTCTCCTAAGCTTTGGCTATTGATTCTTAGGCGAATTATACTACTTTATTGATTCTCTTAGCTTAGGCTTAGGCTTTCTATTAATTTAGCTTTTCCTAAATAGTATTAAATTTTCAAATGGCTAATATTTAGTTAAAATCTAACCTTAGTTTATACCTATAGTCAACTATAAAAAGGGATAAGCTAATAGACTTATAAGGGCAAGCAGCCTTAGTAGCATCTAATATAAGAAGTAGATTAGCTTAATTATCTTAGAAGTAGTTAACAAAAGGATAAAGTTATATATTAATTATTTAGTTGATAATCTTAGTCTATCTATCTATCTAAGTATACTTAGCTATTAAGAGTTATAATTTAGTTCTTAATAAAATAAATAGTTTATTTATAAAGTCTAAGATAAACTATAGTCCTCTATTGCTAGTAATAGTCAAAAGACTATTGCAAAATCTCTATATATAGTAGTAGTATAAGGAGGCAGCTGTTTTGGTAGTAGCTTTTTTCGATATTAGTAGACTAATATATCACTTAGATAAATAGTTGATAATAACAAAAATAGTATTATAGCTATTACTAGTAGAACTAAGAGTATAAAAATCTATTAACAAATTATCCTATATCCTTAGTAGGATAGGAAGGAGTCTAAGCAGCCCTAGGGTTTTATTATAAGACTTATAGGCTTATTAATAATTATAGCAATTAGCTATATAGCATTCTATATCTTATTAGTATATAGGCTATTAGTAGTATTATTATACTAATTTAATTATCTTTATCCTATTAGGATAGGCTATTATAATACTATTATAAATATGCTAAAGGAGTTAAGTATATAAGTTATTAGGTTCTTTAGGGATAATTAGCCTATTGTTATATAGTAGTAACCTATTAGGGAGTATTAACTATAGCTTCTTATTCTTTACTGCTTTTTCCTAATTGTCTTTTAGTAGGAGTTCTAAGTGATTTGCTTATAAGACCTACTTAGTTATTTGGATGGAGTTAATGCTTAGGGTAGATTCTCTAAGGAATTTGATAAGTGCTATAATACTATTAGGGTTAAGGAGTTAATGAGTTTACTCTACTTCTTTAGCTGCCTTTTGGGTTGGTGTTAATTTGTCTTTTTAGGAGAGTATATTAGTGATAGTATTTTCTTTGCCTAATTAGTAGGTAATCTTATAGTTATACTTAGATAATATATCCATCTATTAGATTTATCTCTTATTAAGAAGCTTCTTTAACCTAAAATACTCTAATGCTTTATGATTTATTAAGATTAGGAACTTTAATATATTATATAATTCTATATCTTATTCTCATAAAGCTAAGATTACTATAAGTATCTCTTTGTCATATATCTTATAGTAAGTCTTAGCATTATATAGGCTTTTAGAGAAGAAGGCAATAGGGTGCTATTAGTCATCTTCCTTACTCTTTTGAGTAAGCACTCCTATGGCAGCTAAGTTAAAATAGTTAGTCTCCACTTAAGTAGGTTAATAATTCTAAAAATATAAGAGTATAAGTATAGTTAGGAGTCTTTTCTTTAGCTGTTAGAAAGAATCTTATTACTTTTTATCTAATGCAAAAGTAGATAGTATATCTTTAGTTATAAGGTGGTTTAATAATTAGGCGATTTATCTATAGGCTTTAATAAATCTTTAGTAGAAGTTACAAAACCTTAGGAATAACTAAACCTATTATTTAGTTGTTGGTGGTTTCTAATCTTATACTATTAATACTTTTATAGAATCAACTTTTATGCTATAGTTGGTGATAATAAAGCTTAGGAACTTAGTCTTAGTTACCTTAAACTTGCATTTATTAATATCAACTTATAGGCCTATATTATAGAGCTATTCTAAGACTAACTATATATAGCATTAATATTCCTAGTGATTCTTTGAGAAGATTAAGATATTATTAATATAAGTAGAGTAGAAATCATCTAAATACTTTATTAGGATAATATTAATATATCACTAGAAGGTGGTAGGTTTATTATATAACTTAAATAGTAGTACTATTAGTTCAAAAGAGCCATATTGCATCTTAAAGGCAGCTTAGGTTATAGAGCTAGGTTCTATAAGAATATAATAGAATATATATTGCATATTAAGCTTAGTGAATATGATAGAATAGGCTAGCTGATTAAGAGTCTTAGTGATTAAAGGCAAAGGGTATTAATCTTTCTTAGTAAGAGAATTTAATTATTAGTAGTTAATATAGAATCAGAGGCTACTATTAGGCTTTTTGATAAATAGGATAAGCGATAAATAAAAGGAGTTAGATAGTTTAATAAATCTTTTCTTTAGATTATCAATTAGGTATTCTCTTATTTTTTCTAACTCTAGTTTGCTTATTTTATATAAGTAAGCTGTTTTTATTATTAGTTTAAGTCTATCAAACTTAATCTTATAGTCGATTGGCTTAGAAGGAGGTAATATATTAGCTATAGTTTTCGAAAAACATTTAGTTAGGTTATATAAAAAGGTTAATAAGCGTTTTTGCAATTAGGTTGACTCATTAGGTTCTATATTGACTTAGTTCCCTAATATATTAGGATTATCTTTGTTAATAGAGTATATTCCTTTCTTAGGTTATTATTATTTCTTAAGAATATAGTCTAATTCTATTATAATTATTATATTAACTAATAATTTAGTTTATTATATATTAGCTTCAAAGACTAATATAGTAATAGTAGCAATTTGACTAGTTAGCTTAATAGTTGGAATAGCGTTTAGCTTTAACTCTTATCTATGCTTTAAATAGATAGCTAATTAAGTTGCAAAGTCCTAAATCAGCCTAGCTTAGTTGTTTGTTAATATAAGGGGTTAGTTGATTAGCGGAGGAAGTACTTTAGTTGGGGTAAAGTCAAAAGCTTAGTCCTATTATATAGCGTCTTATTAGTCTAATTAGTGCATCTCTAGCTAGTAAAGTTTCTTTCAACAACAATTAACTATAATATTATTTTCTACTAACCACTTGCAACTTATTATTATATTATGCGACTTTAGGTTAGCAGCTAAAAGGTATTAGTCTTTGAAGGTATAGTTATTAATAGTAAAATCATATTAGATAATTTGTTTAATAGCTTTACTAGGTTGTCTATCGAATCCTTATAGTAGTATTAGCTGTTTAAGGTAGTAAGTTGGAGGGTATAATAACTCAGCTAAAGAGGTCAGCTTTTTTCAATTAATTATACTTAATGCATTAGCTCTATACTTGATTAGAGCACTAAAGTCTATATACTTATTTTTGCGTTGAAGATAGCACTTTAATAGGAATTATTTCTTACTAATTAGCTTTCTTAAGTCGACTGCTTCTTAGTATTAGTTATGCTTTAGGAGGGACACTTGCACTCCTAAAGCAACTTATTTTCTAAGTTGGTTGTATAATTGTCCTTAGTATATAGCTGATTATTGTTTTCTATAGTTTCATTAGATGCTTCTTCTTTGATAGGTATAATTTTATTTTAGTTAAGGTAGTTCCTTGCGAAGTGCCCTTTCTTACTATATTTATAATATATATTATTAAAGGTAGCCTATTTATTAATAGGAAGGTTTTATTTAAGGGCCTAAGAGGAGTAAGGCTAAGGGTTCTTTGCTAAAGAATCCTAAACTTTTATAGCCTAAGAGGATTCCTAATAGGTTGGTCCTATCTATTAGAGTAGAGTAGACTAAATGATTAGTCTTAGTTTCTGCTTAGGTTCTATATAGCTAGTATATTATAAAGATAAATATAATTACTTATTCTTCTTATCTATAAACTAATTAGCTAAGTCCTTAGGATAGTTGAATTTCCTATCTAATAATTATTCTAATAAGAAGACTTATACTTTGTCTTATAGCGCCTTATATTGCTTATTAGTCGATTTATTAAGTTTCGACGCTAGGCGATAAAACTTAGCCTAAAAGGTAGAAAAGGCTAAACCACCCTAATACAACTTATTCTATTAGTCTTTGGCGTTTTGCCTTTCTATTTCCTAGCTGACTTTATATGCTTATTGCAATATTTAGAAGAGTTGTAGAGTAGAGTAGATCTATCTAATAGATCCTTTAGCTAGTTGGTCTCAAATAAGGCTATATGCATTGCTAGTCGTTAGGCTAGCTATATACACTAGAGCTATTATATTAGTAGGGAACTTAGTATAATTAATGTTTATCTTTTGCTTTATATTAAAGATCTAATCTTCAACCTTTGGTTCTTCTCTATTAGAGAAGGGACTTAGTATCTTCATCTTAGCTAAATAAGGCTATTAGTGAAAAGCAAGATCATTAATAGGTTGTATGCTTTAGTTATAGGTTATACTCTTAGCTAAGGAGTCTCTAGGTTGATTGTTGTTATAGGAGGTGGGCGCAATAGGAGGTTAGTCGACTTTAGTTCAATTAATCTATTCCTAAAGAATGCATATTATAGATATCTATTAATTAATATGTTGACAAAGGTATTCTATTAGTTGTTCTTCTACCTTAAGCTAATCTTTTAGGTGTTAAGAATGTTTCCTACTCTAAGTGCATAAATTAAGGAGCTTAAAGAGTTTCATTAGCAAAAACTTTTCCTACTAGAGAATTAAAGTTTGGCCATTAGTGCTAATAGCATGCCGCAGCAGTCATTCGGCAGCCTTAGGCCTACTTCCAATTAGTCATTCGCCATTTGCCCTTAATTAGCACTTATTGCTTATTATTATCACTATAGGCTTATTATTTATAATAATCAAATACTAATAAAGATATTATATTTATATATTATTATATTAAATAGTTTTAACACTTAGTAATATTAATAGGATAAGTCCAACTTTATTATTTAAATTATATATTCCTTAGGCTACTAATTAAGCAGTCCTTAGGGATACTAAAAAATTCTATAATTATATTAGTACTATAATAGTAAAAGTAAAGCATCTATTAATAGAGTTAATAAGATTAATATACTATAATTATATATAATTCTAAAGTAAAGAGAAGATAAGTATAAGGTAGGCTGATTTATTTATCAAAGGAGTTGTTTAGTCCTTTAGTAGCATATAATAACCCCTTATTATTTGTTAAAGCAAAGAAAATAATATATTATCCTAAATCATTATATAAAGACAATAGGTTGCCTTAGTATTATATTCTACTTTGCCTTTAGTTATATTATAACAACTACTACTAAGCCTTATATAAGGGGTTTCTATTAGTAGGAAATTTATAATATAAGAACCTAAGTCTATAAGACTTAAAATAAGCAGCATAATATCTAAGGGTAACTCCTTATAGTACTTCCTTTAGTGGCTTATATAAGGTGGTTTATATAGTAGTATAAGTTGAGTAGTTATTAAAGGCAATTTAAAGAGAGTTATTTGACTAAGGCAGATTAAAGAGGCTAGTTTGCATAGAGTAGTTGTATAGGGTAGTTTAAGGAGGGTAGTTTATATAGGGCAGTTTAAGAAGGGTGGTTTAAGGAGGGGTTTTAAGGAGGGCAGTTCAAAGGGGGTGGTTTAAGGAGGGCGGTTTATATAGGGTGGTTTAAGGAAGGCAGTTTAAGGAGGGTGGTTCAAAGGGGGTAGTTTAAGGAGGGTGGTTTATATAGGGCGGTTTAAGGAGGGTGGTTTAAGGAGGGTGGTTTAAGGAGGGTGGTTTAAGGAGGGCAGTTTAAGGAGGGTGGTTTATAGAAGGCGGTTTATATAATAGTTTAAGTAGGATGGTTTACATAAGGCGGTTTAAGGAGGGCAGTTTGCGTAGGGCGGTTTAAGGAGGGTGGTTTAAGGAGGGCAGTTTAAGGAGGGTGGTTTAAGAAGGGCAGTTTATATAATAGTTTAAGTAGAGCAGTTGAAGAGGATAGTTTAAAGAGGGTGGTTTGAGAAGGGCGGTTTAAGGAGGGCGGTTTAAGGAGGGCGGTTTAAGGAGGGCAGTTTATAGAGGGTAGTTTATATAATAGTTTAAGTAGGGCAGTTTACATAAGGTGGTTTACATAAGGCAGTTTATATAAGGTAGTTTAAGGAGGGTGATTTGCATAAGGCAGTTTAAGGAGGAAGGTTTATATAAGGCGGTTTGCATAGAATAGTTTGCATAAGGCGGTTTAAGAAGGAAGGTTTATATAAGGTGGTTTGCATAAAGCAGTTTGCATAAGGTGGTTTATATAATAGTTTAAGTAAAGTGATTAAGGAGGGTGGTTTACATAAGGTAGTTTGCCTAAGGCGGTTTAGGGAGTATAGTTTATATAGTAGTTTAAGTAGAGCTTTTATTATAGGCAGTTTGATAAGAGTAGTATAGTTTAATAAGGATAGTTTATAAGTTGGTTTCAAAATCTAATTAGAGAAGTTATATTGAAAAACTATTATTATATATGCAAAAAAGCTATTAACCTTTTGCCTTTAAAAGACTATATCTTATATTATTTATATGCCTTTATCCTTTATCCTCTTATCTATCTTAATAGTATATTTAGTATTAATCCTAATCTATATAGTTATTAATATAAAAGATATTTAATCTTTGCTCTTTATCTCTTATATAGCTAGAAATAATATAAGTACTTTCATAAATATCTGCTATCCGAAAGAACCTTCTTCCTTAAAGTTTTATTAGTCTAAGCGCTATTAGTACTTATACTTTTATTACTTTAATTATACTATATAATTTGTCTAATTATCCTAAGCTAATATGCTACTTCTTTAGGTTCTCTATCTCCTCTTAAAATAGGAAGATATCTACTAATGCTTTATAGTAGATTAGTAAGCACTTAGCTATATCCTTTAGCTCTACCTTTAGATTAAGTATCTTAAGCATAACTTATAGCTAAGCAACTTATATATTATTCTATAGATTTATTATCTTTTGTTAATTAGTACTATTAAGTATACTCTAAGGAAACGCCTATAACTAATAGAAATCTTTTCGGACTTTATTACCTCTTTAGTTTTAAAAATATTAAAGTATCTCCTCAACTATTGCCTTTAAGTCTATTTTATCTTTTCCTAATTGCTTCTAATACTTAATAATACTTAAAAAGATAATAGGATAGTCTACTACCTAAGCTAAGTCTTTTAGGCATAATTATATATAATCAAAGGGTATAAAATACTCTTAATAGCATTTCTACTCTTAATATATAAATAAAGCTAAAGCCTCTAAAAATCTAAGGAGATTTATCCCTTATACTGCTTCCTTAGTAGAAGTTATATATCTCTTTGTGAATTCTAAGTGGTATAATATCTAATATTAAAGGGATTAAGCTGCTATTAGACTAAAAGAGCTATAGTAGTTATGCAAAAGTAATATAGCTATTGCCTTTATCACTTAAACTATAACTTTTATATTTAAAGCTAACCTAATAGTTGAATAATCTAAGATCTAATATACTATAGCCTTTAGGTTATTTGCCTAAGTATTATAGCTTATAATTTAGTCTAAGTATATATTATTTTTGTTTATTTGCTTATAGAACTCTTTTAGCAAAAACTTATATAATGCCTCTAAATGCTTAGTATTAAAGCTATTTAGCGCTCTAAATTGTTAAATGAAATCTGCATAATAGCTAAGCATATAAAATTTAGGCATATTCTAATTTATATTATCTTATATATTTATCTTATACTTATTAAATGCCTTCTTTAATATATTAATCCTATATAATACTAACCTAAGGTATCTAATTATAGACTTATTATATATTATTAATTATATGATTAATATAAAATCTATAAGTGCTTTTAAGTATACTAATGCTTTTAGTATCTTCTCTAAGAATAGTAGAGTTACTATAGGTATTTAGATTCTAATTAAATTATACTTTTCTCTACCTATCTATTATATAACTTAGCTGAACTTATTAAAATGCTTTAGGCCTTAGAACCTTAGGATTCTATTGAATCTAGCATTAAGTTGCATTAGTCTAATAGACTATTATAGCTTATAATTTACTTTAGTAAAAGCCTTTAGATTATTATAATAGTTTTTTGCTAAGTAGAGATTATAAACTAATTATATAATTATATTAACTAGATTTTGAAATATGCTCTTCTATAAGCTATAAAGTATATCTACTATAAGATTTGCATATATATTAGAATATAAGTGCTACTAAAAGAAAAGTTCTATTAGATATACTTATTATAGATCTTTCTTCTTAAGCTTCTTCCTTTGCTATTCTTAGATGCATTTCTATATATTTTGCTTAGTTTGAATTAGCTAAGTAGCTATAATATCTTATAAGTAGCTATATTCTACTTTATATTATATATATTATTAATTATACTTAATTCCATATGCTAAGCAAACTTCCTTATAATTAATAGATATAGGTCCTAATACTAGAAAGCAGTATTTAATAAACCTATTAGTGTAATTAATAAACTACTTATTAATTGTTAATTATTCCATTTCTAATAAATATTAGTTATTTCTTAACTTAATTATAAAATCCTATATTTACTTTGAAAAATCAGACTTATATAATAATAATATAGCTTAGATTTGATATTAGCTGTTAGCTTATTATCTATAGATTTGGAAATTGCTTAGGATATTAGAAGAAGACCTAATAGTATTATCAAAAGAGATTGCTATTATCTTCTAAGGCATTAAGTATAATTACCTATTTGGAGATATATTAGCCAAATAACTTAGTTGCCCCTTAGCTTTATTATTATTGTTTTATCTATTGTGATTATAACTAATACTAAGATACCTTTAGGCGGAAGACTATTTTGCATCTTCTACTATTAGTTATTAGTATTTAGCTTATTATAGACTTATTCACTATTAATCCTATATGATTTCTTTACTAGTCCTTAGGCTATATTAGATGCAAAAGAAGTATAGCTTAGTAGAAACTCTAAGTAATATCATATAAAATAATGCTTTAGTTCTAATATCTTAGGCTTATTATTAATAGCTTAAGGTTATACTTATACTAGGACTTTCTTCTATATATTATTATATAGTATACTTTATAAGATATTATATATTGCTTTTATTAGGCTTATATATAATTGGATTAACTGCTTATTATCTTAAGTTGCTTTAATGCATCTAAATTTAGCAAACTATATTTTAATATTGCTTTTACTAATATTAGCCTAATAAAACCAATTTGCTAAATCCTAATTAACTTCTAACTTAAAAGGCTAATATATATTATCATTAGATATAAATAATATTAAATATAGTTTATCTTCTACTTTTAATTTATTAACCTCTCTTAGTATTAATGCCTTTCTTGCCTTTATTTCATTTTCGAAATATTAAAGATATATAACTTCTATTATATTGCTAGACTCTAGATCTTTGCTTTAGTAGCTATTACTATTCTTTTAATTCTTACTGCAAATTTTAGAATTAGCTATAATTAAAGAACTTATTATCTCTACTATATAAGCTAGCCTAATATATAGATAATCCTTAGGTTTATTGATTTCCTCTTCTTCTATGCTATTAGCATCTATTTATTATAATTAGGTTAATATAATTTAAATAAAACTAATATATTCATAATGCTAATAGTCTTTTACTTATATTATTATCTTATATTTTATTAGTTGTAAAAGTAGTTATGCTAAAGTCTATATTAATACCTATTATATTAGAGTATATATTAATAGAAGTATCTTTATCTATATTTAGTTCCCTTTGAATTTGCTAAGTAGAAGGTAGGATAAAAGTCCTTAATTTTCTCTTTAGCAATTTTTAAGTAATATTTGCTATAAGTTTACATTTATGTCACTTAAGTCTACTAATACTTTTGACTAGCTTAAAGCATTTCTTGCAGCAAATAGTCAGCAGTATTATAAAGATATAAAAGTAAAGTTATATAATATAGCTAGCTATCTGATGGAGAGTATTATTAAAGGTTGAGGAGGGTAGTTTAAGAAGGGCAGTTTAAGGAGGGCAGTTTAAGGAGGGCAATTTGAAGAGGGTAGTTTAAGGAGGATGCTTTAAGAAGGGCAGTTTAAGGAGGGCGGTTTAAGGAGGGTAGTTTAAGGAGGGCAGTTTAAAGAGGGTACTTTAAAGAGGGCAGTTTAAGGAGGTAGTTAGTATAAGATGCTTAGTATAGTATAGTTTAAGGAGGACAGTTTAAATAAGGTAGTTTAAGGATAATAGTTTAATAAGGGCAGTCTAAGTAGAGTAGTTTAAGTAGAGAAGTTTAATTTAATAAAAGCAGTAAGGAAAGGTCGAAAAATAGTATTAAAGGAGGTTTATATAAGGTGCTTTATATAAAGTGGTTTGCCTAAGGCAGTTTGCCTAAGGTGATTTGCCTAAGGCGATTTGCCTAAGGTGGTTTACTTAAGGTGATTTGCTTAAGGTAGTTTACCTAAGGCGGTTTATCTAAGGTGGTTTAAGTAGAGTAGTTTGCCTAAGGTGGTTAGCCTAAGGCGGTTTTCCTAAGGTGGTCTGCCTAAGGCGGTTTATCTAAGGCGGTTAGCCTAAGGTAGTTAGCCTAAGGTAGTTAGTCTAAAGTAGTTTGCCTAAGGTGGTTTATCTAAGGCAGTTTATCTAAGGCAGTTTTACTAAGGCACTTTAAGGAGTATAGTCTAATATAAGCAATATAAGTAGGGCAGTTTGAGAATATTAAGTAAAGAAGTATAATTTAAGAAAGGCAGTAATAAAGGCATAAAAATAATATTATAAGGTGGTTTAAAGAGGGTAGTTGAATAAGGCAGTTGAGTAGGGCAGTTAAGTAGGGCAGTTTGCAATTAAAGTATTACTTGCATAATATAGTTTTAATAAATTAAGTATATAATTAAAATTATCTTATTCTAAAAAGCATCAACTATATACTAAACTCCAAATATTAGTCTATCTTAATAGCCTTTTGGACTTTTGCATTCTACTTCTAAGCTTAGACTTATTAAATCTTTAATTATAATATATTAATATTAAAGATTTATTCTTCTATAGGGTTTTTATTATTTTAGATTACTTATAAATATATAATAGTATTCTTATTCCCTTAGTAGCAATATCTGCAGAATCTTTGCTCTATTATATAGGTATAATAATCGACTTTAAGGAAACAAATAGAAATTGCTTCTGCAAGTATTAGGCTAATAGCAATTGCTAAACTTATTGCTATAAGAAAGCAGATAGGGTGTTGATCTTTAAGAGGTATATTAGATCTAATATTAAGATAAAACTTATTAAGTATAGCTATTTACTCTATAAGGCTTATTATAGAATATACTAAAAGTATATTATTAGGCATATATCTTTTAATATATAAAAGCCACTTAAAGAATATATTAGCTTTATCTAATACTAAGGTTAGATAAAGTACTCTTATATTATATACTATTTTGAAAATATAAGCAATAATAAAGAAATATATAATTACTATATAGTAAGATAAATGCCCTTTTATATTTAGAAATCCTAATAGTTGAAATTATGCTAATTTGTTTTTCTAAGTAATTAGCTTCTTAGATAATTTGCATATTTCTTTCAAATTATCGAAAAAAGGATCTTTAGTAATGCTAAGCTCAAATAGTATTAGCTTATTATCACTAGAGGTTATTAACTCTTAGAACTTATTATTAGTAAGTCTAGAAGGAAGATTTATATATAGATTAATTATTATAACTAAGAATAGAAATATAGCAATTATCTGCAAATAGTAGTAGAGATTTACTAGTTTCTAATTAGTCTAATCCTAAGGATAATTTGCTTTATTTGCTAAGAAATTTGCCTTAGCCTTAAGATTCTTATTAGTATAGATCTAATAGTCATTTAGCATAATCTAGCTTGCCTTCTCTTGCTATTCGCTTAGGTAAATTATAAAGATAAGCTTAAAAATATTCCTTAGGATAATTACAACTAAGTGATCCAAGAGGATACTCTTTAATATAAATCAAATGAATAAAGCTTTAACTAGTTATAGAAGTATATATAAGACTTACTAAGTAACTTTTTTATCAATTATACCTTTCTTAATATTCTTTGCCTATTAGAGTCTTAGTCTTATAAGTTTCTTATAATGCTATTTCTTAAGTTTAAGATCTTAGATCCACTTATCTTAGACTATTAGCTCTACTAAAGGTGCAATATCACTTAGGCTAAAAATAAGTAGTATTTTACTTAGCTAATTTAAGCTAACCTTAATAAATCCTAAGTTATTATATTAAGTTTTTTCGAATTCTAAATATAGACTATTACTCCTTTGTATATATAATATAGCTTAAATGCCTTTTGTTGTTTAAGATATTTAAAGATAAGACTTATCCTTTTATATAGTTTGCATAATATACCTTTAAGAAGTAGGAGATATAATATAAGTAAGATTCCTTTTTTTTAAGCCTCTCCTCTTATTATCTTTAGCTTTTGCCTTATTATATTTTTGCATATCCTATAAATAAACTTTGCGATTTAATTAATATAAAAGAAACTTTAAATCAACTAAGTCTATTATTAAAAGTATAATAACTTAGCTATTCTTTCTTAAGGGTAAGAACTAAGATATCTAAGACACTTTATTAATAATCTTTCTATCTTTAGTAAAAGGCAGAATTTCTTCTTTTCCTTATAGAAGATTCTATTAATCTATAGTTGGTAAAGTGCCTTTATAAGCTTAAGCTAAGCTATAACTAAATCTATTCTAATATGCATTAGAATCTCTTAGATCCAAATAAGCATTAAATTCTTATATTTATATATTTAATAAACTTATTAGAGATAAGACTAAGATAGCTTTAGTCTTTAGCTTAATGAAATAACTAAAAGAAGAAGATAAGCAAAGGCAGTAGAATCTATATTCTTCAAATACTAATTATGCTAAAAGGCATAGCCTTATTATATTATTTGTATTCTTACTAATATGCTAATTCAGATTTTGATTAATTTTATCCTATAGAATATTATAGATATTCTAGATATAATAGATAATAAATACTATAGTTATTTTACTTAGACCTATTGCTAAAGCAAGGAAAGTATATAATATAATGCTATGCTAAAACTCTAATGCTATATAAGTATTAAACATTTATATTAATAGTACTTAATATGCAAAATATAAGATCTTAATAATATAGCCTAAGTCTTAATGCATTATATTATAAGTAAACAAAGAGTAAGCTTTCTGCTAAGTTTCTAATATAAGATATATAGTAATCTTACTATCTATTAGGTTTAATATTTTAAATAAATATTAGTACTTATATATATAAGATAGGAATTTTATATAAACTCTTATAGAGATTTATTTGTTTTATATTCTTAATAATCTCTTTATGCATCTGCTAGCTTATTTGGATTACCTTTAAAGTCCTTCTTATTTGGCTTAGATAGATTAGGATTAATATTCTTCTCTTTAATTATATTATTAAGATTAATATTATTATTTCTTCCTTTATTATTATTATCTCCTCTATCTAAAGGGTTCTTTTGCTATAAAGGATTAACTTATTAGCCTTAGGAAGGTTTACTAAGTTCTAGCAAAAGGGCAGGTTTTAGCAGAGGAGTATATTTTAGTAGAGAAGAAGGTCCTAGTAGACTTAGAGATATAGATCTTTGCAAAGACATAGGTTTAGGCTAAGGTATTAGTTTAGGCTAAGGAATTAGATTAGGCAAAGGTATTTCCTATAGGCCTAATGCTAGTTTCTTCTTTTAAGGGGCGCTTTCTAATACTAGGACCTCTAGTAAACCCTTCTATAAATGCAAATAGATAGCTTAGATAGATGGCTAAGTTCTTATATTATTCTATAAGCAACTTATAGCTAATTAAAAGGTTAATTTAAAAGTAATTATATAGTATATGCCTTTAGAAGTTTTATCTACTTATTATACTTATCCTAACTTATTCTAATATATATTAAGATTAGTCTTCTATTTATCCTTTAGGAAATCTTTTAACTTCCTATATAATAAATAGTTAAGCTATAAAATGCTATTTAGTATATTTCTAAATATAGCATTTAGCAAAGAGCTAAGTTATATCTTAAATTTAGAGATAAGCTTATTAGCAATATTGCTCTTTATATTTATATAAAGATTAATAGTAATTATCTAAGACTTAAATGCTACTATAGCAGATGGACTAATTAATTATAAGCGCAATTATTAGAGTGCTAGCTATAATATGTTTAGAGAAGTAATATCTAAAGCTGCTAGACCTACTTCACTTAAGGATTATTAGTTAAAAAATAAGCATTGCAAATAAGTAAAGATTTATCTATTTTTATAATATCTAGACTCTAATTAACATTTTGATCCACTTAAGGAGGTGGTAGTTTTAATAGGGAATCCATCTCCGCAAATGCTTTAGCTGCTACTTTAGTATTATTATACTTAATAATAGAGTTGAATCTTACTTATTAATATAGAGAAGTGGAACTAAGATGCAAAGAATATAAAAGAGCTAAGAGCTAGCTTAATAGTTCTATTGATAGAAGATAAGAGAGTTCTTAGAGGAAGAGGAGGAAGTTTTTTAAGTAAAGAAAATAATAATAAAAGAACTTTGAGAATTTAAGTATTTAAGATAAAGTAGTTAATCTATTATAACTTAGCCTATACTAAGCCTTTGTTTAAGTCCGCATTTGGTATAAAGTAGAGTTAAGTCCTACTTTTATCTTAGTATAAGGTTAAGTTACTCCTCTCTTTAAAGATATTCTCTTTAATCTTAATATTTTCTAAGCTATTATTATTCTTTATATATTATAGTTTAAGGAATATAAAGTAATTCTTAGTAAATCTCACTTGAAATTATATATTATAAAGGCAGTAGAATCAGCTAATATTATAATTTGAAGAATATATAGCAATTTATAGCAAATATCACTTAGATAGTATTTTACGAAAATAGCAAAATCAGCTAATATTATAATTTGAGGAATGCCTACTAATTTGTAGCAAGCATTACCTAAAATTATATGCTTTGAAAATAGCATAATTAGCTAATATTATGATTTAAGGAATGCATAATAGTTTGCAGCAAATATTATCTGAAATAGCATATTATAAAAACAGTAGAATTAGCTATATATATTCTTACTATTTATAAAGACTAATGAATAGCTATAGTTTAGTTCTATATATTTCCTTATATATCTATTTATTATAAGTCTCTAATATTATAAGGTTAAGATATAAGACAAAAGTTCTACTATAATATAATTCTTATTTCTAATAAATTCTCTTTAATCTAACCTTAGCTTTATTACTTTACTATACCTTTTTTACTTCTTCTACTACCTAATATAAGCTATAGCAGCTAAGTAAAGAATTAAAGGATAAAATAGCAGATATTAAATTAACTACTTTAAATCCTCTCTAAATAAGCTAATTATTTTTAGATAGGAATACTCTTAGATTTACTTTCTAACTAGCTAATAATAATGCTAGATAAGAAGCATAGTTTATAGAAGAGAAGAATTCAGATTAGAAGCTTTAGAGTAATATATAAGCAAAAGATATTAGCGCCTAAGTATTACTAGATGCTACTATTCTTTAAGTCTTAGATATTAAGGCTAAGGATTTCAGAGAATAATAAGACTAAGCCTATAAGAGTCTACTTATAGAAGAGCTACTCTTAATAATAAAATGCATCTAGCTAAAGTAAGCTAAATTAGTTATTATAAAGCTAATAGAATTAATTTAAGATAGTAATAATAAACTATAGTCTAATAATAAGACTATTTGGATAAAAGGATGTTTTCTTATATATAGGCTATATATAGCTAGTCTTTAGAAGAAGAGTATTAGCAAAGATAGGTTTAAGTCTACTAAGGATATACTATCTAAAGATATAAATTCTAATCTATAGCTATTTAGCATATCTACTTTATAATTAAAGCAAAAGGCGCAACTTTAAATACTACTTTTATTTATAAAACTAATAACTGCAAAGATACTATTAGCTAGCTTATTAGATACTTCAACTGCTATATCAAATTCTCTAAATAAAAAGATGCAAACAAATAAATTAGTAGATTTTATACTTATTAGTAATAAACAAATAGTAGAATTTAATAAGATTATAGATATAATGCATAAGATAAGACCTATAACCTTTCTAATATAAAGAAATATTATAATACATCTAATTAGTCCAAAGTTCTTAGAGTTAAAGTCTATTGCTATAGGGATTAGTATACTAATAATCAAAGAATATATATTTGCAAAGCCTAAAGACATATATCCTAAGCACCTTAGATAAAGAATATTATATGAAATCCTATAGGATATAGATTTAAATTATTTTATTTAAAATAAAGGGTTATATAATTTAGATGATCTACTAGTATTATTAGATTTAATTGATTAGCTAATCTTAGAATATAAGTCACTAAGCAAAAGAGGTTGGATTAGTATTATTAATAATAAGATCTAATGGTAATAAGCTATTAGTATTTTAGAATTTTATATTAAAGTAGATAAGAGAGATTAAGATATTTATTTTATTATATAAGGTTAGATATTTTATATTATTTGAGTTATATAAGAATAAAGTTTCTTAAAATACTATATAATTATACTCTATAAATCTAATATTATATAGTTAATTAAATATGCTACTAAACTATCCTCTTTAAACTATTCTCCTTAATTGCTCTACTTAAACTGCTTCTTAAACCACCTTATATAAACCGCCCTCCTCAACTGCCCTACTTAAACTACTCCTTAAACCACCCTCCTTAAACCGCCTTATGCAAACCGCCTTATGCAAACTACCCTTCTTAAATTGCCTTATGCAAACCACCCTCCTTAAACTGCCCTCCTCAACTGCCCTACTTAAACTGCTTCTTAAACCGCCTTATATAAACCGCCTTATATAAACTGCCTTCTTTAAACTGCCCTCCTTAAACCACCCTATGCAAACCGCCTTATATAAACTACCCTATGCAAACTGCCTTATGCAAACTACCTTATGCAAACTATCCTTCCTAAACTGCCTTATGCAAACTATCCTCCTTAAACCGCCCTCCTTAAACTATCCTAGTTTAACTGCCCTTAATACTACTCTACTAAAACTACTTATGCAATTATGCTTATCAAACTACTCTTATTATACTATCTTATTTTTTTTTTAGCCTTTCCTTATACTTCTATTAGATTATACTTCTTTACTTAAACTGCTCTACTTAAATTGCCCTTATTAAACTGCCCTAATTAAACTACCTTATTTCTTTTTAGCCTTTATTACTTAGCTATCTTAATCTGCTTTATTTAAATCACCCTAAGATACTAACCTATAAAAATAGCCTTTAAAAATACTACTTAATAATATGCTTTATTTAATTAGTCGCCTTCTGATAGTATACTTAATGCATAAGTTAAGATTAATTATAAATAAATAATATTTAGTAATATAATATTAATAAGCAACTAATCTTTATATAGCTAATCTTCCTAGCCTATATTAGTAAAGTATTACTTCTTCTTCTCTTTATCTATAGATGCTTTAAGTATTATATTATTTAATATCTTAACTACTACTTCTAATTTGCTATTAATTATACTATAAGTATAATCTTAAAGTTCCTAAGTGCCTAATAATCTATAGTTAAAACAACTATCTATATTATTATAGAGTAGAGTATTAAGCTTAGTATATTTTATTATAATTTATTACTTATATTATATCTAATATTTATATTAGCTAGAAATGATTCTTTAAGACTTAAGCCAACTAAAGTTGTAGAAATACTCTTATATTAGGAATAAATATTATCCTAAATTAAGCCCCTTAGTATAAGCTTACTAATAATAATAATATTATACTAATAATATTAATATATTTAGTATAGTTAAGTCTAATAGCTCTATAACTATAGTGCTATAATAATCAACTAAATCCTAAGATAGTTGTAGTAATATTATTAAATAAGGTTTAATAGAATATAATCACTAAAAGATATCTTTAGGCTATTTATTAATAGCTGCTATATAAATATTAAGGAATTATAGATTAGAAATAATATTTTAGCTAAAAGAAGATAAGCTAAAGCTAAGTAAGATAGTTATAACCTATTAGACTATAGTATAAGATTTAGAGTAGAATGCTAGCTTTAAAGCCTATATATTAGAATAACTAATTGCTAAAAAGGTATAAAAAAGTAATAACTATTTGAAATATTACTAATAATAGTATAAATGTAAGACTATATTAGAAATAGATATTCTAACCTCCTATAGCATATATAAGAGAATATTAGGAATACTTTTTGCTTATATCCTAATATGTTGAATTTGGAAATATAAGAGAGTTTTTGGAAAATAATAGCATAAGATTATGTAATTTTATTATTAGATCTAAAAGAGATATATTTTCTATTTGATAGCAAGTTTAGGTAATTGCTAACTAGTTTACTAAGCTTAGAGTAAAAAAATAGACTAATAATATCCTAGTTAAATGTCTAATACTATTCTATTAGGTGAAAGGTTATTAGGCTTAATATAATTATAGTAATATATTCTCTTAGTTTAATATATTATCTAAGATAATAATAGTAATTATTATAATAATAATTATGCTAACTTGCTATAAATAAGGATAAAGGGCAAAATCAGTTCCAACTAATATTAAAAATAATATATATAAGTTCTATTTATCATTAGTTGTTTCTACTTAATTTTAATTAATCTTATATTAGCATTATTTAATTTGGTAAAGGATAGCTAGAATAAAATAGCTTTTAAGCAATATTAGGTGATTCTTATAAAAGTTGCAAAGAAAATAGATAAGATACTAATAAGGAGATTAATTATAATATATGAAAAGCCTATTAAAACTCCTTATAATAGGAACTTAAATAACCTACTAGATGACTTAAACTTTATAAGAGTAAGTTGATTAATAATTTCTAATAAGTATTATCATCTTATATATAGCTAACTATTATAAAGCTTCTAGGTTTAAGCATCTAAGAATTAGTATAGAAAATGCATAAGCAAAATATACTTTTATGAAAAGTCTAAGGTCATATAGATTAGGATAATAAGCTTAGCTCTAAAAAGGACTAATCAACTTTCTAAAGTGAATTAGAGTTAAGTATATTATTATATTACTATAATTAGAAATTTACTAATAGTAAATCTTATTAGATTTGTTTAATATAAAAGATGCAAATTATTTTAATAATAATTTAAATAATAAGATAAAGCTCCTAAAGTTGAAACAATTAGAACTATAGCTAGAGAAGTAAGCTCTAATTTACTAGCAAAAGCAGAAGGTGGCTATTAGACTATAATCTTCTAAGGTATAATACTCCTAATTATCTAATAATTATACTAATTATATTAAAGATAGCTTTGATTTTAGAGAGGCTAATAAGCAAGAAAATAAGTAAATAGGTTTTCTATAGTATAACATTAAGAAGAATATCAACTAGCTAATTTTCTCTTAGGAATTAAAGATTAACATTTAAGTCTTCTATAAAATATCTTAAAGTTTAATAAGTATACTTAAAAGAAAGTCTAGAGTTAGCATATATATTTAAGCTTAAAGATATAATATCTTAGCTAAACTTAATAGAAACTATTAGTATAAATATAACTAAAATGATTTTTGCAGTAAGCTAAGTAATATAAGACAAATATTAGTATAATAGTAATAATTTTATATTATATAATAAAAAGGACTTATAAAAGTTATAAGAAAGGTTTAGATCTAATCTAATATAAAAGACTATAGTACTTTATAATGCAATTAGTTAATAATAGTATAGTCTTAGCTAATAGAGTTGGATTTCTTTAGCTAATTGACTTATAGGCATTTCAAAGGTGCATTTGATAAGGCGCTTTTAATAAGGCGCTTTTGATAAGGCGCTTTCGATTAGGCGCTTTTAATAAGGCGCTTTCAATAGGGCACTTTCAATAGGGCGCTCTTAATAGGGCGCTTTCAATAGAGTGCTTTTGATAAGGCGCTTTCGATAGGGTGCTTTTAATAAGGTATTTACAATAAGGTATTTTCAAATAAGGCGCTTTTGATAGAATGCTTTTAATAAGGCGCTTTTAATAGAGTACTTTTAATAAGGCGTTTTTGATAGGGTGTTTTTGATAGGGCATTTTCAAATAAGGCGCTTTCAATAAGGCGCTTTTGATAAGGCGCTTTTAATAAGGCGCTTTTGATAGGGCGCTTTTAATAGGGTGCTTCTAAGAAAGTATTTAAATATATATATATAAACTTTAAAGTAAATTTTATAATAAATTCATTTATATATATAACTAATTATATATTAAATATAGTTTACTTAAAATAGCATATATATATATATATATATATAAGGATATTTTATTCTTAATAATACTATTTATATTATTAATATTAGGAAGGATTATAATATAATTTAAACTATAATTATATTTTATATCTTTAGAGCTTTTGCTAATATATATGCTACTATAGATAGATGCTAAAGTAGTAAATATATAGCTAATAATATAATTAATGCTAATGCTATATTATGTAGATTTAATACTTTAGGCTTTTATTATAAAGATAGCATTAAGGGAAGTCTTAGAGTATTTGAAATTTAAATTACTAAAGGTATAATTAATGCCTAAAAGGAAATTAGCACTCTAAGTGCTAGGTATACTAGGGTTGCTAAAGTAAAATTCTATGATTAGCTATTAGTACTAAAAAATTAGATATGCATTTAAAGTGCTATTAGCGTATCCAGCGCCTATAGTAGCCTCTGACTACTATTAGCCTTTACATTTTTTTGCAGATGTTATCCCTCTTACTCTCTAGGTTGGTCTAAGTAAGAGAGTATATAAGGTTAGGGAAACTCTTAGTAGCGACTTATGCTAAGCTAGCTGACCTTATAGTCATATTATTAGGAAGGGAAGCACAAATGCCTAAGGGAATAATTGGAGTAGTTGATTAGTCGCTTGGTGGAAGTTAGTTGGTAGGAAATATAAGTATTCCTTCTCTAAGTGAAAGTTTACTAGAGTTGATAGCAAAGTCTAATATCTTTGTCGACCTAGGTTGCATATAAGTTGGTAAGATTATAGAGGTTTATTTCTAGGATAGCGTCTTATATAGTACTATTGTCGGAATACTCCTTGACAAATAGTCTTCCAGTTTCTTTTCGAGTTAGCTAGGGAATACTAACTATTAGTGAGTTTTTCAAGCTAAGCCTATTAGCTCTTCTTTCTGATTTTAATTTAGAAAGGTACTAAATATTAAGCATATTGAATAGTAGCAGTCTATTGAGTCATAAGGAGGCTGATTCGTAGAGTGTTACTATATGTTAAGATCTTAAGGTGAGAAGGTTAATAGGAGATATCTCTAAGAAGGTACTAATCCTTTGCTAGGTATATTATATCGCCTTATAAGGCCAAAGGGGAATGACTTTAGAATTATATGATAGTAAGAGCAAAGCATATGTTAATATAGTTGATAAGATTAATATGCTATAATCTTATAGAATTCTAAAGTAAAGAGAGAATAGATATAAGGTAGAATAACCTATTTATCAAAGGTGTCATCTAGTCCTCTATTAGCATATGACTACTTCTTATTATATATTAGAGCAAAGAAAATAGTATATTGCCTAAAATCATTATACTAAGGCAATAGGTCACCTTAGTGCTTTATTCCTCCTTGCGCCACCATCTTGTCTCTATGTCGCACTGTGACAATAATCTACTATTATAACCTCTATAATAGAAGCTAAGCTCTTAGGAGTAGCCTCTATAGCTAAGGAGATAATAGCTTTAAAGCATTTCTTCAAAGAGCTAATACTTAAAATAAGAACCAAATAGACTATCTTTTATAATAATCAATAGACTATATGATTAATCACTAAAGACCTTTAGCGAATTACAACTAAGCTTTGCTATATTAATATATATAATATATAGTTAAGATAAGAATATAAGAATAAGAGTTTTAAGGTGACTTATCTTCCTACTAATAAGATATATATAAATAGTCTTACTAAAAACCTCTTAAGATAGAAGTTCAAAGGTTTTATAAAGCTCTTAAATCTCTAAGACATAAGAGCCTCCATCGAATGACTTATTCTCTAAAAACCTAATTTCCTATATTTACTATATAAAAGACTATTAACTCTAGAGAGCAACTAATATCATACTTTAGCAATTATCACTGCTTATTACTACTATGCGAAGAAGAAGCCTTTCTACTTAGCATAAACCACTAATTCTACTGCTTAACTAAGTAATAATATAATCTTTGCTTTCTTCTCTTTTATAGTCATTAGAACTACATTAGGAGCTCCCTTCTCTCTCTTTAATATGTCCTTAAGCTCCTGTTTTCGAATGACAATAGTCTAAGAGGAGGTTATTTTAATAATAATAAGAAGAGAATAATAGTAAAGTATATACTAGGGCGTTAAGAAGCTAATAAGCATCCAAATACATATTCTAAGCTGCTTGCATAAGTTCTATGCCTTAGGAGCACTTATAGCTCCTAATAGCATAATAGAAGCAATAAACTCTAAAGTTGCTATTATAGCAAATATTATCCCCTCTCCCTAAGATATTGCTATAAATACAACCTTTGCAAGCAAGTCGACAAATAGAGCCTTAAATAAGCTAGCAGTAAAGAGTAGCATTTATATTAAGCTAGTATATAACAAAAGAGGTAGGTGGAGGTGAATAAAGGGGAAAATAGAGCTAAGAGGTATAATTAACCTTAACCTTTCTTTAAATCAACCTAATTCTTTATTCGATTTCCTTAGAGCTACTCTAAATCTGTCGAAAAACTCTCTTATTACTATACTATATTCTCTACTCTTTGTTTTATATAGTCTAATTATATACCTTTTAGCTGATTCTTATTACTACTACAACTCAGCTAAGGGGTATATCATATGGAATATAGTTGGGTCAGATTATATTCTCCTCACCTAATATTATGCATATAATTAAACTTTAAAAACCATACTAAGAGAGCAATATATAGAGGCTCCCTAGGAGCTCCCCTAGAATAGAACATGCTTCTTTCACCACATGAGGGAACCTGAGATCTTTCTATACCACAAATTCCAAATTAACACCACCAGCATTTCGAGATAATAGATACTTGGGGCTGATGGGATCTCCTCCAAGACATCCAGTCCGCTTTATCTGCTACCAGCAAGGAGGACTATATATCTAATTCGACAACCGCGGTCAGAAGGGTCCTCGACCATGATTACGTCAAGGCTGTGATTATCATATTGAGGTCGAGAATTAGCAAGCATGTAAATCTGGACCAAGAATATTGGGGTAAGGTTGAAGAAGTGCACAGCAACTGCAACCTTGGGATTTCTTTGCTGAGATGTGTGATTGTGAGGTGGAATATGGATAACGCATGGTTGCTGAGCTCTGGCATGGAAGCAACTCTTTTTTCTCCTCTAAAACCAAGATGATTGTTTGTTAGTGAGAGATAATCGGCTGACTACAGCCTAAACCAGGTGGATAGGGGGAAGACTTGTAGAATAGCATAACAAGGAACCCACTCTACACTTTAATGTTACTGTCTGTGGCAAACAAGCATCTGCCATGTTAAGAATATGATGTCCAATCGCTTTTGAGACCAAGTCCAATCTCTATCAGCGTTTCACTCGGAGTAGTCCTCTGAGATTACATCTCACAGTGCAGTCCATCAAGAGTCATTAGCAGCTAGAGGTCCTATGATTGTGTTCATACATTTGTGGGAACATATTTGGTGATTTCCTTATCAGTGCTTGAACAGTATGCAATACCCTAGGAAAATACCCAGAAAGATAAACCAACGATTTCGCTATTGACATATTGTCAAAGCATCCTCATGCACTTTCAACCTCCCATCCCACACCCCGCCACTTTAAATGCTCCAAAGAATGTATTTAAGATACCAAAGTTAAATGTCCTGTATCCCCAGCATTCGTCCGTCTCTCTGGAGCAAGAACAGCTAGGTGACAGCAGGAGCAAGAGCGAAGCTACAAGCACCTCAAAGTGCATGTCACCAGCATTTGAAACGAAGGCATGAGATTTATGATAAGTATCGTCGAAAAATCTATTAATCAGCAACAACACGTACAAGACTTCTGATGGAGCATGGTCCAAAATCAAAGGCAGTACTTTTTTATGCTAAGATAGAATACCTACTCCACACCAATAAACAGGCATAATACCTCCTGTTCCAAAAGCAATCTTCCTGACTGTTGTAAAGCCCAACTCCCGAAGGCTGATGAGTTGCTAACCAACAAACAGTTCCTTTCTGCTTCTACCATGGCTTTCGAGCTTCGCGATGGGAAGCAGTCCACTGGTACCCAATCCACACATCCTCAACCCGATTCTCTGCTCATTGATATTCAAATAGTGATATAGATCATAAAATGAAACAACCCAGAGATGGAATCCTCGTGGGTCGAGATTAACGACAGATCCTGAGATTCGCTCTATGAGCACCATACAGCCTACACGACGACATGACGCCGCCGCTCGGCAGTCGACACCTCTGTGGCCACGCCAACAGCGACCGCTGCAGTACTGCGCGGAGAGTGGATTGGTGCTCGAGGTATTTGAAAAAATGGGTTACAAATTGACGAAGATTTGGGGATTGGACATTTGCATTATGTCAGCTAAGCTAAACTATTCTAGGCAAGGACTAGATTAGATATTTGGAGAGTCTGATTGGAGGGCCATGCCGAAGGTGGAATGGTCGGTGGTTGCCGCACCGAAGACGACATCGACAGCGATCTGCAATACTACAAGCAAAGCATCCTCATCGCATTATTGCGCACCCAGAAGATAAAGATACGGATCAGACGACGACGGAATGATGTTGGCACAACGAGTTACTCAGCAGGCGATGCGCAGTTGTACGTTCAATTCCTCCGAGACGCCGCCAACCGAGGTCTGGAGAGTCTGGATGGTTGGAGAGCGGGCAGATGGACAATGGCTAATCAGATGTTTAGTCGCGATGAGGCCATCTATGGCCTCGCAGATGACGTTCAAGAAAATTCCGGCGCCGATGACAGTTGCGTCGAAGATACAGACTAGGTGCGTGTTGAGCTTCGTTATTCGGAATCAAGATATGGAAGCGCCTTTGCATACGAGAGCAAGCTTCGTGGGCCTGCAAATGCAGGTGCATGCGGGTGCAGAATGGCATCCCATTGTCTCATCGAATTTGCTCGACGCCGGCATTTTTTCATGTCATGAACAGTTCCTCTACTCGACCCCTCCTTCACACAAAACAGCATGAAGCTCAAGCATTGGAGCCCTCTGCCTACAATCTATCACCCTCACTCAAATATATCCTGATATAGAAGCCCGGCAAGCAAGATCACCAACTAACTTCGCCCAGACCCGTAGCAACCCAAAAGATGACGCCGAGCGATAGCTACGAAATCCTCGTCGCCCAGCGAAAACTACGTCCTACCTCCCCCAACCTCGGAATCTACAAGCCGCAGATCACCTGGGTCCTATCCTCCCTTAACCGTATCACCGGCCTCTCAGTCGCCGTCCCCTTCTACCTCTTCGGCCTTGGCTACCTCGCCTCTCCATTGATGGGCTGGCATCTTGATTCTGCTACCCTGGCCAGCACATTCGGGGCTCTGCCTGTGGCGGCTAAATTCGGCCTCAAAGCGTTGGCGGCTCTGCCGTTCACGTTTCATAGTTGGAATGGAGTCAGACATTTGGTTTGGGATACCGGAAGGGCGTTTAATAACCAGACTGTTATCCGGTCAGGCTGGGCTGTTGTTGGATTGACGGCTGTGAGTACGCTGTACTTGGCTTTCGCTTATTAGAACGCTCGTTACAGGAACGTTGGCTTTCGTCGGCCTTATGGAAGGCCTTCGCAGGGATAGGCGACCATGGAAGCTTGGAACGAGAGATGCATTCAGAGCCTGGAGGGAGCGTGGAGGCTATACAATGGCTGCTGGTGTATGTTTTAGGGGCTATGAAATGCGACTGCGTGTGTTTATAAGTCAATATAATTTTCGTCTACCATGTGCGATCCGTCTCAGGCGTGTTTTTGCAAATCGCAAGCCCAAATGACCTGGAGCTCTGTAATTCCTCAGTAAGCAGCATGTGATTCATTCTTTCGTATGACAGTACTATGCCAAAAGTATTCGTGATTTTGAAATTAGCGAAAAAAAATTGAGATGCAAAACAACAATTCCCTTAATAATTCCAAAATAGTTATAACGTAAAATTTAAGGAAACTAATTTTTGATACCATCATTTCAATATCTGAAAAGCATTTACTATTATTTATTTAGTATGTTACATCCGACCATGTAGTGAAACCCGCACTCCGCCTCTGACACAGATTCTCTTAATAAGACATGATTTCATTCTCAGTTACTAACTCCTAAGCCTACATTAAATATTTCCCAAAGCATCTCTTACTCCTCTGCTTTTTTCCAAGTTATCAAAGCCCACAGTATAGTTTTAACGACTAGATTTTCAAAAAAAAAAAAAAAAATTCCTATCAGAAATGCTGAATTAGGTTCACATCTGGGAAACAACGCAGTCATGAGAGCATTTGCATCTTTTCATTTGTAAACCATCTTTTTATTACATCTGAGCATTTATATAGATTAGCGCATTATTTTACAGAAGAACTAAGCCTAGTTCCCAGATTCTAAGAAGGGGATTGTTATGTGTGGCAGGGTAGGAGCTGGATAGTGTATGATGCGGTTTTTGCGTAAGTGACGGATGCTTGTGGCGGGGTGTTGTAGCACCTGCTGCTTCTGCGGCTCGACAAGGCGCGTAATTTCTGTGTTGATCCTTCGCCTACGGTCGTAGTTCTGCTTCTACCGTGATTCAGCCTCCTGTCGCAGAGAAGGAGGGCGTGAAGCCCAATTTCACTCTAAAGGAGTGGAACTGATAATTCCAATATTAATCACGGTTGCTCTCAGAAGTGGTTATCTTCTGTAGGAGGGAAGATGGGAAGATGGGAAGATGGCTAGCTGTCTGGGAAAGTATGATGATATATTGAATCACGTCGGATGGCTAGTATTCGTGCAGCGTGGGAGTTATGAGACTTGATTCTCACAGCATTGCAAGTACGTATCTGTGCAGCACCATCGTTGTGCGTGTAACTGTGATTCTTGTTCTTTTCTTTGCCTGCAAAGACAAGGGGAACCAAAGTGCTGATGTATATAATTGTCTACCGTTCAAGAAGATAAGATGTCTATGTATGAAGATAGAGGCTCTGCGCTCTCCGATATGGACCTCACCGTCTAGCCCAGTGCGACAGGCACACGATCTTTATTCGTGCTGAAACATCCTCGAGAGAGATTAGGCAGTGGGGCTCCGTCCGGTCATCCACGCGCGCCCATCACCTAGATTGATCCAACCATGGGGATACTCTGAGGGTTGGTGCTGAAGATGCCCTTGGGATCAGTCACCGCCTTGATATTCAGCATCCGCTGCCAGTTCCCGGCGTACAACCTCTGGCTCCACTCGTCCACCGTCAACTCGGTATCTCTGTAGTTCACGAAGCCTCTCAGCGGGATGTTCTCAGCCGCGAGTTGGTCCTGGAACGGCTGCAGCCCCTTCTGCATGTAGGAGATTCCATCGGCGGGGAACTCGGTCAGGCCCGTGGCGAGTCGGCCTTCCCAGCGGATCAGGAACAGGGAGTCCTGGTACGCGAACGAGGAGTCGGTATCCCGGACGTCCCGCGAGACACCCCCCCAGAGGTCGATGAAGCCGAACTTGGTCAGGTCGGTGCGGTTGAAGGCCAGCGTCGTGTACTGGTACAGGGCCTTCGCGCTCTCGTACGTGAAGCCTTGGTCGCGGCGCAGGACCAGGGCCTGCAGGTAGAAGTTGCGGGGCGGGTAGGTGTTCTTCTTGATCTCGAGGTCGGGCGTGGCGATGTTCTCCATGGTCCAGAAGTCCGCGACGGCGCTCTTGAGGGTGGTCCCTTCGGGGAGGTTGGCCATCAAGGGCTCGATGGAGGCGTTAAAGGCGGCGGGGTCGCCGTAGAAGAAACCGCTGCCGGTGTATGGGGGGGCGGTGAGCATCCAGCGGAGGGAGAGCTCGTCGGGGCAGGAGTCACTCCGCCCGTACTCTTGGATGGCGAGCAGAGCCTGGACGCCGGCCTCCGTGTCGTTCGTCCCCAGCGTGATGGTGAAGTTGGTCACTTGCGGGTAAGTCGGCTTCCAGGTCTTGGTCGTCAGAGAGAGGAGGATGCCGTAGGACGATCCCGCGCCCTGGGCGACCCAGAAGAGGTCGGGGTTCTCGGTGCGCGACGCATTCACGATCGTGCCGTTGTAGAGGAGATACTCTACGCTCTCGAGCTGGGACATCGGGGTCCCCAGGAAACGAGACGTGGAGCCGAATCCACCACCGATCGACGAGCCCGCGAGACCGATACGGTTGGCCCGCACGTGGGGGAAGTGCACGCCGTGCGTTTTCCACTGCACCTCTGGTTAGTCCTGGTTGCTTCAGACGGGGTGTGATGGGGATCCAACGACGCGACTTCGGACGGGTTTGATGCGAGGTCTCACGAGGACGTGTATCACTGGCAAGATTGTACACGTACCGCCCAGGTAATCACATCTCCCACGATGGCCCCGCCACCAAATTTGAGGAGTCCCGTACTGGCATCGAAGGAGGTTTCTTGGAATGCGTCCATGTTGATCACCAGCGCGCCGTCATTCCCGCCGACGCCGTAGGAGCCGTAGCTGTGCCCCCCATTGCGGGCGGCTACTTTGACGTTGGCGGCCGAAGCGCACGTGAGTGCTGCTACGATCTGGGACACTTCCGTTGGCTTGACCACAGCGGATGGCTTGGGCTTGATGCGCAGTGACCACGGGGCAGTATCATTCGCCCAGGTTGTACTGTTAGGGAACGTGGCAGGGAGCGAGGCTTCCGAGAGACATGTCTCGATGGGTACAGTCTGGCTGTAGGTAAGAGAGACAGCAGCAGAGAACAGTGTTGATAAGACGAAGGTGAAGCGAGCCATGGTGAGTGAGCGTATAATTTAGCAAGAAAAGAATGAAAAAGAGCAGAGGCTCAAAAGAATGTCAGTAGGTTGGATAGAATGCGTTTGTCAGTGCCCAGTCGCTTTCCCTATATTATAGGACAATCCGAAATGAAGTGACCGTCTGAAACCTCATGACTCTGGGCAGGAGAACAGGCTCAACAGCTTGCGTAATAAGGCAGGCTGTTAAACTCTCACGCCGTGACCTTAGATCGATCGAGATAAGAGATACTCATATGAACAGCAAATGAAATACATAGCATGTAGGCATTTGAGTTTGACACAGGCTCTTGGCAGGAGCTGGGCTTCCTGGGCTGGTCCTGGCACCTGGATTCTTTTTCGACAACCAGACATCCATTTACGATGCAGATTATCAAAGAGTTAGACATCTTAAAAATGATGGTTCTAGGATATGCTGGGCAGCAACTGCTTATGTAGGGCAACCGAGCCGGAGTTTGAGAGGTACAGAGTCATTGATGGAGGTAGCAAGCAATATGCACCCACCTGCCAAGCTTCAAGTGGCTGCTCCTCTCTGGGGATGCTTCCGCGGAATATTGCCGTTAATACATTGTCGCAGGCTACCATGTTCATGTGGTGTCTGTTTGGCCTGCGACCAAAAAAAAAAAAAAAGGATACACCCATACAGAAGTGCTCCTTTCTTCATGGTTAGCTACTCCTTTGTGAAATCAGTATTCATGCTTCAATTTTAAGCTCTAGGGTTTAGTACAAAGTGCTTATATGAACCACAGATGATATCCTGCTTTGAGTGTAATCTTCAGCATGAGACCCTTTTTCCCGCTTTCTGATCCAAGACTTGCTCGCAGTTTGTTGTTTTCTCATCAGTTACAGCCACAAGCAGTGAAGAGGGTATGGTTCTCTATGGACTTGAAGTAGATTCGGAGCTCACTGCAAGAATCCATTGCTCTAAGCTCTCTTTCTCTATCTCAAATTTCTATAATAGGATGCAAATGTGGGAGTATTCCACTTAACGCTGCAAACGCATACCCTTCATGTGATGTCGCGATGTGCTCGTATTGACTTTCGTACCAGGCAGCATTATCTCCTACAGTACTACCTGTATGATGAAATGAGTCGAGGCTTGGCGTCTGTGCGTTGTCCAAGAAGACTCCATACTGCAAGGGTTGTACTAGGGGTTTCTACTCATAAATTAATGATGCGAATCTACTGCTTTTACCACAGCTTTTACTCTAGGATATTACCAGAGAATTAATACCGCAAGCAGTTGTATCGAAATGCTTACATGAACGGCTATAGAGAGCCGTACCCAAGGTTCGGAATTAATTATAACTACCAGGACTGGGAGAGCAACATAGGAAAAACCTGAAAGGTATAGAGCAGTCCTTGGGCATAAAAGAGGATATACAAATTACACACGAAATTAGTTTAAGCACCACTAAGCATTTAGCATCTATGGGTCCGCGCATAGTCTATATAGAATTTGGACTTGAAGCCTATTATGCTTTCGTACTATGAGGAGATAATGCACCTTTCTAGTCCATGCACGAATCGCCAGGTTCCTATCATGATTGGGTAATATACCCTTACAAGGACTCTTGCAAAGTATAAAGTGTACTATTTTCGTGGAGTACCAAGTCCTGTACTGTACTGTACATACTGTACTGTACTGTACGAAGTATATTGATAAGAAATACTTATCGATATACTTCAGACAAGGGGTAGTGAGTCAATATATTTATATCTGTGCGTGGAACCGTGTATACTAAATGCCTAGCAGTGCCGTGGTACATGATTTCCCTGGTATTCTGTATATCCTCCTAATGCTCTAAATACTGCTTTACATTTTTTAAGCATTTCCTGTACCATTTACATGACTCTTAAAACTATGATCGATGCCTAAGCTTCATAATATAGCTTTCAATATCCTTTTACATAATTTTGAAGTACACGTATTTATAATAATAGTTGAATGCTAGTTTCCTGTAGTTGCACTAGTAAAAGCAGCAGATTCGCATGCTTATTTCGTTAGAACGCCCTAGTATAACCCTTGTACTATAGTACAGAATTTTCTTGCGTAGCGCACAGACGCCAAGTTTTGATTTATTTCACCTTGTACCAAGGAAGCTCAATACCTGGCGATGTTGCTTTTATTAATGTGCTTGGCAATCTATATGATCTTTTCATGCTGCAATCGCCACTGTACATCTGTCAAGCATTTCCTTGATCAGTTCTCGAATCAGGTCTCTGGGCACTGATTCCTAGGCCTTGTTTGATTAAATACGTCAGAGAACCTCGATTTCCAGTCGGTTGTCGCATGTTGTTGATTTTCGTGGAGTTTCAGGTACAGGTGTACTGAATATCAGATCTTTGCTAAATCTCAGGATATTTGGTACAGAAGCGGCAAGTTATCGTGAATTTACTCATACTAGTAGGTCGCTCTTTGTAAAGAGTCGCTTTATGCTCCGTACCAAGTATATTCAGTCTTTATGTCACGGGTTGGAGCTGATCGGTTAGGCTAGCGCTCCTTGCGTGCTTAGTCATAGGCTCTGAGGCCCTTGCCAAAGTCAATCATGGAGACTCCACTCTTGTGAGTTCTCGCTTAACGGGTTTGCAAGAGAAAAGTCATGAGTCTTTCCTCCAAGGGGAAGAAAACTTGTGAGGAGAGCAGCGCCTTAATCACCAAGAGTCTATGCTGCGTGTGTTGATAGGGGTGTGTCGACTTAGTTATGCTTCTCTACACTTACCAGACCTGCTGTGGTACAGAAAGATCTTAGGTCCCCTCGTGTGGTGAAAGAAGCATATTCATTCTAAGGGAGCACTCTGGGGAGCCTCTATATATCGCTCTCCCCGTGTGGCTTAGAGTTTAATTACATGCATGATGTCAGGTGATAAGAACGTGACCTGACCAAATCCTTAATCCGTACGACACCTGCGATACTATTATCTATGTATGGAATCCTCGAGTTACTTCGTGGCAAGACGCGCCACTTGCTTCGGCTTGCTGAGCGCGGCTTCTACGGATTCTGCGACATCGCTCGCTTAATTCAGGGGCTTCGCTTATTTGCACATTTTTTATAGCATGTGCTTAGGTATAAAGGAGGGCTTTACAGTTGAAACTGCTTCATATCTTTTAGGTATTCATAAAGAAAAAATTTTAGTCAAAAGGAATCCAATTTAAAGTCTGATCAGCTTGAAAAAAGAGGGTCTAATATTGCAACCTTTGATCGCGGGTTATTGATTGCCTCGAGGTCTTTAGCACAGGTATGATAGAATAACTAAATGCCAGCTCAAAGTTGAGCTGCAGCAGCTTGAGCTTTTAAACCAGCAAAGTGATATCTAAATATTGTTGGGTATAAATCTGGCTTGGTACCTTTGCGGAATGGAAATTTTAATCATTAATTCGAATCGTATATGAACTTGAAATCCGTCATCATTACCCCACGTACGAAGTCGAACCTACGCCCTTTTTCTTCGTGTAATGGCTATTCTGACGGGGATTATCTGGAATGAATATTACACTAAATGTATTAAATTCATAAACCTCTGAATCGTATATGGCTCTCCTTGACAAAGACTGTTTCTGTCATGTGCACCACCGCGGTGGTACTCCAAATGATGACGGGCACCTTCCAGCACTCTTGTCATAGCATCATAGGAGGGAGGCAACTACCTTCCAATGATGCTGCACTCAAGTAGCAGTAGAACCTCATATAAATAGAACCATCTTTTCTACCAACTACATCACTGGCGCATGCCTCCTGTGACAGTTTCTGTGACGGACAGCATAACAGATAAGGCCTTTGAGAATGGGAACATAGCGAGTTCAGGGAGTTTGACGATTAGTAGTTTTCCGAATATTTCATGCGACTCTTTAGAAAGTGAGAGACAAAAGAGCATGCATATTAGTAAGTTGATTATCCTTCTACTTATAATTTAAAACAGAATTGAAATTGAATAGTAGCATTAATCTTATCGACTTCATCCACATGTGCCTTGCGTTACAATTCCTCACGTGCTACTTTATAAATACTCCGACTACCGTTCTCTCCAGCTTAACACCTGATCGATATGTAAAACCGCCTAGGATGCAACTAAAACTATTAAATGATAAGTTTCAAAAATGATAATCAAATAGCTTATAGAAATTAGAGTTCAACTCAGAACTAAGAGCCCCATCGTTGCGAGGTGAACTCCAACTATTAAGCTATTACGATCAACGGATCTCTTATCTTCGACAAATCCGCAAGGGTTTTCGACTAGATTATTTTAATATATTACTGGCAGCTTTGAACCTTACGGTTATTACTTCTATTCACCTGATTGGAAGCTTGTCATGAAAAAGTAATAAACGAAGGTTGACATAGATTGGTCATAGCTTCTTGGGATAAAATGAGAAAGTACTAGTGTCAAGAAAAGTTTACAGATAAGACTATTACTTACTCATGCTGACTTTTGACGAAGACGCAAAATCTTTCGACGGCGTGGAGATAGGAAAAGACTTGATCGCATTCAACTTACCTTCTACTCAAAGTATAAATCAGTATTAGCTTAAGCCGCTATTAGTCGTAACTATAATTCAGCCCTGTACGTGGTACCCTTCGAACTTTATCGGTATCAGTGATGGAATTAATCATTTGGCACATTCCCTGGTACGCTAACAACAAGCTATCCAAATTGATCATGCTGACAAAATGTTATCGACAAATACTCGCTTGACTTATGACAATCCCCAAACATCTCGAGCGCAGTTAGAAGCAGCAACGAAGAGCTGTAGATTCATGTGATCATGCTCGATAACCTCCCGGGCAACCAAGCCCCGCAATACTTCAATGGCTTAAAGCTGATCAAGGCAAAAGCTATCGTGCTGCTTAGTATTGGTGTCCAAGGTAAGAAAATGGACGAGATGCAGCAGCACATGAGGAATAAATGTATGGTTCGATACTTTGATCCCACGCGGGGTATTACACTCTGGCTGAATAGCAGTGTGATACTTGTGTCACTCACTGATGTGGTTGTGATACTTGTGCAAGCTGACTTGATCACGGCAAGAACGCCTACACGAAGCGGAACAGTAGTAGAAGCTGCAAGAAGAGTTATACCAGGATAATATTGCAAGTTTTACATCTGAATCTGAATATGGAAAACAGCCCAGTGCATTGCATTCTCACGTCAGCAGGTAAGAGGCAGCGGGCATCATTTACTTATTACTCATCATCCATCCCCGTGATTCTGGAGCTAGTGAGACGCCCCTCCTCACCCTCACACCTTCAACCTCACCACCATGGCACCATCACAATGTCAACATACCTAGCTCATCGTCGTCCCACCGTCGCAGCAGCACGACACACTGTCTATCAGCCACGCTTATTTCTGCCACGATGTCCAATACATTGCAGCTGATTGGCTTACAGAAACGCTTCGTTGCTCCCACTCATCGTGAATCGCTGCAGCTCAGCTCAGCTCATGCAACAGCGGGCCAACAACTACACATTCGATCATCGTGGCTGACTAGTGTTAGCTCGCCTCTTTCGTTTTGCTAATGTCGTCCCCGTATTCAGCGAGCAATGCAGCTTGGAACATGTTAACGGAATATGTTATAAAGTGTCATTTGGCCCGTCGTCTCATTGAGGTGAAACCCACCCATCTGAAACTCAATCGTGGTGAGAAACCTCCGGCTCACATTCTTCTTCTTTTCTACTTCGCGATCTTGTTACTCGCTCATTCTTTCCTGCCTACGCGGCTAGACCCCTGATTCAATATCATCCGGTCGTGGGTTCCCCATCTCCAACCCTGATTCGTAGTCTCAGTCTGGGGTGGAACTGACCATAAAGCTTACAAGACACGGGCGTCGCCTGTGACAGGACGGCCGGTAAGCAGTCAAATTCGACTTTGCCCCGCCTTGATCTTCAAATTGATTTTATCCAACTCCTCATTCCTGCTATCTGCTCTCCATCAGAAAGAAAGAGTCGACAAAATACGAAGCCTAGTCATCTCAACTCCACAGCCGACTAAGCCATGGCATCCAACCAGTTACCCGTCGACACTTCAAGCACCGCGCAAAACACATGGCGAAAGGAACTCGAGGGTAATTTGGCATCTGTCAAACAACTCATGAGCAAAACCATCTCCCAAATTCCCGAGTCGCCCTACATCCCCACGAATGACCCAGACCAAAAGAAGATGACGAGCCTCTTTGCAGACCTCCGCAAAATTGGATTTCGAGATGTCGAAACTCTCTTAGCTCTGTTAAATTCAGAAGTCAAGGGACAGCAGGATGATAGTAAATTTATTCTCGAGCATCTCGTGTCTCTTCTCGCAAGGCTGGATATTGACTCCAAAATTTCTACTCAACTGACCGAAAGTTTTATCGGTAGCCTGTGGAATGGTCTTCCTCACCCTCCTATGACCAGTCTGGGCACCAAATACAAGTATCGTGAAGCGGACGGATCTTATAACAACATCTACAATCCTCAGCTCGGAGCGGCAAACACTCCATACGCGAGAAGCGCGAAGCCAACAATTCTACAGACCATTGCTCTGCCTGATCCGGCGGCCATCTTCGATAGTCTAATGGTCCGAGGTGACACCTTCGAACCCCACCCGAACAAGATCTCTTCCATGCTCTTCTACCTCGCAACTATTATCATTCACGATATTTTCCGAACTGTACGTTTGTGGCTTTTATTCTTGCATCTAATCCCATCCTTGCCCAGCAACTGACTCTGTAAAGGATCACGACGACTTCAACAACTCCATGACCAGTTCCTACCTTGATCTCGCTCCATTGTACGGGAGCAACCAGGATGAACAAAATCTCATGCGAACATTCAAAGATGGTCTCCTCAAACCTGATTGCTTCTCAGAGAAGCGACTTCTAGGGTTTCCCCCTGGAGTTGGAGTTTTCTTGATCATGTTTAATAGGTTTCATAACAATGTCGTCACCCAGCTTGCTGTGTAAGTCCTATCCGAGATCCTTCCGACAGTCCCCGTCTCACAAAAACGAAGCATCAACGAAAATGGAAGGTTTACCAAGCCCAAAGATGGCGACCCCAAGGAGAATTGGGACAAATATGACAACGACCTGTTCCAGACAGGTCGTTTGATTACTTGCGGTCTCTACGTCAACGTAGTGCTCAATGACTACGTCAGGACCATTCTGAGCTTGAACCGCACCAACACGAAATGGGATCTTGACCCGAGAACCGAAGAGGGAAAGTCAATACTCAAAAAACCGATCGCCGAGGGTCTTGGTAATCAAGTATCCGCCGAATTCAATCTGAGTAAGTCTTGGTGCTGCCGCTGGTGATATAAGCTGACTTCTGCAGTTTACCGATGGCATTCTGCCGTCTCTGAAAAAGATGACAAGTGGACTCAGGAGCTTTACAGCCAGATGTTTCCGGATCAGAAGCCCGAGGATGTGAGTCTTGGTCAGCTTCTTGGTGCCCTTCGGTCAAAGGAAGCAAAAACCCCTGCCGATCCTTTGGAACGAGAATTTGCTGGTCTTGAGCGCAATCCCGATGGTACATTGGACGATGATGACCTAGTAGAGATCTTAGAGTCTTCAATCGAGGACGTTGCTGGATCTTTTGGTGCTAATCGTGTACCCAAAATCTTGAAATCTGTCGAGATCCTGGGCATTATCCTGGCTCGATCTTGGAATATCGCATCTCTGAATGAATTTCGAGAGTTCGTAGGTCTCAAGAAGT
Organism: Diplocarpon rosae; assembly: GCA_032760415.1. Taxonomy (NCBI): domain Eukaryota; kingdom Fungi; phylum Ascomycota; class Leotiomycetes; order Helotiales; family Drepanopezizaceae; genus Diplocarpon; species Diplocarpon rosae. Next base: position 805,587 of record JAUBYV010000011.1, read on the forward strand.
ATTCGTCGTTTACGGAAATTAACCCAGACCTGGAAGTTGCCGAGAAGCTGCAGAGTCTCTATGATCATCCCGATTATGTTGAGTTGTATCCGGGTCTTGTCGCAGAGAAGGCTAAGCCTCCAATGAGCCCGGGGTCAGGTCTTTGCGTCAATTTTACCACCTCATACGCAATCCTGTCAGATGCGGTTAGCCTGGTACGAGGAGATCGATTCTATACGACTGACTATACACCAAAAAGCTTGACCAACTGGGGGTTTGTTGTCTTTTCTCGCGCTGCGAATTTGCTAACATTCACACAGATATAGCGCAGTCCAGTCTGAAAAATCAGTTGACGACGGATGCGTCTTGTACAAATTGATTCTCCGCGCATTTCCCAGCCACTTCAAGGGAAACTCCATCTATGCCCATTTTCCGTTTGTCGTTCCTCGAGAGAACCTGGCTATCATGAAATCACTCAGCAGAGCAGAAAAATACTCCTGGGATAAACCTGCCAGGATCCCAGAGCTGATTGTCATGAAGTCTCACGCAGCTGCGCAAAAGATTCTCCAGGATAAACTCAACTGGAAAGTAACATGGGGCGAAGCCATTGTATTCATGACGAGCAATGCCAAGAGACTTAGCGGCGTGGACTTCGCTCTGGCTGGCGATAATCCTCCAAATACAGCATCCCGAATCATGATGAAGAAAGCCATCCACCCAGATAACTGGCACTATGAAGTCAAATCATTCTACGAGCAGACTACGGCAAAATTGCTTCGAGATTACGGGTTCAAGGTGCCTGGTAAGAGTATATACCAGGTCGACATCGTGCGGGATGTTTCGAACCTGGTCAATGCTCGATTCGCAGCATCTCTCTTCAGCCTCCCAATCAAGACCAAAGAGACACCACATGGCATCTACACCGAGCAAGAGATGTACCAAGTTCTCTCTCTGTGTTTCATCTGCATATTTTCCAACGGTGATGTCACCAAAAGTTTCCAGATCAGAGAAGCTGCACACATGCTAGCCCAGCAGCTTGGCGAACTGATACTGCTCAACGCTGAAGCTGTTTCAGCGACTGGGTTCATCGCAGATGTACTAGCAAAGCTGCACCAAACCGACGCCCTTACCGAATATGGCACACATATGATTCAACGTCTATTGGAAAACAACGTCCCTATCAAAGACGTTGTGTGGACTCACATGTAAGCTGAGCACGTCAGGACCAAGACCGAAGAGCTGACTTTGGCAGTCTCCCTACGGCAGCGTCCATGACGGCCAATCAGTCCCAAATCTTTTCCCAGTCGCTAGATTATTACCTTGGGGATGGTGTACAATACATCCCGGAGCTCTATAAGCTCTCTAAGGTTAACACAAAGAAAGCCGATGACATGATTCTGCGCTACTTCCTCGAAGGGGCCCGTCTCCGCGCAACTGTCGGTCTCTTCCGTGACTTCAAGCCCACATCCCCAGGCACCACAAGCGTCGAAATCGTCGATGGATCCGATACTATCATCGTCCCTGCTGGCCGCCGTGTCTTCGTCGACATAATTGCCGCTTCCCAGGATCCCGCAGCCTTCCCAAATCCCACATCTGTTCGCCTCGACCGCGAGCTCAGTTCTTACCTGCAGTATGGCTACGGTCCTCACCAATGTATTGGCATGGATGCCAGTCTCACTGCCATGACTGCCATGTTTAAGACGGTGTTCGGACTCAAAAACTTGAGGCGTGTGCAAGGAAGTGCGCCTGGCGGGACCTGGTACAAGGGCGGTGAGAGCCAGGGAGAGTTGAAGAAGCTCCCAGGTCCGTATGGAATGACATTGTACATGACGCCGGATCAGAGCAGCATCTTTCCTTTTCCCACGACTATGAAGGTACAGTGGGACTCGGAATAGGCTATGTGGTGGATTCGAAGTTGCCCATTGCGGACGCGGTATGTTAATTCGTTAATTTTTCGGGGACAGATAGTTGTAAAGGTGTTCACCCTGCAAAGATCTGTTTACGAGCTGCAGTGCATCGGGGTGAAGATCCGTTTGTAGGTGATATTTAGTGCGCTGGTTCTAGCGGGGGTAAAAAAACTTTCGCTAAAACAATCTTCAGCGTTTATACCCGTGCCCCATTCCCCTCAATATTGCGTTTTTCTCGCCATGAGCTGTTTTGCCATTTCAGTGTATTGATTGTTATCATGAGGTGTACTCACTCGCATACAAGATCGAGGGTTCCTTCTGGGTTGTCGTATTCCATAATGCCGTTGTTTACAGATGTTAGTATACAGATGTTAGTGGGGGGGAAGGGCTTTAGTCAGTCATTCCCTTAGGGGCCAGTATCATGGATTGTTTCGGGCGTGGAAAGCTCTTGACACTGCATGGTATTTCGGTTCCGTGCTGGCCAGCACCAGAGTGATTCTCTAGAGCTATGTGGGGATGGCCTCTTCTCCTGTATATATGTGGCTGCTAAGAATACTGGAACGTGAAACTTCAAACTAATTCCTTCGGGGATAAGCTCCCTCTTCATCCTATGTCCTCACCGATGTACAACTTCTACTTAGCACCCCTGACCACTCCATTCCAGCAGTATTGTCACCAACTCTAAACATCTGCGCCCGAATCGATGTATACTAAATTCTTAATATACCTTAATCCTCAGGATCCTGAAGTACGGACACGCTCTATTCTCCTCCGTGCTGACAGCCACTGCCGTGCCCATACCCACTCTCTTCAACCGTCCACGCGATACTCCTCGGGTACTGCATCTCCCTCAAGTCGATTGCGCGTTTCGTCGGTCTTTGCGGAGTCAGCTCGTTACCCTCTGTATAGCGAGAAGTGACAAGACGTGCGCCGCGGTCTCTCATGCCATGAGTCAGCCCAGCCCCGAGTCCCGGTCCGCTTACAAACCCCTCGCTTAACCACGCCAGGACCAAACAAACAACACGCACCCTTGGCACTGACCGTCAACACCGTCACGGTTGCGGTTATCGTAGACATCGCAAGCTGAGCCGCCAGCGACGTTGACGGGCCGAGCACAAACGCGCCCCTGGTTCTCGTCAGGTCAGTCGACGAAGAGCCACACGAGGCTTCCGGACCTGGCAGAATGGGAGGATCCGTCGACGGAGCCGCTCGCTGCTGTCAAAAGGGCGTAGGAGAAAGCTCGTGCAGACCGCGTCGATGTCCAGGCTAGAGCTTTGAGTCTGAGCTGCTTACCCTGCGGCGCGCTGCGGGCAGCGGAGTGGAATGGAATGGAATAGAATGAGACGGAATGGACCAGACTGCTGGCCCCATGCGCGCTCAGCATGACTCCGTGGTGAAGCTCTCCTCCGCCCTTCGTCTCGACGATGATGATCTCGTCCTCAACCAGCTGGGTGTGCTGCAAGAAACCTCTCCACCCCCGCGCTGGCGTGCAGCTGGACGCAGATTTCTTTCTCATCCGGCTGTTTGGCGCGGCAGGTGAGTTTGGCTCTTCTTCTGCGGGAGGGGGGAGGTACGCTTTTCTCGGGAGTGAAAATGTGAAGCGGCGTGGATGCCACGGGGCTTCGGATCCGCTCGGGGTTGGACGAGGCACTGGAGGGCAGCAGCAGGAAGTCGACGAGCTTCATCTGGCAGTCGGCGAGTCTGGAGGATCACTCTCAATGCTCAGGCAGGTAAAGATTAAATTAAAATACCTTACATCATCCACCCCCTCCCTCTCCCCCTCTTCCCCCCCCTGGCCCTTTTTTTTTTCCTTCTCAGAGTACGATAGATTAAAAACCAGGGCAGAGAGATATACCGGATTCCACTTCCAAAAATCCCGAATGTTCAAATGCAAGCGAAACAAGCGGAACATTTGAAGTTAGAATATGCTACCTTTCTAATTTCTAATTCTCGTCACTTGAGGCCCAAAATGTCGCTCAGCAAGCAAACCTTTTGATTTCTCCTTGAGAGTCTGTCGACAGGCTGACTGGTGCACTATACGCATTTTTCACTGTGTAAAGTCGAAGCTTCATTCGACACGTATTCAGGCTACTTGCAATTTCAGCGGTATCTTCGCTAACGCTGACTCGCACCTGAGCCAGCGGCTTGTGTTGGGATGATATCCAGCAGGGTCGATCGATAATGCTTTTCTAATATAAAAACAGGCCCTGTCGCTATCACTGCCGGCTACAGCTAAGCGCAAGGCCCGAGCTCGGGAAATCTCTTATCAAAATTTAACTTGATCATTGCTTGGGTAGGGAGTAGACAATCAGAGCCCTAGTCCGGTCATGCACGTAGCAGAACGTAAAATAGAATTATATAACAAGAATTAAAATGCTGGCTAGCATAGTGCTAGGTAGCGGTGCCTAGCAAAGATCGTCTCACATCCCGCGAAGGCCCCTGGTCACATGAGTTCTCTCATGTGTGGCCGGAATGAACTGACTCTAGAAGTTCTACGATGTCAAATATGGCTGCGAGGGCTTGGTGTGCTCGCGTGTGATGGAGGATTGTGGATGTTTCAGGAATCGTCGAGGATGCCCAGTGTGGCTGAGCTTCCGGCATGTCGTGAAAGATCCTGTATATGTCAATACTGGCCCGCAATGAGAAAAGAGGTTACACGCACCTTGACCGGAACGTCTCTGGCCAGCCCTTTCCGATGACAAAATCATCGAGAGTCGCTCATCGCGAGCTGAACACGCTTCAAAGCGGCTGAGCCGACTAGCACAGGTCTAGTCGAGGCTCACTCTTCCTACATGCAATTTTACACCGACCGCTACGACTTGGAAATAGCCGGAACTGGCGGTGCACCCGTCTGCGGAGTTGGCGGGGCTGGCCCCAGCGTGCCACCAGGACAGACGTTCAAGTATACTGATGCTGTGTTTTTATGAGGTTCGATCATATAGTAACTATGCACGGCCGAGGGTCAGCTCCTGTTTTGTACACGTAGGTGCGAATACATACTCGGCTCTTCCAAGACCATTGATGTTGACAAGTTCTACAGCAGAACCTCGGCAGGTGTCCCCAGTGGCAACAACACCCTTTTTGGTCCATGAAAAGGAACTCGACTCGTCGGCGGTTGCTACGGGCCCTTCGTTCTTCCAGGCTTCCATTAGACCTGTGACGGGATCCAACCACTAACTCGGGTTAGCACTGACCCAACCCCGTTCATCACGAGGCCACCCAACCGGCGCCGATCGAATGTGGCCAATGTTCTGGTCCCTCTAGTGCTTCGTGAATTTTAGAGTTGGGGAAACGTTCGACATACCAGCAAATCATGCCGCCCATCTCCGTCGATATCCGCGAATCTCAAATCTAGGGAAATGTCAGTATGTTCAGGTGGTTGGACGCTTCTCTGGAATGGAGCTCGATTACTTCGTCGCTCCTTCCCCTCCGAGTGCTTGATCATTCCTTTATCCAAAAACCCGGTGCCGTTGTTCATGAAAGCTGTCACCGTCCCGTTCTGGCGCACTGTGCAAGTTGCGTTAGTCAAGGAAAGCCTCCCTGGGAGATCCGTAAATACTGACCACACAGGAAGTCGGCACGTCCTAAAAAGCTTGTAAGTACACGGACGCAAATTCAAAGCTGAGCAAATGATACGTACCATCGCCGTCCATGTCATTCCAGCGCACACCGTTGTCATGCCTGTTTTGGGAATTATAGTCAGAATCATCCTCAACCCGTTTCAAGGCCGACCTCTTGGGAAAATTCTTCTGGTCGATCCCCGAGAAGCTGCGTACCAAGTATAGGAGGCAGCTTACATTTGATACCCATATCCTTCTGCGCATTCTGCATCTCCGGTAACAACACCCTGGTTAGTGAATGCAAATTCACCATTTGCGAAGTCGTTGCGGAGTACAGTTGTTCTCCCTGTTGCTCTGTCGACGAACAGCTAGTGATAGTCTCAGCTTTTTATTAAACGGAAGCCAAGGTATCATAGGGCAGCTGCCGCTCAGGATGACTTACAATGTCACATTTCTTGTCCCCTAACAGTCTTAGCATCTACTACTGTCGCGAGCCAGAGAGCGAGAGAAACTTACCATCGAAATCGGCAAAATGGATCTCTCTCCGTGGTCGCTTGGCGTTATAGATTACACCCCACTGATCCCATGATCCATCAAGCTTATGATTGTTCCCATAGAGTGTTATCTCGCCCGTATTACTGACCCAAATATAGTCTTCGTAGCCATCTCCGGTCATATCACAATAGCGCGAGCCATCACCTTTGACCATGGTCCCTCCCTTGCCATTGTTTTTGAAGCGTTCTACGAGAACGTTGGCGTTGGAGCGAGCCGAGACCCGACTCGCGTCTGCACGGCCAGATCCCATGAACTTTCCAAACACGATGTGTGAGCTTTCCTTCAGGGTCAGCAATACTCTCCGAATCACGGAAGCGCACTCACTTGGCTTCGTACTTGTGGGTGATGCCCCGTGCCTTCCACACTGGAGTCAAGCCGACCTTGTAGCCCCGGTAGTTGATCCATGTCGAGATAGCGCCGGTTCCCTTGTTGACCCACACCTGTGAACGTTAACATCCCCGAATCCTACGTAGAGTCCTTGGGACCTACCAAATCATCACGATGGTCCCCGTTGAGATCTACGAAGCGCCAGCCCGATAACTCCTGTGCAGGGAGGTCACTGGCGACTCCCTTCATGGGAGTCCAGTAGACAGGCGGGCCGTTTTGGTTTGCTCCGTTTCTCCAGCCAAATATCTTGGTCCCGTCTGAACCAAAAGCGACATAGTCTGCTCTTCCATCGCCGTCGATGTCGGCAAGTCTGATGTGGGCTTGTGGGAGCCCCTCGCTGGCCTTAAAAATTCCGCTGTCAACAAAATTAGGATGTCGAGGATCCGTGCCTTGTACATTCTGAAAGCATTGAAGATCGCCGTTTGATTTGAGACAGCAAAAGTCGTGCCTTCCATCGCCCGTCATATCGGCAAACCTTACGCCTGATCTTGCGCACGCATGGGTGAAAGGGAAGTAGAGGTAAGTGCCCAGGGAACCATCCCCGTTATTCAAGGCTACCCCGAGCCCTGCGCTTGCGTCGAGAGGAACGTACACATAGTCGTCAACGCCGTCCCCATTGATGTCCGCCCAATAGACACCTTCAGGGAGAGGATTGTTGAAGCCCACGCTTGAGGGATTGTCGAAACCTGAGAAGCTACCAGCCGAAGTTGCCGAGTGTAGATAGTCGCCATCGTCACTCCCAGGCCCTCTTTGGGTCACGTAGGGACCAAGGGCGTTACCTGGAACCTTGTCACAAGTTTTGAGCGGATCTGTAGTCTTCGGCTCATCTGAAAGCCCGCTGATGGCTTTTGGCGACGTGAGCCATCCCTGCGCATCCGCGGCTTTGATTCCCTGGTGCCAGACGTAGGCCATCTTCAAATAGCCGGCATCGGTCGGGTGTTGACCATCGGATTGAAGATCCGAGAGGCCAAACCAAGTCGAGGAAAAGTCGACGTAGAGTAACTTCTTGCCAGCACGTTGACGCTTGTTGACCATGGCCACAATGTTGTGGTTGTATATTTTGGTTCTTGCTTCGATCGTGGGATCCGACCTGGGCAGCAAGGTAGATGCAATGATGGTGACACCGGGGATGGAGCTGAACAGCTTGTCAATGACAAGTGCTAGACGGGTATGGGCGTTGGCCACATCTTTGTTTCCTGACATATCATTCGAGCCCACGTGCAAGAGAACCACGTTGGGCTGAAAAGTAACGCAGTGGTCTGCCATATTGTACGTCTGATCAATGACATGGCCGGGCCATCCTTCGTTCTAAGGCTGTGAGCATGGTCAAGTCTTTTCACAAGCCGCACACTCACCTCGTTGTCGACCATGTTGCCGGTCGAAACTTTGCCAACCACTTTGCTGAGTTAGCTGTCTGTCTATCTTGCTGCTTCTTGTACCCAGAGGTGGGAAGTCTCTAGCTAGGAACATGAAGCACCAGAATAAGGGCAACACGCCTAGCGATACGGAGGGCGTAAGGAAAAAGGATCCATACTGTGCACCTTGGCTCCGTCGGCAATGAGATAATTTCGTAGACCTATCCGAGGCATCTTAGCTCAGACTGGAGGCTCTATAGCACCAGGAAGGATGGGAGATGGTTACCATAACGGAATCCATTCTTATCCTTGGACCCATATCCATTCATGATCGACGCACCCAGGGGACAAATTCTGAATTGAAAGCCGGCCAGATCGCGGCCGGAGACCTTGCTCGTAACATCTGGCGAGCTTGTGTCGAGAAGGGGAAAAGATGCAGCTAGAGAAGTCCTCAGTCCTCAGTCCTCAGAAATGTGATTGAACGGCAACCAAGACCGCACCCACCAGTCGAGCAGAAGCCGAGGGCAGCCAAGAGCCCCGCGGCACGCATGATTTGGTTCAGCTCCCTCATCCGAATGGAAGGCCAGAATATCCAAGCCGAGTATCCTGCCACTTGAAAAATTTATGATTTCTAATGAGTCCGGCGCTCGATGGATCGCAATTGCTGGCCAATTCAGATTCGCGGACGGACAATGGTGTTCCTGATATCTCGAGTGTCTCTGGTATCTCGAGGGTGTCTGCTGGTAGGAAAGCGTGAAGCATATGTTCGCGATCCCCTCAGCGGAGCTTCTTGGGGAGAATTCCTTGGGGTAGCTGGTTCAGCGGCAAGGCGTTGGGTTCGGATTTAAAGATTGAGCGGACTGGTCGGTAGAGACAGATGATCGTGTTGCGAAGACGATGAAAAAGAGCGAAATGAAGGTAAAAGTGAAAGAAAAAGAAAAAGAGTAGAGACTGTGTCGTTGATCACTTCGCGAGTAATCAAACCGCTGGATGATGTTCTGACACTAGACGGGAGGCTGAGGGCTAAGGCTAATAATAATATCTGACTGACATCCTCGGTCATCGCCTCAGCCTCGCGGGTGTGGCTAGTCCTTTCTGAATCTGAAAAAGTGAGTGCCGAGACTTCGCCGGGGAATTGCGAGTATCAGCATCAGCATCTGTATCAGTATGAATATCAATCAGCTCCCAAAAATAGAGAGGTTTGAAGAAATCGTCTCCACAAATGCTTGATTCAGCTGGAAAAGTATCCTCCCCACTGCGACTGCCGACGCCAAGGTACGAGAAACTCTGTAGGAAACCACAGGGGTTTTGACTGAATAAATACGAGTAGAAGAAATAAGTTGGTCGGATTGAGTAGCTGGAAGGCCTCGCCGTACGTGCTGGACTGGACCAGCTTTCGCACGGTTTTGATGTTCATCCATGGTGCAGAGGAGGATTGACTCTGTCGGGGGGTGGATTGCCGGGGTACAGTCCAATACAATCCAACGGTGAATATATGTATACTTCGTACGAGGCGGGCGCCAGGATTCAACACCATACCACAGCCAAGTCACGCATTTCCTCCGGTCTTGTCGTCCCAAACCCATTTCTCTGCAATGGAATCCTAACAATGAGAACAACGTTCAAAAAATCATTTTGCTGCTCAACCAGGAGCCTTGAAGGGACTCCTCGAGTCTTTCTTGATGAGTTGTCATGCACATCTGCTCCAAATATGCAGTCTTGAAGAACGGGTATCGAGGCAACGCCTATTCGGTACAAGGAGAGACCGAGATTCAAGGCCTGCAACTGATCCTGCCCTTCGGATATAGAGTAATATCAAGGTTTCTTAGCAGTCATCGATTTCTGCCGCGGATAAATCACAAGCGGGTCGCAGGATGGACTTGCAAACAAGCGAATATGCTGCGAGTCACCTTCTTGGTAGACTCGCCCCTGAAAACTCGTTCAGGATGCACACAGGGGAACAATATCATACGAACGAACAGCAGAAATCGTTGAACCCTTTCATTTTCCAAGTGCTCAACCCTCATCCTTGCAGGTGAACCCTAACCTACTCGAGTAAGACGAATTCTCGGAAATCAAGCGCCGCTGGATGAAGGTACGTGCGAGAATGGGTTTTTTTTGGGAGAACCAAATTTTTGTGTATACATATTATCAATAATGATGAGATTTGAGTCCCTAAGTTTGGTTTCCCGACACTTTTTATTTTTAACATTAGGTAACTGAAAACCGCTATACTATAGTACTTTATACTTCATCCATCGCAGGCCACACAAACACCATGCTAGCGTTTTTCAAGGGGATTCGATAGCGGTTTACAGAGTCGAATCAGATTGACTTTTATCTAGTGCTTGTCGCACACGCATCTGTCATGCTGCTAATCATATTCTACCGTTCTAGCAGCGTCACCGGAAGCGACGCCACAATCCTATGACTAGCATCACACGTCGATTGGAGCAATGTACTTTTATCATTACATGCTAATATACAAACCTCTTGTCGTGACTTAAGGCTGCTCTACGGAGCTCTACCCGACTCAGAAAAGCTTCAGATCCACGTTCCTCCTCCATAAAGCCAAACTCGGAGCCGTCACCCAATAGCCTCCTCTGCATGGTACACCAGACTCAGCAGTTCTCCGAGACGAACTACTGCTAAGCTGCTGGTATCTTGCATTTGCTAATGCTTTGCGACAAAATAATCGCTCTGTACCCTCTTCCCAAGCGGAAGCCGAAGCCGAGAAGAGCTATATATACAAAAGGATTACCCAACTGTTTCGCAGCCGTCGATTCACACTAACCCTAGCCCTGTCATCGAAGAAGAGCTTAAAGTGAGGTATACGTAGAAAAAGATAACGCAATTATTTCTCCGCCGTCGATTCGTCACAACCCTGAGACACGAACACGATCTGCAGCATATTGCCGGGGGAGATGAATTTACCCGGAAGACAACCGATTATGATTAGAAATCTAATGTGACAAGCATAATACTTAGTAAAAGTATATTCCAAACTCATCACTTTACGCTTTTACAGGGTAAAACTTCAAGATGAAGCTGCTTAGGAGGAAAGTAAGAGCTAGCCTTTAAATTAACTTATGAGCTTCTATGATTCAAGCTTTGAAATACTATTCTAAAGCCTAAAGCATAGTTTCATACTCCGAGTAGTAGATGCCCTTTCGTAACAGAGATTGATAAGGGCTAGTGACCAACTGTGTCTGGAAAATATAAAAAACCGGGAGTCCCAGTCGCTTCTGCTGCATTATTTTGGCCAACAGACCGACACTTGCCAGGTTGGTATTCGAAAACAGGCGGTGGAGTTATAGTAATGCTCAAGGGTGATCTCGTCTGGTAAGTCACGTGCTGAAATACCTGGAACCAGATACTTATTCTATGCTTGTTGCGTGGCGCTAGCATGGGATATGAACATTCCTAGTCGCTAAATGAATCTTCTCAGCTTTAATTCCCAGTGACTCTGCGATATTATGAGTTCTTTATGTGCATTAGCTGGTCTCGTATTGATATATCGAGTATTCCGCTTCCAGGGATACTCACCTGGTAAGCTTCAAGCGCGTGTGTAAGTTACACGCTGCCCTTTTTTTCCTTCCTGGCTTGGGTCCGCTGCCGATGTTTTACATGTTACCCAATGTTCACATCGAAGATTTTGTCCATTTCTACATTAAATTTCCAGCTCTCTTTCTCAGCTCAGCTTGGACTAAATAATCTCCAAAAAATATGAAATTAGGCGATCGGATAGAGGATATGGTAAATCGATGTACGTCAGGGCTCACATCCTCAGGACAAATAGTGAGTGAATATTCCACCTGATGCAAGCCACAAGTAGTCGCACGGCAGGTCACTACCTTTCCTATGCCTCGCTAATGTATTCTGCATATTACCGGGCAACCAGCGGAAAGTAAATTGCAACGACCAAATATGCAGTTTGCTGAGCTCTGGCTGGTCTGGCGACGTGTTTGAAACGAGGTTCTGCTCAACGCTGAAACTCGACAACGCAAAATCGAGCGTCAGTAGAGGAAGCATTTGCTCGCCAGCGATGCGAAGCAGCGGTGTAAAAACAGAACTCGAGGGCTCTTAAGAAATCGACTCCCAGGAGCTAGGAAGAGCACTCATATTCTCGTCAGACTTTGAAATCTTTTCACACCGCCCTCCTAATCCTCTCTCATCCAGCATCCCAAGCCTTGCCACTAGCAGTTTATGAGGTTGGCAGATCTCGAAACATCATAGCAAAACGCCACACAACAATAAATTCTCGTTCGCAGAATTTATACTTTTGCCTGCCATAAAATTAATACCATGTCGGAATCTGTTCAAGCGAACAGGGAGGTATGCACAGCTCAAAATAAGCGAAGGGCTAAGAGTCAGTTATGTCAACAACTTAGCCGAGGATCATTCGGATTACGGGCTAAATTTATGGGCTTGATCCAGTGTACAGCAAGCAGCACATTATGACTCTAAGAATATGCCTACGCAAAACTCCAGACACATAATCAGAACTCAGTTGAAGTGAATGCATGTAATGGAAATCTAAACATTTCATTCTGTAAAAGTCTATCTATTTAACCTCTGAACCTTGGCTCCTGGCCTCTAATTTTCCCCAGCCTTGCATCATTCCTTGGCTGCCTCTGATTTTTCCTCCGTCGCGTGCTCATATTTCTTCGCAGTCTGTTGTCTCTCTTTCTCTTATTCGGCTCCCTTCTTCGCCTCCTCAGCTCCCTTCTTTGCAGCTTCTTCTGCACCCTTCTCAGCTTCCTTAGCTCCCTTCTCAGCTTCCTCAGCTCCCTTCTTAGCAGCTTCTTCTGCACCCTTCTCAGCTTCCTTAGTTCCCTTCTCAGCTTCCTCAGCTCCCTTCTTAGCAACCTCTTCTGCTCCCTTCTCAGCTTCCTTAGCCTCTTTCTTCGCTTCCTCGGCTTCTTTCTTAGCAGCCTCTTTTGCTGCCTTCTTGGCTTCCTTGGCTTTTTTCTTAGCTTCTTTGGATTCTTTCTTGCCAGCCTCTTTTTCTGCCTTCTCAGCTTCCTTGCCTCCCTCCTTGGCAGCTTCACCTCCTTCTTTGGCAGCTTCTCCTCCCTCTTTGGCAGTTTCTCCTCCCTCCTTGGCAGCTTCTCCTCCCTCTTTGGCAGCTTCTCCTCCCTCTTTGGCAGTTTCTCCTCCCTCTTTGGCAGCTTCTCCTCCCTCCTTAGCAGCTTCACCTCCTTCTTTGGCAGCTTCTCCTCCCTCTTTGGCAGCTTCTCCTCCCTCTTTGGCAGTTTCTCCTCCCTCTTTGGCAGCTTCTCCTCCCTCCTTAGCAGCTTCACCTCCTTCTTTGGCAGCTTCTCCTCCCTCTTTGGCAGTTGCACTTCCTTCTTTAGCAGCCTCACCCCCTTCTTTTGCAGCTTCTCCTCCCTCTTTAGCAGCTTCTCCGCCTCCCTCTTTGGCAGTTTCACTTCCTTCTTTAGCAGCCTCACCTCCCTCCTTGCCAGCCTCAGCTCCCTTTATGCCAGCCTCCTCGGCTCCCTTCTTAGCAGCCTCGCCTGCCATCTTGCAAGCCTCCTCAGCCTTCGTGCCGACCGACTCAGCCGCCTTGTTGCAAGCCTCCTCAACTGCCTTGCCGGCCTCCTCGGCACCCATGCCAGCCCCCTCAAGTTTCTTGCTCGCGATACCGGTGGAAGCATGGGAGCTTATGGTGTGCATAGATGCAGTAATATCTTTCGCCGCAGATTCGAGGTTGGTATTTCGGCCATTGAGCGCCTGTCCCTGTCAGCATTGTTACAAAGACGCAAGAGGCAGAACTTACTGGTGGAATCGCTGTGGCTTGGATGGCAGTGGCCGACACAAGCGAGATAACGAGCGTATTGAGACGCATGTTGAATAAAAATTGATGAGAATGAGGGTCGGTTATTGTGATTATTGAAGAGAGGGAAAAGAAAAGGATTGTGTGATTGTGTGTCTAGTGTTGAGATGAAGCTGGAGTCATCTGTTGAGGGCAGGACGGCCGGTATATATACCATCATTGAGAAACTAGAGCCCCATATTCTCGCAAAAAAAAAGTCTGATCTTGCGGGTTTCAATCGTGATACTGTACAACCTTAAAGATGCCATCCACATGTTTGGTGAAGCTGTTAGATTTCATCTCTGTCTCTCTCTCAGAGGCACGACTCGATGCACTTTTCGTGACTTCTGAATCGGCTCTAGTGGCCCGAAGGTGAACCAAGCTTGTAAATATGCTTTTTCTTTCGCTCTCAATCCTATTTACATTCAGTCAGAAATTACACTGGATCTGTGCAGTTCCAAAAATTATTCACAACACTGGTCTTGTTCAGTTCTGCTGCTCTTAGTTTTAATTGTCTCTTTCTCTAATCCCTCGCCCCCCCCCCCCGTCATACGAGACCACTGCATGTGTGTATGATAGAAAAGTCTTGGTCGACCTTTGGGCTGATACAAGCAACCTTTCCTCTAGAGCCGTGCGAGAAACCTGGAGTTGGTGAGCCATGTATCTGCACCAGTCGTGCATTATGCTTAGCATCTGCCCGTAGAGCTGAGACAGCAGCCTAACTGATTGGCATGTTTCGCCTGATTGACTTGAGTTGAGGTGTAAAGCCTTAGCCGATCAGGTTGTGGTTGGAACTGATTTCTCGCCGTCGGTTTATACCCTAACACACGGCTATTTGAATTGAGAAAGCTCATCCTTACCTTGGTTGTTTTGCAGATCGAGCCTATCGCAAGCTGACTCGCTGAAGCCTCAATTGCGATTGGCAGACGCCTGAACTGTCTCGACCATATTCTTGCCACAAAAGACGTTTCAGGAAGATCCCAAACAAACATTGGATACCAAACCAGTAGCGCTGTTTGAACCTCTGGAGACTGGGGTATTAATGACAGTGATTGCTGTTCTTGTTCAGCCTGACCGGACAACCGAGTTTGTGGAATGCTCATGTCTATTCAAAACATCTTCGTGACTGATCACGAATCGTATCCATACAGCCGAGTTTTCGGGCACCTCAAAGCATATAGAGAGAGATCTGCGCTCCAGATGCTCCATAAACCGGAGAGAATGGCATGTACATTTATTCACCTTTAATTTTTTCCTGTCGCTATATCCAGCGCGGAGGCCTCTGCTTCCAACTATTCTCCAAAAAATTCTGCTTCAAAGTGCGAGAAGGGCTGGGAGATGATGCGAAATCTCGAAATGGCACTGTGTCTCTGTGCGGCGTCCCTTTGTCCAAGCCTGTCGACCCGAGCGGAGCTTTCTGATGGTGCGGTATAAACTGCGTATTCAGTGTTTTCCTCTCTGACAAACGCACTCTCCTCTTCCCAATTTCTATCAGGTTGCCTCTCGCTCGTCCCCTCCTCCCCATCTGCGCTACCTGCAACGCAAAGTCTTGGTGTGTGCTCTCCCTCAGCTCTCGCGAAATTCCGTCAAGCTCGCTCTCATCAATCATTCCTAACGCTGAGTCGAATGACTTCTCCCTTTCATGATTAACCCGATACCCGTGGTTTCCAGTAAAAGCATTTTTGCCCGGCATGCTCGCCATTATACCCTCAACTTTGTCGACTGTTGTTCCAACTTTGGTCGCAGCCTGATCCAAGCCAGAAATCTCAACCCAGCCTTCAACATCCGCCACGTCGCTTGTGATTTCCACCTGCTCCACAAACTCTTCCACTAGATCCGCCAGATCCAATAATGCTTCGGCCTCTTCTTGCATGATGGCGACAAGTTCTGTCAAATGGAGTAACATTGTGTCTTCCTCCTGAATACTTTGTTTCCGGTCCATGATTGTATTCATAATGGAAAGAAGATCGGTGAGAAGACCTGTCATCCTCGCCGGAGCTAGAGACGATGGTGTCTGTGGTACCCCATCGCGTCGAGGCCGGGTCTGCATAGGAGCGAGTGTAATCTTTGGGGCCGGATGCGAATGCTGGGTTGGTGGGACAGGTGGAAGAGAACAATGAGGTATCGAGAGTGGTTTTAGCGATATATTAGGTCGTCTTCGCAGAGGTGTAGGAAATGTTGTTGTACGAGACCTCATCAACTCCCCTTCAAAATAGCCAGGGCTAGGGGGCACTTGTAGAGACTCCAAAAGAGTGCTTCTCTGCCGGCGATCTGTGGAGGTAGACGACGACCAAACAACGCCAAAAGCTGATACTGACGGATATCTGTGATTGAGAGTCTCCGGATGATCCTCTGGGGGCACGAAGACTATAGGTACTTCCACATCGACTTCATCTTCCTCGAAACTTGTTGAGAAGTTATCGTAAGAGGACTTCAAGGAGGGAGGAAAGTAGTTCGGATGTCTGAATCGAAGAGGGTGGCTTTTGGTGGAGTCTGATTTCACCATATTTGTTGTGTGGTCTGTCCACTTATTGCTGTGGTACTCTGGAGAAATAGGGGCTGTAGTGGAAAGCTAGATGAAATTGCAGACGGAGATTGCTCTTAAGTGGCGAGGACAATGCACTTATGTATGCAGATATCATCGCCGCTCGCCAAATGACTGAAATAGATGCGTCATAAAGAGGTGCATTGTTTAGCTGGAAAGTATAAGCTAGAGCTTCAATGCGAACTGGGATGTGAAGAGGGGTTCTCTCGCTTAGCTGAGGGGTGATCCCAGTACAAGCTCGCGCATGAAGCTTGAAATTGCAGATCATGACCCTTTGAAAGGTGATGAGCCGTTGCAGTATCACTGAACTGTGGGAATTGGAATCGATAGCAGAGCCGGTGAACATGGCTGACCCAAATTTCCGGGTGCAACAGTGTAAGTAAGCTCCAACTTTCGTTATGCAGTTGCATAGCGCCGATCCCCTAAACCAGACTGAGCCGTTAGCCGCAAGAAGATGGGCTTGGTAGAAGGCTTTCTTGCTTTTAAGTACAGCGGGTGCAAATTGTTGGGGTTTTGTAAAATGTGCTCTTTGACAAACCATTATCAAAAGCCTTGCGACAAGGTGTATTATAACCGAAGTCTCTCACAAGGGGCATGCTTTTTTTGGTTTAGAGCAATGCTGACTTGCTATTCAAAATTTCAGCATGTAAATACTTACCAGGGGTTGAGAAATGGGGGAGGGAGGGGGTCAGGAGGCAGCCGCAATTGGTTATCCTTTCATAGACTGTCATGTTCCCACGTGACTAGACCCCTTTCTTCTCGCTTAGGACAAGGTAAACCAATTCCGCCGCAAGCAAAGCAGTACAAAGCTCGCTAACACTGGAATTATTGTCCAAATCATCTCCCTATAATTTCATTTCTCCCCCCAGAGCCCCCCCCCCCCCCCCCCCCCACCCTTCCCCATCCCCACAAAGAAACAAAAGATATAGCGACGGAAGGCTGAGCGATAAAATCTCTGGAGATTCTGTTGATTCAAAACGAACCTCCGCACTGCGAAGTTCCCGCCGCAAAGTGAACTCGGGAGTGAGCAGCAGGGCAGTGGCCAACTAGCTCCTTGGAAGTCATTGCCTTCCTCTGACTCGAGCGTTACTCAGGCCCAAGCTTGGTGTAGCTAGCCGCAGTAACTTGACAACAGTAGTACTCAACGAAAAGGAATAAAATAGGGTTTTTAATGAAAAAAAAAGTATGAGTATCAATGCACTGCGACTAGCTTGCTTACAAACTAGCCTAGCATTATGAGATAACGGGCTTACAAGATCTCACTGTCTCTACCACTGGAAGAGATAAGCGTGAAATAGAAAGATTAACTAACTCTGCTACTCGCCCCAATTCAATGCGTATCTCCTGTGCTGTCAGATAAAATAAGCGAATATCGAAGAGGGAAATAAGTCACCACTTGCAAGAAAGGCGTAAGTGGTGATTTAACAAAGTTCAAGAGCGCAGAAAACGATGCATAAACAGAGATCCGCCAGTGCCTAGGAAGCTTTTCAAAATTCACTAAGACTACATACAGAAGAGAAAACAGGAGTTCTGAATACGGGCACGACAGTAAGTTCACGGCCAATGAGATCAAATCGTCTGTATTCCCCAACTCCTTCGTTTTTGATCCCAAAGCTGGTAGGCAATTCTTCTCTCTCAGATCAGACGAAGCTTATTCATCGTATTGGTCGCACTGAACAAATCTACAAGCACTGCGAGTAGAAAGGGCTTGAGTACGTGCACACCCATGGGCTCTGGCATGTGTATGGACCAGCGACTGGAGCCTGGCCGCCGCATTGATCCCACTGCGCTGCACCGGAGGTAACAGGAGCTGCGGTCGAAGTCGTTGATGTTGTTGAGACCTCGGTAGACGTAGACGAAGTGAGAACCCCAGAAGAGATGATTGATGTGCTCAGGGTAGAAGATGGGGTAGTTGGGCGGGAGCTGGAGCTGGAACTGCTCCTGCCACCTGGAGCCAGGGCTCCTGAGAAGGTGGAGTTGATCGGTCCCACTTTGATGTTCGAGTAGATGACATATGCATCAGGTACGCTCACCGCGACGTCTGCAGGGACACCAGAGGTCGTTGCGCAGGTTCCGCGGGCAATTCCTGGAGCCGCTGGATCGCTGGTGACTGGGTATGCAGAACCATCGAGCCAGAGCATGCTAGCAGCGTAGTCGTCCCAAAGAGATAGAGAGAGAACCATTCCCTCGAAAAGGGCTTTTGACATGGATGCAAAACCGCCGCGGGCATTATAGATATCTTGATCGCCGAAAACAATTTTCTGGGCCTTGCAGTAAGCGTCATTGATGGAGTTCCCTGGGAGACCGGTGATAGTGGACTGCGAGTTGGGAATAATGACGCCGTTTTGGACGTAGAACCGCCTGATCTCGGTAAGTGTTCCCCTATCAGTGCCCGTATTGGTGATGAATTGCGTTACCACCGTAAACACGGCATTGGTATCGACCTTCTTGCCAGGACCGTAGAATTCCGTGTCGCCTTGGCGGTAGGAATTGAAATCACATCCGTCAGGATCAGTCACACCAGTGTATCGGTCTGAAGAGTAGGTACCTCCGCACGCATCTTCTAAGCATCGAGTTTGGTTGACAATGGTTGCAGAGTGGGGCGTAAAGGCAGTTGAGATCGAGTTGGCCTCCCAAATGTCCATCTCGGCGCAGCACGATCCATATTGGCCGACGCCGCTGTTCACACTAGTCGAAGATGGAGCTCACCCTTCGACATTCGCCTAGATGAAATTGTCAGTAAGCTCTTATCTCTCGAGATTTTGCCGGGCATTACTTCACCGTTGATGAATTTGAGATCACGTGGGCATTGAGCATCACAGTAACCTGCAAACCAGTCAGCGAATGTCGTAGAAGCAAAAAAACTTAGCCCATGAATGGAATAGAATATTTTGATACTTTTTTTGGGGGGGTTGTAGAGGCGCATCGGGGCTATCATACCAACACCATATTTCGCTCCAGCCTTGTTACCGGGGTACAGGGAAGCACCACCGTCTTGGGCCATGCTGACCAGGTACAAAGCGCCATTCAAGCCACAAGGGAGATGAGACACATCAACGTCAAATGTGAACTCCTTATTGATCACCTTGAGCATCTGGTAGTTGCTATCGTCGGCCATGAGAAACAAACGCGAGCCCATGTTCTTGTTCGCGCCCGAGGTGACAAAGTTAAGTCTTAAAGAATTACCGGTAGCGGTTATGCCGTATGTTCCAGTGTAGTCGGCACCATCTAGTTGGCAATTTGCGGCGCAAGTGACATCGTTGGGGCATAAGGCAGTATTCCAAGTATTCCCAGTGTAGCAGTTGGTGCCAGTCGACGAGTGCAACCACCGCCAGTTCGAATCGAGGACGACTTTGCCGCCAATGGTTGTGCAGACACCAGGAGCTGTGCAGCTTTGCCAGGTGAGAGGAGGATGGACCTCTGGAGTCAATGTGCCGATTTGCTGGGCTGAAGTAATTGCCAGGAACAGAGAGGCGGGGGCGATTCTGGAAGACATGATGGCTGATATTTATTGATCTTCAAGGTAAGTGTGTCTGGAAAGAATTTGAGGGATTGGAGTGTCCTCTTACATCTTGAGCCTATGGGCCTATATCACATATTCAAGGGCCAGACGTTGCAATTAGGCCCTTGCACATGGAGAGGTCGGGCATTGTGACCCATGTACCAAGATATCTTCATCCTGGATCAGCGGTTCGACGGACCTCTCGAGTTTGGGAGACGAGGAGCCAGGAATGAGGAATTTTCGCTTCCAACGGGCCCGAGTGGTGACATGAAGGGGTCGAGGCATGGTGCCTGGCCAGCTAATGAATTTGTGGCCCTCAACCTCCCTCCAGATTCATTCTGGCGGAGAAATTTTGTTGCGTTGTGACTGGACCAATCTCGAGGTGTATTTATTCTTGTCGAGTATTGGGTGCAGTCTCACTCCTATCCTCGCGACGCAATCTGCCAGGACCTGCCGGATCAGTTGGCCGAATATTTGTTACAAAACTAAGCGAACTCTTTCGCTGAGGGAGAGAGCCGATTCGAGGACGGTGAGTGTTACTCCGGGCCAGGCATATCTTTTGTGAGCTGTATCAATGTTTAGGCCAGTTAGAGTAAATGGGAAGTATTTCCATACATACCACTTCTTTGTTGACGGAGGGAAAACGCAGTAGTGCCAATAAAAAATAGATTTAAGCGAGAAAGCTTGATTGATATACATTTCCTGCTGAGAATCGCTTGGATACCTCTCAGAATGGTTTGCTGACCAGTTTGAAGCGGGGGTGATGGACAGTACAAGTGCCCATCAAAACTTGAAGACGTTCGGATTGCCAGGGAAGTCTCCCATTGGAAGTAATTGGCCTACAGCCCGCTCCCAATCCCTTAATTACGGTACCAGCTTCTCGAGTGCGGGGATAGACTTATTCCTGGAACCGGATAAAATCAAAGATTTTGTGAACAGAGCTGATTAATGGCGCAAAAATCATTCAGCCGGAGCGAGAGATACCGCGTGGTGATCACAAGGCGGGCCGAAAGACTTGTGCAAGCTTTCAAGGTCCACCAATGTGCGGCGGCAATTGACAGATTCAAGTATCCAAAGCCTCATGGGGACTTTATTACCACCGCAGAAGCAGGCTGCAAATTCTCCTTTGCGATATCCGGCAAGCTATCCGAAGCTCGTGGTCAAACAGAGACAAACAACAGGAAGCGGGAACAAGGCACCCAAGGCTCAAGCCACAATTTTCTTCTGGCAGCACGTTGTACTTATTAACTATGCCCTCCAGAGACCCCCTCCTGATCCGGATGTGATTCCTTGCACAAAGTACTAGCCGCATAGGCAGAGTAAATGAGATGCTTCTTGATTCTGCGCCTCAGATGAACAGCTGCAGGAGCTCTACTCGAGTCGCTAGATTAAGCCACCGAGTACATCGGAAGCACTTGCAGGAGGAATGGAAAGGAGGAGATCTAAGCGCCGTGCAAGATGACCGTGAGTTTCGTCGTAGGGAAATGCTGCGTTGCGATACGTGGGAGCAGGCTGAAAATGGATCAGAGCTTAAACAGACGGGTTCCGGGTGTTGATTAACTTTTCCTTAATAGCCGAAGCTTGCGCCAGGCCAAGTGCACTCTTGGAGGTTGAATGGCCAAGATGGGCTACAGCAGATGATGGCAGAGTTATTCCGGATCTTCAGAACACTGGAATATCGACAGACCTGCTCGACGAAAATTTTAACTTTCTGGAAGATAATAACCACAAGACACGATCCGCGATCTTAGACGAAGAGACCGGGCATGATGTGACCTCCGATGCGACTCCATTGAGGGAGGACCTCGTTTCACTTCCATGGAAAAGTTCTGGTGATCTTCCCGTCGTTCCTGGGTAGGTGCCGCATGCTAACGGCGAAGTTTGGTACAGAGTGGCTGGAGCACCGTCTAAAAAAAAACTTCCAATAAATATTGGACATGGGGGAAGTTCAGCAGGGCTCCTGCTCATCGACACGAATATCTGTCACCATTTTCATGTAAATCAATATTGTAGGTAGATGCCCCGATTCGTTTTGTCTCTTTCGTATCTGTCGTTTGCTGGCGCAACAACACACATTCTCTCATGGAATACCTTTCAGCCTCTAGATTTTCGATTTTAGAGTTTCAGAGTGCCCAGTTCGAGTCGGTCTGGACAAGAAACCCAGCTTCGTAATGCTTCCGCCACATGCGCTGGTAAAGGATTTCCCCTGCTTTGCATAATGACCCTCCGTCTCCAATGCCCAGACGTATGGAGGGTGGTTGGCCCGTTTCTTAGTCTGCAGATACTCGAGACACTTTCAGAGTCACGTTTGAGGTATGCAGGACCCGGGGACAGTCTTCTTCTTTCGATACATGAAGTTGTGTGTGCTATGGCCTGGGCGATCTTTCGATCATGACGAAGAATTGCATTGTCAAGAACATGCCGCAAATGCCGTGTCCGGTGCGCATCTACCTCTGGGACTAACCATTGCGTGAGACCAGTCCAATATACCAGTCGCCTGTTCAGGCTTCGACTACCCCATCCCAGAGTGGTTGTATCGACCGGTCATGTCGAAGGCTAGTGATTCGAATCTCTCCCGTACTCACGTCTTCGAGATCGGAGCTCTGTGGAAGCCACCATAGAGTCATTTTCTTAATGACTGGTCTTCGTCTATCCTGCGCCTTGAGACTAGGTAATTCAGTGATTGAAGTTGAATTGGTAGTGTGGTGAGTTGAGGTCTTCTCGACATCATGGGTATAGCGTTAACCAGGTGGTTCTAACTTTTTTCCCTTGCTAGTATCTGGTTTTGTTTTCTTGGTTGGCTTGATCTGCACTCTGTAGCCCTTTCGCTTGCTTGTTCAAGTAAGTGCCTATCTGTATGCAACCCGCTTGTCTTTTCTTTTGTTATTTTTTAGGAGCCGTGAGAGTCAGCCCGTCCTCTGAAGGGCCCTCTATACTGCCAGTGGATGAGTCTCCTGAAGGGCTGGCACAATATGGTATGCCACCCCTTCATCTGCATCTCAGAAGGATTTTCATCCTACATGTCAATCGCCACTCTGCATCTGGGATATTTCAGGCACTAGCCAAATCACTCACCCATGGGATCATGTCACATGTGCTTTCTTTCATCATCGCAGCGCGCACACACTCTCGCCAACAAATCGTCTATCCCTGCCATTTCCCCCCTTCTGAATAGCAGCGCTCCTGTGAGATCTGCGAAGACGAGCTCACCAGAAACAAAAGCCAGTCCAATACCCAGCCTGATCGAAGGTCGATCGACTATTGAGTCAGAGAAGTGACTCGAAGTCAGTACTTGGTCTGCAAGAACTAATCGTAATCAGCCCCACAGAACAGCTGGTTGGAGTCGATCGTTGTCTGAGCGAAAGGGGCGGGCAAGAAGATGAGGATAATTGCGTGCGGCCTGACATTCGATGCTCTATCCAATGCTGTCCATCTGCAGTAGCAGCCTTGAGGGAGAAACCATCAGGCTGGAATGAGTAGGCGATGCGAGCCCGGACATAATTAAAGAGAGTTCTGTAAGCCTTAGCCGAGATTTTTATTTCTAATGAAGACCGAGGGTGATACACAGTGTTAGAGGCTGCTGCAGGAAATCCCCATTCCCTGATTGAAGGGTCGATACATTATCGCTATACAAACGCTAGTCTATTTTTTCTACTGATAAATACGCCCAAACTCCATCCAATGCACAAGATGTAGCGGTGTCTCTCATCTAGGTCTCTTGAGAGGGTGTGCCTCCGTATTTCTATATTCAGTCAGCCCTGCTATTCTCCTATCTGAATGATATGATGTGTAGGAAGGACTTACAAGACGTATTCATCTAAGCTCACCACATTGTTCTCGCTATACAGCAAGTAAAAGTACTTCAGCGTCTCAGCCAGCCAAAAGCTCTCCATCTCGTCAACTTGTTCTGGGGCTCCTTTCCTCACATCGCTAACGGCGGAGTGAGCTAACTTGGTCACGGTATGTGCTTGAATTGCTCTAAACATATTCCAGCCGCTTTCTCGCCAGTATGGGTTAGCAGTGATGCGGTGCATGATGAAGACTGATTCGATTGCTTCGGGTCTGATATATGTCAGCTAACGATAGTATATAGAATGGGGGTTTTATTACCTCAGTAGGTACCTGGCATCTCTCACATTTGCAAACCCCGGAGAGAGCATTTCTGATTGGATCTTTTTCCGGACTTCGGCCTCATCGCTAGAGCTCGAGACGGCCTGAAACCACTGCTTCGAATCCCATGAACAGCTCGTCATATTCGCGCAGGGCACAGCGAGTAAGGTCTCAGGCATCATACCAGTGACAGTACTTTTGTATGCCCATACACAGCCATCTGCCAGCTTCCCGCCATCGACGACATCCTCCGGTCGATTGAAAATTTTCCCTGCTATGGCGAGCATACCCCCAGTAAAACATGTCAAATGTTGGAGCTCTGGTTTGAATTCTGGTTCACCACCTGACGCCATGTCAACATTCCCAGAAATCAAGATGTCTTCATCGTTGACAGTCATAGGTCTGAAGAATAGGTATTTCTTCGCTGTTGTGACGAACTTTTCATACATTTTCTGGTACGAGTTCATCTGGCCACCGAGCAACATAAATTGCTTGGGTAAGTACTCGTAGGCTGAGTCTGCCAGAGCTCCCAAGGTAAACTGTTCTCGCGATCCTACATGTGGAGACCCGAGAAGGAGACTGTTGTTGTAAAAGTCTGACTTGACTATTGCAGGCCACATTCCCGGCAGCACTGTGAGGTCTTGCCACTTTTCGAGCTCGTTCATGACCTTCTGGATAGCATCGAAATACTTGTCATTGCCAGTGATCTGCGCTAGCCGTGTGAACTCGAGGGAGAGGGTGCCCAGAACCGCGAGACAAACGGAATTGCTTGGGAGATGGTCGTGGAGGTCGGGATCCGTGCTGCATTTGTTAGTAGACATTGCGACCGAGGCTGAACAAGAACTTACGCCGACCAAACATAATGTGGCGTGGGCATCCTGTTCGGGGTGTCGAACGCCGTATACAGCACCTCCGCCAACTCCACGGCCTTTTCGATCAAGATAGGGTAGGCACTACCACTCAGATCCCACGCAGAGAGTAGCCCCCCAAGGTGCCGTATTGTAGTTTCGAAGAGGTTGATCCGACATCCCTCCTTGTTCGTAAAGTCGACCATCTTCAGCTCTTTCAAAGACATCTCGAATTCGTCCTTCAAGCCCATTATCCAGAGCGTGTCCAGACTGTCTACCATCGTCGCAGCCCATCCACAGAAGGGCGTCTTATAACCTCCAGAGATCGGCTTCAGCTCATCCTTTCCCCACGCTTCTTCCTTGTAGCCTTTCCAGCTATGCAAGAAGGCATTGCGGACCTCTTCCAACCTGCTCTCCCGTATGCTCTTCTCTCTTGCAGTCTCCCGCACCGCCGCATGTTGTATCTTCGGGATTTTCTTCGGGCTCTTGCGTGGTAGATGGATCATCGTCTCCGAAGGATGTCTCTCTGGTCGAATTGGAATGGGCACATAATTGAACTCGAAATTCGGCCTCCCAAACCCACTCCGCAAGAGCAAAATACACATGCATAGGAGCAGACTAGCGAGAAGAAAGCCCCTCATGGCCTTCTTCGTGGACGAGAGACCCAGACGCAGCTTCTGCGACGGTAGGGTATCAGACGGCATCCTGTGAACAGAGAGCAGCACTCAAGGCATAACAGGAAGCACAGTAAGGAGCTTTGGAACAGCTT
This sequence comes from Diplocarpon rosae, assembly GCA_032760415.1. NCBI lineage: Eukaryota > Fungi > Ascomycota > Leotiomycetes > Helotiales > Drepanopezizaceae > Diplocarpon > Diplocarpon rosae. The sequence continues at coordinate 830,922 of JAUBYV010000011.1, forward strand.
GATTATTTAATTGGGACGTAGAGTTATCACACTGATATAGAGGCACCGCGCTCTCGTGGTAGCTTGATAATGCCAAGAGCTGGATTTGATCTATGCCAAACACCAGGATGCCTCAGAAGGATGCCGCGGAAGGATGCCCTGGAACGTTGCGGGTCGCACTTGGTGGCAGCAGGAGTCGACGGGCTGAAGCTTGTCTAGTGGAGAGAACGGTGAGTCCGCCATTGTGAAGATGAGCCATGACAATTGAGTGTCGGAGCTCATAAGCTGGTTTGTTGAGGATAAGGATCTGATCGTGAGATGGTGTGAGCGGAGTTTTTGTACGGAGGTGGCTCGGATTACAATATGGACATCTACGCGCGCCGCAATCAATTAATCATCCCGACCCCCTGAGCAAACGACCCCCAAACCCTGAGGCGAAAGAGAAGTTCGTTCCGCCTGTTCTCCATCGTGAGATCTCACAATGTCGCTATTAATAGCGTTTCGCTATTGCGCTATGGCGGAATTCTCTTGGATTTCGCTCAACCCGTGGGGGTTTCGATCGGGCAAACAGATCCGCCTCGCAGTATTAACCCTCTCGAGACTGATATTCTACTCAACCTGTATCTTGATCTCTTATTCTTCCTCGAGATAATGATGAATGCGGCTCGCAAGTGCATCCCTCCAAGCCCCTGGGACGTAAGCCTCTGTCGGACAATCTGCCGGTGAATACCCCAAGAAGACTCGGACTTCAATTGGAGTCCGAGTGAAGTCCGAGTCCGCTGAGCGACTGAGTATATGATAAGAACTTTAGCCTAAAGATTGCACATTAAATGTTTCGGCTGATTTGGAGCGAAGGCGCAATAAAATGAACAGCATCTTTCATTCAATAATTTATTTATGCTTCTAAACTGGTTCCGCAACATTCGCTTTCTCTCTCTCCGTGTAGAGATAAAAGAAGCAAGAACAGTCATTATGTTATGATAAGTGGGAATCCCTGCTGGTGTTTTGTCCTGACATTCGCTGAGAAGTATATCAACATCATCAATGGTAGGGGGACAGAGCTCAGTTCATACTGTATTTTTGGATGCTGTATAAAGTCAATCTGCAATACCCGATAAAACGCACTCGGCATGATTACCGAGTTTGTACCTATGAGCAAGGACCTTGGTCGTTGACCGTGAGTCCCAGGTTCAGAGAGATCCGCAGTGGTGAAGAAGGTTCAATTTCTCTGAGAAGATGGCCCGACGAAACAAGATGACCGAAAAACAGTAAAGCTAGGACAGATACAACAGTCGGATTAATTATACAGAGTTATTTGGCCCCACATCAAATAGAAACTCAAACCACTCCTCTCGCAAAGCAACTCTGTCTGGTGTCACCTCTCAACCTCTACATACTCTCTCCAAAAAATTTCCCTATACGCTCCCATCACTCTCTCACATACCTCCGTCTTCTCGCTTCGCCATCTGCTCACGACCAGCTCCTCTACACATGCAACCTCCACCACAAAGCCCCAAACCGCCACCTCGATGTCCTCCCCATATAATTCCTGGCTACGCTCTGGGGCGCCCCACTGCCTCTTTGACGGTGGTTTCGCGAACGGGTTCAGGCTAGTTGCTGATGTCCAGCCCGAGGCCAGGAACACAGGGACAGGGTTGCACCCGTCATTATCTTGAGTCTGGTTCGCGCAGGTGAAATCTACGGAGGGTTCGTCTTGCAATAATACAGCCTCTGGGGGTTTGGTGTCATTGGAGCCGAGAGGATGGGGAGGCTGGGCGACGGTGTAGACACTCGCATTCAGAACCAAAGCCGCCGCGAGAAAGAAATCACCGCTCATAGCTCGGCCTTGCCTTATAAGCGGGGCGTAGTGCTGCCAGTGGATGCTGTAATAAACAGCCAGTAGGAGGGTCTTCGCATGGTGCTCTTTTGAGATCAGGAGCTGGCTTCCGTGCACGGTAGGGCTGACTAGAGAGATTTCGCTGCTGAGTCCTGTGATTTTGGAAAATTGCGGCGCGAATCTAGGGGCCCTGAGATCTGGCCAGAGTACGAGGCCGCGAGAGAGGAGGGGCTCGGAGTCGAAGATGGTTTTGAGAGATTGGAGAGGGAAGGCGTCGACATCGAGGTAGAGGACTGATTCGAACGACGAGAACGCAATAGCTAGGATGTCGAGCTGCTCCTCTGCGATGGGAAACTTGTGCGTTGAGCTGTCGAGGAGCCTAGAAAGCACGATACACTTCGCGTTCAGCGCTGGAAGGATAACATCGCAGACCTGCTCCTCGTATTCGTCGGGGGTAGCGAGGAATACCTCAACAGGAGTATCAGAGCTCAATTTTCCGCACCGCAGCATCAGGAGATTGACCAGCAGGATCGGTATATGAGGTTTCTGGGCCCGCGTAACGACGCCCTTTGTTCCTCGCTTGTAGTCCAAACTCGGCGGGCCAAACTCGAGCAAATCGACAAACAGCGCGTGGGATCGACGCATAGACTCGACATCTCCCTGCGAGATGTCAATGATATCCACAAGTTCGTACTCGTCAGCCGATATCAGATCAGCAGCTGCATTCTGTGACAGAGTCGGCGCTGCACATTCCGGTCCTGTTGCTGCTAGGACGGGCGCAAACGCGTGCCAAAATTTCGAGGGCTTGAAGAGCCATGATAGACTGGGCAGTACGGCGATAGAAGGCAATTCGGGCAATTTCTGGAGTGCGTAGAGGTGGCAGAAGACAGCGAGGAGGGCGAGGAGGGCGAAGAGGAGGGAGTGCCGCCGCGGGATTTTGGCCGCGGGGGACTAATTGAGCGGCATTTTGAGAGCAGCATGGTGACGGGGATGGCGATGGTGTCTTTTCTTCTCTTTTCAAGGTAAATGGGGGAGGGGAACAGGGGAGACTGGGAGGTCTTTGATCATTCGATAGTGACATCGCGACAGGAATGCATGTCATGTTTCGCGCGCGGGGACTGAGCCGCACTATATACCTTGACCGATAATTCGAAAACCCGTTTCGCGCTGGCGGCAGGAGATCGTCGTACTGGACCCCTTCGCACCTACCGGTAAGCGAGTGGGTGAAGTGGAAGCGAGGGGGTAGAAAGGGAAAAGTCCACACCGCAAGCGATACCAGATCAAGAGACTAAGAGCCGGTCCATCTCTCCGGTCTCGAACATAGGACGAGGTGGGCCGGCCACTGTGGACAGTATGAACATTGAGCCAACGATAGTAACAGACCAAGCTTTCCTTGGACTTCTGTGATAAGTGTATATAACTCTCTGTAGGTAAGCGAGCATCCCTTCACAATATCATCCGCTCCTCTCGACAGTCTCTCAACTTCAAACCCTCATGGTAAGAAATTAGCACCGGGCCGACGTGTAAGCTCGAAACGCAGGTACGAATCGAAAAGAGATCTGGTCGTGGTTGTCATTTGGATCTGGAGCAGTGCCACCTGGCCTCGGATTCGAGGCCGGGTCGTTTCTAGCAGACCGCATAAACTCCCAGAAGTCCCAGCAATGTGATGGCAGTATAGGACAGCTATCAAACCCATGAGGATATTCGTTCGGCCTCCTAGACCTCCCAATCAAGGTCAACGTGCGCGAAAAGTTGCAATGCAATGATCTTAAGTACCCGGCACAGCCAACTGGGGCCGATATTCGGGATCAGAGTCATCCCACATTTCGAGTCACCGTCGAGCTCTCTCTGCACTCAACCCAGCTTATCCAGGTCGTATCCATTCCCCCTCTCCAGCGCACTCTTCCACGCTGGCCTCTCGTCCTTCCTCATTTTCCAAGCATTCAACCTCGGATACTCTTTCTCCATATCCACATACCCCCGCGCCGCAATGATATCCATCGGCCAGCTGAGCACGAAATCACTCATACCCAGCTCGCTCCCATTAAACCACGCCTCCTCCCTAAGTTCACTTTCCAGAAACACCATGTCCTTCTTGAACTCCGCGTCTGAGTAGAATCGATCATGCGCTTTCTTGATCCGCTTCATGATGTAGCTGAACGGCCAAGACGTCTTCCGGACCGCGATATCGAACAGCATTTCTTGCGTCGCAAGCGGGAATAGACTCGAGCTCGAGAAGGCGCAAAGCATATCGTCCCGTATCCAGTCATCTGATGCGAACCTGCGGCGAATATCGTACGTCGTGAGCAGGTACTTGGTAATCGTCAAGCTCTCGACGATTGCGCGGCCGTCGGGTGTGACGATGGTTGGCGATCGGCCGAGCTGATGGATTGAGGTGAGGTCTTGAGGGGCGCGCTGGTATTTGGGGTCGCGGGCGTAGTGGATAATGCTGTATTCAAGTCTGTATTCCACTGCGAGTTCTTCGAGGAGCCAGAGGATGCGTTGGGATTGGGAGTTCTGGTGAAAATTAGCTTCGCTATTGTGGAATGAGAAGTCGGCGTACGTTGAGATGGTGGAGAGTAAGGACTCCTGGCTTCGCCGGGTCGATGGGAGACATGATGCTTTGAGGTCAATCGGTATTTACAGATTCGCGGACGGGTGGTGATAGCATCAAGCGTCATCACATCGGCTTCACCTCGGACGCACTGCTAACCGTACCTCTTCGTCAACCTCTTCGCATTGCATGGAGTCGTCAACACAACGCAGCCTCTGGTCACTCACGTATCAGGACTGCCGAGGAACCCGAATATTAAAATCCTACACGGTGAATGAGCGTTCAGAGCTGCACGAGTGTAACTTTTCGCTGTTGTGCCATAATGACCCCTTTTCTCAGTAACGACAGCACTCTCTTCCATATCAGTTATCATATGCCCTTTAAGAAGGAATATTGTGCCAGTTGATCATTCTCCGAGTTAGTACTCTTTTTTTCCTGAGTTATCCTGAAGTATCGATCTCTGCTTATTTTCCGACATTTCTATCTTCAATTGCTTCACGGGTTATTTCTCGTCGCTCTGTACAGGAGCTGCTCAACCCACTATTCTCATGATGGCGTCTTCAGTCCCGGGATCTGGCAGCAAACCGGTGGTATTACAAATCGGCGATGCAGTGAAATGGAACACATTTCTCTTCGCAGCGTTTTCAAAAGATTTTACCATTGTACAACCATCCATAGTAGAGCGGCAGCGCGACGAGTTCACGAAATCTTTGAAAGAGAGGCGTTAGGGAGAATTTGCTTCCTCCCGCTCTGGAATACTGGCGGCAAAATTGGGCAATGGGATAAGGAGCTTGTTCCTTTTGCTCCAGCATGGTGCAAGATCTTTGCATCAGCTGGTGCGGGGCTTCACTGGGCTGATGTTGACATTCTGGCAGAACGAGGTGAGCTGCCGTGAAGAAGCCTCCTCATTGAACACATAGATATACCGCTGATCAAAAATACAGGAATCCTGTACTGCCACACCACAGTTGAACATACCAAAGGATTTTCTTCCCACCCTCAACATTCCCAGCGCTGCTGCTTCTTCCGAGTCCGTAGCCGACTTCGCCCTATGTCTCATCTTAGTCACGTGTAGGAATCTCACCTGGTGAATGACAGCAGCTCGTAGCTCAGTATTAGACTTCAAAAATTGCCATGAGAACGCCGCAGTGCTGTCTCACAACCCAGGGGGTTACAACCTCGGCATCATCGGGCTGGGAAGTATCGGCTACGAGATCGCTCGCAAAGCTTACATAGCATTCGGCATGAAGATCGAGTACTACGATGTCGTTTTCAAGGACGTTGCCAAAGAAGCAGGCACCAAAGCAGATTCCTGTTCAGATCTCGACGCTATGCTTGCTGTTAGCGATTGTGTGGTCCTCGCGATTCTCGCGAGCCCCGATGGCAAGAAAGTCGTCACAAAAGAGCGATTGACGAAGCTCAAGGTAGGGTTTAGGTTCGTGAATATTGCGAGAGGCTCTCTGTTTGATAAAGAGGCTGTTGCGGATGCTGTTGAGCAGGGCAGGTTGGTAGGTGTCGGTATGGATGTGCATGAGAGCGAACCTACTTTCAACGATACTTGAAGGCTTCGAAGCTGGTGACTCTGACTTCTCATAATGCTAGGGCGACTCTGAGAACGTGACATTTCTTTTTATTTACTCGCCGACTATGGTGTCATCTGTGGCAGGCACATAGGGTCCACGTCTTTAGCGATGAGAAATATTGATGCTGTGCTGAAGGAAAGAGAGCCTTTGACACTAGTCAATAAGCATTTGATTATTGTTCCGACGATCGAAGCTAAACTATAAATTTTGGCTGTTAGTACGATCATTAACTTCGAATAATCCCTAACACAGATAGGTGTCTTGGAATTGTGTCTTGATCATGCTCTGTCAGTTATCATGAAATTCACATTTTCATTAGGTACTTGTTATTCCCCACAACTCAGCCCCTGATTTGCTTTCCTTGACTCGATTTTCTCCACAATCGAACAGGCTGTCATCCCTGTTTTCTACAGAGTGTGCACCAACGTCTGTTGATAATCTCCATCCCACTAAAACATGCGCTCAATCCATCAGCAACTACGCCCACTGAGCAACTCCCTAAAAAGTGCTATCTCTGCTGCAGGACCTGAAACAAAGCTTCTATGCTCTTAATCAGCATGTGCTATCTCCAAACATTCTGTTCCCATGCCCAAAACAGAACTTCAATGTGTCCAATCAACTGTCGTAGACATATAGCTTACTCCACAAGTTGCTTCATCCTCGTCTACTATGAATTATCTTTTCACTATCTTTCTTCATTTGCATAATAGTATATCTGGTCGATGGAAGTTAATGTTAGTATATGGCCAAGAATGAGTATCACAGCATACACCAATTTGAAATATTTTGGAAATGTAGAGTTATAACTGCAAAAGATTTCTAATAGATCCACAAGCCATTGATCATGCAAGAGAGGTTGCCCAGGGGGAAAAACCTTGGGAGCGAACTTCTCAGTGTCTCAGAATTGCCAATGCTACTCTTCGTAATTCTTTGAGACAGGTGTTTACTCTTTCTCTACATTCTTAAATGCATGCTGAAAGTGGAGCCAGTTCTGGGGCGACAAACACATTCCTTAGCTTGGGTTGTCCCAATACTCTCCTCTTCTGTGTGAGCACAAGATTTGTCAACTGACTCTTTGCCTTGCCAGCCGGCTACAACATCAATACTTTCGGAATTAGGAACTTGCTGGTCACTATATTGCCTCTGATAGCAATGTGTCTCCTCTTCATCAGCTTCGGGTTTCTGATCAACTCAGAACAGGCGCATCCCAACCTTGTTGCGACAGGAATATATGTCTTTATGGTTGTATACTGTCCTGGCGAATGGCTTCTACCTTTACTCATAGCATGAGGCGTTCCCACTGTATGTGAGAGAATAAAGCATGGCCTTCTCTACGGCTATATCATGGGAACTGAATTTCATCTTGTCCTTGGGTTAGCGAGCACCTGTTCTAGCTTAACCCCCCCCTCAGCATACCAGCCCACCATTTCGACTCTAGTGTGTATGTTGATCTGTGATTAAGGGTGCATTTACTTGGTATGCTGCCTGGATCCTTATCAGGTGGGGTTTAACGCATATTCTGTTCCAGGAGATAAAAGTCTTTGGGTCCAGGATAATGTGTTTGATCTGAGTGTTAAGGAGCATGCAATGTCCAATCATGCTGCACTGTTATGGTATGTTTACTAGTGGTTTCTAAGAGATCTCCTTCCATGATGCTGTATAATTTGTTTGAATTAACTCATGCTGATTATGATATGGAACAGTAGGGGACAGATCTTGTGCCACGCGAGAAGACATGGCCCTTAAAGTCCTGAGTTGTTTTGAGAATAGCAAAAGCAAACCCATCTAATACAGATGGACGGGGAATACATTAGTTGGCCATAACTCCCACACCCGGCGGTGATATTGGATCGGCAGTGGCTGAATAGACCCGCAAAGCGTCCCACATCCCTGCCTTCGCACGAACTGCCCAACAAAACAAGGCTTTCTGGTAAGAAGGCTTCGAGGACATGAAATTATTCGTACTGTATGATCAACACACATATCATGTTTAACTCACACATACTATACCCGATAAATACACTCACATATATATTCACAAACAATCCCTCATACAAGTTTCAATATCCCCATCTTGCGCAATCACCATGACCTTTTCCTCACCATCCACATAGCAGCCTTTACCGAGTTCCCCTGGATCGCGCGGCCAAGAGCAAGCGGAGTCTGATACTAAATTTAGGGCGATCTGCAAATACGCTCCGGCACATTCACAATATCGAGTTTGTTAAGAAAAGTATTGGCAATATATATTTCCATAGTTGCAGGTCAGCATTACACACCTAGGAGCGGCTTTAGCTCACTTGGGAGAGCGCCAGACTGAAGATAACTTCAGATCACGGAATCTGGAGGCACTGTGTTCGATCCACAGAAGCCGCACATTCTGCGGGTCTTGGGTTACCGAGACCAATTAGACATTCCTTTTTGTATCTTCTTCTTCTTTTTTTCTTTCCAGTCTTCTCACCTCTCACCAACTTTTTTCTCACCCTTTTCGTCTCTTTTAGCATCCAAGCCTCGGGGGATAAATAGAGATGTTTACTTTCATTTCTCCCTTCTTGTTTTCCTTCATCCCGGCGTCCCCTTTTAAATCCTACCGGAAGATCTTTAAGCAAGGTTTCCATCCAGTAAGTAGACCCCCGCATTTTACCCATCTTTGCCCGAATCATAACGAGGTCCTCAACCAACCAAGCCGGACTGACCATGCAGGCAGATCCAGAATTTCCTCGTTGCCATGCACTGCTCCGAAAACCTCCCAGACTAAATTCTTACCTACCCACTACCTGTCTACCTACTTCCTGCCTACCTGCTACCTACCATCAAGAGTGTGCAAGCCAATCTCAGAGCCGTAGCGAGTCGAGCCCACGGCTACGGCTACGGCTACGGTTACGGCCAGGCCTGGACCTTGAATAGCGAATTCTGAGATTGGGAAAAGGTGTTGGTCGCAACTTCTTTCGTGCTTGTCGGACCAGGTAGGATAGCCAGGCCCAGCCTCAACACGTTTCCGTTCTCGTTATACGGGACACTTCCGAGATGCTCAGCACATGTCGCCACCGATGGATGTTGTCGGGATAGAGGGACTGGTAAACCGAGTGAGTCGACATCTTTGTCAAGATCAAACTTGAATCCGAGGATCTCGTGAGACTCAGATCCCCGGCTTCACGACTCGGGGCGGGGAAGCTCTCACATGTTCTCTCCATTATGTACCACCAGACAACTCCGAGGGGTTTTGGCTTGGTCCTTGGGATGGCCGGTCACGACAGGCAAGCAGGTGACTCAAGCAATGCGCAATGAAGCATCACGATTTCGCAATCGAAAATGGCACTCCATATACGTCGTACTAGGCCGCTGATGCTTGCCGTTTAAGCGAGAACATCAAAAACAGCTATACAACTAGTGTAAAGATTACTTCAATTGCGCAAGAGCTACTTATTAGTATTAAATGCAAATCCTATTAACACACACATAATCTTTTTGTGTTGATTTAAGCTCAATAATATCCTATACTAAAAGTATGTAAAGCTTCATGTGTACTATGTCATCCAGCTGCTGCGATACAAGCCTCTATTCTATCAGGCATACTTCTATACAGAATATCAAAAAACTGCTCCACTAAAATATGCCGCGCAGCTTGCAAAGCACTTTTTAACTTTTTCTGAGTATACTCTGAGTTGGATTTATCAGCAGCATTATCTGGGAATATTTCAGAGGAGCGTTTCTCAAACTGCCACCAAATATGCTCAATCGGGTTGAGATCAGGAGAAAAAGGCAGCTGATTTGTATCAAAACAATCCCTTTCTCTTGAAACCATGCTTTAACCTTATTTTCTGTACGAACAGGAGCATTATATTGCTTGAATTCGTATCCTGAATTTTATTTCCAAGAATAGCACCACCCTAACAACAGCCAAATGACCCGCGAGAGATACCACCAATGCTTCCGAAGTCAAAAAAATCAAACCAAAAAATTCCGACGCGACCCTACAATCCATCCTAGGAACCCCCCGCAAGTCCTCGCAGACTTCTTCTGCGTCCTCCGTCCCAAGTTTCTGCAAGCCTTCACCATGGACGGCTAACCCTTCTCGTAGGAGTAGGCTTTTCATCCGACTTGGGCCGAACAAGGCTCATGACGCCGAGACCACACTGCTTCGCTCCACTCTGATTGCAGTGGATATGAAGGTGTATCTCGAACTGACGGTCTCCTTCGCCCTCCGATCCCTCAAGACGGCACCAGCGACACGCCTGCAAACAAACATCACGTTACTATTCGCCGCCAGAGCTTGGAGAACCGTGGGGTAGATACAAAGAGAAAAGAGGGAGGAGATACTTACAGGATAATCTGACTTTCGCTCATTTTTACTGAACATGCAGTGCTTGAAGTATCTTGCGCAATGTTCGCAGTACCTGCACTTTTAGTCAGCGTCAGATGCCCACAAATATAAGGTTTACTTACATCCCAAAGACTGGGGTCTTGTAGACAGACGAGTGGAGATCTTGAATGGCCTCCTTGTTCTCCTGGCAGAACCGGATCGTCCTGAGACCGCGGGGATTGTCAAGACGGTCAGCTTCCGCCTTCATTTTCATCTCGTCCGTCTCCTCCACGGGGGCAGCTTCGGCAGCTTCCTGCGTCGAAACAAGAAGGACAGGTGCGGTGACTTTCTTTTCGACCTTTGCAGGAGCTGCGATCTGTGCCCAAGACATGCTGGAGGTTGAGGACTTGGGAGAGAAAATGTGATATCGGTACGAAGGGATGACGTCTGTCTGTGACTTCGTTTGTGCGTGCGAATGGTTGTGAAAGTCTGTGAAGAGTGCGTGTATATATATATAAGAATTTCGAGGCCGAGTATTATGTCGAATATTGATAAGGTTGTTGTGTGATAAAAGAGAGATAGAAGAATGCTCGAAGGGCACAGGGTTTATATAGGCAATTTCTGCCGCACCTCGAGCCTTCCTCATCCTATCCATCTAGTGCACCACAATACTTTGAAGTCGTGACGTAGCAGCTTCTCTCCGGCCCTGCATCTTGAGCTTTCATGACGCTTACGATCGCCCGGCAAGATGGCAACTGCAATGGAGATGGCATTATCCCAACTGAAAACCACGCTTAGCCCGATCCGGCTTCACTAACTCTCGCCTGACACATAGTATATATATATACATAGGAAAAGAAAGCGCACCAGCAGCCCGACGATAACAATACGCGACACGTTCTAATACCCTTGGATCAGGATAGACAAAACTCACCCCTCTCCCGCAGGCGCCAGTGAGCTAAAGAGGGAGATCCACGACGTAATACATACGTGTATGGACGAAACAAGAACCCACATAGCGCCCAACTCCTCGCCAGCCCAGAGACGAGAAATATCCGGAGTCAAGAAGGCTAGAGCGAAGTGCTTCACCCCAGTCTCGGGTGTAAGATGTCGAGGTCGGACTTCGATGTCGAAGCAAAGGTAAGCTCGCCTCCCCGGTTCTCCCCTCCTCACAAACACCTTCTGGGCCCCGTGGCCCAGAGAGATCGCCGCCAGAGCTTCAGCCACCTCACTCAGCTGCTCGTTGATCATGTCAACTCAAGTCCCAAACTTTGGGACTGTGCACATTCTCTCACGTTAGCATGCTCGATCCCTAACTAGCCCTAGCGTTAAGATGATCATTTGTGTGTAGGGGCACAAGGTTCATGTCACCGCATGGCGACACCAGCATCACCAAATCACAATATCACAAGACCACAAGCCCTCCAACCTCTTAATCCGAATCTTTGAGTATCCAAGTCTCGAATTTTTGAATTAAGTCGTTTCGATTTTGGGTTTGAATTTGGTCTCGTCAATTCTCGTTCGCTTTCTACAGACCCCCACATTCACCCTTACCTTCACTCCGGGTCTCCTGGCATTTTTTTCATCTATATGTACAACCAAGCCAACTCCCACGACCCATAAAGGGAACAACTCCCCTGTTAATTTACTATGCCTTTCCCTCCCCGCCGCCGTCCACGCCGAACTCCCATGCGCAACGCCGCGAAGCATAATAGTAGTCGAGAGTTAGATAAGCAAACAAACAACGAATCACATCTTACAAACCCTCGTCTCGACCTCCCCCATTCCAAACCAACGTCACAACACCACTCGACAACGTTGTAGAAGATGCGTGCAACACATACACATTCCCACATTTCCGTACTTCCTATACAGCCTGTAAAAAGTCCCAGCCAGCAGCCATTTTCATGGAGGGTATGCCTCGACCGATAAGTGCGAGTGAAAGTGACAACTCGAAAAGAAAAGAAAAATGCAGTACAGGGATTACAGACACCAAATCAGTAATGGAGGAACGCCTTTTCCATGCACCGTCTGTCCCTTCACTCCTATTTTACGTGCAAGAGAGGGAAAACGCCCATGTGCTCCGTGCGTGCCGCTTACCCAACGCCAGTAAGATCAAGGTCCATCAAGAAACATATCCATGTCCTCATCGGCGTCCCATCCATTCGCCGCAGCCGTGATATCCTTTTCCCTCTTCTCATCCTTCGGGCCGCGCTCATCGACATCCTGATTCGTCAGTTCGTCGAACATGCGCGAGACGCCCTGACTGCTGCCTACAAATGTGTCGCGCATGGGACTTTCGTTGCCGGGGCCGAGCGCGACGGAGTCGAGCCTGCTGAAGGCCGCGTCGTTGAAGATGCCCGTTTGGCGGGTGGACCCGCCAAAAGCTGGGCTCTGCATGCCGCCGTGGAGGAAGGCGTGCGGCGCAAAGGCCGGGGATGTGTTGGCGGGCGGGCTCATACTGAAGTGCTGGTCTTGAATGCTGGGGAAGCCGCCAAATGGGGTTGCATGGCCGTGTTCGTGGCCCGGGGGTATACCTGAGAGGATGGGACCGCCGTGGGAATGCAAAGTCGTAGAGGGTGGGAAGGTATGGGAGGTGGGTGTGCCCGAGTCCGAGCGGCCAGGAGCTGGCTGAAGCGGAGGAGGGCGAGAGGATGACGGTTCGCTCGATTTACGAGCTTTAATTTGGTGTGCCTTGGTGCGGTATGCTGGGGGTAGATTCTCAGGATCGTCAACACCATGTTGGGCCATCAGCTTCTGTAGCTTTGTGGGGCGTGGCTTGCGGGTAGACTTGGAAGCGTCGAGGATTGGAGGAGCCTCTGGTGCGACTGGGGACCACTTATGAAGCTCTTGACGGAAGAAGTTGGTCTCGAATGCTAGGAGAATCTCGGCACCTTCGATCTTGCGCAGGTAGAAGCGCTGGGTCTCGCATTCATCAGCGGTAGCCATAACGGGATTGCAGAACGGCGCAACATGGGAGCGAAACTCTTGTGCGTTGTCAATGATCTTCGCAAGAATCTCCTCCTCGTCGGGCTGGAATGGAAGGCCAGGTATCTCGTCTTGCCAAGCTTGTAGATCCTCGAGCTTTGGACGGGCCGCGTCACGAGGTATCCTCACACGCCAGTCGCAAATTGGGCAGGTATACTTTTCGTCGTCCTTGACCTTTCCTCGCGCGATCTTGAGGCATTTGCCGTGGTACCTAGGTCACGTTAGCATTACAAACCGTGACGAGTGACGTGGCCCTTACCATTCATGACACAGCTCACACTCAATCATCATTCCAGCTTCGATGCGACGGCAGATACAGAACACCTCACGGAATCGAGGATCCTCCCAGCTGTGCAGCTTACCGTCCACAGGACTTGGCTCTCGCGACGCAGGCTCTGCAGGCATTCGTGGCTTGTCCGCATTGATGTCGAAGCAATCAACATTCCTCTCTAGGACATACTCCATGTGTGACTTTAAGATATGCAGTGGCGCGTTGGCTTTTCCAAAAAGCTTCTTACCTTTTCGCATCCAATCCTCGTGGCGTTTTTGTTCCTTCTCGAGATCCAATGTGCCATTGGGCTTGCTGTTCAGCTCGGCGAGATGTTCCATAGTTTCGCGAACCTCGGTGTACTTGGGACGCTTCAAAAAGTCTTCATTACGGCTGCGCTCGTACAAGGACACAATTTGTCGATGGGCTTCACGTTGCTTATTCAAGATCTGATCAACGGCTGCGAGTGTCTCTGCAGAGACTGGGAGGGCGGCAGCTTGCGCTTGTGCAGACAGGGCTTCGAGTTGAGGGTAATGAACCAGCTCAGCGTTGATGAGTTCCTTGGCTTTAGTTTCCCATGCCAGTCCTGCTCCTCGCTGCTCCTTGTAGTGATTGAGGTAGTCATTATATTCAGGGATTTCAAGTCGTTCGCCCTCTCCAATGATGTCTTGAACTTCCTTGAGGCTGAGAGGGACGCCGCGATTGGCTCGAGCGCGGTCGTTCCACTTCATCTGCTGAACAATCTTATCGAGCTCTTCCACCTCGGGCATGTCAACGTTAAATGAGCGACCCAGCTCAAGTAGATCCTCGAACTCCTGTGTCTTGCGCAGAATGACGTTCTTCGTCGCTTCTTGCGCGTCCTTGCGGAACTTCTTGATAGCGGCGGCGCGTTCGGTCAATTGAGTGATCTCCGAGCATTCGAAGCCCAACTTCATAGCTTGATCAAGTAACTTGATGATGTTCTCAACTTTTCGGTACTCACGGTCTCGCTCCTCCATCTCAGCAGCCTTGCTTCCTTTGCGCCAGGCCTTCTCATTCTTCCGACGATTCTGTTGCTTTCGCACAATGTAGTTGGTAGCCTCGTCGACCCATTCGACGCAGCGGTCGACGTACGCCTTGAGCCCTGGTAGCCGCTCCAGTTCGTATGGGATCTTCTCCCCCTCGTTTACTAGAGCACGCATAGTCTTCAAGGAAGGCTTAGCACCCTCTTCAAGAGCCTTATCTACCTTGGCCTCCCACATTTCAGGCAACTGAGCCTTATCGGAAACCTTGCGGCAGATGGCGTCCATGGCTTCTTGAGTACGTCGGTAGTGAAGGGTGTGATTATTGCCCGCGAAGCGCAGTTCCTCCGGCATGTCGCAGCAGTCAAAGTTACCAGCATGGAGAATGCACATGACTTTGCCGCTCGTGTTGCACCTAAATCTGGAGAGATATGCGTACGACTTGCAATGGGTGCACATCATATCATCTTCAGACACATCCTCCGCATCGATTGTGAAGCCAATTTGACATCGAGGTCCGGCACCTTCCACTTCATCAGTGATAGCGCAGGGATTTTCATGGTGTTCCTTGTGTTTGTGAAGCAGTTGCTTTCTTCGAGCAGTCTCACGATCTCGCATGCGTTCTAGGGCGGGAGCAAGCCACTTTGCAGTCGTAATTGTGACCCCACCCGTAGCAGCCCCTTCAGCAGCCGTCCACAGAAGCTCATCATGGGAGAAGCATGGCTGGCGCCTGAATTGTTGTAATCTCTCGATGCCAGCATCACCGGCGGGTTCCCAGTCGGTGGGTGCAAAGTTTACAGCCTCATTGAAGTTAAAGCCATGATTGAAACCTGCATGGTAGGCTTGAGGGAATGTGATGACAAATTGGCCAGCTCTTTGATCGAGAGCGTAGCATCTCACACCCGCTTTCTTCAGTTGCTCTGGGGTAAGAAGCGTAACCAATTGGAAGAGCAGATCCGGTTGAGTCTCAAACAGCTCAGGAACTGCGTCACGCATAGCTTGCTCAAACTTCTCGGCATCCTCGCCAGGAATTCCGTACCAAGTCTTTGTGGATCCAAAGTGTTGATAGTTTGCAGAGTACGCATAGTGGTCCTCATTGTGCCAGCAGAAGGTAGAGAAGATCATACCAACGTAGAGCCAAGGTACCGTCATGCCAGAGATGTCAGACTTGATGTGCCTAAAGAGCGAGTCGGCGTGAAGCGGCATAATGTTGAGGTTCCAGGGGTCTGTTGAATAGGGGTCTTGAGGGTCCTTCTCAATGGTAGGGAAACCGCTACCATGAGTGGTCGAATGAATGTCAGCACCATACTCTACTTCCACAGTCTCTTCTAAGCTCGCGACAAGACGCCAGAATTCTCGTTCAATATCATCTTCGGTGACGGGCCGTGGACAGTTCAGCACAGGGTCAAACGGCATCTTTTTATGGAAGTACCCCTCTTTGAAGTCCGCAGCCTTTTCTTGGAATTGCTTCAGGGAGTAGATTCCACCTTCTTCGAAACCAAACTGGCCATCGCCAACAAGGCATCTGGGGCAGTGCCAGTCGTAGTCCGGCTTTTGTGTAACCTGAGGATCAAGGCAGTACATGTGGTAGCCAAGATCACATGATTCGCAGACCAACAGATTTTTAAGGTCATCGTTTTTCCCACAGCTTTCGCACTTCTGTGCTAAGTTTAGGACAAGATTCGAATATAGTATGGCGGTGTTAGATTTGCTTACCTCACCCGGAGCCGACTGCTCGCCTGGAATTCTTGGTGGGGTTGGACGGAACAAGGTCATGTGAGAGCCAGCCACAGTTGGCACCGCATCTGCATGTTGATTAGCAGAGGTCGAGGTCGCCAATCGCACATCAGGGAAATAGAGTTGCATTGAGAAGCATCCTGAACACCTAGAGGATTACCCCGCCAGCGATTTCTGACAAATCAAAGCAAAGTCTGGACATACCTTTCTTCAAGCGCTTGCTGCGTCTTCCTCCGTTTTCGCTATCGGGGGCTTGGCTGCTGCTTTTACCTCGCGAATCTGAACTATCAACGCTCATTTGGCGCTTCAAGGCTGGATTACAAGCATATCCATTCACGGGCGCAGCTCCTAGTGCAGATGGCCGGTACTCAGGGGTGCCCTTGGCTGATGACATGGGGCTGTCAAAGGCACGCCTGCTTGGAGTGAAATTGCTCTCTTCTCGCTCTCTCCGTACGCTGACTGGAGCAAATGTCGCGGGGGCAGCATTCACAGGCGTAAAGCCACCAGCGTTGACCGGAGTAAATCCGGAAGACATAGGCTGTGGAACTGGCGACGGCGCTGGCGCTGGAGAATCTAGTCGTGGGATGTTCTTCAAGCCCTTCTCATGCTCCTCTTTCATCGATGCGTGGAGAGCATCTGAGGCGCGTATAGCTGGTGATTCCGGCCGCAGGCTTGAAGGGGTGTGTTGGTGGGACTTCTTTAGGGGAGAGTTGGCGGGAGAGGGGGTGAGGGGTCCGCCATACTCAAATTCAAGTTGTTGGTATACGGAAGGCTTTGCCACTCTTAGGTACTCCTCGTATGGGAAGAGCCAACGTTGGTAGGAATTCTTGAGAGAAGTTGATAAGGACGACATGATCTTCCCACTGTAGCCCAAATCTCGTCCAATCTCAGCCCATTTCTTCAGCTTGCATACTTTTTCGAATCCACCTCGGGTCTCGACGGCCTTCTTGAGTTTGTACAGATCCAACGGCCGCTTATCCACGCTGGGGAAGCGATTGAGATTGGTGCCATGCTGCTTATGAAACTTGGCCAGTTGATCGAGATATGTAATGTTCGCACGGGTACCTGAGAGGGTGTTAGAAATTTTAGTTTCGGGTCACATTGCTGGGTTGACGTCTCGAAATTTTTACTCACTGCCTTCAACGGAATTCAATTCTTGCTTTCTTGTACGGAAATGAAATCGCTAGCAATGGTTAGTCACGGGGGGCTCTCACTGACGAGTTTTCCTTGATATGTAGAGTGACTTGGCGACGAATTTGTGCGGAGGATCCGAGCCAGGCTCTGACATACCTCTGTATCGATCGCAAAATCTGGCTTCCACGAATCTGGTGGAATAATCTTGCAGATCCCGTACTGACTCGCCTCGGCCGAGATCTGCTTCATATATACAAAAGGGTCCTTGAATTCCTCCTCGGTCGGTCTGTACGTCGGCGCCTCCTGCAATTGATGCGGCCGGATCTTCTTGGTGCTCTCTCGGCTGGCTGTTGGCTGTCCCCTCCTCTCGACGCTAGTCAGGTCCAGAGGCAGGCCCTTCATCGCACTGAGGGGCAGCGGAGCGGCGGCAGGATTGGTCGCTGTGCCATTTGGCGCAGTTTTTGTGCGGCCAGAGGGCGTGTTGTTGGTACTTCCACTCGCTGGCGAGGCGGCGCCCGTGTTCGAGCTCGCAGCCGTGACGGTCGTCGGTACCTGGACCATGACGACGATGGGCCGCACGCGGGCGGGAGGGGAGGTTTTTCGAGGTGTATAGATAAGGGAGGATATTCGCGGACGAGGGAGTCTATGGTATCGACATCGAATGGTTATATGGTGGTGTGCAGTGGCAACTGGTCAGACAGATAGTTTGGTGGCCCTGGCCTGGCCTCCTCGCAATTGGATCTGCTGCTGCCCACAACTACGACTGATGCGCAAATTTCCGACGGGCTCAGTGCATCCTACTCTGCTCGCAACTTGGTTCGTTGATGTCGTCGTTGTACTTTCGGGATCCGAATGAGAGTGGTGGTTTTGCTGAAGCCCTAGTGGTGAGGGGTGAGGGAGGGTGTTGGTTCTTGGTGTTGGTGTTGGTGATGATGATGGTGATGGTGACGAAGATCTCAATCCGATAATATTGGTGGTGGACAGGCGGCGGGTTGAGATGGGAGGTGACGGCACTACCTCTCGTCTCCACCACCACTATATCTGGCTCTGCCTATCTCCTCTCCGCCCACAAGTTCGGCGCCCAAAGAGGCTAGCGCGGGCCTTGAGCATTAGTATTGTATAGTACTTCAAGGTATGTTAGATATATCCTAAGCAGGAACGGGACATCGAGACAATGGTGCCTCGGATAACCACAGCAGTGTCTTCTCCGAATTGATTTCTTTTCTTGCTAGGGTCGAGGGATCTTCTCTTATGAATGATATGATACGCCATGTCCTGCGGCAACTCAAACTTGGTCGACGGTCGACACACGTGATACACCAAGCAATTAACAATCGAAGGAATGAAACCACCATGACCAGGTCGAATCGAATTAACCCGATGGTCGGTTTTGGCGATTTGATAGCGACCAGGGTACGATGCCTCCGTCCGAGCCCTGAGATGCAGAGGTGACCAATCAGCGAAGCCGTGTCGTTGTAAAAGCGATCCACCCACGATTAGTCTCTCCGGACTTTACCCTCGGTTCATATCTCTCCTTGCACGAGGATGGGAAAGAAAGAAAACAACAATTCCAGGATTGTATTGAATAATATTTCTCACATGACATCATACTACTGTAACGGTCTTCAGACAAGTTTTAATGTGACGAGTTGATCATCTCCAAGTCTACAAGTCTTTTCAACGAAGACACTTCCTTCCACTAATACATACCATACCCACACCGGCACCAAGAAGATCTGTGCTAATCCGGTGCGAACAAAGTGTTGCTGCGTGTTTCATTTTACAATCGAAGGATCATACCATAAGATTTAAATTGCTCTTTAATATGTCATCTCACACTCAACTAAATATTAGGCATCTATAGTTCTAGATCGTTAGATATATACCACGTACCCTCCTCACCCAGCCCACGAGCAGAAAGAAACGTGACCATCAACATCGCTTCCCTCGCTCCCTCGCTCCCTCGCTCCCCCGCTCCCTCGGCCCCTCCCTCCCAAAACACCATCCCTCTCCTCCGTCCCATGGCTATCGACCGTCCCATACCCGCCTTCTACTGCTGCTATCTCCTGAGGTCAACCACCCGCAGTAGCAGCGTCTATGTGGGTTCCACGCCAAATCCAGGTGAGATGAGTCTTCTGCCATCAAGGGGCGAGAGACATTGCTCACAGGTCCGCAGTAAGGCGACTTCGCCAGCATAATGGCATTTCCAAGGGCGGCGCCGTGCGAACGAGTCGCCAGAGTCTGAGGCCATGGGAGATGTCATGCATTGTTACCGGCTTTCCGAGCCATATTGCTGCGCTCCAGTTCGAGTGAGTTTTGGTCATGTGATATTCGTCACGTGCTCATATGAATGTCGGGGCTTCCGTTCCTCTGCTCCGAGCATACCGTTCGATTGCCCTGTCACTTTCATTCTCTCGCGTTTTTCTTTCTCTTTTCTAGAAATCCTCCACTAACGCCTACAGATGGGCCTGGCAAAACCCCCACATAACTTTACACATCCCCCCCTCGAGCCGGATCCAACACGCGACACAACGCAAACGATCGGGACACTCAAAACGCCCCAGACACACTGTCTCCTCCCTCCTCTCTAATCTGCATCTGTTGCTCCGGGTACCTTCTTTCACACACTGGCCGCTCTCCCTGCACTTCTTCTCTGCAAATGTCTACAAAACCTGGCAAAAATGGTGCAAAATCGCTCCTGCCCCGTTCCCAGACAGGATCTCCATCATCACCGACTTCCCACTCTCGGATCCGATCTCCGCAGGCGAGGAGGTAAAAGTAAATAGAAGCCCAAAAACCAGAAAAGGGACAACGCATGCGAATAGCGGGATCAGCGATACAAGACGCGGCATCGACGCCCTGGATGTTGCGTACGAGGATATCAAAGCCTACGTTGAGAAATGTAAGAAAATTGTCGACTTCGAGCGCGAGGGTTCTTGCGCTGTGTGTAAGGAGGTTTTGGAGCATGACGGCGGCGTGTACGCGATATGCTCCGCGCCCGGCTGCGAGGCGGTGTCACATCTCACCTGTCTTAGTGCCCATTTCTTGAACGACATGCAAACATCCAAATCCACATCGCCAACTCTGAGTGTAAATTCAAATGCGGAAAATGCAGTAACAGATATCCTCCTACCACACAAAGGCACCTGTCCCCGCTGCACCACAGAACTTCACTGGATCGACGTTGTCAAAGAGCTCAGCCTCCGTATGCGCGGGCAGAAAGAAGTCGAGAAATTGCTTCGCGTCCGTAGAACGAGGAATCCCAATACCAAAACTACGGCTTCCCAGCCCATTGATTCCTCCTCAGAGGAAGAGGAAGAAGAAGGCGATCCAGACGAGGCCAGCGAGGTTGATTTTGCAGATGAACTCGAGCATTTGAGAGGCATCCACGCCAATATAGGCGACTCCTGGCACTTGCTCGGCAACGACGAGGAGGAGGACGACTCCGAGGCCTCGATTGAGAGTGCCAAGTCGTGGGGCGGGCACCTTGAGAGGTTTGAAAGTGGTTCGGTGCGGGGGTTGGGCACTGTGGTTGAGGATAGTGAGTGGGATGATGCCGAAGTTATTGAATGAATCAAGAAGAAAAGGATGGATCGATAGCAAGAGGAAGCAGGAATGGGGTGCCGTGAAGTTGAACTCGTGGCGGATAAAGAAATACCGGCTATGGGAGTAAATACTAGGGGGACGAAGCGGGAATCACAACTACTGCAGAGTTATTCTGTGCCTTGTACTTCACTAGATGCACGTCCTGATATCCTTGGTCTCAGGTAGGTAACTGCTTTGAGAAACGCCATTCGAAGCCTTTCATCTCTTCCAGTCGTGTGCCTCGTACCTATCCTTCCTCACCAAAATTCCACCCCTAAGCCTCACCTGCACTTCGTTGCAAGGAGGTAATGAGATGAAAACCGGTATGTTTCTGATCTTAGCATACAAGAAATGCCAGGGTTACCGCACCTGGGACTCACTACCGGGAAGAGGCTGTCGAGGCTTTACAAACGCTTCCAGGCCTGGAGGACCAAAGATATAAATCTGCTAAGAGGCGTCAAGCCAGCGTCATAGGGTCAGAAAAGGCTCATTGAGGCCTGGTCACGCGCGGTTTGGCTCTCGCTTAGTTCCCAAGGTCCAAGGAAGGGGGGAGGGGGGGGGGGTTCGACTGTGCGGAAGAAGTACTGACGGGTGGGACGTGTTTTTTAGTGAGCGAATTAAATTCGCCCAGGTACGGGCTGGCATATCCTTTCTTTAGGAAATACATGAGGTTCCGGAGCTCCAAGCCTTTGGTGCGGGCTCAGGTGTTTTACTGTACCACCCACCGCTTCTTTGCTCTTGATTCTGGCAAATTGTATACGACAGACGCGTCGTAGTTCTGCGAGGATAGATTATATGGAACGTGTAGTCTGCCAATACTCGTATTCTACAAATCTGAGCCGGCGGAAGCAGACTGCAATATTTACGTTGGTGCAGTATTAAGCGAGTTGGAATTCTAGCAGTACTGGAACTTGGAGGGGATATACATTGTACAATCAGGTGAATCTGTTGGATCAGTGGAAGGAATTCAATTTGCATTACAAGATTTGGTACAAAGCGAGTGTGTGGACTGGCAACCCCCCCGAGTCGAATGACAACAACAGTATGCGAGCCTCTCTAGGACATGGTCCAGGACTCAACAACAAAGTTGAAATATTCCCCCTGCTTCTTGATCCCGTCCCCACCCGCTGGCAACGCTGACTGGCCTATCCATTCAACCAATATTTCCCCACCATCCGAGAGCACCTTGCCGGAGTAGTACCCTCCGTCGGCCGGGCCCTTGTACTGCCAGTAAATGCTGTACTTGTCGTCTTCCGCTTTCGTGAAAGTTACTTTGAATATGTCGCTGTCCAGTACAGTCGCTTGTTCCGTAGGCCAAGAGACCTTTTGGCGAGAGAGCTCGTTGTTGTGCGGGGTGAGAGTTGAGATTGCGTCTTTGGTGACGGGGTTGTTGGTGGGCGCAGCGAGAGCTACGGAAAACAGGCCGAGGAAGGCGAAAGCGCGCATGGTTGCGGTTGGAGAGAGTGAAGCAGCAAATAAAGGTCGTTTTTTTGTTTGGTTTTGTCTGGTTGACTTTGGAGATACTTGGATGTGAGGATGAGTGAGAAGGTGAAGCAGGTATTCAGCTGCCATTATATAGATTCCATGATCTGGAATCTCTCCATCCTTTCGAGTTCTCGCCGGTGTCTTCCGACGGCGCCTCGTTGAACGTTTTTGCGTGTATTCCTCGGGTAATCTGGACCTGGCTTATAAGTTCTGAAAAAAGAAATAAGTTCTGAAAAAAGAAGGCACAACTTCCTCATCTGTCTTGTTCACCGTCTGTCATTATTGCAGCAGGGGTCACGCTTTCGATACCCAAAGCCATATTTGGAGAAGCTGTGATCCTATGGTTGTTTGGTTATTTTGATATTTACCAGTTGCCTAATGAGGAGTATAACCGTGCCCTGGATGCAGGGTCTGCGAAAATACTACTTAAGTTGACACAAATAGCAAGCAGCTTACGTAGCGTCATAGCGAACTTGAGACTCTAAGAACACATGAATTCCATGGTTATTATGGAAATCAACAAACGAATATATTAGGCCTAGCCAAATTACAAGGCTTAGCAGACTTTATATGCTTCCCGGCTAAGGAATGGCAATTTCCGGGGCATAGCGTAGCACTATGAAGAGTGCGACGAGGGAAACTGCTCCTGTTAGTTTTGTTTTCGAGCAACCTTGATCAAAACCAAGGCGAAAAGTAGGCATGCCTTCTAATTCAGAAAGAAAGAGAGGTATTCTGAACGCTTTGTAATTTCCAGAGAATACTTCACACCTTGAAAAACAGACGAAATAAATCACTCCATATCGTTTTTATCAAATACTATGGATCAGATACCGAACAGCCTGCAAGTTATTTATAGCATTTGTACTCTGGATTGTTATCTGAAAGTATAACTAATCATAGAGAGAGACTTTGTGGGATTTTTGATCCGCTTTACCAGAATAAAAATCAGGAGTACAGCACAGCTAGGAATTAGACTTTAGCCTGTAAAGTTAGATATATTCGTACTTTGTATTTTTTTTAGCTATGACGAAAAGCATATTCTTAGCTTCATTGCACTTCTTGGCCAATGATTTATAAATATAACTGATACTTCGAAGTACGTATGTTTATGGCAATAAGACGTGTCTACGCCTGAGTGAAAAATACAAAGTATGTAAAACATATAAGTATTCCACCACTACTTACCGCCTGATGTCCGCTCTTGACTAGCCGAGAACTGCATCGAGAAAGTCAAATCGCGCTTTGCTCCTGATAATACTAAGGTTTCTGTAGAGGAAAGAATAATCTCTACTCTAACCCTCGGTGTGATCACTGATAATTTGTGCCGACATACTGCCTTACAGGATAGTTAAGTACTATTTTAGCCAGCTGCTATAGGTTATATAAAAGACGCTTGCATGGTTAGGCAAATTCTCACATGGTGTTGAATCGTTTTGGCCTAATTCAATTAATCATCTAGTGATCACCTCATAATTCAATATGTTTATACTACAGCAATCGTAGCCGGATTAAAAGTCCCTGTTCTGCCCTTCTTCCGTTCTTCCGTGCCGCAATGATTCGTGCTGCTCTTCTCATGCTGTCTTGCCTGCCATAGTGCCAAACCGTCTTTCTTGTTTATTTCTCAAGTCAATCGTACTTTTAGACCTGCTTATATGGTACGTTTTGATAGCCGGGCTGTAGAAAAGGAAGAAGAGAAAGATCAAACGGGGAACAGGGTAATTTACTTTGTTAATCCAAGTAAGTGAAAACCGTATTTCAAGATGGGAAAGGGTTACGGAATTCGTCGAATCTAACTCAATCATTATCAGGAATGCTACATTTTTCATTGAAATATCAATTTTGGTATAGCGAGTGATGTAAAAGGGCACTTTAAGATATGCAAGATCTGAGGAAAAATCCGTAAGAGTGTACTACATACACGTATAGCGCAGAAAGGGACAGAATACGAGCTCGTTTCGAGATACTTTAACCGAAATGAGGAAAAGCTTGTGTAGTAAGAAAACCCGCTGATCTCCGCAATTGCAAAGGTACCTATTTACAGTAGCCGTGCCTAGATGTAGTGAAGATTTGGGTACAGATTTACTTCTTACTACATAACTTTCCGTATTCTACTGAGCTCAGAGCTCTCATCAACCGAGTCGAATTCAATTGGTATTTCAACCTGAGCAACAATCCAACTCGAGTTATCTAGCTAACGCTGTTTTTCGGTTCGAACACCTTGCTTTCTACTTCGTTGCTTCTGATCTAAAATAATTCCAAAAATGTGGGAATGATTTGATGTTATCAAAAATGCTTGTTTGTCTCAGTGTCAACGCGATGTTTGTTAAATCAGCTTTCCAACCTTAAGGCTGCAGCTATAGCCAAAGATAGTTGTGTATCCGGGCTGAGTAGGTTCTTTGCGCTTCGCATTTCTCATCTGTTAATGAAGAATTAAGAGACGCTGTTGGCTATGTTGGCCCGCGACGACAAGACCCAGGCAAGGATAGGACAGTACTAGTAATGGCAAGGTAAGACGCCTTCTTATAATATAACATGCAATTGCAATTTTGCCTCTGGAAGTATCAAAGCTTGTAACAGAAATGCCTCTTATCCCAATTCCAGATCTAAATCCAATGCTCAAGCACTATTCCTCGCTTTTACATATAAGATAGCTAGCTACTGCTATAACATGTAGACAATAGGACTTCAAACTTAATAGTAGCTTATGTATTCGATAGAAATAATGTCGAAGCGAAGCTGCGTACGTCGGTATCGTAGAAAGTAAAGAAGGGGAAAGATCAGGACAATCTTAACTCGCAAGCTTTGTAATAATTCTTGCGGAATCGCAAAATAGAAAAAGAGTAATTATTAAAAAAGATGTTTCCGTTTAGAATATATAAGAAAATTGTATTTATTTCGAAGCTTTTTAGACAATAGCGAGGAAGTATAAGTAAGTGATGGTTTGGGAGCAAGTAGCTTCCAAATTCGAATTATTCAAACTAATATGCTACCATATCCTGCCTGCGGTTGAAATCCCGGAATCCATTTTTGCTAAAGCCATCTTTTCCCCTATACGTACTAATACCAAGAAAGAATAAAACGACGCTGTCTCAACTGTAAGACGAAGCTTGCAAGCTCGCTTTGATAATCCATCGTATGCCTGAGATGGCGGCGGATCACATGTCATCTGGTAGGTAAGTATTACATCCAGGGCCACGCGAACAAGGTAGCTGGAATATTTCACCCCCTGTCACAAATAGTTCTGCCGGAGATTCCCAATACAGACACAGACGACACGTTACGTGGAATCTCTGTTGGATACAGGGAGCGTAGTAAAAAAGAAAGATGTCGTATAGGCAAGGACAATGAAGCGAGGCGAGAGATTTCGTCGAGAGACGAGGAGTTGTCGACTTTTTCTTCAAGGTCATTTGATCGAAGATTTAAAATAGAAAGCCAAGTTCTCAATACTGCGACGGAGATTGCAGATCCATGAAGAGAAAGTTCCTTGAGTGTAGGGATGTGAAGAGTATATGGTATGCACGCGATGAGAATGACCATGCTCAGAATCCCAGACACATTGATCAAGAATAAACATTGATTCTGGCAGTACTTTAGAACGTGCTATGATACCTCCTATATTCTTCCAGTTGATCAGATTCTAGCCTGAGAAAGTCATACAGAATCGCCAATCTTCGTTGGATAATCGCTGACCATGTCTGAAGGAGGTTTCATTTTCCGATGAGTTCTCAGGCTTGAGCCTCTGCTCACAGCACCAACCTAAGAGTTGCATCAGATCGAGCTGCTCAAAATATCGTAACCAAGGCTATGAAATAAGATAAAGTGGCAGAGTGACAAGTGATCTCGCTAGGATGCGATGTGTTCCCACCTGCTGCTACTGATATGTTTAATACACAGATTTCTAAGTTAGGAACCCATGAGCCCTCCCTCCCACTCCGTAAACCCCCCTCCTATAGATTGACTCAAGTTGCAGTAGCACCCCCAGTATCTCTTCATCAGTATTGGCTCCCACTCAACTAAACATATAACATTACTAGCCCATTACCGGTTGGATTCGCTGCAACCTATCAAGAGCAACAGAGACTCCTCAGAAAGTGGCCAACCCGTTCCCGAAGAAACCATACGCACAAGTCTAGTTCCAGCCACAGTGATGACGGTCGCCAAATGAACGTGTAAGATAGCAAACATCAACAGTACGCTGTTTACCAAGCTCGGCCAGGCCTCGCTTACTCCGACACCCGCCCTTACACTTTACCGCACTCGCATCTCCAACCCCCGGATCGTTCTAGGAGCACCCGGCTCTAGCTTATGAAGAATATTGCTCTTATCTATTTTCCTCAGCATGTGTCGCTGTTCTGGCTGTACAAAGAGGTCCTGAGCTGCCTCGACGCCCCAATGAACCACGTGATGTGCTTGCCCAAACTAGAGCTTTCAGGGCCGGCCGTTATACTCCGAAGCCCTCCGTGTGCCTGGGAACTGCGTTAGTGTTCTCTAACAAGTGGATTGATAACTTTTGATATCTTATCCAGCAATACTCCAGCTGTCACTTTCATGCCCCCATCAACTTCACTCCGCCACGCACGCATGGAGCGATTCTGCTGTTGCATGTCTCTACTAAAATGTAAGCAATTGCTTCTGCACTCTTTTTTCCTCGCCATAAATTAGCTTGATTGAGTCTTTGGGCCTACAACGATTAGTTCTGCCAGGATTGGATTAACTTCCCACAGAACAACACCCGAGAATAGCAGATAGCAGTAAGCTTAAAGAACAATGGCTGTCGACATTGGTGTGGGTTGTAGAAATAGTTATCGCTTCTTCAGGTTCTCTGTCCCTTGCACATGATTCGCAAACTGCAGCATGATGGTGTTTTGTTGCATATAGCAAAGGCCGATCGCTCCGGGCCGAACCACCCGCCGACTGCACCCAGAATAAACTCCAAATTTTCTTCCCATAATTTCAATCGGCCTGCTAGCTTTTGATATTCAAGGACTGCAGGTAAAAGAATAGCGCTGGCTTGTTTCTACACTGAATCAGTAGCCATGATCAGATTCGAAAAGATTGTGTCGACGAAGTGACCAATGTCTTTCGCTTAACAACCCCCCCCCTATTCGAACAATCCCGAATAAGCGTTCAAAGCCAATTGTCCTCCCAAGTGAGCATATAGAACCGTACTACCAGCTCCTATCTCCCCCCTCTTCACCATATCCATCAAGCCCGCCAGACTCTTCCCCTCATACACCGGATCGGTAATAAAGCCTTCGGTCTCAGCTCCAAACTTCATCGCAGCCTTCGTCATCGCTCCCGGGATACCGTAGCAGCCATCGTGGTACCTCTCATCCAACTCTATATCCTTTTCGGTGATATCCCCATCTTGCAAACCGATCTTGACACCCGTGAACTTGGCAATGCGCAGGACTTGATCCCGGGTTTCTTGCGGCTTGGCGGACGCATCGATGCCGATGACTCGTCTCTTTGGCCCGCCGTTCTTCTCGAGCAGTTTGAAGCCTGCGATCATACCAGCGAATGTACTTCCGGTCACAGCACATACCAGAATGGTGTCGAAGAAGACGCCCAGGTCTTTCTCTTGCTCAGCAACCTCAAATGCCCATCTCGCGAACCCCAAGCCACCGAGGGGATGATCCGATGCTCCAGCCGGGATGTAATATGGCTTGCCGCCTTGCTCGATGACTTCCTTGGTGAGGTTCGCGAGGGTCTGTTTGTGTCCGATGCCGAACTCGGACGGGTCGAGGCGAGGTGCTGCGCCCATGAGGCGAGAAAGTTGTATGTTGCCGACCTTCTCGTATCCCGGGTCTATCCAGTCGACCCAGTGCTCTTGCACCAGTTTTGCCTATGTGGTATCTCGTCAGCATTGAGCTCTTTGAAAGTCGGATGCCAAATGACCGGAGGTTTGAGTGGTACCTTGAGGCCCAACTTTGCTGCTACACCAGCAACCTGTCTGGTATGGTTGCTCTGCACCCCTCCAATGCTAATGAGAGTATCACATCCTTGCTCCAGCGCTTCGGGCACCAGGTATCTGAGTCCCTTCAGTTTCGATGCCCTTGATCTCTGAAAGTGGGGGAACAAACTCAAGTTTTCTTGTCTTGTTTCCACCGAATGCGATTCCGGAATTGCAGTCCTCTCTCTTGGCCCAAATTGCAACTTTGCCTCCAAGAGCCTCTGATATTCTGGGTAAGTGATGGATTGGTGAGGGCCCAAACAGAAAGTCGGACTTGGGGATGCTGGCAAAAGGCTCGGGGAGCGTGATGGGAGCCATGTCGCAAGTATTTGATCTGCTGTTGTGTGATCAGGTCGGATTGTTCAGCCGGAGTGTTAAGCTTCAATCGAGATGGGATGTACCTGAGATGAAATTCCATGGAGGGGTAGGCATGCTTCCCCTCCCCCCCCCGCGCGCTACCCCGAAAGTAGCCGTTGGGTGAGTTTCGGATTGCGCGGCGAGGTTTGTTCTCGTAATTGCCGAAGTCGGGAATGCCTAAAAGGTGGGGGATGGATTCCACTCTTGGAGTCTTTTGGATGTAGCCAGAGTTTATTTGTGATCCTCGAGTCGATGATAAGAATCCAGTATCAGAGTCGCTAATTCAGTAGTAGCCGAACTGGATTAGAGGATGGAGCGTGGTATTGACTTTGTATGACAACGGGTAATTCATTAACGAGGTCGGAGAAAAAGGGACAAGTCCATGACATGAACTGATTCGGCCTCTGACCGTGCGCCTCGCGGAGCACTAGAAGACGACCAAGCCCAGGGACTCATGGTACTCACACCGGAGAAACAAAACAATGGGAAATAAATTTCAGGCATTTATATGAGGCCCTACAATACTTTGCACGATCTGAGCGGCAAACTCTTATCATACAAAGGCGAGTCAGCACAAACCCGCTAATCATCATCCTCCTCAACTCGCGCTCTCTTCGGTGCTCGGTCCTCATCCTCCTGCAAGCCGTACTGCCTCTTTCCTGAGCTCTCTCCAACCTTGCTCAGGAAGTCATCAACATTAAACACATCTCCAGTATCCTTCTCGAACTGCACCGGTCCTTCTCGCGCCTGTACCACATAATAAGCAGTTACTCCGATGTAAAAATCTCAGGGTGGAACTAACCTCAACATCCCCGGAACCCTTGAAAGTGCCCTTTCCTAAAGCCTCGCCAAATCGGTTGCTTTTCTGGATCCGCCCCATCTCAGCCTCGGCAGCATCGTCGTCGTCATCCTCCATATTTTGACGAGGTCGGTAGATACTGCTAATGGCATCTTGAGCCGCGAATAAGGGTTTGTCGTAAGCCTGATCCTCGTTGAATCCCGTATCAAATCCGCTGGTTCTGTTGAATAACCGGGAATCGAACATCCCTTCCGACGATTGTGTAGGCTTCGCAAGACCTAAAGCAACCTTCTCCGAGATATCTCTGTTTTGCTCGCGGGCCATCATTTGGACTCTCCTCTCGGCACCCATCCGCGACTGTCTCAATTTTCGCTCCTCTTCTCTGCGTCTCTCCGCACGCATCTTTTCTCGCTCCCTTACCTCCTCATCGTCACTTCCAGATCGCGAAGAGCCCGAGTCGCTGTAGCTTCCGGATCTGGACCTTGAAGTTCTCGACACCCTCCTTCCCGATCCTGCCCCAGCTCTCTCCTCTCGCGCCTTTTGCGCCAGCATTCGAAGATGTTCTTCTTTCTGAGCCTTTTCCTTTTCGGCTAACCGTTGTTGCATTAACGCCCGCTGCTTCACCTCCTCACGCGCATGCCTGTCCGCTGTGAACAATGCCTCGGCAAACTGAGCGAATTTGTCGTTGATAGTCACATCCTGCAGGCCTCTTCCGTCTGCAGCCAGTCTCTTATCCAGCGGTACAGTGTAGCCCTTTGGATTCTTCCAGTTCGAGACGGGTGGTGGGATTTTCCAGGCCTCTTGGTCTTCCGCCGTCAGTTTCCTGGGAGGAGAGTGCATAACAGGTGGAGGAGGACTTGGTGGTCCTCTTGGAATCTTCTTGTGCTTAAATTTGGGGGGCTCCATAGGATCTTGTTGCCTCTCCACAATCTTCATAATGCGATCATTTTTGCGTGTATTATCCCCCATCTGATTGGCAGGCGTGTACCGGACATAGGTAGGATCTTTCCTTGAGCCAACATTGACGTTTTTCGGTTTCTGCGCCGCCACTGCTCCCATAACCAGCTTTGCCAGTGCGTCTTTTGTCCTTTGCGTCGAAGCAGCGACTTCCTCCTCGCTCGGTCGGTCTAAGTTGATGTCACCCGCATCTGCGCGCTGTCGAAGCGGAATGAGATCCTTGAAGGATGCATGGACTATGCGTTGGTCATTATGCCCTTGTCGCGCAATAGCATCGTACTTGACCTTCCCCTCAGCATCAACCTGCAAAGCGAGCGCATTACTAGCAGAGCCAGCCTTACGGCCCATGTCCAATGGGTACTGCGCGACGGGTATCTCAGGGAACGCTCCTCCATCCCCGAAGTCCTCTTGTCCTCGCGGTCGCCATCCTGCTCGTTTCCCGTATGGAGGAGGGCCAGATTTCTGGCATCAGGTATTAGTGTTTGATCGTCTCTTGGAACAAAATTACTGACCTTCAGCACAATCTGTGTCTCATCGAAGGTCCCAGCTCCAACTATTCGCGGCCCTCGCTGTTGCGCATGTAGAGGAATCTCTTCCTCTTCGCCTGTATATTTCGGGGTGGGAAGAGCCCGCGCAAGTGATGCCGATATGGACGCCATGTCCAGTACTGAGTCGTTCTTGAACAATATGTAAGATACATCTGGGGTTAGGCATCGGGTACTCAAAAATGCCAATGCGACGCTAAACACGCGCTAATCCTAAACGATGATAGCTTATAAAGAGTTCACCGAGGCAAGATGCCACGTAGAATACGACCTTCTGCGTTGACGTTAGATATGTAACTCGGCCGTCTATCGGGCACAAGTAGATGCTTAAATATCAAGTCACAGATTTTCAGAAGGGAAATCATAGTTCTATCCTCATAAGGTATCAGAATTCCTTGTGTAAAATACAGAGAACTCGCACTCCCGTCCCGCCAAACGGTTCCCAATCAATCCCGAGAGAAAATATACGGTGCCATTTTCAACTAATTTACACGTAACCTTTCCTCGCACCCTGTAGGAGCAGTCAATACCATTGCCTATCAAGACCTGGCCAGCGCAAGAACATACCTGGAAGAAGAATCGGACAATGAAGACCTGCAGCCCAGCCATGACAACCATCATTAAGCTCTCGATAATGCTGAAGTTAAATATTCTCCTCTCAGTACTTCGGACAGTGCTGAAGTTACGGTTCTCCCTGGTGCGGAAGTACTTCTGGCTTCTGGCTATCTTCGAGAGCTCGCCTGACAACTTGAAAATGGATTCCTCCAGGGCTGAAGTTTGTTCGGGTGATGTGCCCTGCTTAGCTGGTATCGAGGCGCGTTTTTCGTTCTCGACCTGAGGCCTCTGGGTCAGCTATTGCCTGAAAGGATGTGACAAATGTAATACGCACGGCGATTTCGAAGTCGACGACTTTATCCGCATGTGAGCTCAATTTACTGCTGAAACAGAAGCTGTATTCCCCGTCTGCTGTCGCTGTGAAAACAAAGTCGCCCTGTCTCTCCTTCTCCCCTTCCATAATAACGTTGTGGAATGGCCCGAGGACCTGGTAATCGATATCGAAAGCACCTCCGGATTGTACCTAAACATCCAAATCAATCAGAGTGGTTCGTGCGGACTCTGCAGGATGATGATTCCATACGGCGAAGTAGAAGGCAAGCTTCGCGCCCTTCTGCTCAACGAATGAGAAGAAGCATGCCTTCTCGCTCGCACCGACCTTGTATGTGAGGGCCGTCGCAGAGACGAGAGGCGAAAGGCAGGCCAGGAGGCCGAAGGCAAGTATGGAGAAATTCATTCTGTGCGGTATGGAGAACAGTGGGTTCGATCGCACGTCTGGTTATCAACTATCTGGCCCGACCAACTTTCGAGGTCGCGATTCTTGATTGGGAAAGACAAGCGAGCGCGCCTGTGTGGAGCCATCTGACTGTAAAACAGCGGTTTACTTACGACTGTCGACCGTTCCATTGTGCCTGAAATGATGAAGTATTATGTGGAATGATTACAAGATCATACAGCTTGCACGTCGGTGACATGTTTGTAGCGGTATATTCTCTGCTTCATTCTCTCAATTGCCATATCTTTTGGGGTAAGCGGCAGCCGACTATCAATTGCAATAAAACTTGAAGATCTGCTTCAATTACTACGAGAATAAGAATCGCCTAAATAATCTAGATACCTCACAGTATTGCAGCATCTGTCTGGTAACTTTGAAATCCCTCTACTACCCGTCTGTTGCTTGGAAGCGATCCCAAGTTGTTTAGTTCCGCTTCAACAGATGATCTCTTCAATAGCCAACGTAGCCTTCAACAGGGGCAATGTATTGCCTGAAACCCCAGGCTTTATTATCAATAGCTGAGAAGTCACTGAAAAGCATCTTGAGATGAGGCCCGGACAGAATCTTCCAATACCGAAAGAATTGAGTTGTTTCCAGTCATGATTCCATCCGTCGCCTGAAGGAGTGGCAATCCTAAAGGTCAATGCTACCTCTGCTTGGCCAGTCTTTCGCTTAACCTCAACCTCAAGCTGTGATTTTAAGCATTCACTAGTAGCCAGTGTGAGCGCCGGAGGCTCTTGGGCTAACTTACTGATGACTGGATTCACAAGGTGAAGCTTTGCGAGCTTCTGGGTATGCTTGGTCGCAGGGGCCACAGGACTCCAGATCAAGTCCCGTGATGCAATGGTATTCGAACCGTGTCGGATACTGAAAAGGACTAAGAGGTGTGCAAGTCAAGTTCCGATCGAAAGACATCACTACTATGCATCACAAGCCTGGTAACGTTCGTTTCGTGGATATCAGGCACGTGAAATTTTCCGAGAGCCACAATTTGAGAGCCAGGCACAAGTTGCAAGCTTCTTTCAGCCTTGATTCCCAAGGGTATAATAAAATCTTGTAAAATTTTTCACTCTCAAGACTCGAGAGAGGCGTTGTGGGGCCAAGGTGACCCGGCGTAAAGCAAGATGCTTGGAGAAAGTCGCCTCTATACAGCAAGCTACATGATATCAGGGCCAATTGTGTCTCCTCAGCGTTATCAAGACCTAATGATGCGCTGGTTTCTCCAATATAATACTCTAAACTACATCTTTGTGAGATATAATTGTGCAGATCGAGAGGATCTTGCTGCATTTTGCAAGATGTAAACCGCTCTGTGCACTAGGCCAGAGGACCAACGGAAAGAACTTGTCTGTAGCTTTTTGGCTTGTCTGAACAAAGTCCATCTAGTCGTCTGAGCAAGGCCATCTCTGATAGTTTCGGTCCATTCTGTTGAATTGAGTTTCAGGCGGCCGGATCGTGGTGAGCACGAATACCATGTAGGAGAACGGTTGCGGCTTGGTCCAAGCTGCTTGGACTAGGAGCTTCGAGGCAGCGTAATCTCCACGCCGACACGCGAAAGCTTGGTTGTCTTCCGAGTCAGAATGCTTAGGAAAAATTCCGGTCAGAGGCGCGTATTTCTTGGATGCAGTGGCATCAGGATAAGTGTGGGTCGTTGATCTGAATGCAAGAGAATTTGGAAATTTAATGTTCTGGAGTAATTGCCATTTTATTACTGATACTGATCTCCAGCGGCTGAGATTGGCCTAGACAGTTGGCGAGCTTGATATGCAGCATCGTTGTTGTTATCCCAGTTACTTGAGAGAGGATAACTATTAATGGTATTTGAACATCAAGAGGCTTGTTATTGCATCACCCATGGAGTTGTTTCCTAGCTCCCACAGTACTCATTATTTTGTTCCCACAGACCCAGGATGAAAATAACTACTATTAGCATACCATAGCCAAGCTAGTTCATACAGATTCCAGAAGCACAACTTGATGCTTTGTAATAGTGGTAGCAATTGCGCCACGGCAAAATATGCTCGACAAAGCCGCTTTTGTAATCCCAAGACTGTTGTGTGTACTATCCCCCCGTCTTGGACAGTATAGAACATTACTTTGATATATTATGTATCAGCTCATTTCCCATTCTGTGGAAAATTGACAAGATTACTTTGTTCGCAGCTGTTCTAGGACTGTGACGCTTGTAGCGGAATCCATTGTCTTAATCCCAGTACTTAAATGGAATTCAAGTATGAAGAAGCAGCAAGGCAACTTTCAATCAACAGTGAGGTGCAAGCTAGAAGTAGTAATAGGCTTAGTGGCGGTGGATTGAAGTGCGACGAAAGTACAAAGCATAACCATTGGTTTAGCTTCCCACTAAGAGCCTTCTACTTGTCCACCCCCAACCCAAGAATTCAAGAAAAAAGTGTTGAAAAATGTTACTCCTTGTTTTACTATACTGTTTTCCTATATAGTTTCCAGAGGAAGAAGAGTCTTGCGAAGACTATCTATCAGCACTAAGAGGACTGGTTAAAAAAGTCTCCATATAGAATAAGAATGGCCTACTTACGCAGTAAATAAGCTACAACCGACGTATTAGTATCAAATGATGCTAGCAGAAATGATAGGAGGGTACTCACGCCTTCATCATTCGCACAGGGTACATCAATGGGGGTACCATTTGGGTTGGTGACATGAAGGCAATTTGTTTTGGGTATGTCACTATTGAATGTGTCACACTAGACATGCCGCTCAGTCAGTATCAATCTCGTAATTCGACCTAAACCGCAACTTCGTTTTGGACGGCGTTCTTAATATTTTTTTGTAGAGACATTGTAGGGTGAAGAAGGGAATATGCATACGCAGAAAGGCTTCTTCGACGGGACCTAAGGTAAAATTTATCAGTGAGTTTATCCAATCTGCTTTTTTCAAGCTTGCACTTACGCATTCCTGGTCTGCGCCCAGTTCCCAATCGGAGTAGCACTTAGCATCAAATGCACTGACGGCGATAGCCTGAAAACCAGCGATAGCAAAGAGAAAGAGCTTCGTATTTGCAGGTTGGAAGAGTTCTGTAGTTTGATGTATTTCGAGTCGATGATTGCAAACTACTTAATGCGGTACAACGAAGGAGAGTCTGCTCTCTATATACCCTCTTACCCCCCTCCCCCCAATAGTTGAACATTAAAGCAAGTACTTCGTATCCGCTTCCCAAACCAACGTTGAGCTAGGAGGTTTGAGAGCTACGAGTTTGCAAGGGCTTATAGCCAATCAAATAAGAGTAGAATACTCTCGAGTTCACACACACTTTACTTACGTGAGCCTCATGCCGGCAAAATGCAAAGCATAATTTTCGCAGTAGAAAAGTGGCGAAGATTATCTTTTTCTAAATGATAAAGCCCTCCGGCAAGCATGGCCCACATACAATCCAGGTTTTTAAAACTGAGCTATGTAACACAGAAGCGTTACCAAGCTATAACTATTACCCGCAGAGGATTGAGTAAATACTAGGACATCAATAGCATTCAGAACATCCTGCATTTGGTCACGCTTAGCCAGAAACAGGAGCAGTGAGCGAATTTCCTCAAAGTTTTTTAGACACCCTAGCTTAACGTTTGTTTTAAGGGAGGGGAAGTTTTATAGCAGGGATACTGAACCAATCGGGAATACAGTGAGACGTTTTTATTTGATTACAGACTACTTAATAGTGCTGAACTTCGTAAGATTTTACTTTCATGTTTGTCTACTTCATACGTGTTTTCTGACAGTCAGATTATACTTGTTTAGGTACAAGCAAATATTCGCTCAAGAGAAAGTATATCATTCAGTATACTACCTACACGTAGGATATAATAATCACAAGTATACCAGAGAGCATGCAGCAAGTTCTGGATTACACTTACAGGTATCTAGCTCTGGTGATTACTCCAAGTTGGTGTCATGTAGCGTCTATTCTGTCTTGCGCAGTACTCTTTTTTCTGACTACCACTGTGTGCTGGAGACACGGGGGTCAGTGAGTCGGTGGGGGTCAGTGGAGGGGGCGAAACCGACCAGTTGCTTGTAAACTCCAGTGAAAATGCAAAGTAGACTGATCATTTCAATTGGCTTTATAGGTGCCTAATGACTAACTTTCTGGCGCTCGTATGCTGTGCTAGAGGATTCTGTGCCACAAGGGTTACCATGGGGAGTTATTAGCAATGAATTAGGGACGACCATCTATCTGATTGTGTGGATCACTGCTTTTACCACTATAACCAGAGGAAATAATCAAAGAAACAAGCTTATATGCAATACTACAGCAAGCTATAATTAAGGCTCAGCAGTCACTTACAGCTGGAAGAATCAGGGAGCTGATAGGAGTAATACCTCAAAGATGTAACGCAGTATTTGAAGTATAAGGAGGACATATAAAAACTAAAGGTAATTTACAGAGCAGCATTGCTAAGTATCACATGTATATGTGCGCACAGATTTGGTGCTATATCTTATTACCACCATTATACAGAATGTAATATTATGCCTTAGGAGGGTACTGCTAGGAGTGTATTTGAATAATTTTCAATCGCTGCAGTAGCAGTATTGTGAAGTGTCTAGTTTAGACATAGTCAATTTATCACATATGGGATTTTACGTGTGATGCGAAGTTTTTGAAGGTTGGTCTGCCAACTTGTATCTTCCGGATTTTCTTCAGAGTCGATGAGAACGATGATGACAAAGCATTCGTCAGCTCTTATAAAACCTTTACAAGATACTGAGGAAACGTCTGGCGTTTCAGCTATTCGGATCCCTTCTATGTACGGCTAGTGGAAAACCGAAAAGTATTGGACTCCACGGCCAACACTGTTGGGTGTACAAAGCTTCGTCGATGAGCCAATCCTGCTACACAAATCCGCTAACTCTTCCTCCACTTATCAATGTAGAACTTCCACTACTGTGTGGCTTCACAAGGTGAAAAATTCCTCCGCCCACTGCCTAGTTACACTATAAAGTTGGGTTAGACTGTACGGTGTGGTGGATAGAATTGAATATACTCACGCAGTAAATCGTCTAAGTTTGAAGTCAGCGTCCATGTTATGTGATTGCACAAGTGAGTGGTTGTTACTTACGCCAGCATCACATGGGTTGTCAAGGGTTGATTCACCGTCAGGCTGAAGGCAGCCTGTGCGCACCACGGTACTAGATACTTCGCCGCCGCCGCACTATGTGTGTCTCCAGGTCAGTAACTGAACTTACGTTTTAATCTTCAGTGATGCGTCTGCGACACATCAAATTGTAGTCAGACTAAGGAATTGATGGTGAGAGTACATACGCAAAGGGGTTGAGTATCGGCAGGCTACAGATGAATCATTAGTCAGTAAGTTAGTCTTATTTTATCTCCAGAAGCTGCTGGACTTACACAACTCATGGAAGGAGGTAGGGAAGTTGGGTCTCCGCAGCGAATGGTGACCGCATTAGCTGCAACAGCATGGATGGTGATGAGTGCGACTGTAAAGAGTTTCATGTTTATCGGCCCTTTGAGGTAGAGTGCCAGTAGAAAAATTGTCGTTACTATGCATACAAACAAAAATGGCGAGAGGAGTCTGCCATATATATATTCTCGCCGGCCCCCTGCCATGTAACTTAACATCAAATCAAGTGCTATGTACTATGAGAAAATAATATGCTTTTCTAGCCTGTGCACAGTTCTTTGAGGTTTCTACTATAAGAGGGTTCTTACAAGGGTACTACTTAGTAATAAATGTTCTTATAGCCTGCTACCTTCTCCTTGAGAATAAACTTTTCAGAATCGAATCCTTTGTTCCTACGCCGAAAGCCCTTGTAAAGCAATCACCTTGAGACAACCGATTATGCTATCAAACTGTTTATTCTCAAGCTAATGAGAGGGTCTCCAAAACAAAATGCATCTTCTCCAAGTAATAGCTTGAAAATTAGAGACAGCAATGAAATTTCCAAGTATATACAGATATACAAGAAATTACTTGTATGCTGAAATGTTTCTCTTCCTAGCAGCTGTGCATTTTGCTAGAAGGTTCTGCACTTTAACAATTACACTAAGAGGTATTACTAATAGACTTAGAATGCGACTTTGCTACTTGAACTACTTACTGCCCTGACTACCGGAACTATAGGGAATTACTACGGAGCTAGTATAATAAGTACTCATAGATCAAATACGAAGCAAAACTATAACTTGAGACAACCAATGAAAGTGCGAAACTCTTTACTGTGGTATAAACTTGAGACTAAATTGCTTCGCAATTAAATTGTGTCTTCCATGAAATTCGATACTGACTTTCTTGTTGACAAACTCCTGAACAATACTTGAGATTCAGTAGCAGTAATAGAATTTAGAACATGTCTCATTGTTGACAGATTGCAGAGTAAGATATCCAAATCGAGTGTATTGTATAGTCTGCATTTTCTACAAATGCTAGTTACAAAGCTGTACATAAAGTAGTTTACCCTTTTATTATTCTCTAATGCAAGCATGTCCTTTGAAGACTAGTTCAGATAGACCTCTTGCATTGATTCCTGCATAACCTCTGAATCAAATATATATCTCGCAATATAGATGTTAATCATGAAAACTCCTAAACCTTCTACATGACTGTAAATACTAATGCAGCTGAAAAGTTCTTTCAAGTATGCCTTATCAAAGAGGTTTTTCTTCATTAGCTTAAAAACAGCCAACTCCATAGGTAAACATATTACATCTTTTTAAGGCTGGAATTGCGTCTATACAATTTTTACAGCTTTGAAGTCTGTGTGCAGGCTTGTATGTATCATAAATGCTTGAGCTAGTGTAGGAAATACCTCAATGATGTAAAGCTGTAATCCAAGCACAAGAAGGACATAAACAATACTAGATATATTCTACAAAGCAGCATTACCATAGATATATGTATATGTAAGTCTGCATATAAGCATAAAATGGTATTATACTACATATAGTATAATGTATGCAAGATTTTGTTCTACAAGAGATATTGCTGGCAGTATACCTAAACCTAAATAAGTGTCAAATGCGAAGTTGCAGTTGTATAAAGAGTATGGTGAGATGAGGTCAAAATTTCAACTACAGTATCTTTTTGAGGCTGATCCGCCTTCTCGCACCATTTAAGCCTTCTAAGAGATTGGGGGAAAATTATTCAGTGGGTACTTGTAAGCTGATATAAAGCCTATTGCTAAGTATTTTGAACACGTCTGGCGTTTTCATTGTTTGAGATTCTCTTGAATGCTAAGTGAAACACCTAACAGCGTCCAATACAACTGAGCTATCATAGGGAGTAAGTATAAAGCCCCCCTAACAAGCCTCCAATATCCGCTGGCACAAAACCACAAACACCCCTTTCCTCTGCTACATACTTCCAGGGGTGAAAGATCTTGCCCAACAGCTTATTCACACTAAATGTATTTGTTAGATAGTATAGGATAGCAGGTAGAAATAAGTCTGCTTACACATAACACTGACTACATTCAAAATCGTTAGCTTTCATTTACCATACTAGCAGGAGTTACCAGTAGTTACTTACGCCAATGTTGCATGATACTTCTTGAGGTACACCAGAACTTTTGGTAGGCGTAGAGCAGCCTGCTCGCGGCACAGCACCAGTTTTGCCACACTAGAAAAATCTCTCAATCAGATATGAGTTTTATAGTTTGATCTTTAGTGGTTTGGTCTGTGACTTGATTCTTCTTGACAATAAGTTGGATGAGAGAGTGCAGATCTTTAAACACATACGCAGTAGGACTTTGTATTAGCAGGCTAAAATAAAGCATTCATTCGTTAGTAGGAAGTACTTTTTTACCTATAGAGGAATTTGACTGACGCAATTAAGCCCTGCGGGTAAGGAAAGTGGGGCTGCGCAGCTAGCAGTGGCTGCGCTGACTGTGACAGCTTGGAAAGTGATGAATGCGATAAGAGAGAGCTTCATATTGCAAGATCTTTGAGGTGCTATGATAGGATAAGGACGAGATGTGTTCTGAGGAGGCTGACTAGTGATGAGTCTTCTATATATACCTATTGCCCCCTCCCCCTTGCCTTATAACTAAGCATCAAATTAAGTACTATACTCCATACAAGGGGGAAAATTCCACAATTCTAGGTTGTGCACTTAAGACACTAAGCAATGCTGCTTTTATCAATTTCCCTAATATTTTATATACGCTCCTTGAGTCTTACAAATCTACTGAGCATAGGTTCCATGACTGAATCATAAATTTTCGGTGTCAAAAGCGGCGAATTAGCACTATAATATTAATGGTAGTACTCCCTAGTTTTAGCCCCTATCGATAGAAACCTCTAGAAATACGCTCACATGTCGTTTGTGAAATATTTCCCCTATGTACTAAGTGCTCTGAGAAAGTAATATACTTTCATAGTCTGCATATTCCTATATGTTTCTAATACAAGGGGGTCTTTACAAGGGTATCGCTTAGTAACAAATGTTCTCATAGCCTGCTGCTATTTCCTAGAGAATAACCTTTTCAGAATCGAGTCGTATATTCCTGTACTGAAAACACTTTTAAAGCAATCATCTTGCGACGACCGATTATGCTATCAAACTGTTTCTTTTCCAGCTACTTAGACTTCAGGGCATATTAGCTTCTGCATTGAATTTTCCTTGTATAGAGTTCAAAATATCTCAATAATTTGAGCAACACCTTCATGTCAAGGAAATTACCTCAAGTATGTAAGGGTGTAATCAAATCTCAGAGTAGATATATAAAATACTGCTTACATGCTGAAATAACTCACTAATTGGCGTCTGTGCGTTCTGCTAAAATGTTCTGCTTATAAATGAAGTATGCGGATTTGCTGCTTTTACTACTACCTCTACTAGTGCAGATACAGGAGATCATTACCAATATCACAGGTACCTATACTTCAAACACTTGGTAAAACTATAACTCAAGACAACAATCTAAAGTTCGAAACTCCTTATTTTCTGACCAGTTCCACTTCACAACCAAGTCGCTTTACAATCAAGTTCAAACCTACATGAGGTTCGATATGGACTTTTCAATGACTAGCTCCTTACTAATACTATGGGTTCAGTACTAGTAACAAATTTCATAAGATATCTTATGTACTGTCTTGTTCATAGATTACAAGATAAGACAATCAAATTATACGTGCTGTAAAATGTGCCTTTCTACATAGGCTAATTATAAATTCACTTATAATTGATTTATCCCTATATTGTCCCTTGATATTAGCATACCCCTCAAAGACTAGTTTAAACAGCCTCCTTGCATTTACGCCTATGTAGCATCTGAATCAAATATATACGTAGCAATTCGCAAGTAGGTCCCAGAGACTTGTACACTTTCTACGTAACAACAAACACTAATGTGGCTATAGTGCTCTTTCAAATACGCCTTATCAGACAGCTTTTTCTTCATCAGCTCCAAATCGATATACCCCACAGGTAATCATAGGCTGGAATTGCTCTCCCTATGCAACTCGTATAGCTTTGCAGTCTGTGTGCGGGCTTACATGCGTCATAAATGCTCGGCAATGCTGCTTCACAAAATGCCCCAAGTATTTGGAACATCTTCTTGATACTTGCGCTGCTTTGCACCTACAACGCATTCTGCGTTTCAACTCCCAGACTCTCTCGATCGGAATTGATTGCCAAGTCTTAGTTGCAATTGGCTATAGCTTTCGATACAATCGATAAACATCCAGGTGCCTCTCCGACTACAATCATTCAGCTCATCTTGTAGTATCATGAATTGTATCATGATTAGATTAAACTTGGGAGAGTTGAAAGCGTAAAGAATAGGGGTCATACCAATGGCGTCCAGTTCCAAAGCCGGAAGCTCCGAAGAATGGTCTCACATTGTTAAATGTGATAGGTCAAACGACCTACACGCATTCGTAGTCCATTAGTGGTAGTCTCTCACAGTACACAATATTGTTGCCGATGTGTACAATTTCGAGTTTTTAACCTCTACCATTTACACCGTTGAACTCCATGCCTTGCTAAGAATTGG
Organism: Diplocarpon rosae; assembly: GCA_032760415.1. Taxonomy (NCBI): domain Eukaryota; kingdom Fungi; phylum Ascomycota; class Leotiomycetes; order Helotiales; family Drepanopezizaceae; genus Diplocarpon; species Diplocarpon rosae. The sequence continues at coordinate 873,295 of JAUBYV010000011.1, forward strand.
TTGAGGTAGTAGTTACGAGAAGGTGATCACAAGGTGTTGTGCAGCTCATTGCTAGATATCCTACTATATCAATGGCATTATAAATGTGTAGGATTCTCCTGGTCACAGAAGAGGGAGCTTTGCGGCGTCAGATGCGATTGCAACTTGCTGTATAATATCTCCCTAACTACCCGCTATAGTATGCCTGCATACAGTCACTGGTACCCCATCTGAAGTGTACTAATTTCTCTTCTTTGCGACCTGCAAAGGCGAAAGAACCCTGTGTGGAGTACCTAATCACACTATAGAATTTTGTTAGGCGGTAGGCAGCTATTGATAGCAAGAGTATACATACGCAGAGAATATACTATAATTACTGTCGTTAGCTAAGCTGTAGTGGTGGAATCGACTAGGGAATACTTACGCCATCGCCACACTCTTCACTTGTGACCTCCGCAGGATTGCTGTTCCTATCGAGAGGCTGACTGCAGCCTTCACGGTAGGATGTATAGTAATCGCCACACTGCAAACGCCTCTCAGTCAGGAATGGATCTCATACTTAGAGTTTTGGAAGCTTTGTATCTTCGATAAAAAACCAATAGTGACGAGCTGGACTGGAAGGTGGATAGTGAAACATACGCAGTATGCAGTATTAGCCTACAACAGTTTTAATCTCAATTAGCCAACAGATCTAGTATATTGAGCGGAAGATGGTAGACGCATGCATATGTAGGCGGTGCTCAAAGAAGCTGGGGGACCGCATTTAGCAGTGATAGCGCTGACGGCAATGGCCTGGGCGGCGATGAACGCAACAAGAGACAGCTTCATTGTAGTAGGATTGGGAGATAGATGTGCAGGAATCTGGGGACTGGAGATGGGAGTAAGTGTGAATTGTTAAGTACGGATGAGAATATTCTTTATATATGCTGCTTCCCCCTCCCCTTCAACTCCATTCCATATCAAACCAAGTACTCCGTACCGCAAAATTCCAATTCGCAAACGTAATTCATGTCAGAGAGTTTGAGGCTACTACCTCTACTTCTAGGATAGAAGCAATGGTGGTACGATTTGGTTACGGAAGTGTGCAGGGACTTGTAGCATATCAAATGGACGTAGAATACTCCGGCATCAAGTCACGCGAGACCTTAGGGTCAGTAAGCAAAAGTCATCACACCAGAATGTAGCGAATCCTCTATCTCACTCCGAACACGAATACCATAGGGAGCTATATACAAGGGCTCAGGGCTTACAATCAGAGGAAATGCTCAGCTACGACTAATTCCTGCGGAGGAGGGCCTGTGTAGAATAATAGGGAATCAGTGAAATTCAATTCTACTGCCTTAGAAGCGGGAAGCCAGATATGGGAGTGGGGGACATAAAGGTTTCTACCACGAAGTATTCCCCATAACGTTGGGTTTAACGTTTGTTTTTAAGGAGGGGCTGGCTTTGCAGCACCGTGAATACAGTTCAACGTTTGAATTTGATGGAAGGCTTTATATTAGTCTTTGGAGATGATGCCACAACGTCGTTTATTTTGCACTTGTTTTCTCCAAGTAATTATCATCTTGAAAATATCATCTTGAAAAAAAAGAAAAAAAGGCTGCCGTGGTAAGAGTGCGCTTGATTGAACGCGAATGTAGACCCGCTTCCGAGAGAGCGAACAAGTGACTGTATTTGACGATCCCGAGTATGCAGGAAAGCATGACGAAATCGCTAGATCCGGAGATCATTCCAAAGTGATGTCACGCCGAGAAAATCACATAAAAACGTCTTGTTATTTATTATTATGACAACTTCTAGGGGACATGGTGCTGATCCAGGGTGGAGAGTGGGGAATGGGGAGTTTGTGAGGGGAAGTTCAACTGCCGGAAGAGGTTTTGCGAAGTCCCGCTTGAAATCTAGCTGATAGTAGTACTATCTGTAGCATACTTGAGTTGTCTGGAAAATACCAAGCAAAGTGATTGTCGGAGATCATCAGATAATATACTTTGCAAAGGGTGATAGCTCGGAGTATGAGTAATAACTTTTCAATACGAGACTAGCCGCATTGCCAAGTATCTGGTCTATATGAATTTGCCCTCTGGCGGCGGGGACACAAACGGATGTTCTACGACTCTGCGCTACCTATTGCCGTGCAACTTGAAAGCGTTGCCGGCGTTCGATCAAATCGTAGCTCAAAACAGCCCCGCAAGCTGGACTATGAGCCATGCAATTCTCGTCAAGGATTTGAGCAACAGGTTCAGGTCAGGGTAAGAAGAAAAGCGTCTTTATCAGGAGTTTTGGACTCAACATCAGACATGTTGTAGGAATTCCTCTGTTCTACCAAGTACTCCCTCGAACTAAGCTAAATGTAATCTCCGTCTCGAAATAGCACAAAGGAATTTCGCGGTCAAGTCACTCTAACTAGGCCGCAATGTTGGTTCCCTTACCCCCCTCCACAACTGTCACAGCAAAACCTCTGTCGCACTGAAGCTGGTGATACTGTTCCGTCAGCTATTTTGAGTGACTGGCTGACGCAGCCGCATGTAGCAAAGCCAGCAGCTCGACGCTGTACGAGAGTACGAGGTACGAAGTAACTCGTACTCCTGTATATAGAAGACCACGGGCCTCTTGGCGATGTGGCGCTGTCATGAAGGTCTGTTTCATGTTTAGCACGGGTATCTATATATATTCCGACTGCTGCTAAGTATGTAATATTCCGTGTTCTATTTTCAGGAGTCGCTCGACGGACAAGCATTCTAGAAGTGGATTTGAGGTATCAAACAAATCGGTCTACTCGGTATCTGGACTCTGGAGTCTAGAGCTTAGAGGATCCTCAGGTTGGGAGAGCACGAGAGCCAGCAGTCACGTGCCTTTCCGGACATCAAACTCCTGAGCCGTCACATCTGGTCGTTATACTCGGCCTGCATCCAAGAATCCTGTACCTTGCCTCGTGAGTCTGTGAAAGGAAGATGCTAGTGCTCGTTCCTTCAATCTGACGATGAAGTTCCTCAGCTTCCTTCCACCGTCCTGTCCAACGGCCAGATGCTCGGACAGGTAGAATGGTGCTCCTTCGACTCGTCAAGCGAGATGGGCTCATGGCATCGGTTCAAGGTCAAGTATTCCTAACACGATGGACACAAGTCAGCAACGGCCTGTACACGGCATATATAACCAGCTCAGAGGTCATTGATTTTTGTTACTCATCTGCATCAAGCTTTTCTTCCAACTCAGTCACTCACTCACTACACTCGTTATTAAACACTCACTCGATACATTCGTTACCAGGTACACACTTCCTGCACGAGTTTCCAAGTACTCGTTTATTGCACTCGTTACCACACTCCTCTGACTCGATACATTCATTACCAAACACACACTTACTACTCTCGTTACTGAAGACTCACTCAATACAGTCATTACCAATATCACCTCCTACACACACTCTTTACCAGACACTTACTCTAATACATGCGCTACCAAAAAACCACTTACTACACTCGTTCACAAGCACTCTACCTTAACCGGTACTAAACACTTACTCGATCCACTCATTCAATACACTTGTTGATATACACCTACCCGATACACTCATTACCGTACACTAACTCAATACACTCACTAACAAACACCCACTCTACCCAATCCTTACGAAACACCCGTCTTTGTGACGCCAAACATTCGTCTAATCATATAATCACCAGCTTTCAACGTCCTCATCCACAACGAGCAACACCAACCTCACATCCACGTCCCGCCTCCTGTTCAAGATGAAGTTCTTCCCCGTATTTACCAAGGCCGCCGTCCTCGCCATGGCAACCTCGGTCATGGCCACATCAGAAAACAAATGCAAGTACATTGAGATCCAGGAGGCTGCTCTTTGCATCAAGGGCGATGAAGAACTCTTCTGCAGCGGAAATAACGATCAGAACTACTGCGACGATGGAATGTTTCAAGGCATGGACGAAGAGGCTAGCGAGAAGAACGAAGACTCGTGCAAGGAAAAGAAAGAAGGTGATGGCTGCAAGCAGAGTTTCTGCTGCTACGTCCCTCCCCCTCAAAACCCATGACGAGAGAGCGAAGGAGTAGCCGTGGCCGAGGGAGACACCTGTCTGTGTTGCATACGCGGGTGCTGAGAAGAACCGGCGTCTTGGGGGTAGCAAATGTCGGGGTTCAGATCATCACGATACGAGGTAAACGGTTGTGTAAGAATAGTCAATTACATCACACCATACTCACTTCCTCCATTTCCTCGAGTGCCCTTTTTTCTTGGTCTCAGCCGTCCACGGTGAAATGAATGCGATGCGGAGGCTTCGCCGTTCCCCGATCAGGGTGCTGCCTGATGCCCCATCGGACTGCTTCTGCTTCTGCTTCTGCTTCTGCTTCTTCCAAGCGGCGAAGAATTGCATGACGGTATCGATGTGTTGGCACCAGTATCAACGTGCTATCCGAGCGTGACGATACCCATGTTCAGCTACAGTGACCCTCACCTGGTTGGTAATAACCCCAACGACCGATTTTTCCACCCCAGAATCTAGCTCTTGCATTCATGCGTGATGCAAAAATCGATCAGATCTCTCTAATATCGAACACCAGCAGTTACAAGTCAAACGGGAAGATCAGATGTACTGCATATAATTCAAGATATCTTTTAGTCTTAATTTTTCTGTACATAAATACGCAAGTGAATTACAGCGCGGAGCTGTACTTCATGGCTTTTCGTGCCAGAATATGCGAAACCTGGCGACATGTGATTTGAAGATTGGCTGGTATGTTTACCTACGGATCAAAATGAAATATCACATGACTATCAACATGGAACATATCACAGAGATGACTAGCGAGAGAGAGAGAGAGAGAGAGAGAGAGAGAGAGGGATAGTAGAGAAGGCGATGCGTTGGTTAAATAGTCTGTCGTTCCGCCTCGAGCGAGCCGTGGCAGGTAGATTCCACCATCAACGAAAGCATCGTGAACAAAACTCTCTGCCTCTCCTTTGGTCTGAAAACATCGGGATTGCAAGCAGATGGGACTGAAAGACCTGCCCAGGTTTCTCAATGCCATGTATCAGCAGAGATGCGCGCCCACCCACAGGTCCAGTCTGTTCGCCATGCCAAGATATCCCGATCCATCACTATTCAAACACGCTTGCAACCATCTCGAGGACTACCCACAGAACTCGAAGAATCTTGGCCCCCCTCCAGCCATCCCGTCCCGAAGATAGATGAGGAACATATGCATGTTGTCTTCCTCACAGAACCTCGATCATCCCACCCAGCTTCTTCGAGTTCTGGAGAGAAGGCATCTGACCCGAGGGATTGTATTCTCGATCCGACGTCGCGAGCTGTGGAATCACGAGTGCCGCCTTCTGGACGATGTCTTTCACAGCAGAAATGACTGCGCTGGGAGTATGTACATGTGTGATTCTTCCACCAGAAATCCGTGAGGAGAAGGAAGTGCACGTACATGAGGAACTGTCCTGAGCGTGCCTCCAAGAGAATCGCAAGTCAGGGCAGTATCAGCGGGAAGGAATGAAGAACTTCCCACCGCGAGAAGTCCGACATCTGTGGGCCGAAAAAGCAGCCATCGGAAAGGCATCGAGTCTTGCCACGAACCCGTTATGCTTCTGCCACCGACGCCCTCATCTACTTCTATTCACTGCCGACAACTCGCCCTTCGAATTTCCAAGGGTGACATCTATCTCATCCTCGTCATCGTCCGCTTCGACAAGCAGAGAAGGCATCGAAAAAACGCATCGATAGCCCAACCCATTCAATCGCCAGGGACCCGTTCAATCCAGAGAAAGCCGATCACTCCATTTCATGTTGGCAATCCCAGAGGATAACCTACTTCGGCAAAATAAGCATACATGCTTCAAAGCAAAAGACGCCCGACACGCTTCAGACAGAAAAAACACTTACGGGCTTTGAAAAATTTTGATGTGACAGGCTCGATCACTACCCTACCCTCGCATACCCAAGTGACTTATCTGCATCAGGCACTCGACAGCAGTCTAGAATGTGGAGGCATTACGGAGGGAATTACCCACCAATCTCAAGACACCGAAATCCGATGAAAAGAGCATCAAAGGTAAGAAACGAACCGAGCTCACGACCCGCCATCTCCACTATTCACACTGCGCCCGAGCCCAAGGTAGGATATCATCGATTGCATAGATAGCCTGGTCGCTGTCTACGCGACTACTCGGCGCTGCTCTGCGCTTCTCTCTGCTCAGGCACAGAAATGGCAAACTAACCATGCCCACCCGCCATCTACGGTTGGAGATCCCCGTCCCATGAACCGGCAAATGTTCCATCCCAACCATTCATTCATTGGAAAAAAAAAAGAAAAAAAAAGGTAACCACGCTCATTTTACCACCAAGCGCCGGTATGTGTGTTTGTGAAGTCCTCCATCATAGCATACAAAATGGTTCTCGATTCCTTCTAATAGGCCAACGCACGCGAGGTAAGAGCAAGGCTAAGAGGCAGGCTCGCTTCAAGATCGAAGAGGAGAGAACAAATGAGTCTATTTTAAGAACAAGTCTTGTGCGCCATTTCTAATCGCGCGAGAGCGGTCGACATGGTCTAGTCCAAGCAAGTCGTCCTCGGAAGTAACTAACTCGTCAAGGATCTGGTCTAAGAAGCAGTGTCAATGGATAGCTGCAATGCACAAGCTGTCAAAGAAGGGGCTTACCATCTGCAAGATACTGGGGTTTTGAGTAGGTGCTTCGCTTCACAACAGCAAACTTGATCTTTTCGAAGTTCTTGCCCTTAAATCCCGTCCGCTTCTCTAAACGCTTCTTTGTCTCAGAGAATGGTTCTTTCTACAGAGTAGTCAGTATTCGGCCTCAGTCAGTAACGCTCGGTAAGCTTACAGGAATCAGGCGAAATCTGAATGGAATACCATGGGACTTGCTTGGCTCGCCTTGAAAGTGGAAGGCCTGAATGAAATCCGAGGAATCTTGCTCAGTGAGGTCATCCTCAGGAATCCTTTCCGCGACCAGTTCGGAATAACTTGAAATGCTCTGAATTGTGCTTTCACGGTTCAATTCCTTGTGAATCTTGTTGCCGTGAGTTTCGTAGACCCGGATAGAGCCACCTTTGACTTCATCCTCAAGTTCTGCCTTTTTTATGAGGGAAGCAACTAAATCTTCGACAGTCCCGTTCTTGGGCACAAGAAGCTCAAACTTTTCCTGTTTGGCATGTGAGTTTGGGGTTTCAGGATAAGAAGTATTGACTTACACTCTTGGATACGCCATCGCTTACCCATATCACCTTGACTGCTTGCTTGGTATCGAGCTCCGACAAGCTCATATCCAAAATCTCAAAAAACAACGCGTCGGGACGTTGGTTCGTATTGCTGAATGCGCTGTACGGAGGGTGAAGGATCGAGTGGAGAGTCAGATTCTGAGATCGCTTGACAGCGTGCTTGGCGGTATGGTTGCTTGCATTGTACGTCCAAAATCGGAGGTGAGTTGGATCGATGTTCAATCTCTCGCCCACTCTGGAGGCAACATGATCATAGGAATGTTTAGAGCTGAGAGCAAGACTGAACGGCGGGATATCAGGACCTGTACTCTTCGGAGGCTTTTTGTGATGGAATGTGATCTCGCGTTTGTAGAGGAGGAAATCATAGTAGGCCTTGGCGTCATCGCGTTGATCGGGGTTCGACTTCGGCAGTGAAGCTCGCTCAGACACTACTGATGGCGTTCTTCCGGCCCCAATCGGGGAATCCGTGTTCGAGGCGATTACCGGGCTCAGGGTGTATGACACGCTCTGGTCATCAGACTTAATCGATGAGCTTCTCTCGGATTTGATGGATTGGACCCTATCGAGATCAGTAAGCGGAAACATTTGCGAGAGAGCTCCCACTGACGACTCGCTGTCCGACTTCAAGTCGCTTGCTAGTTGAAAGCATACAATATCACCATCTTGAAGCTCGGCAGCCTTCAGAGACTGTTTAGCTTTCATAGCTTCGACCATAGTTGGCTTTATCTCCTAGTATGTTGTCAGTTTTGCGAAAGCATTGGTTACTGACTCGAGCGGTTACCTCAAACAACTTTAGCTGCACTTTCTGGCCATTCTCGTGTTTCTCGGGCCAGTTCATCTTTTTCAAAATCGCTGGTACTAGATCCTCCACCTTCTTCTCGCGACTAATATAGATGTGCCCAGCTCCATTTAGTGTCTGCTCCTCAGCATTGAACTCTTTCAAGAATAGAACAATCAGGTCATTTTTTGGCGAGCCATTCTGAGTACCAGGGCTTGATGGCCATATCGGCTCCCCTTCACCATCTAGGTTCTCTGCAAGCTCTGCCCAGAGCCGCATGTCTGTCCCTTTACTGCCAGCCATCCGTTGATGAGCCTCCTCAACGGTCATATCCATGTCGGCAAACGGCACATCCGGGCGAACTGTCTTGTTCTGTCGATTTACCATTCCCCAGAACCTAATGCGCCTCGCATCAACTTCTGTATCCCGCGCAACCGTATTCGCCAAATCTCTCAGAGTCGCCTTCCGTAGATATCTGTAGAATCTGGCCGCCGCTGGATCATCGTTATGATTGCGTTCAAACGACGTCAGATCTATGCCACTATGAGCCCGATAAGTATCGTCTGTAATGACTCTGATGCCCATGTACAAATGAGCCTCTTCTCTTTCTTTCTTGCGTGCTTCCCGTTGTGCGGCCTCTTCATCAAGTTTTTTTTCTGTCATATGGTCAGCAGTCGTGCATATCGAAGAACCCATGAAACTTACTTAGATGACTTGGAACGTCTTGATCCGTCACTGGGAGCAGCACCTTTTCAACTCTGCTTTGGCGGATGTAAACCAGCATGTAAGCACTGTTATGACGAAGCACGGGCTTGGTTTTGGCTTTGGCTGACAGGGCGTTGGCGGGATATTCTCCACCATAATTGTCTTCCATGACCTCTCGTAACGTCGCCTTTGTGACTCGATCGTCATCGTATTTGTAGAACCAGCCGTCCTTGGTTGGCTTGATGAATGCATAGTAATGGCCGGCATTCAGGTCACCAGCGTGTACCAAGACACCATGTAGTTGGTACACCCAAGGCTCTGATCTATCCGCATCATTCGCCAAGAATGGGGACGCATCGAAGGTCTCTGGAAACTCGTAACGATCGTTAACCTTCATCATGGCATCATGTTCGACGTCGTACTCAAAGCGCTTGAGCTGCAAATGTAGGACCTCGGGGAAACTCTCAAAGATCACTCCTTTCTTGGCATCCTGTAGCTTGAATACATCACCAGCGAAGTACTGGTTGTCGCCATTCATGATCTCGACCTCTATGTAGTCATTAAAGCTGGCTAGAATGTCCTTGTTGCCGCGGACATTTAGTTGAACGTCCCAGAAGTCCTCAAGCCGGCGAGACTCGTACTCGACGTTGATGCATGATATGTAAGTTCGAACCTTTCCACAGAATAATCTAGGTAAGACGTTTTCGGCCTCAGAACCTTTCATTTTCTCTTCCATTTTCTCCATAAGTTTGCGAGACAGCTCTTGGACATCTTGCTGTTCAAATATATGTCTGGTCTCCCATCCGAAGGATTTCGTAAGCTCCAGGGTGCTGACAGGCACAGTAGAGCTTTGAAGAAAGTAGAAGAGCCGCTGGAGGGTATAAGCGCTGTTCATGAGTGGAGCATTCTTTGGGTCTGGATCATTGATTTCATGTTCCGTAGGTATTTGATACACAGCCTGAATTAATTAGCAAAACGAAAATTCACCAGAGAATCCTCGAGCACCTACCTTTCGGAAAGCGTTGGTGAAGTACAACGATTGTATCAGCGAGTTGAGATAACATGTTGCGCCCTGATTCTTGAGCCCAACAAAACCAGTCTCCTTCTTCGAGTCATAATTGTTGAAATTATGCCACAGAACTCCGGTTTCGTCTTCGACAATTTTAACATAGGCCGTCATGTTAGCTCTCTGGCCTCCAGCCAAGTAGCAACCTGATTCGTCCCACGGTTGCTGCCATAATTTCCTCAGCTCAACGAAACGTGTAAAGCCCCAGTCACCCTCCTCCTTTGTGAATCGATGGTGAGCAGTATGGTTTTGGTAGCAATGGGGCGCCTCAGGGTTCCAGAGGACAAGTGAGAACTCAACACAGCAGGCGAAGTCATCTGGGATTGCATCTTCATAGCCATGCTCCAGATAGAAGGAAGCATACTCAACGTTATTTCCGGTTGGAAACATAAGGACGCGCCTAGCGCAGTCAGCTACTGAGTTCTACACCCTGGATACCTGCCACGGCCACTTACCAAGGGTGGCCGCCAGCTTGGAACACAGGACCATGCGCTCTCCTAGGCAGGTCTCTCCAATTCGTTATAGGCCATGTGTGTATCTGGATTTCAAGTGTTGGGGGTTGTTCTGGGAGAGGTGTGCTGAAGACAATTTCTTTCATAGCTTCAACTGCGCGGGAAGTCAGGTTAGTATCTGCTTTTATTCTGGGACATCAAGACCTACAGTCATCGGCACGGGGACCATCATCAGCATTGATGATTGCCACGTCGCCGTCATCTTTCTCGCCTTCTGCGTCATTAAGGTAATCAGAGGTGTCGACCTGCATATCATTAGGAGACTCAATGTCTGCGTGGTAGTTCTGTTGCGAGAGGCTAGAGTCAGTCCTCCTGTTATTGAAGCATCCCTTGTTGGCGCCTGGGGGCGACTTAGGTAAAGAGCTCATTATAGCACTGGCGCAGTTTCTGGTTCTTGTCCTTGTCTTGGTTCCACGTAGGGAGGAGGAGGTAGGAGGGAGGAGGGAGGAGAGAGAAGTCTTAGGCTGGAGGGGTTTAAAAAGGAGGGGAGCAAGTAGGATAATACTTACAGGATTCATATTAGCAAAGCGGGCAGTTGCAGTTGCTGTGGAATGCGCCTTCCCAGGAATTCAGCCTGTGAAAGAATGGCCAGCGGCTTCACGCGGAGAGTTGAGGTTGGAAAATGAGTCAACAGCAGACGAGGTTGCAGGCTCTGTACCTATCTTCTGGGTCGGCTCAGCGCCGGTGTTCACTGGGTTCGCTTGGTGGCGTGGGCGGGACAATACAATGACGTTGGACTAGGCTGAGGAGGAGGATTTAAGGTCATAATAGCAAAGCAAAGAACAGAAGCTGGGCCACAACTACGACCAAGACTGAAAATTGTAGTGGAGATAAGGAAAAGTGTGGATAGTTTCATTCAACTTATAAGTGCGAATTAGCCGAAGGAAGTTAATGAATAATCTTATGTCTCATACTGTTGCGACTTTCGCAAGGCTGACAACCAACGGGAAGCCTCCCAAGCGGCAGGCTGCCGACTGCACAGTGGCAACAGGAGAAATGCAGGTGGGTTGTATGCAGTAGTTGTTATACTGTAATTTTTGTGTTCGGTCCTATGCAATTGGCAGATATTCCGTTATAAGTCATTTCTCTCCCCTTTGTCAAAGGGAGAGGCTACCATGATTTGGAGCCTCTAAGATATCCTGATTTAAGCAGGCATATCGAAATGAACAACTTTTATGGCTATCCAACCTTGCATTCAAGGGAAAACCTCGGGTGTCTCAAATCCTTTGGGAAATGTATTTCTGCTCTTACTCCATTGTCTAGGCTCATACTCATAGAATAGTCTTCGACTAAAGGCTCAGCACTGATTGGGGATACAAAGCATACATTTCAAGATACACTGGCATATGCAGCATGCAACTCTGCTACAAGCCAACAAGAACTGGCGCAAAAGTGAGGTATATCTAAACGCTAAAGACGAGCACCCTCCAATGATACTACACCAGCGTCCATCACTATCATCCATCATACATCTTCTTCCTCCACTTACTCGGCAGCGACGGGATCGGCAGCATACTTGACAGTGAGCCCCTCCTTGACGGCCTTCCCTTTCCCTCCGTACGCCTCGGGTAACTCGGCGCCAAAAGTCTTTAACTCGCTTGCTAAGCTGTTTCCATACGCCAACGGGTGGAACTTCTTGACAGTCTCGGGGCTCAGGAAGACCTTCATAGCCGAGAAAACCCAGCCCATCAGCAGCGGGATGTTGACGAAGAACTTCTCCTTCAGCAGTTCCGGGTAGGCCATGCTGAAGGTCTGGATGGTTTCCTTGGAAGCGGCTTTGATGGCAGGGTCCATGCGCAGGAAGCTGGTGTTAAGGTAGTCATGCACTTGCACCATACGATAAGGATCAACGCCGTCGGCAGAGATGGGCTCAGTGGCGGATGCTATGTCGAGTTCTTTGACCGAGAGCTCCATGAGGGCAGCGCGCCACTTGATGAACCTAGAATTGTCAAGATTCAAATACCCCTCTTAACGATTTTCTCGGACTTACTCTTCAACATTGCCAAACGTGGCCTTATTATCCTTGACAGCGCCATATATGTTCCAGGTCACAATCTCCTTCGGATGTGCCTCAGTCTTTGGATACACAGTCACGAAACCTAGATCCCCAAACTTCGCCTTGTCGAACGCTTCCTCAGCAAGAAGTTTCAGAGGATCCATCTTCTTTCTCCACTTCAAAGCTTCCACCAACTGCGCTTTAGCCTTGACAACATCCTTGGAATTGGCTCTCAAGAACTTCTCAAGTACAATCGTAGTCGGGACATGAGAAGTATCCTTGAGCGTAACCCCCCAGATCTCGCCGTGGTCAGCCTCTATAATCACGGTAGGCAGGTCTGCTAAGAAGAGCTCAAGCGGAGTGACCGCATCTGCTTTCTTCTCCTCGGAGGATGTTGGAGCGGGCTCGGTTTTTTTCTCTCCGGCGGCTACAGTGTCGACTTGATGTTGCTCAGCGGCGGGAGCCACGAGGGGAGCTACAGCTTCATGTTTTTCCACCGCGACAGGGGCCGGACTCGAGGTTGGAGCTTCGACAGACTCGACTTTCTTCTCTTCGTCTTCGAAACCATGCACTGGCTGCACGGGCGCGGGCGTGGATGCTACGGGTTCAGCACTCATGACGATGTATTCGATGTAATGGGGTTGAGAAGCAATTTTAGTAAGATACTCTGGGAGACGCAGGGACTTGTAACGTTTAATGGAAACGGCGGTGCATCTATCAAAGCTGGGATCTAAGCGTATCGGAAGCACGTTTCTTGGTGTCAACCTCCACCTGTCAGAACTTGGCGGGATGATTAGTGGGGTGACGCCACAACGTAGTCGATAAAAACATATTCCATTGTTTACTTTCCAGCTTTGGTCATGCGCTACGTGCCTGTATACCACAGTGTATAACGAAGTTTTTAAAATTCTCACTTATATACTGCGAAGTCTACTGCATCATCAACAAATCATTTATTCCCCGTAGAAGGCCATTTATGCTTGTCCCTCCCTATCCCCCCATTTCTTTCCTCTGCCTTTACATCATCTCTGTTAGTGGGGGCCTTGGTCTCCGGTAGGTTACATAAGGTAGAGCTGCACAACTATCTGCACCCCTCATTTTCTCCACACTCTCGAATCTCAAGCACGCTCTCTGCAACCTCGCACTCTCTGTACCCACCGCACATGGAACCGCCAGCATGCTTCGATCCTGGTCGCAAAATGCCGCGAAAACCCTCCGGTTGAATTGTACACAAGTTGCGTGCCCATCGCTTCAACTAAAGTATCATCACCGTTCTGTAGCTCTGGCTGCTACACGAGTGCGCTGTTATCATAATGCGCCACCTTGGAGACCTGCCTCCACCTTGGACGAGTCAGTTACCCTTTATGGATCCGGATTAGCAGAGGGAATGGCTGACAGAGACAGATGGGTTGGAAAAGAAGCCAGACCCATTAGTCTCAGACAGCTTATGGTCTTTGGCCGGTCTTTGACAGAAGACCGACTTATAAGCTCTGCAAACTACGTACGGACAGAGCTTCCTACACGGTACTTGCCCTTCCCCCTCTCCTCTCGTCTCTCTCTTCAGAATTCATGGCATAAACTAAGGAACGAAATAGACTGGCACACCGCATCCGAGACATGCAAACGCTGCCCTACGTCGTTGTAACCAACCCGCACATAAGCCAAGTTTACGAGCTCTACTACAAAGCCTTCGAAAACCTGCGCCGCATCCGCGAGATTAGAACTTTGGAGGATAATAGGAGGTTTTGCGAAGACATCAGCCAGACATTACAAGCGCATTTGACGGTCATCCCGAAGTTGGCAATGGGAATTCTGGAATGTAGAGACCTGATGAGGCCAGAGGATATGGATAAGTTCATGAATACCATTCTGCGCTCCGTATATTCCCCTATCTCTAGTCTTGGTTTGTGAGAAGGGCAGAAGCTGATACCCGAAAGCGCATCTCCCGCCGCGTTATAGCAGAACAGCACCTTGCCCTCTCCGCAACCTTCAAGTCCTCGCCCTCTTCCTCCAACTCAGCAGCTGATTTTGTCGGCGAGGTTTTCCTCAAATGCTCTGCGCACGAAGTTGTCTCCCAATGCTTCACCGCCGTCCATGACCTATGCGTCCAAACCTACGGCATTTCCACCCCCCTCCCCGCTATAAAACTCAGCGGTCATCTCGATGCCACCTTCCCTTACATATTGTCCCATCTTGAATACATCATCGGTGAGCTCTTGCGCAATAGTATGCAAGCCATGGTTGAGCGGCAGAAATGCCGTTCCACACGCTGGGAAGGGAATCCGCCGCCGATTGAGGTGACGGTGTGCGAGGCGCCGCAGCATGTTATCATCCGCGTGAGCGACCAAGGAGGTGGGATTCCAAGGGATATACTACCATATCTGTGGTCCTTTAGTAAAGGGCCACGCTCAACCCAGCGATTAGAGAACTTGACACAGGTTCCCAAGATGGCTGCCACGCTGCAAGAACTGCGCGTTTCATCCGATGTCCCCTCGCCGCTCTCTTCTCCCCACTCAACACCCCAGAAACAGAGCACAGAAGACATAAACCTCCTGCCTAGCATAAGCGGCCATCACAGCTCCCTCAGTACGCTCTCCAGCCGGCCTCCAGATCTGCGACTCGGCATGGGACTCCCACTCAGCAGAATCTACGCCGAGTACTGGGCCGGTAATCTAGAAGTGCATAGTCTGGAAGGGTATGGCACCGATGCATTCTTGCAGATTAGCAAGTTAGGGAATAAAAATGAGCAGTTGACAAAGCGAGCGAGTATGGATGCTGTTTAGCATATTGCATTCATCGCCGTTCAAATTTTTACCTCAGTACCTAAGTCTAGTCGACGCTGAGCGCGCTCTGTGGGAATCTATCTTAACTCACCATACTCGCGATCACAACATAACATATTGAAAGTACCATAGCCTGAGCAAAACAATCTAAGCCTTTCACCTCAATCCTAGTCATGTCACTGAACAACCGCCACAGAATCCGGTCGAGAACTCGAACTTTTCCTTGTTTAGCAAAAGCCACGTCAACCTTGGGTCAGACGGGAGACTATCATCAGTTCTAGTTCGGTGACCTTAGATCCATAACACCCTTTATTCTATCTAATACCAAATGACTTATTCAAGTTCATGTCGCAAGATGCTATTGCATATTTTCCAGTTCCAGATATAGGTACTAAGTATCCGAAATTCCTTGAAATCAGAAGATTTGTTTATTTGGGGTTTGGATCTAAGGGCACATTATTGAAGTCATGAACACCGAAGAGACTGTTGAGTGCATAAGAGCGAAGCATTGTACCACCAGCGGCGACTACATACCCAGATGAAAGGACATCGTAGCATGGATACAGCTGGAAATCAGTGAAGCATGAAATACGTTGTGGCTAAAGCTAGTAAAACGGAAGCTTGGGGCTGGCTGCCTCTAAAATTAAAGTAGCTTTCAGCACAAGGTTACTGCACAAAGAATAAAGAGCAGAAAGAAACATCAGTGCTGTCAAGGAACCTTCTGAAGACACCCACAGCCATCCATTGAACGCCCTTTTGTGATATCCCGAAAGAAGGAAAACCCCTTGCGCACAAGACTCCAGGGTATAGTTCCATGGATTAGAGCCTTAGCGACGGCCGTGACTGCGAACAGCGCTACCCTGCATCTGCTCAAGCTCACCCTCTAGCGACTTGATCGCAGCATGTGTACTCTCCAGATCCTTGTTGAGCCGATCACGCTCGCTGATAAGCTTCTGCTCCCATTGTCGAAATCTGTGCTCCTCGATCTTGACTTGCTCAGTGAAGCGCTTACGCAAACTCTCCTCCTCTTCCTTGTACTTGGGGTTGTCCAACTTTCGTGGCCTGGCTTCGCCAAACTTGCGTGTCTCCATCTGCTGGGCGCGGTAGGCTTCGTAGTGGGCCTCTTCCGTAGTATGGATCAGATCAAGCATGTGGGTTCGGATAAGGATCGAGCGTAGCTTCTTGAAATCGCAGTGATCTTCATTCTCGACTTCCGCGACTCCCCAGGAGTATTGGCGACCCTTGACAATGCGACCGTCAGAGGTCTTGACGTCCTTCTCGGAACCAATAACAGCAAATGGCATAGCGGCCATCAGGCTTCGGGCATGTTGAGCTGCGGCCTCGTCATCTTCCTCGACAGGCGGGTTGTAGATCTTAATCCCTTGTGCCTGGATAACATCGCGGATCTGAGAAAAGTTATTAGACTCTTAGCTACAAATAAGTGACTGTTGGCAAACGTACTCTTTGCTTGTACCGAGCTAAATCAGCTGGGCTAAGAGTATCTGCCTTGGCAACAACTGGGATCAAATTGACTCTGGAGCTTAGTCTCTTCATAACCTCAATATCCAGAGGCTTCAAGGTGTGCCCAGTTGGCCGAATGAAGTAAAGACATGCATGAACTCGGAGATCAATTTTGTCTACACGGCGGGGTTGTTGCTCTTGCAGCATATACGACTCATGCTGATCATCCAAGAACTCGATAATTGGCATCCAGGAATCGCGATTATTAACATAGTCTCCGAAGCCAGGTGTGTCTATAACAGTCAAGCGCACTGAGGATTGTTAACCGTCGTAATTTGTATATATGCTCACAAACATGCACATACCTTTGAAGAACTTCTCTTCAAGTTCAGCCTTGGTGATTTCAATCTCAACAGTCTTATCAACTTGCTTTGCATGCCTGCGCTTGTGGTCGGCGTAGTTCTTGATAGTGGTTGAGAACACTATGAGATATTAGATTCCAAATGATAAGAGAACGGGGATTACATACGAGTGTTCACAAGCGTAGTCTTTCCAGTGCCAGATTCTCCTGCCACCATGATCGTAAAAGCTGCTCCTCGCTTTGCAACAATCTTATGGCGTTGGTTGGGAAGGCTACGGTTCTTAGCAAGGTACCAGGAGCTGAAGGAAATCTTACTTCGCAATGCCAATGGGCGAAGCACTTTCAGCTGTAGGGAGTGCCATTCTGCGTGATATTGTTGTTACTTCGAAATCGAGAAATTTGGGATTATCGTGGAGAGGCGTTGTGTGTTTAGATATGCGATATAGAAGTTTCCCCTATCTTTACACGGAATATCCGGATTAACGTACAACCGAGGACTCGCAAAATTATGAAGGTGATTAAAAAATGTTGGCGATAAACATCAACAGGCATTAATAATCGATAATGTTAACGCAACGGTGACAATGAAGACGGAGTTCAAGGTACATAAAGTTACTGACTTGCGCGTGTACGTCGCTAACCGTTCCAGTTCTCCAACCTCTTAGGGACTGTTTACAGCCAGGGAAACCTGCTTTTCAGTCCTGATGGAACTCTTCTATATTCCCCAGTCGGAAATCGGGTCACGGTATTCGACTTGATCAAGTACGTACCAAGCATGGACGGGAGCAAGAAGTATTCTCTGATGGTTTCGTAGTAATGAATCCCATACTCTGCCTTTCGCGCATCGCAAGAACATAGCAAGGTTGGGCCTCACACCGCGGGGTAATCTGCTCCTTTCAATCGACCAAGATGGCCGAGCCATATTAACGCACGTTCAACGACGAATCATCCTGTATCATTTCACGTTCAAATATCGTGTATCATCTCTCGCGTTTTCTCCTTCTGGACGTCATTTCGCTGTAGGCGTCGATCGACATATCGAAGTTTGGCATACGCCTTCAACACCAGATCAGAGCGCCGAGGGAGAATTGGACTTTGCACCGTTCGTGCTACATAGAAGATATGCTGGACACTCTGACACTGTCACAAGTGTTGAATGGTCTGGGGACTCGCGATTCTTTCTCAGCTCTTCGAAAGACTTGACGTCCCGGATTTGGAGTTTGGAATCTGAAGATAAGTCTGTCAAGACGGTGCTGGGCGGGCATAGAGAGATTGTTATAGGTGCATACTTTTCTAAGAACCAGGAGACCTTATATACGATCAGTAAAGATGGAGCATTATTCGAATGGAAGTACCTACCATCGCGCAATGCGCCGATGCCGAGTGATGACGAGGATGTAGACAACGACTACCACGCAAGGTGGCGGATAACGAAAAAGCATTTCTTTCTACAGCAGAACACAAAGGTCACTTGCGCCGTATTCCATGCCGAGAAAAATCTGCTTGTCGCTGGATTCTCCAACGGAATATTTGGATTATACGAAATGCCTGAGTTCAATATGGTACACAGTCTCAGTATTTCACAAAACGAAATTGATTTTGTCACAATCAACAAGTCTGGAGAGTGGTTGGCGTTTGGTGCGTCCAAACTGGGGCAATTATTGGTCTGGGAGTGGCAGTCTGAGAATCAAATTTTGAAGCAACAAGGCCACTTTGACTCGATGAACGCTCTAGTGTACTCGCCGGATGGACAGAAGATTGTTACAGCAGCAGACGACGGAAAAGTTAAGATCTGGGACGTTAAGTCCGGATTTTCCATAGCAACATTCACTGAACATATCAGCGGTGTGACTGCTTGTGAGTTCGCGAAGAATGGCAGCGTCCTCTTCACAGCAAGTTTGGACGGCTCAGTCAGAGCGTGGGATTTGGTACGGTACAGAAATTTTAGAACCTTTACAGCGCCGACCCGACTATCGTTCTCTTGTCTCGCCGTTGATCCCAGTGGTGACGTTGTTTGTGCTGGATCTCTTGATTCATTTGACATTCATGTTTGGGATGTCCGAACTGGGCAACTTCTGGATCGATTATCTGGTCACGAAGGGCCAGTATCAACCTTAGCATTTGCGCCAAACGGCGGTGTTGTTGTCAGTGGAAGCTGGGACCACACAGTCAGAATTTGGGAACTTTTCAACAGGACCCAAACCAGCGAACCTCTGCAGCTTCAAGCTGATGTACTCGATGTGGCTTTCCGGCCTGATTCATTGCAACTTGCAGTGTCAACATTGGACGGCCAACTCACTTTCTGGTCTGTTTCGGAAGCACAACAACAATCAGGAGTCGATGGCAGGAGAGACGTATCTGGTGGCCGTAAGATAACCGATCGCCGGACAGCAGCTAATGCCGCAGGCACCAAGAGCTTCAGCAGCATTAAATACAGCGCAGATGGTGAATGCATATTGGCAGGTGGCAACAGCAAATACATATGCCTGTACTCTGTCGATGCACTCGTTCTTCTTAAGAAGTTCACCATCAGCATTAACCTCTCACTTTCCGGCACCCAAGAGTTCCTCAATAGCAAGCTGATGACCGAGGCCGGACCCCTCGGTCTGATAGATGAGCAAGGCGAAGCATCCGATCTTGAGGATCGAATCGACAGAACTCTTCCAGGATCAACCCGGGGCGGCGATCCATCAGTTCGAAAACGTATGCCCGAGATTCGAGTGACTGATGTGGATTTTTCGCCTGCCGGTCGATCATTCTGCGCGGCTTCTACAGAGGGTCTCTTGATCTACAGTCTAGATACGGCACCAATGTTCGACCCCATAGATCTTGACATTGACATTACTCCTGCTACCACTCTTTCCACGCTCAAGCACGAGAAGGATTGCCTTAAGGCGCTCGTCATGGCATTCCGTTTGAACGAGCCATCTCTAGTACGTCAAGTCTTCGAATCTATACCACCCAAAGACATCGTCTTCGTCGCCAAAGAGTTGCCCGTTGTCTACCTTCAGCGCCTGCTACGGCTCGTAGGCAAGCAATTAGAAGACTCTCCACACATCCAGTTCTGCCTGGCATGGATAGAGGCAAGCTTTGATGCTCACGGACGATGGATACGCGACAATAAAGGGTTACTGGATGCAGAACTGAG
Source organism: Diplocarpon rosae (assembly GCA_032760415.1). Classification (NCBI taxonomy): domain Eukaryota; kingdom Fungi; phylum Ascomycota; class Leotiomycetes; order Helotiales; family Drepanopezizaceae; genus Diplocarpon; species Diplocarpon rosae. Next base: position 893,329 of record JAUBYV010000011.1, read on the forward strand.
GGTGCTTGAGCGTAGTATCAGAAAAGGCCAGCAGGAGTGCATTCGCCTGGCAGAAGAAAACAACTACACGGTTGCTTTCACTACGAGTCAGCCGCTTGTAAAGGACGCCGAGGAACAGTTGGTTATACTGAACGGAGATGCTGAGACGGCGGATAGTAGAGATAATGTAGAGTGGATAGGTTTCGATTAGGGGAAATAACACTGTCAGATTACCCGGGTTCCCGCGTTTGTGGGTGTAAGAGAGCGAGATAATGTGAGATAATCCTTTCGGAAGCCTCTGCTGATGACAAGAGCGCTACTTGGAAGCTTGCCCAATCGGTATGCTCTCCAAGGTCTCAGAAATATGTGAAGCTACAACTCAGCTGATTCTCAGGGACCCGGCTAGTCACATTGCAACCAACTTCTACCTGAGTCTGCTCAGTCCGAGGGGAGGCAGGGCGTCGCGACTGGATGCCTATACTGGCCACGATCAATATACGATGATTGCTCTTGTTTACCTAGTCAACAAGCCAGAACAATATCAAGGTATTAACTCTGAGAGTAACCAAGCTTGTAATCTGAGCCTGCTATGTGTCTGTGCCAGCACGGAAGAGATTCGCTAAGGGAAGTCAGAGCTACTGCGTACCTTCAACGTTTCCACAATTACAGATCGGCCGAATGTACAAGACTTCAACATGGGTGACCATGAATTGGGGGAATTATTCGAAGCTCGTCAACCGAAGATAATGCCAGCACACACACAGAAGTCAATTTTTAGATTAGAGAAGATTTCAACAGTGCAATTTGACTCGCTGAAAATTAGCTGAATAGTCGTAGAACGAAGCAAATCATGGTCTAAGTTGGACAAGCTTATGGATCGTTTTCTGTTGATGCTTGAGTAATTTATAGTAAGTATTCAAGTTAATCACACAAGAACTGCTTCGCATTATCTGCAATATTTCTCCATGACCTAGGCTCAAATATACATCCGATCATGCAACCGAAAAGGCATTTAGGCATTTCCACAAGACACAGTAAATACAGTTGTCCAGTGTCTTGTTCAGGGATCTGAATTTGAATAGATCTCAAAGCTGTGGGCAAATGGAGAGGGCGGCTGTCAATTATCTCTTTGATACATCATAAATGGTCAACATGGTTGTTCCGAAGGGGTGTAAGATTTTCCCAGCGCCGCTGTGATATCTGAGATCATCATGTTTTACGGTACGGCCAATCTTTGCGACATTATTTAATTACCAAGTTGAAAGGTTGCTACTACTGTAGATGATGAGAGAGAAATGGCATGCCAAAAAGATCAAAATAAATAAAACCGAGCTTGTAGTTCCAAATCATCAATTCGTGGACCAGCTGTTACACGCCCTTTGGCAAAAATCAAAACCCAAAATCTGTTAGAACATCACATTTAACAAACGCAAAGAGCTCCCGAGCGATGAATAAACAGCGCCGGGTCTTAATATTCAACCTTGAAATGCGTTGCTGAACTACAACAAGAGAAAGCCTAAGCTTTCCAAATATTTCCAGCCGGGGTAAGAACAAAGTATGCACGTGATGGTTCAAAGCACCAAGAACGCCAATTCCATATAGCTCTAGCTGGGGCGGCGAGACCCATAGCGTTTAATACTATTCTCACGACAGACGATCTACGCCAGATTGTCCGTCTTCTAAGGATCCACACTTCGTCGAACTATATTACAATGCAAGCAACTGATTCTGAGCTCGAAGAAGATGAGCCGAGGGATCGAGCGTACATAGGTACTTAGCTGTATTGCACCAGGCTCCGCCTGATAATTAACCTAACCATTACAGAGCATCACCAGCACCGGAATCAGCATCAGCACAACCACCATCGTAAAAAGAGGGCTAGAGGCATGGATGGCGAATCGCGAACTACGTCCACCACGTTCCAAGGCTCCTGGTCAGGCTCCGAAGGTACCTCCATCAGTTGAGCTATATATATATATATATATATATATATATATATTTATAGTCGGTCATTGAGTTTAACTATATATAATCAGATTCTGGTGGGGCCAGTGAAACTCGATCCGGACCTCAGCACCGTCGAGCTTACCAAGGGCCAGGCAATAGTTTTCCGCCTCCACTAGCGTCACTCGAAGGAATTGGTATTATCGAGCTCTTGGAGCAGGATAGTCGCCCAACCTTCATCATCGATATCAATGCCCCGGAGCAGGAGGTCAACGGCCGCATGACTTTCATCCCTGTTTATTGCAACAAGAGTCTGCGATTTTTTGACTCGATTCGCAATGTGGTTTGTGCAGAGACGTTTTACCCCAACATTTCCCAGCCTACCCCGTTGCAGGCATCAATAGCAGCGGAGCAAAAGTTCAAGGAATGGGTGATGACTATGCCGAATTTCGACAGTCGCAAGGGTACGTTGGAGACATCAGCGGCATGGACCTGAGCTTCCATTTTTTCCCCCTTACTCTCAATGTCGACGCAATCTGATGATTCGAACAGACGGCTATCTTCCTCGACATCATTTCCTGGGCATGTACTGGTCTAGCTCAACTTTACGGCAGAATTGGCGAGTTGTAAGCGCTTCGCAGGTTCCCAGCCAACGAAAGAAGAGTCATCAAACGCCGAGAACGGCGGAGTCACAGTCAAACTCAAGATCCTCAGTATCGGCATTAACTGCTAGACCGACAATCTCTGCGGAGAGTTCTGTTCCGGATGGTGCATTGATAGATGAAGAATCCGACCTATCCAAGCAACTTGCCGATAGCGAGTCGAAGTTCAAGGTTCTCACGGAATTGAGCCCGGTAGGGATGTACTACCTTTCCCCCGACGGTAACATTCTGTACTGTAACGAGACCTGTAAGAACTTTTCTCCCTGACATGCATGCCTCGCTAAGTTATTACAGGGTACAAGATCACTGGCCACCCTCGTGGTCTCGAGGGAGAAATGTGAGTGCCCTCTGGCCTCTGGGTGTACTAGCTAGAGGCTAATTGATGGGAAGGTCTTTCATGAATGTCATTGCAGAGATCGATCATCCCGTAATTTCCAAAGAATGGGTAAGCCCGGCTCTTCGGAGGAGATTATCCTGTTTGCAAATCTTTGGGGGCACACTTGCGTGACTAACGAGATTCTAGGGTCTTCTTACAACTCAAAAGGGAATGCGTGCATTTGAGCTTCGTCTTAGAAACCCTTGGATTAACGAAAATGGAGAGCAAAGACAAAAGTGGATCCTGGCATCATGCGGCCAGGAATTCAACGCCGACGGGACCACTATCAAGACGATCATGGGCTGCATGTGAGTCTATCATGGTTAGTATAGTGTGGCATACTGACTTCTTCAGAACAGATATCAGTGCACAAAAGAACGCACAAGTGGAACTTGAAGCTCGTGCAAACCTCACGCAAGAGCTAGCTGATAGAACGCAAGAAGCTGCTCACCACGCCGAGAAATTCCAACTTATGGCAGAGTTGGCTCCTTGTGGAATGTTTACGTTTGACCCGGAAGGCAAAATCACTTGGGCAAACTCGCAATGCTATGAGTGTGTATTAGTCTTCAGTTTTTTCTCTGGTGTTTTGAGGTTTCAATTTGCCGGATATGTCTTGGGCCCAAGATTTGGATTCGTATCCTAAATCCTGAAACAAAAAATTAAACAAAGCTGATATTTTTGAAGGATGACCGGTCATTCGAGAGCTACCGATGCGCATTCCCCAATGTCAATTCTCAATTGTATCGAGTATCAGGATCGCGCAGCGTTCAAGGACGAATGGCAGAAGTTGACAGTGACCAAGGAAGAGGTTACCATGGAGCTGCGCTTCAAGAGACCCTGGGTACAACAAGAAAGTAGCGAGTCTGCTGAATCTGCCCGAGACACGAGATGGATATTGTTTCTCGCAAGGCCCCAACTAGATGATGGTGGAACTCTCACCAGTGTGTTGGGCTGTACCACCGATATTTCCGGCTTCAAGTCTGCAGAGCATATGCAGATGATTTCAAGAGTGGAAGCAGAAGAGGAAAAACGACGCCAGGAAACCTTCATCGACATGACCTCGTAAGTTCTTTGGCCGTGTACGCACCATACTAAGGTTCCTGTCTGACCGTTGTTAGGCACGAGATGCGCAACCCACTCAGTGCAATATTGCTTAGCGCTGATGGAATTTCAGACTCCATAAACAAACATCAGTCTCAAGGAGATAATTCTGTTGCAGATTTAGAGAAGTTACTCGTTAATAACTTAGATGCCGCCCAAACTATTCTTCTATGCGCGCAACATCAAAAGCGGATAATAGACGACGTTCTTACCCTGTCCAAGTTGAACTCTGCCTTGCTTCAAGTCACACCAGTGTCGACACAGGTCTGTTATGAGTCTTTTCTGATCATTTTTAATATGGGTCCTTTCAATATTTCCAGGCTGAACCATATCCAGTTATACTAACTCCTTAAGTAGGTCGAAAGCCATGTCCGGGAAACCTTGAAGATGTATGAACGTGAACTTGTCGCAGACTCCATTCAAATGGATTTCGCTGTCGAGCCATCTTACCACGCTGCAAACGTCAATTTCGTGTTCTGTGATCCTGTCAGGGTCAAGCAAATATTCATCAACCTGCTTACAAATGTCCGCTAAAAATCATATGCTCTGGCCTAGTCCCGGCTAATTGGGTGTAGGCCATCAAATTCACTCGGTCTGAGTCTTTCAGATCTATTTTCGTGAGTCTTGGGGCGTCAGTAAACAAACTTCCCGGAGACTTGTTACCGAATATTCAGTGGTTTACCTCAAAAGACTCCAGCTCTGTGCAAGACCTCACTTTAAGGCCCGAGTGGGGAACCGGCCAGCAAATCTATCTTTATTTCACAGTGAAGGATACGGGTAGAGGGCTGAGTGAGCAAGAAAAGAATCAATTGTTTCGGAGATTTAGCCAGGCGAGCCCGAAAACACACGTACGTATTTCGACGATGACTTCCATGCCATCGGTCAATCACGGCTGACAACTTCGAGGTTCAATACGGCGGATCCGGGCTTGGCCTTTTCATATCACGGAAATTAACGGAGCTTCAAGGTGGCGAAATAGGGGTAGAGTCAACAGAGGGCGCAGGCAGTGAGTTTCTTCTTACCAAAGCAGGCTCGTCACTCACAACACGAAGGCACATTTGCATTTTATATCAAAGCTCGCAGAATGCTGGAAGCATCTAATGTTCCATCCAGCGAATCCACTTGCAAATGGAACTCCATCGATGCAATGTCTCCACAGTCTTCCAAAGCTAGAGGAGAGTACCACATATTGCTCGTCGAAGACAACCTGATCAACCAGAAAGTAGGTGAAGTTTAATTTCTCACCTTTTAAATCCCCATACTTTTTTAGCTCCCATAAGGCGTAGGGAATAGTTTGATCTTCTACTGACTTATCTATTGCCCACAGGTTCTCAGCAAGCAACTACGAAGTGTAGGTTGCGTTGTGCATGTCGCAAACCACGGGTCTGAAGCACTCGATTTTCTTTCTAAAACCGCGCTCTGGACCGAGTGTAGGAAGTCGGGCATTGGCATGAAGCTATCTCTGGTGCTCATGGACCTGGAAATGCCAATTATGGATGGGCTGCAGTGTACTCGGCGGATCCGGGATCTCGAGCGTGAAGGTAAAATTGATGGGTCCGTACCTATTATTGCCGTCACGGCGAATACCAGAGTTGAGCAACTGAACACGGCCCGGGCGGCCGGGGTGGACGACATTGTTGCCAAACCCTTTCAAATTCCTGAACTGATGCAAAAGAGTGAGTTTTTCTCGTGCCGTAATTTTCCCTGTCAAACACTTTCTCCGGGAGACAAAGCTCACTATCCTAATTTGACGCGCCTTGCGCCCCTCGAGCGTTCCTCGCGTCCTAGGCAAAGACTTATAGCACAATACTAATTTTCAATCTTCTTGCAGTGGATCGGTTGCTGTCAAACTGAGCTCTCTTGTCATGAGGACTATCAACAGTGCTCTAGTTTGCAGCAACGTTGTATTTTTATGATACCAAAATATACTGCTTAGCGTTAGAGAGGCGGGCTGGGCTCTAGGGTCGATAGAAGAAATGGTTGGATTGAGGGAGTCTTGGGGGTATGACGATCACTTCTGCGATTGATGAGTTTAGAATTATCCGCTGTACTATATGTTGGTTGGCCGAATGGTCAGTCAGGTACGAGGAAAGCCTCCAAGCGGTACCGAAAAGCATGTTTTGGTTCCGAACAGGGCATACCTTAACCTCTCGAGGACTTTATGGTCACATGGTATTTAATCACACGTGACACACATGCAATAAGCCCTTCCATGCAACAGTCAGTCCATATGCACTCTTCCTCTCTCTTCCGTTGTCGACCTCAGCCTGGAGTGAGAAATCACGAACTCAATTCCTTTCGAGTTAGAAAAAAAAGCAGATGTAACGCGCTCGCAATACCACCAGGGATAAGATATGTCGATCGACGTCCCGGTACTGTTTATCCAGTGATGCCGCGGGCTATCCCGAGATGTGAAAGTCTATTCCCGCCACGCCTTGCCTACCGTACCAAGAATTCGAAGTTCGAAGCTTCTGACAGCACGGATGTCGTGGCATCAGCGTGCGGTTGGATTATGCCAAGTAGTGTTTTAGAAAAGAAAAGTCTCCTGATTCCCAGTCGCTGGGAGGGGAGGCGGAGGATGGGGTGGAAATACTCTCTTCTTCTCTTATGGCTGGCTCACGGTACATAGGAGTATAGTATCCGCATATTATAGTGACTTACTGTACGTACGCACCAGGTACCTTTTCTTACGATGCCGGGTCTGGAGGCTGATCTTGACTCTGTTTTAGTTTCGTGTTGCTCTAGACTGCGTTCGCCGCGTTCTGTTTAAGACCGCTCAGGGCTCCAGTCCCTTGGGGTCGTCTTCAGCGTCTTGGGGGTGGAGAGCGGAAATACAGCCGATGCCTGGTCCAAGCCATCCCAGCAGCCGTCCCTATTGTCCACGCTCCTGATTCCGACCGACGTAATACGACCTTCATACTCATTGTCCCTACTTCTTCGATACGCATGTGCTTTTCAATTATACTCTCTATTCTGTTCCGCCTCCGTCTCGTTCTCGACACTCTGCTGCCATGCACTTTCGTGCGCCAACAGCAGCTCCCCCCGCAGCTTGCTGATTATCCAGGATTCGAGTGGATACGATACGCGTGAGCACGTTGCGAGGGGGGCAGGGCAGGGCGCACACATTGAAGAGGCCCCGGGGGTGGATGAAGGGCATTTCAGGTCTCACTAAAATACCGTAACCTCAATACACAGGTGCCGACCGTTCATCACTGGATTCCCGACTCCAAAGAGAGTCCCTCTCCAGCATGTCGAGTTCCAAGCTCCCAGTATTCAACAGTTGCGAGGCGCCAGTTAAGCCCAAGGACGAAGGAACGAGTCTCGTGTTCCAGAAATCTATGCCGGAAAAGGTTGCATCTGTATCCGTATCTGCCTCTGCCTCTGCCTCTGCATCTGCGAAAGACCTCGGCTCTGTGGGCCTCCTGGAATTCCTCGATATAGATGATCGCCCCGCACTCATCTTCGACCTCACGAGCGCGATAGCCGAACCCATATACTTCAACGAAAGCCTGCAAAAGGTACCCCTATTGGAGCTGAAGATCGGAAACGGTGTGCTTGGGACTGGAGCAGCCTCCAAAGACCCCGACTGCTCGGCCTTTCTGAAATGGGCAGTGGCTTTGCAGCACGATGGATATCCATACACGACGTATTGCGGATTTTGGTGGACTGCCAAAACTTTGTGCAAGCGATGGCGAATCGTGACAGGCGCGGAAGGAGACAACGCCGACTATCTCGGTGCAAAGAGGCGTCAAGCGGAGGCCCCAAAACTTGGGCGGGCACAAACCGAATCTGTTGGACGGCAATCACAGGCCAAATTCCAATCTGATGACGCGTTGGAGGCTCAAATAGCTGCCTTTCGACTTCGAGAAGGAGCCCTCATGCAATCGTTTCCGTCTCCTGAGATTTCACAGAAACCAAAGGCCATGCAGCCACCCGAGACTCTGCACAAGCTTGATTTCATAAGGGCTTTTCCGGCTGTGATGCCCTCTCCCCACCGTCTATTCTTTCTCGAATTTGACTGGGCTTCTACGGAACTGGGTCCTATCAGCACCTGGAGCACCACCCTTCGAGGCATGGTCAACATTCTGATGAGTGATCCCCGCCCGGCAGCGATGTTCTGGGGCAGAGAGAGAACGATGATGTATAATGAGAGTTACGTAAACGTGACAGGCCAAAAACATCCCGGGATGATGGGCAAAGCATTTAGCGAAGCATGGGCGGAGATCGCGGGAGACTTCACTGCGGCGTTTGAAAAGGCTTACCAGACCGGCGAGGCTTTTGTGATTGACGATGCCCAATTTTACATCGAGCGCCACGGGTATCTCGAGGAGACTTACTATTCAATCTCCATAATTCCATTTCTAGTTGATGACGATGACATAGCCTTGTGAGTGTACCTTATCTTCTCGTGCACCACGCGCCTACTGAGCCCTTGATATTCACTGAGATGTGACCAGTTATAATCCTGTCTTTGATACGACCAGACAAGTTATCGCAGACAGGCGGATGGCATTGCTTTTACGCATGGGCCAGTACGTCAGTGCATCAAGAGACCCCAAGGATTTCTGGCACCAGGCCACCTGCTCATTACGGGCCGACTCGGCAGCTGTCCCGGACATCCCATTTGCAGTTCTGTATTCGGTTGATGGAGATTTCAGCGATACAGTTTCGGAGACATCAGACTATGGCCACGTGAACCGTAGTTGGACTCTCGAAGGCAAGATACGAGTCCCCAGCACCAGCTCTAACATTCCAACTCAAGCCACGGAGCAAGAGTTGGAGGAGTTCATCTACGGATTGCCGGAGATGCTCCGCGCCCCAACGCCGACCGTGCTATATGCTGAGAATGGGACGCTACCGGATTTTGTGCGAGATATCCGTGTATGGAATGACGAGCCTACTCAGTCGGCAGTCCTCCTGCCAATCCGTACTAGTGGAGACATTGTCTTTGGCTTCATGATCCTTGGGTTGAATCCCCGTAAGCGCTTCGATGGCGATTACAAGGTTTTTGTCGAGTTACTCAATCGCCAGCTAGCTACGTCGCTTGCCTCGGCGGTCTTGTTTGAAGAAGAAATGAGGCGAGCAGCGAGAGATCGTAGCCTCCTAACAAAAAGACTCGCTCTCCAGACACATGAAGCGCTAGAAGTCGAGACCAGATTTCGACGCATGGCTGACCTCGCTCCCGTGGGAATGTTTCATATAGATACTAATGGGGTTTTGATTTATGCCAATGAGAACTATTATGAGTTGGTCTACACGTTCTTGACTGGTACCGAGCTAATCTAGGGAACTTTAGGTTGACACAGTATCCCCGGGGCGTTCGTGAGCCTATGGTATGTGACTATTTAGCTGTGCAGATGCAGGGTGGTCTCGCTAACATAGCCGTCAGACTTGGCTGGATACCATATCAGAACTTGACGTACCAATAATGGAGGCCGAATGGTCCAAGCTACTTCTCGGAAAGACCGCGAATCTCGAATTGAGACTAAGACGACCATTCGTTGGTGAAGATATTGATGGCGAAAAGGTTGGTGGGCCTACGTATATTCTAGCAGCCGCCTACCCAGAGATAGCTGGGGACGGCACTATTACTGGAATTTTAGGTTGCCTCACAGATATCAGTCGGCAGAAGTGGATGGAAGGTTTCCAAACGAGGAAAATGCTCGAAGCCGTCGAGCGCAAGCGGCAGCAGGAGAATTTTATCGATATGACATCGCAGTACGTATCTAATACTCCCTGACGAACTTGAAGTTGCCTTGCTAACGATCACCCCAAGCGAGATGCGAAATCCCCTTTCAGCTATAGTCCAGTGCGCCGATTGGATTGGGACGTCGCTTTCCAAATTTGATTGCAGCGAGAGTGACGTTGTCATCCCGAAAGAAGTCATCGATGGCTATGCGGATGCCACAGAAACCATTGTTCTCTGTGCTCAGCACCAAAAACGGATCATAGATGATGTTCTGACTTTGTCAAAGCTGGATTCAGATCTACTCATCATCACTCCAATTGATGTGCAGCCTGTTTCGACAATCCAAGCTACATTGAGGATGTTTGACGTCGAGGTTCAGAACAGCGACATAGATCTCCGGTTCAACGTACATCCAAGCTATTCTAAATTAGCTGTAGATTGGGTAAGACTCGATCCAAGCCGACTTTTACAAGTCCTGATCAACCTGGTCACGAATGCAATCAAATTTACGACGACTCAATCCAAGAGAAAGATTGTGGTCAGCATCGGCGCATCTCTTGAACCTCCGAGGGGGACTGAAATCGAGTACCTGCCCCGATCGACCGACCGGCCGGACATGACTATGACCGGAGGACTGGCTTGGGGTTCGGGTGAACCAATCTATATCTATGTCCAAGTCGAAGACAGTGGTCGTGGATTAGATGAGTTGGAACGAAACCTCTTGTTCAAGCGATTCTCTCAGACGTCGCCTAGAACGCACGTTCAGTACGGAGGGTCCGGGCTGGGACTGTTTATTTGTCGCCAGCTCACCGAGTTGCAAGGCGGACAGATCGGGGTCACCTCTTCCGTTGGAATCGGCAGCAAGTTTGCGTTCTATGTCCGGGCACGCCGCTGCAAGCCTCCGACCATAATCCAGCCCGTCGACTTGCCGCGTGCCAGGCCCAAAGTCGTCGATGACCTCTCGCCCACTAACCTTAAGCCCGGCAACCCTCCACAATCATCGCAGCCAAAGCATGTTTTGGTAGTTGAAGACAACATCGTCAACCAAAAAGTGCTCTCCCGCCAACTGCAAAGCGCAGGCTGCATCGTCTCAGTTGCGAACCACGGCCGCGAGGCCCTGGCCTTCATCCAGAAATCACGTTTCTGGAAGGGCCTTGAGACGAGGGGTGTCGAGCTCTCAGTCGTGCTCATGGACCTGGAGATGCCGATCATGGACGGCCTGACGTGCGTGAAACTCATTAGGCAGCTACAGCAAGAGGGTATGATTGTCGAACACGTCCCAGTGATAGCAGTCACGGCGAATGCGAGGAGCGAACAGATCAGTACTGCGAAAGAGAGTGGTATGGATAGCGTTGTGACCAAACCGTTTCGGATACCGGATTTACTGCCCGAGATGGACAAATTGATTTTGAGGAAGGATGCGAGGGCATTGGAGAGGTCGGCGAGTGCGCCTGTTTGAAGCCGTCAGATCTTTTGCAAAATTTATATGGCCTTTATTTGGGGGAGGATCGGCGTTAGCGATGATATAATATACCTCTCGGACGGGGTCTGATTTAGCGACATTTGCAGGATGGCACATGCATGTGCCCAGAATAAAGACGATTCATGCTTGCTCTCACATCCCTGATATGGGTGCCAGATTGTGAGCGGCGTTATTGCGTGTGAACCTCTGCGCTGATCGCTCGTCTAGGGAGCAGACACGAGTAGGCGCGAGCTGGGACGTGCAAGTACCAGAGAGCCTCACTCGCTGACGGTAAATGATATGAAATTCCTCCGTCAAGCTCGAGGTCTGTTTAATATTCGCTTTTGAACAATCAGATCTATCTCTTCCAGCATGGCTGTTATTCTATACGGTTTCGTCACGACTCCATCCTGCCGATCCGAAGTCAGCACGGCTCTCTCTCTCTCTCTCTCTCTCTCTCTCTCTCTCTCCTCTGGGGGGATCGGAGAGGGGGGGTTGGGGATGATGCGCACCATGCCCGCAGCCAAGGAGCGGCTAATCTGGTCCTGTCTTGCATTTGCCGTGACCGCTATGACGGGGATGCTAACAGGAGAAAGTCGGGGTCAGTCTTGTCTTGAGGAGGAGTAGTGATTGGAGAGAGCCCGAGGTGAACCAAACCCCGAGACCAAGAGGAGGATAGGATAGGATAGAATAGGAGTGCGGAGGACCACGAGGGCCTTGCTCAGGGTCGCCGGAGACCGACGTGCGAGGGACGACAAGACGATGAGGGAGCACTTACTGGCCGCAGATATCGCCGTCCGCTTGCGATTCTCGAATCCTCTTGACAGCCGTCAGGCCGTTCATGATCGGCATCTCCAAATCCATCAATACCAGGCTGAGCTGGTGCGGAGTCTCGCCATCTTGCTCTTGCCAGAATTCCGATTTCCGGATGAAGTCGAGAGCCTCTTGCCCGTGGTTCGCGACGCTGACAACGTGACCGGATTTGATCAGCTGCTTCCTGATCACCTTTTGGTTCACGAGGTTGTCCTCAACGACCAAGATATGAAGAGCTTCGTGCGAGGCGTGGGATCCTGATGCAGGCGGGTATTCGGGCTGCTTCTGTTCTGTCACCCCCCCATTTTGTAAGCCCGAGGTTTCGACGGCACACGCCTCCCGAAGGGCGTCGTCGCGGACGAGTACAGGAAGATCTTGCGGTGGACTGGTCTTTGGAGTGGTTCTCCGAGTCTTGATATAAAACTGGAAGGTGCTGCCTTCTCCTCGCGCGGATGTCTTGAAGGATGGAGTCAGCAATTGTTTCTTCTTGAAGAGGTTGAAGAAGGCTTGGGGATGTGAACAGGGAGGGAGCTGAGAGTGTTAGAATACGGGCTTCCCCATTACCTACCACACCAATTTGTCCTCCCTGCATCTCAACCAATTGGCGGCAGATGAATAAACCAAGACCAGACCCGCCATAGGTCTGGTACGTCTTGGGTGACGCTTGTGCGAAGAGATGAAAGAGATTTGTTATTTCTGTCTCGTCTAATCCGCGACCAGTATCCTGGACAGTGATGCAGAGGTAGATAACTTCCCCGTCTCCCCATTCGGGTTTTGCCGTCTGGTCTGGGTTCGAGCCACCTTTCCGAACATACTTGACGCCATATGCATTAGGCTCAGTCGGTTCGCTCGAGGACGCACCCCTAGGGATCAAGGAAATCAGCTTTTTGCCATAGCGATCTTGTCCGCAAACTAGATGAGACATGTGGCGAATCTCTCCAACAGTGTATATATGTACATAGAAATGACAAGCTCGCTTGGCTTACATGGTAATCTTGATATGTCTCGTTGGTTCTGTACGTGTGAATTTGATGGCGTTGGTCATCAAGTTGATAAGTACCTGAAGAACACGACTAGGGTCGAGGAGAGTCCAATGCGCCTGGAGGGAATTCAGAGTATCCTCTTGAACGAATTCCAACGTCGTCTCGGCTCGTTTCAACTCCGCTTCGAACATTTTGAGACCTCCTCGAACAAGTTCAAGGGGCTGGGATGGCTCGGGTGAGACATGAAGTAAATTCGAGTCTAACTTCGACAAGGTCAGGATGTCGTCGATTATCCTTTTCTGATGCATGGCGCAGTATATAATAGTATCTGCCGCTTCGGTGGCTTCACTAAGTAACTGATATGTCTTTCTTGTATCACTCTGAACACACTCGGGAGGTGTGCTTTTCAAGGAAAGGCGTATCTCGTTCAAGGATGCCAGGATCTCATCCGCACACCCGATCAACGCAGACAGAGGGTTCCTCATTTCGTGACTGGTCAGATCTATATAGCGTTCTTGCGCTTTGCGAAGCTCAATTGCCTGTGTCATCTTTTGACGGAGTTGGGTCTCAGACCACTTGATGGCACTGGACTCACGTCAGTAACGAATCCGCCAATGCTGGCAGCGAACATTACCTTATATCCGTGACACAAGACATAATGGTAGAAAGATTGTTGTGGGAGTCGAAGTCTGGATACAACGTCTTGATTCAAGTTAGCGTTGTCAGTTTTAATTTTTCAGTATCCAGATTTTGGCTTTCGACTCAGTCGGGTCAACCTCGAGAGTGCGAACTGAAGTGAGCGGTAGACTAAAAGCGAAAATTGGTGCTCACCAGCATGATATGAGTATCACTCCACTGCTCTTTGTGTTCTGCATCAAGTTCAGGCACGAGCCATCGTCTTTTCATCCGAATTTGCATGGTGGTTGGTCGATGCTCAGTGAGTAATTGTTCCCACAGACTATTCACGACTTCGAGTTCACCGTCAGCTAGAACCTTTTCCCATGCAACTTTGTTGCTTCCAACGGCGAGTTGTGTGAGGTCTCGCCTGTCGATGGGTCAGCATAATCTTACGAGAAGAATTAAGCAGGCAAGCAGTCTGGGGGCCTTCAAGGCTAGACACCATGTCGTTTGACGAATGCCCTGTTCGAACTCCCTATTTCATCAAGATTTGCAGGGTGGAATTCAACATACCAAAGGTCATTAGCTGAAAGTGCGGAGCCGTCTGGTGATAGGATCGCAAGTCCTACAGGAGCTCTTGTGGCAAACCGAGCAAATTTAGTCTCACTGTCTGAACAGATATTAGCGAAATCAATTTTGGAATGAATTCAGGGGTAAGAGAGCAATGAAAGAGCTCGGCGTCTTTTCTTATCATCCAGGATTGAGGGGGATCCAGAGCGTAGTCTACTCACCGGATAGCTCTTTCGACAATCTATCACGATCGAGAGCCTCTTTGCGAGCCAACAGCTGTCTTCTTTCAACCTCCTCTCGTAGTATGACAGCAGAAAGCTGTGGTGTCGTTACCTGCTGTGTCAAAGTAACCAGAAAATTGCGGTAGTCCTCGTCATAAGGCCGGCGAGGGTTCAAGCCAACAGCCAGCAACGCCAGAACATTATCGGAATCGGTGGGAATGATAGGATAGACTCCGATGTGAGTCGGTGGCACACCAAATCCTCGCCATTCAATGCCGTCAAAGCTTCCCTCCGTTTTTTGGGTCATTGGAACAACGACTGGGCTCATCTCCCTGGAAGCTCTTCGCATTGCAGACGCAAGATAAGTATCCGTACCCTCGATATCCACAAAAGCTGGCGCCAATTCATGGCCAGCGGGAATCCCAACAGCCCCTTCCAGGACGCAGCCCGGAGACGAATCGCCACCATTGCGATTCGAGACGTTTTTCCTGCCCGAGGAGATACTGGGATCCGCGACCGAGTAAAGCAAAGCTACGGGGATATCTTTTGGGGCGTTTTCGATCCCTCGGAGAAGACGTACCCAGAGGTCTCTGATGCTTCTCGAGCTAGAGAGCTCCCGAGTCAGGTCTTGAACGACCGAAAGTCTTCTATCGCCGATGACTTCTCGGGTGGTCTCAACAACCGTCGCATGCGACCCTTGCTCGACTCAGCATCATCCCGTGGAGTTCCGATATAGGTGAAATGACAGGCGGCGCTTGCTTGCTTACCTACGACCCAGCCCTCGGAGCCAATAATCGGCACAAATTTCCACGAAAAGAATGATTCTTCGAGAAAGCCATGCCGGAATAGGAGGAGGAATGCGTTGGCTTCGACCTGTCCCGATAGTCAGCACGACGACGGCCAGGAGAAGAAGTCGACTGTAAGCCCGAGGGTACGGACTTACCGTCGTCTGTGCAGTTTCTCTCTGCCTCGCCAGCAATTCCTCGAAATGAGACCATATCTCGGCGAACTCTATACTCGGGTCCTGACCCTGCAGTGCTGGATGCTTCCTACCGATCAGCTTCGTATAGGCCTCGTTATACACGATCGTAGCATCGTCGCCCCAGTAGACCACGGCGGGAGAAGGGTCTTGGACGACGAGAAGGACCATTTGACGCAGCTGGGCTGGCCAGAGCTCGATTGGACCGAGAGGGGACTTTTGCCAGTCCACATCCAGGATGAACCTCTGGAACGGAGTGATGTTCTCGAGATGCGGCTCTGTAATCCAGTCGAAGAGCTTCCTCCTCTTTACGACACGTGCGCGCAACGTGCCGTCTTTACTGTCCTCGTCCTTACCGTCCATGCTGCCTAAGCTGCCCATGCTCTTCTTCTCTCACCGGTTGACTTAGACGTCGGTAGACAGAGGGAGGTTTGATAAGTAGCAATACGGCAGACAACAACCTTCCGAGTCTTGACCTCTGCGAAGGCGAAAAAAGAGTTGAAGCAAAGAAACCTTAGTTTTGCTTAGTTTGCTTAGCTATCTAGCCAAGTAGCTACCGTGCGGGTGGCGAACATGCAGGCGCGACGGCCAGGCAACGCAACGTCCAAACCGACGAGGAGGTTTCTTGCCCGACCGAATGATCCAGACGTGAATAACAGAAGACGGTCGGACAGGAATTTGAATGAATTGCTGTCTGGCGCTGAGACGGGGGGGGGGGTTCCGGGTTTCCTGGACTGGTTGGCGTGCACTGCTAAGGGATGACGGCCAGACTAGGTCCGGCTGCAGAAGCCACCACGATGCAGGAGAAGGGGACAAATAACCAGCGCAACTGGTTAGAAAATATGAGAACAACCAGAAAGAAGAGAAGACGAGAGAGAAACACAAATACGCTGGGTCATCTCATCAACAATTGACCAGAGTCGCGGGAATCGCCAAGAGATGTCAGCACAGGAATATGTAAACAGAAAACATAGGACGTACTGCGACTACTAGCGAGACCAATCACCTTCGCCTTCGCCTTTTGCGAATCGACATACTTCATTCCAATCCAGTCGTGCCGTGCGTCGGGGAAGACAGGAGATAGGATTCACAACTGAACAAATAACACCAACAACAGCAGGTACAGTCAGCCAAACCAGCCTCAAGTCTGATCTGGCTGTTGCGCCAGTCTCTTGCTCTTCACCAAGTCCTTTGCCGTGAATCACGTTTCTTTTTGAAGTTCTCGTCATTCTAATGGTACCCTGGCTTGACTGGCTGAGCTGCACGCCGATGTCTGTTCTGATTTTGCCGAGGCGAGACAGGCATGGGAGAGAGGGCTTCGAATTGAAGAAACATCCATATCACAGCACAATGCTCTGATCCAGGCCAGGAAAGATGAATATCAGTAAGAAAGCTAGGGGCGCTGAGCACAGTTGGCTATAGGCCTGGTTTGTTGCGGTTTGTTTGTACACATGTGGATCGAGGTAGGTGCTGGAGCAGTAAAGCAGAGGCAGATGTGAAGCAGATATGACTGAAAAACATCTACGTTCTATGTAAATAGATGAGGGTATAGTAGTCTTCTATACCCCTCATCTTGCTCAGTATGAAAACCTCTGTCCTTACAAGTTAGCCATAATATGAGAATTCCGAGATGTTCCTTGCCGCTGAATGGATCTACTCGAGGAACTATTACGCTAGTTCTTCTTTAATGAAATAGTTGATTACTATTAGACATTGCAGGAGTCACAGGGTCGAAGATAACCACTGTTTCTCTGTATAGATATGTACCATGATATTTTTCTCTCAGAACCTATGTTGACCAAGGCGTTTCTCGCTTGCAATACGTGCCTTGTAGCTAATGTAGCCATTTCAAAGAGAAAGGGAAGTAATGAGAGAGGATTTTTTTATTAGTTGTTGTGCCTCACCCCTATTCCAAGAGCCGAGGATCACGCGGTTTCGTGCTCTTGCACTCCGGGCGGGAGTGGGCGAGAGTTTGCGAGTAGATGTAGATGTAGATGTAGATGCATGGATGGAATCCGCATGGCACCGGATGATACGAGCACGAGCGGAGGGGGTGATGATTCGACGTCATCCTTCCAGGCTAGAAGCTGCAAGAGTTGCACAGGAGCCAGTAGATTGATTGCCATGAGAATCAAGTCGCAGGCTACCCAAGAAAGAGTAAATGCTTTCAGTACGGGGAGAAGCGATGACAATGCCGCTTACTTCTTGACCAGGAAGGAAAGTTGACCATGCAACCGCTGCCACCTCTGGAAAGCTCCATCATAGCCAGTAAACAGGAGAAACACCAAAGGTTATGCGATATTTTATCTACCGGGAAAAATTACACTGTCGCTTTATCAATCATGTTTATCCAACACACGGGTATATGCAAGCCAAGCACGCAGCTTAGAAAGAAAAAAAAACTCCCCTCCCCAACCCTTTCCATGCCCTTGATCTGCACGACTAAGGAATAGCATTTAGCTCCTCCCTCTGCCGCAGGTACTTCTTCGCCAGCTCATCACCCCCAACGGCGCTCAGCTCCATCCAGTGATACGCCACACACATGGTGGCCGGATCACTCCTCTCGCGATCACGCTCCTCCTTCCCGGTGTTCCCATTCCCACCACCATGCATCTCCATAACTTGCGCCTTGAAGATCTCGCGCGGTTTGCTCAGCGGTGCCGTGACTCTGTCCACCAGCTCCGGGTGGGTGAGATAGAAGATGGCGAGTTCGCGCTCGGCCACAGGATCACCTTCCTTGGCAGTGATGGTCCACATCTTGGCCGCTTCTTGCATGCTGTACTTCATCAGCTCGCCGCTGGCGCTCGTGTGCGCCGCAGCGCTATTTCCAGACGCGAGGACCGGTTTGCGCGTTTGCGTATAGTGGACTACGACTTCGTCGGCGATCTCGATCATGGTCCGACAGACGTCTTGTTTCAATCCCAAGGCGGCGAGTCCAGCATCCCAGAATGCCTTCCCACGCTCAGACTTATCGAGGACGGCGGCTGGAACGAAGGAGGCGATGAATTGGAGGTCGCGGAACAGAGTCTTCGGCCGGATGTCGGCATCACGGAAGAGGTCTTGGAGAACATCAACTATCATATCGGTGCTGGCTGGGCTTGCTACGGCCAGTGATCGGTCGTTGGCACGATAGACCGGCGACGCGGTGTCTGCCCGGCTCAGTGTGTGAGAACGTCGCTCCTTGCAATTGTCGATTGCTTCTTCCAAGTTCTTTGCTCGTGGCGTGGTTGTCGTGGTGTCGGTATGTCCGAAAGCATTGATGTGCTGAACCTCGGGAGACTGGGGAGCGGCAGTCAGTGGCTCTTGCCGGAGACGCGGCCGACGAGGAGCAGATGGAGTCAGGTATGCGATGATGAGATGCTCAAGCTCAAACAAGACATTGAGTTTCGCATAGGGGTTCGGATGCACCGAGAACATGCGCAGAAGTCGTCGGAAAGCCTTTCGGTAAGGGAAGTCTGGTGAGTCCTGATCATTGGAACCACTCTTACGAGTTCCAAGGCCCATGTGCTCACTGGTAGAGCTCTCATTGGTAGAATGCACGTCGAGAGCGCCTTGTTCCGTAGATCTTGATCCAACCGACGAGGGGCCCTTTTCTACTCTTTGACTCGGGTTTTCGGGGCTGTCTGAAGATATCTCGGTTTTCTGAGCACCTCTCAAATCCCTGAAACTCTTCTTCTTCTCCAATGTCCGCTTTCTCATCTTTCGTCGCATCTTTCTCTGGGCGCGTTCCTTCCTTTCTATGCAGTCCTGCCCCAGGGATCCAGAGAACCAGGAATCTGTCTCGCTTCCCCTGGAGAATACGAGGGTGCCAAGATCGCTGATCAAAAGGCTGGTGAGAGTTTGCTTCAAGTCCAGCAAGAATTTCTGTTTGGCCACGCTTGCTCGCTCCTCTCTCATTGTCACTGTTTCGTTCATGGATGACGAGGAAGTGCCCAGACGATGACTGCTGATGCTTGTCGTTGGGGACTGCGCACGCGTCTGAAATGGTGACCAGAACGTAGTTGTAGAATCGATCGTCAAGACTGGGCTCGCAGCGCCGAGATAGTCCAGCGAATCCATCAAGTCTCCGGTCGTGCTCATCCGGGACATGCTATACCTGCCCGAGTCGAAGCTCTGCTGGGAATTGTTCCTGGCTGACATTGCTCGGAGATCCCTAAGTCCATGGCCAGGGCGTCCCAAATCAGTGCTGCGAAGACCACGACGGCCCGTGTCCACATCATGATGGCCGTCACCGGACGCATTCAAGGATCCGAGGGTGTTGAGGAACATTTCGCTCTTTTGTCTACCATCCAAGAGACGCTTGTCGCGATAATAAAGCTCGCTGGACCACAACACCGGGCCTTCCATAAGGTTGTCACCGACGAGCTTATTGATACAAGCTTCGATTTCTAGGCAGAATCTGTGGATTCTCTCCTCCCCCCTGCAGAAGTTCTCAATCCCGAATTGAGAGAGCCAGCGCAAGGTCTTTTCAGATTGTTCGTCAGACAGCTTATTCGGGCCGCCCTGATCATCGCTAGCTGCCATCATGTCCATCATCTGAGCCTCAGTCTTGACGAGAAAGTTGTTTGTTGACGGCCTTGAGATGTTCCGAGGACGAGTACCAGCTAGTGGCAGATGCTTGGCTTTCTTGGGCGACGCCATGCACTTGAGAGCGATAGCAATGTTTCGAGCGCCCTCGTAGGCTGCCGAGTTCTTCACGTCCGTCACGTACCACATCTTGTCTCGGATAGCTTTCAGACGCTTCATCATGGACTCGATAGTCACATCGTGACGTTCCTGGGACTGCTCCAGCCACACTAGCCAAGCATCGTACTCCTCAATAGCACTCGTTGAGCGTCGAATAGAATCACGGGGTCCCCGCGAGAAGATGCTCAACAGACTAGCATATCCGTCCCGTTTCAGAGAAGGCGAGGAAAGCTGGTGTAGCTGATTCAGTGTCTTCCACCATAGATGCGCATTGACGAAATCTGACTGCTCCTGGCATTGCGCCTCGGCTGCCTCCAACATTGTGATTAAGACAGAGGGGACCTCCGACAGCTGTTCGCCGTCAGAATCATGACGCTGTTTCGGTGACGGCTTGGGCTCCTTCAAGCTGGCAATGTCCTGAATTCGGTAAGGATTCTTTGACTGTGACGGCGCCGATGCTCCAGGCCGGCTGGGGTATTTCTTCCTCGGGCTCTCCAGGACGGAGGTTCTGTTGCTGAATCTTTCTGACTCGGCCCTTGGGTTGAGAGATTGAGGGATCTCATAATCCTCGACAAGCTTCAGTACAGAATTCCGAAGCTGATGATACCCTTTATCAAGATCTGGCCGAGAGCCAGAGTTGTCATCATCAGTATCACTGCTTGTGGCAATCTCTTCCTCGTCGCCGTCCTCATCAGGATCGTGAGGTAGCTGGTGGGACAGGGATTGACCATCGGCAGACAAGAACAGCACCGTCCACTGCTCAGCACATGGGTGGCAGGCTCCAGAAACTCCTTCAGTGCCCAGAGTCTGGGTCATCTCGTAGATAGCAACTCGAAGTTCAAATCCATCGTCCTCGTAGCTGCCAGATCTGGTTTTTGTATTCTCCTCAAGGAGTGGCTCACGTGACGTGGTGAGATCACTGATCACCGAAGAGCCGCTGTTGCTAATGACGGAGGCATTATCAAAAGCATTACGTTGATTAGCGATCGGGATCGACTGGAGAATTGTAGATATCCCGGAAACGGATGACGCTGAAGAACGAACGCTGCCAAAACTCGTGTCCTTCGAGTGGGAACTCGAGACTGGTCGCTTCTCAGGGAAGAGCGAGTTGACTATGGTGATCAAGTCCGAAGGGCCCATGACGAGGTACGGATGTACTTCCGTGGTTTCTCTCAGGGATGTGATTGACCTTGCAGGAAGCAGCTTCGCCTTGGATCTGGATGGCCGATTCGCCCGGAAGCGCGCCATGATGCTCTCAACGTGAGACTTGACGGCAAGTGGTGTTGATGCTGTATCTCTCCTGCTATTGGCTCAGTACAAGGTAGCCGTCAGGGAGAAACATGTGACGTACCAGAGCATGTCTGCGACCAGCTTGTGTGCTCTCATGATGACTTCTTTGAGAATTTTCTGTCGACCATACTCGGTAATATGGTACTCGGCCATCATTCCAAACGACTACCGAGTCAGCTTGGAGTCGCAGGGTGATGATTTGACATGAATGCGTACCTCTGGATGAATGACCACGCTCAGGAGAAAGACCGAAAACAGCCATTTGGAGACGAAAAACTTTCTTGTGGAAAAATGTAACTTGGGATCAAGTTTCCGTAGAATTGCATTACCAAGTTCTATGAGCCCTTCTGGAATACCTCCCGCTCCTGGGTCGTCAACGACCTCGAAAAGTCCCTGGACAGCAGCGTCATAAAATTCATCCACTGCTATAGTGTCCTTGGTATTCCGAGGTTCCACGTGGATACGGGTGCCGGCTTGGTCCTCGGCCTTCTCCAACAAGAAGGCTCCATCTTCCAGGATCTTCATTAGATACCATTCCATATTACTCTTTCCGGACCAATCGCGCATGGCAGTCCAGACATTTAATACGCAGCATATGAATGGATCCGTCCCGGTCTTGCCCAGAGTGATCAGCCTCGCACAGGTGGTCGCCCATACGTCTGTCCTTCGTAGGTCCTCTCCGGAGTCTGGGCCAGCAGAATTTGCAAAGCAAGTATGAATTAAAGCAGATAAGGGATCATGACGCTGAAATGAGAGCAAACGCTCAACTGGGGAGGGTATATGCGCGGAATTTCGATGATTGCTGGAAACATGGCCTTTGGAACGTGGATTATGATAAGGTAACACAGTATTAATGCTTTCCAATCCCTGGTGAAATACCAGGAGTGCAGATAGCTCGGCAGGAGCCAGACTAGAAATCCGGCTTGCTAAATAGTCCGGGTTTGTCCGGATCTGGGTCAAAAACTTCAAAATGATATCACGTGATCGCTGGGGTATCTCGTGCATGAATGTCGACGATGATGGGCTCCTCGACTCGTCTCCGTTGGAGCCTGCGCAGGAAGAGTCCAGATCTGGATCCAAAAGGGCATATTTGCGCGTGGCATCGCATGAGTTCCGGACATCGTGAATGGCATTATACAGGTTCGCAAAGCTCTTCTTCTCGTCGGCCCTAAAGTTGTCAACCAAAGTCCGATGCGCCAACTCACCGCAGCGTACCAGTCGAGCGGATATAGCCGTCGAAACAAGGGATCTCTGGAGACGAACGCGAGCATGAGCCCGCTTCCTCTCTTGGTATGTGGACAGGCGAGCCAAGTGTGCCAGCTCCTCGAGGGTTGTGGTGGCCGTCGCCGCAGTCACCGCGGGAAACTGTGGATTCAGGTACTGGGAAACATCTTGGAGCAGGGGAAGCTGGGGCAGCTTGGTGGGGGTGGCAGGAATTTCCGGGGCACTTGGTTTGAGGGTCGAGGGCTGTGCCGCATCTTTCCTCCGAGGAGCAGGAGAGGGAGACGCGCGTCTCGTGCTGCTTCGGGTCCTCTCCTGGTCTGCGGGCTCTTTGTAGGACTGAGGAGGCCTCTGTGGGCTGCGCGACTGGTATCGATGGAGTCTGGGAGGTACGGCGGTCGTCTCGGGCGGAGATGAGGTTGGACTTCGCGACGAGAGCTGTGTGATGGTGGGGGAGACAGCTACCGACGCAGTATATCAGCAGATGCAGCGGCAGAAGTCATCTCATACATGGGAGGGCGATTTGCGACGGCTGGGGACGTACGAGGAGAGGCGTGAGCTGGCCCGGGGAGGGAGAGGGAACGCTGCATTTGTATCATGACTCCATCTGGTGCTGAGCTGCTGCGGCGACCTCGAGCTTTCCAGCGTCGAGATAGCAGTCAAGCAAGCAGGAGGGAGGGAGCAGAGGAGTGCAGGCGGATATGATGAGGATGAGAACGACGTTGACGTTGCTTGTTGCTGGCCGCGAGGCAACGGAGAGCTTCTGTCTGCAGCTGATTAGGTGGGCGGGGCTGGGGGCTAGCAGATAAGAGGGAGTCTCGGCTAGGTTGCTATTGCTGGTCGATACAAACAAACACCCAAGGTCAAATTCAAGTTCAACAATCTTTTTCGGAGGGGGGGGGGGAAGGCTGCGGTTTGGTTGTCTGTGTGTCGCCGGCGGATATCGAGCACAGATGGATTGCTGAGAGACTGAAAGGACCGTGAAGATGTGCGATGAGGACGAGGACGAGGACGACGAGAAGGGCGAGGGGGAGGAGGAGGAGGATGCGACCTGAAGCAAAGAGAGAGACTTTCACTTTCACTACACCTTTGCCTCACCTGCCCTGGCCTGCCACTCTGCCCTCTCTTTCTGCTGACTGTGGAGCGTGGATCCTCCCTTAATTCCATTTGTCTACCTGCACCTGCACCTCATCTGCAGTGAGAGTGTGTTGGCATCGGCTCGACCCCATGTCATGTTCCTTTTCTTCCCTTCGTCCAGCTCAGCTTAGCCCAGAGCCCAGCCCGCCAATCAGTCTTGGTGTCTTCCGCCAGCAAGGGGCAGCCGGGATACTCTTGTACATGGATGACTGGTATCTTGCCTGCGATACCCAGTGAAATCTACACCCATCTGGCTTCCGTGTAGCTCGCCGTTGGCTGCATACATCCCATCCCGTTGCATCGCATCGCATCGCATCGCTTCTCTGCTGCATCTCTGCTGCATCTCTGCTGCATCTCTGCTGCATCTCTGCTGCTTCTGGGTCGGACTGCAGCGTATCGGGGGAGACCAAAAAAGCTGGGACTGGTCTTCGAGAGACGAGAGACGACTCGAGATAAGCTGAACCGTTCGACTGGCAGGCTGGCCGCCGACAATCGAAGATCTCAGGAGTCACAACATTGTAGTAGATTGCTTGCTCCGCTTGCAGCAGTGGAAGTTGAGAATAGGGATGTGCTGTATTAGACTAGACAACTCTCACTCGAGAGACGTCTAGTGGCGCCGCGAATTCAAAAAAAAAAAAAAAAAAAAAAAAAAAAAAACGATGATGATGATAGTAACAATAATAATAGTAATAATAGTAATAATACTCTCAAGTACTCCATCAGCATACATTATTTGCCATGTTGCCTGCCATCCAGAATCAAGGCGAAAAGCCGTTTACATGGATCCCATATCTCATCTCATCTCTTCATCTCATCATCTCATCATCTCAGCCCTTAGCCCTCCGCCTGCCCTTCGCCTTTCCCTCCTCCACCTCTCTCCAGCAACAATAGACGATGCGACACGATGCGCTGGTCGCAGCAGCGGCTGCAGACAGGATCGCTACCACCACCGTTATCCTGGCCTACTTTGAACTCATCGTCGTCCACTGACCAGAATAGGTGCCTCGCAGCCTGCCAACACATACATACCGCTAGTCGAGGCAGCTGATTACCCTCTGGACTCGGCCCTCCTGTCAAGTGGTGACACTTCATACGCCAGCTATGTATTTTCCGGTCTGATTACCCACGGGCCAAGAGGCTGGATGGCATGAGTTATGGATGGGACGTGGAATTGCTGACGCGCGTGACCAAGATCACAGTTTGCTCACGGGGTATCCGTGCGGAAGTATGGTCGGTTAGTTGCTACGAAACAGGACAAGAGGTGATAGATATATATCAGCCCCCTCCAACCCCCTCCTTCTCCAGCTTCGACTAAACCGCCAGTCCTGCAAAACACCGATTTCCTCGGCGCTGAGGTGTTCGAGCTCTGCGACTATGTTTCTTAGTCCTTATGAATTAATTGCATTCCAAGCAGGCGGCGCGCCTGCGTATTTTTTGCAATCATCTGCGAGGCAGTACACTCGGACGGCATTCGACCATCTCGTCTGATTGCACGCCCACGACCCTTTGATGGTGGTCCCGAACCTGCTCTTTATTTTCCTGTCCCAACTACCGAATTCCGGGTACTGCCTGTGACCAGCTTGAAACAGTGCAGACGAGCACTCTGACCCAGTCAAACAGCCTTCTGGCCCAGGAGGTTAATAATATAGACCTGTTTAAAAAAAAAACCCCTCCTCCTCCTCCTCCTCCCTCAGCGCAGCACATCTGCCATAAACACAGGTAGGTACTCTGCCAACTCTTACCTTGCTCTCCTTGACATACAACTTCCCGGAATCCGAGAACTAGGTATACAGTAGTTAGTTTTCATGCAAGATAACATGCTGGTTTATACTGCCCAGAAGGTATAAGATGCGTTTACAGTTTAGAGGATACTAGTATGTCTATCGCCACTTTACTCACCTAATCTGAACCCCATTGAGCGTGTACTAGCACTAGTACTATACAGTATAGTAGCATCTAAAAGATAAGGATCTAGATTTACACCCTAAGCTTGATACGCTAGGGAATAAATAGTACCGTAAAGAGGCCGTAGGAGCGTTTGGAAAAGCTTCAGTTAAAGCTTGGGAAGTAGCAGATGAGGCTATTATTGAGTGTTATCTAGAGAGTCTTTGTAGAAGGCGAGATGTGGTTATTGCTGCAAAAGGATAGCATGCTAAGTATTGGGAGAGTAAGTGGTTTTGGGTATTTAAATACTGCGAAAATCCTGCTATTGATACAAAAATTTTTTCAAGTTTAATAATATAATCACAGACAATTATAAAGTAAGAACAATTTTTAATATTTGTTTTTTTCGCTTCTTTGAAAATCACAGATACTTTTGGCATAGTACTGTACTGTATTTCTATGTGGACGCGCCAGTTGGCCCGTCCGGACGCGTTTGCCAAGACCACGTGAGTGATATGTGACCTCGTACAGTAAGGTTTGGCTGGAAAAGATACTCCATATAGCCTGTTTCCCCGCAGAGTATTCCCATCATGTCCCAAGTCACTCCTCTGCCGACGAGTACCATCAGCATCTCCTCTCGCTATCAAACACCGGTACTTGGCGAACATGACCCTCTTTCGGTACATCTCGCTCGCGGGCTTGATTGCTTTGCAGTCCCTACCTGGGATGGCCCTCCCGGCTCGCCAACCTTCCGCGATATCAGAACGCGCCGAAGGGACGTGGGAGTTTCTCTCCAAGATTGGTGGCGGAGCGCGTTCGGAGCATGTATGTACGACCGGTCACCTATGCACGCACCCAGGAGATACTCTACGCTCGTTGGCGAGAGCCGAATAGGGGGTTGAGAAGAGAATCATGAGATCAGAGCTAACATCTAGCAAGGCCGTCGCGCTGGCGGGGGATGAGATCTTTGTGCTCGGTGGGATCATGGCATCAAGCAGGGGCCAGTACGGATCTGTCAATCTCGTCGAAATCTACAATATTCCAAGCCAAAAATGGTCCCTGGGTGCCCCCCTCAGCCCGCCACAGAATCACGTCAACTCGATCGGAGTGGACGGCAGCTTGTATACCGTCGGCGGCCTGAACGGGACAGGTGAGACTTGGGTTGGCGTCGCAGAGACCAAGGTATATACGCCCTTCAACGATACATGGATTAAGCTCGCGCCGCCACCCAACGGGACCGCGCGAGGAGCTTCGGCCTTGGGCGTATACGGGTCCACGATCCTCGTCGCTGGCGGACTCCCTCTCGTCGAGCCTTTCTTTGGTGGGATAGCGGACAGCACTGACGTCGTGACATCCTACGACACGAAGAACAACGTCTGGGCGGAACTGCCGAGCCTGCCAGCTCCCCGGGACCATGTCTGCGGTTCGGTCGTCGGCTCCACCTTCTACGTGATTGGTGGCCGTGAGGTGAGTGAGCGGAGCAAATCTTCGGGGCAGCAGAGCCCCAAGTGACACACCCCGGCACCCCGGGGCTCCAGACTGGCACGACATACCTTACTGACTCTCGCACCAGTCCGGCATGCCCAACGTGCGCGACACCGTCTACGCCCTGGACCTCAAGAACGGCACGGCGTGGCAGACGCTGTCGCCGATGCCAACGCCCCGCGGCGGCGTGGGGTGCGCCACGATCAACGGGAAGATCTACGTGTTTGGCGGTGAGGGCAACCCGGATGCCAACTTGGGCGTCTTTCCCCAAGTCGAAGCCTACGACACCGCGACCGACACCTGGGTCAAGTACCGCGACATGAGGATTCCTCGGCACGCGATGGGGGTGGTGGCTTATGACGGAGCCGCCTACCTCCCGGGAGGCTCCTGGAGCCCTGCTGACGGAAACGTTGGTATTTTTGAGACATTCAGACCATGAGTGGCGCGCTGGCGTAATGCTGCCAGCTGCGTTATGTACCGATGGTGTATGTGCTATGGCCAGTACTGTTTTATTACTTGTGTTGGGATGGTATTCAATGGTAGAGTGATGTGTAGAGGTAGAGTGGTGTACAGCAGTAACGCGATGTGTACAAGTAGAGTGATATGTCGAAGCGGTGTATATAGAAAGGAGGGTGTCGTCAAGGAGTAGAGTTATACGTCGAAGTACAGTGATATATAGAATCAGAGTGAAGTGGATGTGTAGAGCGTGTTAAAAAAAAAAGCAGAGCGAGGCGTAGCAGCAGAGCAGTCAGAACAATACCTTTCTCCCACAGTCACAGAAGGGTCAAGTCTGAACAGCGACACAA
Organism: Diplocarpon rosae; assembly: GCA_032760415.1. Lineage (NCBI taxonomy): Eukaryota > Fungi > Ascomycota > Leotiomycetes > Helotiales > Drepanopezizaceae > Diplocarpon > Diplocarpon rosae. The sequence goes on from JAUBYV010000011.1 coordinate 921,235, forward strand.
AGAAATCGCCTCAACAACATTCTCCGCTTTGTCATAAGCTATCTGAGCAATAATACTTTTGTTGCCGAGGACCGCGACTTTATGTGCAGTAAGCTTGGGCTGTAGCAGCGAGCGACGCGACACCGAATGCAGCGGTAAGCGCGCCCCGGATATCGTATCAGCTCCTAAGATGTAACTGCTTCAACGTTTGTTTCAACCGCGTTTTCGACTCTTTCCACAGCTTCGTGTATGACCACCTCAAAGGGTACTCTCTCCTTGGTCAAGCGGATTCGTCGGCTGCTGCGACAGCTTCATGTGCAACCAAAAAAAACGAAGTCGCTGTTTTCGTAACGATGGCTAATCATTACAGCTACGGCGGTTGCGACAAGGAGAGAGGACACTCACAGTCTATTTGATAGATCAACTGGAGGTTTGATATGCGGCAGAGAAAAAAAGAGACTTACTGTTTTGACTACTGTCGCTATGACCCGTTCTTTTCTTTCCGATCGTGCGCTTGCGGTGGTACGACGAATCTTCTCGTCTCTACACCGTCTCTCGATGATTTTGGGGCTCCGGTATCGAGTCTCGGTTTGAAAGGGTCGTGAGATCAATAGCCCGCGGATTTCTTTTCTGGATTGTTCACAGAATAGATTGACGAGGGAGGGTGCAGACGACGCAAGATGCTGCGGTCGAAAGAAAATATGAACCCCGCCAGCTCGCTTGTCCCCGACTCGCAGGGACATGGGGCCGATCAGCGCCTGTAGCGCAACGCCTGGACAGAACTCAAGCTCTTCGGTGCGGCGCGCTTGATATAGCTGCTGCAAACTCTCAAGAAGCTGCAAGCAAATTTGTGCATGCAGTCTACACAGAGAGGTGTAGTTGATTCGATCTACTGAACTTGCAGGACTTTGAAACCAAAACTAGGCCTGTAGAAGAAGGAAAAGGAGAGAGAGAGAGAGAGAGAGAGAGAAAAAGAGAGGGCGAGGTAGACTCTCCAAACAGAAAAAAAAAAAGAGGCAACGGAGAGGATATAGGACTAGAAAGACAGGGCCCCGGCTCCATCTCTCAGATGCAAATCTCTCAAAACCTCCGAAGCATTGAGATTGCGCAGATTGCGGATCTGTTAAGAGCACTCATCATCGCGGCAGAGCAAGAGCACTTTCCACGCCGCAGAAGACAGTCTATTTTAAGAGTATCTTCTCCAGTTGTCGATCGGCAGAATAATTCCACGGCGGACCTGTAGTTCCAGGAGACGAATAGATCAGTCCAGCGAATGGCGTAAAGAAAACACTAGATCGGCTGGTAAGGGGCGGATGTGCAGAAGCGAACTGTTGCGATGCACTAAGCCTGTTTCGACAGCAACGAGCGCGCCACTGGCAGAAAGGAGGATGTCTATAGAATACAGATGCTGAAATCAAGTTGTATTGCGATGTGTTTATTGAGCTACGAGATCCTTATAGGGGTATCTGTACTCACACATGACTAGGTATACCACGAGAGACAGGCAGGTTTCTACGCCGGCACAAGACTGGGCGCTACTTCATGAACCCCTGAAAATATCGCCAAGTAGTCGTGTGTCATTTAACCGACGGGTCGAAAGGTCAATACTGACACTCGACTTCATCGCAGTGCGCCCCGTGGAAAGAACAGAGACGGGCCTGGCTACTCACATCGTAGCGTCACTAACCAGATCCGAGGGGGATATTCAATGAGGAAATGAGAGAACCCTTGATGTTTCCTACGAGTACTAGATATCACAACAAACAACTTGCCTCAGCCCCATTCCCAAAACACTGCCAGTAACACGACGTTTGATACAACATCCCACCTACAAAAATGGGTTGCCTAACAGCTGGTCATCGCGCTCACACAATTCCAAAACTGTCAAGGGAGCATATCAAAGTCAGTATGTTTTCAGAAATCAAGGGACAAGGATCGTACTCTATTTTTGGAGTAGAAAGAACAGTCGTGGTCCGTTTGTCTCTCAGGCTTAGCCTGAGGCGTAACGCCAATCACCAACGGGAAGGTGGACCATGAGAGGCACCCTACACAGCACCTAGTTAGTAATCACAAGAGGGGGGTGCAAACCAGTTTCGGACATCTTCTAGAAGAGCTTCGAAATAGATGCTGCGCATCTAAAAAGAGCCGAGACCCCAAGGCCACTGGGAAGATGTTAGCGGATGAGAGAATTGGGGAGAGGATGAGGACTTACACGGCTGATTGGATAATGCGAACAGGCCAGGATGGAACTGAAGATGCAGCCCCAAGGTCCTCGGAAGTGGGCCAAGCACCAGGAAGGTGATAGTTGTCAAATGTGTCGAGATTGACTGGTTGGAAGGACATGTCGGAGATGTCAGGAGTGTCGGGTAGATCTGGAAAGGCAGCAGCAAATGTGTTCTCCGGCGAGGGTACCACAAGAGAGGGGGGCGGGGAGGGGGCAAGGGGAGCAAACAACTTTGCGTCTTCCGCCTCCGCATCTGCTATCTCTTTGAGTTTGGAGTTCCAACTCAAACGGCGATAACGAGGGTAAGAGAACTCCACTGGAGAAGCTCTTGGGGTATGATTAGGAGGAGGGGAGGGGGAGAGGGGAGCGAACAACTTTGCGTCTTCCGCCTCAGCATCCGCTATCTCTTGGAGTTTGGAGTTCCAACTCAAACGGTAATAACGAGGGTAAGAGAAATCCACGGGAGAAGCCCTTGCGGTACGTAAGGGGGAGGGGGAAGCAAACAACTCCGCATCTTCCGCCTCCGCATCTGCTATCTCTTGGAGTTTGGAGTTCCAACTCAAGCGGCGATAACGAGGGTAAGAGAGCTTCACCGGAGAAGCTCTTGGGGTATGATTAGGAGGAGGGGAGGGGGAGAGGGGAGCAAACAACTTTGCGTCTTCCGCCTCCGCATCCGCTATCTCTTGGAGTTTGGAGTTCCAACTCAAACGGTAATAACGAGGGTAAGACATCTCTACTGGAGAAGCCTTGGGTGTAGGTGAGGAGGAGGGGAAGGGGGAAGCAACGCACTGTGAAGCTGGGGAAAAGACAAAAGGTACACAAGGCGACAGAATTGGAACCAGATCTGATGAATGAGAGCCTTCCACTGGAAGGTCCCGGAGGGTAGAATGTGAAGAGTACATCGTGATTGAACATGATTCAGATGTGGCGAAGGACCGTTCGCATTTGGAACAGTCGCAACTCTCGTCCATCCGAACGGCATGATGTATCGCTGCGAACGGATCTGGGACCGCATCCTCAACATCAGAGAACACAATGGAAGAAGACGGCAAAGGAGAGGTAGGAGTAGAAGATGCGACTGTAAATGGCAAAGTGAAAGGAGAAATGAATGTGTAATTTTTTTGTTTTTGTTTTTGAATTGTTTTTGGTGTTTTTTGGTTCTGTAAGGAAGAATGATTTAGCTTTTCTGACATGCGAAGGCTCACCTGAGTCCGCTCAACCGCCGAAGCGGAAGCGCTAACTCGAGGAAGAGGGGAGAGAGTGACCGGATGGCTTCGGAGCCAAGCTGGTGAAGAAATACGTTAGCAGAGGCTCTTTTACTAATTTTGGAGGGTAGCGATGAGTCGATGGAGGATGTGTAAATGAAGAATATGTCGATGAGAAATTGATGGACGAAGGATTGTATAAGAAGAAGGCTTGTCGAGAGGCGTTGTTGATTTTTTCGTTTAGTTAGTGTCGTAATACGTTGTCCAAGGGTCGACATGTCAAGTAAAGAATGAATGAAAAAGCGAAAGGCAAGGGACAAGAGAGAAATCTTTCAACGTACCAGGAACGCCAGATTCAGCTCTGGAGGAAGGTAGATGGGGGGGAGGGGAATGGGACATGAACCCATGACGAACTTCCGAAGAAGACGCCGGCGCTGAGGTGCGGTGTCCAGGGACCACCGACCGAAGAGAAGAGAGGCGTTGAAATCGAGTAGCCATCGAGACAACTGGCTAGAAAAAGAGGAGGTTTGAGCGGGAGGATGCCGAATATTAATGAGTCTTTGGGCGGGCTATCACAGGCGCGTGTGATTGTGGAGCTCTAGACCCATTCTGGCGGAGCAAGGATTTCAAGTTGAGTTGACGATGATGCAGCTTCGTCAGTGGCCTATCCTAGACCAGGATTGCAAGATTCTGAGAGGAGTTTAGACGGATTCCGAATCTTGCAATCACTGAGCTATGCCTCAAGAAGCTGGAAAGGGGTCCAGAGCCTAAGCGAACGCCTCGATAATGACAATGACGAGCTTTTGATCGAACTTGAGGAAGGAGCCGGGCAAAAAGTCAAAAAGCTTGAACTTCAATATGCTAGTAAAAGTATGCAGAAATGGCTGCATCATCCTCTGAGGACGCAATGATAGACCGCTGTAGAAGGTGCATTGAGTGTTTGGAACCAACCTAGAGACAAAACACCAAGCAGAAAGCAATCTTTCCACAATAAGTTCGCACTTTTTTTTAGAAAAAAATTCTTCGAGAATGGCCTTAATAACTCTACACCATACGAGCGCTGACGCAGACATGCCATCGGGGCTCGGGGATTTTCAACTGGCTCAACCTCTTCGACGCCCAGCCCGAGGAGTGATACGCGATCGCTGTTCGGAATTAGCATACACTGAAAATGGACACTGATCCGTTGCAATTTACACGCCGCACGATCAGCAATTGGTATGCCACGATTGAAGGATTGGGCACATACTCGAGGGTAATGTTCTGTGCCAGAAGGCTTTCGACCACGGGGCCTCGACGCCAAACTGCCTACGGCCGAAACAACAGTTGGACAGCCTTGAGTTGTTTAAGCAGGGAAGGGGCACGAAAAGCTCATTATAGGCCAGGGAGAAAGGTTGAGGACAATGAACAACTGGAGCGAATAATTCCGATGTTAATGGCATTTCTCGAGGCACAAAGGGCAGATGAAGAGCCACCACATCTGAACAGAGCATCTGGAAATATGCCACCATGGACAGCGCGGATATTCCTCACCAGCCTCAAGTCGACATATTGTACCATCAGACGTATCGTTCTCTTCCTAGAACCTAAAGCCTAGCTACAGCGTGAATCTCCCCGTGACGGCTGCAGTTGGTAGTAACTTGGGCATAAGAGACGTACGAAAAAGGCAGAAATTGTCACCGAAACTGCTCGCGGCCTTGCCACATATTTGACCAGTCTCCAAGCTATTCTGTCCGCATCCGGTCAGAACTGGCATATAAGTACATATACATAGGCGTCGTATATATGTTCGCGACGCCTCCCCATTCCGCCAGGGCAAGTAGCTCAGTAACTGAATGGAAATAGACAACAATAGACTTGTATAGAATCAAGAGATAACGTAGAAGTTCAGGTTAGACGCAGAATGCAAGTATCTGAGAGCTTGGGAGTCATGAGAGGGAGAATGCCATGACGGGACGACTACCTCGGATCAATGGGGCTTCACTGGTTGCTCGTTGGCCCTGTCTAGAGACCAACTCAGCTCGCACATGAGGCGAGGCAGGGGGCGAGTTTTTCATATGAGTTTTCTCCTTGTAACCTACTCGATAGCGATTTCTCGCTCGTGGTTTCAAGCATGTTTGAAGAAAAAAAAAAACGAAAACGAAGAAGAGAGAGGTACATCCTGCGACCCGGACTCGACAGATGGCAGATAAAGTCACGTGCAATATGGAGATTGGCATGGGCAGTCTGTAAAGCCATTGCTGAGCACCGCACTGCACAGCGAGAGAGCACGAGAGCAGAAGTGCTCAGATTGGGTTTACAAGGAATGACTTGCCTCCTCCTCCATTTCTTCGTCGAAAGCCAAACATTGGCCGCTACAATATCCCTGCTCCTCGGGTTCAAGTCCATATTTCCAAGACGAACTGTCGAGGAATCCCGCTGGCGACGGGACATCGCATCTTATCTTTGCAAAATCTTCCGCCGAAGCGGCCCGCTGACTCTGTTTCGATGGGGATATCATGCATCTAAAGAGCCATCTGCCGGCTCTCATGCTCTCCATATTCGCGACCATGGACCTCACACATTCTCTGTGAACTGGGAAGAAAGCATTCTCCGACGCCCTTACATGGCATGGATTCGGGAATTGTGAGCTATGGTGCCGTAATGTCAAAACCGACGACGAATTCCTCGCGATTACGGCCATCACATCGCAAGTAGCCAGTCTTGGTCACAAAGTGCGTAACTTCCGAGGCACTGCTTCTGAAGGTGTACTTGTTTCTATCCAAATAGCTCTGGAACAGCAAGCAGCAAAATACATCCCAGAACATGTAGCCTCAGCAGCGTTTCGTGTCTGTTATCGGCTCGCCGCCTGCGTCTACTTGTATAGGGCACTTGGTGCTCTTGATGTCGGGCATGAGCTCGTCCAAGAAGCTGTTACCGGCTGCATGGCTATCATCGGCTGCGAAGGCCTGACTGATAAGCTATTGCATACTGTCTCCTGTTCTCGCCATCGGATCCCATTGTGAAGTGAGCGAGCATGTGATATCGATCAAGAAGAGCCTTATTCGAACAGCAACTTATCTATCCTTGGAAAGCATCTGCTCCCTCGAATCCTTCCTCGACAAACGCTGGATAGAGCTGGATTGTGGTTCAAAAAAGCGAGCTGGTGGGTGTACTTCGGCGGTATAGCGAATGTGATGTGCCTATTCTAAGCCTTTGAGGGTTGGAGATGTTCGATTGGGGTGGAACTTTCGGAGTCTGGAGGTGGAGGCGCACTATCTGGGCTGTAGGCCTCAGCATACGGCGTCAGAAAACTGCATTCGATGCTCGAGAAGTCGTGCGGACATTTATGTCAGTCACCATCTCTACAGAGCCCTATGCTGCTGCACCATTCAAGTCGAAATCGAGACTTGGTCTTGATCCTGTCGCATTGGTGGAACGCTGTAAGAGCTACGCTCCATGGACCGAGGGTACTATGGCATTAAAAGGCCGAGTACAACAGCTCAGCTGAGCGGATATTTCCATATCATATTGAAACAAGTAGGTGAATTACCCGGACTTTGTGTATACGCATGCGCCCCCTTGCAATTCTCAGGGAAGAGGAGTTAATCGCATGCAGCTGAAAAAATACAATCAGCTCATACCAGAAATTTTTAATTCACACAAAATGATCAAAAACCGGGCGTTGTGACGATCAAGCCAGGCCTCATCAATGACCCAGCCATTCTTAGCCCCAATCACGCCCCTCATCTTCTCTTCAGCCCACCAACTGATGAGGCCAGCGCGCCTGGCATGTTGAATTTACACTGAATCTACATCAATTTCACACCCTTGTTACATGTCGGGCCGTCAGGTCAAATTATCTGGGGGATGAGGCAAATCCTCTCAGTGACCTCTCACAACAAACTACCCTCAATCCTCAATGATGAAAGAGGCGTTCCACGGAGGCTGCGAGGAAGAGAATTACCTGTTCATAAAATGGTGGCATCGCATTGGGCTAGATAGAAAGCTTCCTATTGACATGTCGCCTGTTATCGTGGAAACACTGTGGCAGCGAAGGATTGATACATGAGCAGAGGTGTTGATAGAAATGGCCCTGATTATCCAAAGCTACCTGCATAGAGTCGTACACCATTGCACCACGCTGTCACGGGTTGACGCCATACTGGTTTTTACATTCAGACCAAGTGCTAGTGAAGAAGTATATTTCCGTTTGGCATTCAATGACACTGCCCCCATAACGAGTCGAACCATCTCACCCCATCCTTGTTCTCTTCGCATCTGCAAACTGCGAGCTCACTACTAGCCAGTCTCTCGCCGAAGCTCAAGAGAAGAGACAGACAAGTTCCGATAGACGTGATGTTGAAATGGTCGGGTTGAACTTCGGTGTCCAGTATCTTTACGCCTGCATTGGTTTGCAAGACATCCACAGCGACTGCATCCAATCGCCTCCCTATGCATTTGCGGCCACAGCCGTTACTTGACTCTATCTCCCCGCCTTACAATCGAAAGAAAGCGGACAAGTTCTCCTGCGTGTTCAAGGCTTGGCTAGGAGGAGGTCAGTAGGCGATTTGCGACGAGAAGAATGGACGACAGGGGCGATGAGATGAAATAAATTGGAATGAGGATAACATGTATGCGCCCTCCGCTGCAAGAGCTCTTCTGAGGTTTTGGATTTGGATCTGGAATGCGGTATTTGCTGTACTATGCTGTGCTGTGCTACCGCCTGCCGTGCGACTGCAGCGACAGCAATAGATAAGATAGATACGCTACGCCTTGTGATATGTAACATCCATCAGCCAGCTCAAGCAGTGGGGTGGCAGGTTCCTGATAAATATAAGGGCAGAGCCATCACATCGCCTCTTTGGTCTCATTCTAGTCTATTGTGTTCCCTATCCTCGGCTCTGTGGACAGTTTGAACCTACGTTTGAGCGCTCCTAACATGGTGACCCTGGACCACGACACGAGATTGAAATTCGCCGACGAGAAAGCGTCCCTCCCAAAACCTCAACATGAAGTCGGCACCGTCCGCGATCTCGATAGTCTCGCAGCTCTGGGATACACGCCCGAGTTGAAACGGAATCGTTCACTCTTTACACTCTTGTTCCAGACGCTGGCTATCGCGGCGATTCCGTTTGGCGAAGGCTCTCCGTTGATCGTCGCTATCTATGGAGGAGGCCAGCTCTCGATTTTTGTCGGGTGGCTTATGGTTCTCGTCCTTGATGAGTGTGTTGCACTGTCCTTGGGTGAACTGGCTTCTCGGTACCCGACATCAGCAGGTCCTTACTACTGGTCTTTCCAAATCGCCAGGTCCAACAAAACAATTTTGTCCTTCATCACTGGATGGATCTGGCTCATCGGGAACTGGACTATCACGCTCTCTGTCAATTTCGGATTCGCCTCGCTGATCGTGGCCACAGCTTCAATGTACCACCCTGACTTCGTTGCTACAGCTTGGCAACTCGTCCTCATCTTCTTCGCCATCTGCCTCATCACCTTCGTGATCTGCACCTTTGGTAATAGGTTCCTACCTATGGTTGACACGATATGTGCTGCTTGGACTGGAATCTCAATCCTCGTCATTATGATTGCCCTTTCGGTGAAAGCCGATGCTGGACGCCATTCCGCATCCTACGCACTGGGCCATTATGATACATCGTTGTCAGGCTGGGTCGGTTTTACTTTCTTCATTGGACTCCTGCCAGCGGCGTACACTTTCTCGGCCATCGGCATGATCTCTTCCATGGCCGAAGAAGTGTCGGACCCTGCTTTGAAGGTTCCGCGCGCGATGTCACTTTGTGTTCCGGTCGGTGGAATCGCTGGTCTGTTCTTCATAATCCCCATCTGCGCGACCTTACCCCCGCTAGAAGATATCCTCGACGCTCCAGCCGGCCAAGCCCTGCCCTACATCTTCCACATCGTAATGGGGTCTCCCGGTGGTGGTCTTGGCCTCACCTTCCTCGTCCTAGGCATCACCATGTTTTGCTCCATCAGCATCACCGTCGCCGCATCTCGCTGTACCTGGGCTTTCGCGCGTGACAACGCTATCCCCGGCTCGAAGATGTTCTTCAAGGTCAACCAAAGGCTCGGTGTCCCTATCTACGCCTTGATCCTCGTCACCATCGTACAAATGCTCCTCGGCCTTATCAACCTCGGGAGTACCTCCGCATTCACGGCTTTTGTGTCCGTAGGCGTCATCGCGCTGGCATTGTCCTATGCGATTCCAATCGCTTTATCCCTGATCTGGAACCGCAGAGCGGAGGTCAGCCAGGCGAAGTGGAATTGCGGACCTGTCGCTGGTCCGATTGTCAACGTGGCAGCTTTGGTGTGGATTGCCTTTGAGACTGTGTTGTTTAGCATACCGACTGTTCTGCCGGTAACGAAGATCAGCATGAATTACGCGAGTGTGGTCGCCGTTGGCTTTGGGGTGATCGCGGCTGTCTGGTATCTAGTGCATGCGAGGAATGGTATATCTCCATACCTCCCGGTCGTTTTCTCGCATCTGATTGTTGAGAGAGAATTATTTGCTAACGTTTCTAATTGCCTCAGTCTACAAGGGCCCACCTGCTTCTGATGGACTCTGAAGGGGCTCGCTTGACAGTCCTCGCTTCGCCAGCTAGCTCAGGGGTTTGATGTAAACACGACGGAAGCGAGAGAACCTGGTATATCTTCCAGTCAGCCAAAAGTTCAAGCTCCGAGCGAGCCGGCTCCAAAAAAGAAGAGCGGGGGGGGGGGGGGGGGGGGAAGCGGTTCTCGATCCGCATGGTAGTGAATCATCGTAGCCCATTCCCATAACCTACTTCAACTAACAAGTCTCCCAAAGTCTGGTGACTTGCCGCGAGCCGCGAAAAGCCACCTCGGCTTTGGAGTAAGCTCCAATGAGTTCGCTTCTTTTCGCTGCCCAACTAAGATGACTCGATGTAATTCGTACATGGGGCCAAACTCTATTCTCGTCGATGCACCTTAGCTTCGGAAGCAACCGCGCGTCACTTCATTTCTGGGAGGGGATCACAGGCGCTAGTTTTTGTAATTCGTGACTGACCATATCGTGGAGACACCGAACGAATATCTCTAGTGAACCTCGCTATACTGATTGATAAATGTACGTCCTCGCTATAAGCTTGTATCTGCGAAACTCGCTTTCATAGACTTAGTACAGACTGGCTCTATGTGTAAGACCTCAACTCCTTTCCTTGCAGTTTACCACCCGGCGGCCAAGTCGCAGCGACGCCCTTCATCTTGCGCATAGTGCCAATAAGCTTATAAAACCGATCCTGAAGCCTTCTAGTCGCGGTTACGTTCCAATTAAAATGTGAATCTCAATGTGCCCCCTCTCTCTGTCGCTTCTTCGTTTTCACTTACGACTTCGCGGCCTAGGTTTCCTGCTTTCTTCTTTCTTCTTTCTTCTTTTTATTTTTCTCTTCTTTTTGCAAGCAGTGAACATCCCGAAGCCTGGAACGGTTTTCATGTCCACGCTTTGAAAGAATCGCGATACAAGCGACGAGCTCAGTTCAACCCCCCACATGAAGCTCCTGTAGACGAGTTCGCGAGATCATGTGACATAAAATGGTCCGAGCGCGAGGCTGCAAGCCTCGAATATTCTTCCAGATTTCACTCTCTTGCGCAGACATCTACCAACATAATTTCAGGCCTTCGTGCGTCTCGAGATTCTCTCGACAAAATTTGGCTCAGGACACAAGCATCAAAGCTTCGCTATGTCTTCTGAGGCTGCCAAAGGCCAGGAGGCCATGAAGATCTCTGACTACCCCGCTGCTGTCAAACATTACACTGCTGCCTTGAAGACTTTGCAATCGCCTGTCTGGCTGATCCAGCGCTCTATCGCTCTGCATCGAACCGGAGAATACGCACTCTCCCTCGAAGACGCAGACAACGCTCTGCTGGCCAGTATCGGACGCCAAAAACGGGAATTGATTGCTACTTCTCAGTTCCGACGAGGTGTTGCCCTACATGGACTGGGCCGATACGGTGATGCGAGACTGTGCTTCCTGTGGTGCAACAAGCGTAACGACAAAGAGAAAGGCTTGACGATGTGGATGGCAAAAGTCAAGCTTGACTACGAAAAGGCGGGCGGGGAATCTGCGGAATGCAACCAGACCACGGTCAAGGAGGTTCCGGACATGGTCGAGGAAGCCAAGAAGGAAAAGGAAACGACCGAGAAGAAGACTACGGCTGCCAGCGTTACTCCAGCTGCGCAAACACCAACACCCAAGGAAAAGGTCAGAACGGAATGGTATCAGTCTGCTGCAACAGTTACAATCGAGATATTTGCCAAGGGAGTCCCCAAGGAAAGTGCAGAGGTCCAAATTGAGGAATCGAGTGTAAGATCACCTCTTTGATATGCAGGATCATTAGCTAAAATAGTCTAGCTCGATGTTAGCTTTCCTATCGGCGCTGGCAGCTCCTACGACTATTCTCTCACCCCGCTTTTCTCCAAGATCGACGCCGCGAAAAGTACCTTCCGAATCACACCTCACAAGATCGAGATTGTGCTGCACAAGTCTCATCCCGGCCTCAAATGGTCCGCCCTTGAAGGGACCGAGCTCGCTCCTTCCACCGCCGAGTCCGAATCCTCTTCCAAAGTCCCAGCAGAGCTTTTGGCCTCGAAGCCAACTGAAACTGCACCTGTCTACCCAACCTCCTCCCGAAACGGACCAAAGAATTGGGACAAGGTCATTGATGATGGTGCGGAAGAGAGCGAAGGTATTGATGACTTTTTCAAGAAGCTCTATGGGAGTGCCGACCCTGATACAAAGCGAGCGATGATGAAGAGCTATCAGGAGAGTGGCGGAACCTCGCTGTCTACTGACTGGAAAGACGTCAAAAGCAAGACCTTTGAAATCTCACCCCCCGAGGGCATGGAGGCGAAGAAGTGGAACTCATGACTTGGGAGAGCTTGGAGTGATGATTAGTGAAATTTAGCTTTGGTGTTTGGCTTAGCAGCCTGGCGGGCATGGAATGGTGTTGGTGGAGTCATCCTCGGGGTGTAATGTAAGGTTTTCAGATATCCCCGCATGCAATATTTTCGATCACGTTCTTGTTTCTTCCTACTTTCTTCCGCAGTTGCCATACCTTTTCTTGGTTTCTGTGCTTTCTATTGACCTCCTTACACTACTCTCGTCTCTGGGTCCAATAGTGTTGTACCTGCCTACTCCACGCTGCTTGAAGCTTCATCCATGTATGCCAGCCATGTGCTTTCGCTCTCTCATCTCCAGCCCAGCAAGGATCCAAAGTTCTTCTGCCAAACGGAGGTTGACCTATGAGAGTGCCACACATCTCGAAACTCCAACGCAGAGCAGCCATCCTCTGCAAATCTAGACATTGGCAAAACAGCTATGAGAAAAAAACTAGGTCTTCATATCATAATCAAAACATTAAGCCATCTCCCTTCCATGCCAGAAGCACTCGTTCTAGAAGCTGGCTTGAAATCAGCCCAGATCAGCGTAGTTGAAAGCATACTCGCACGTGCTACCATTCTCGCGCTTTGAGGGGGTATCTAGCATATTTAGGCACTTTTTAGAACTCTAGCCCCCCCGCCTTTGGGTTTTGTCTTCTTCGATTTTCGGTAAAAAAGGCTTACTAACATAGCAACTGCTCAAAACGGAACATAGATGGAAAATATGAAGGAGACACTCTTTCTGCCTATGTTTTGGCCGAGAAAATTTTCACCAAGATTTCCACATTCAGATCAAACATTCGATTCTAGATGCTCTGGCCTGGGAAATATGCTGGCGTAAGTCTGGTTGAAAAAGAACCCAGGAGATTAGTGTATTCAGTCATTTTCATGGGCTTTTTTCGCTTACAGGACTCGGGAGAAGAAACCGTCGGTAACTGTTTCTTTCAGTGGGCCACCTCGATCAGACAATAAATAAGCTTGGAAATCAAATCAATGCTTGAAATGTCGTTACTTGGATATGCGTAGATCTATACAGGACCTTGAAATATCCTCCAAGGCGTCGCGAGCATTATTTACTGCTTTCAAAGTCCACCGCCGACGTCGGGCCAGGAAGAAAATTCAATAACGAGAATGGCTGCCCTCCCACTTCTAATCCATATCAACTTGATCATTGCAAACATGTCGTCCAAGCGCGCTTGAGATTTTCGCGCCCCATGCTAGTAAGCCTGCCGCGGAAATTTGTTGCTTCAACTGGTTGATTGATTGTATGCATAGCACTATTCGAAAACCTGGCTCCTCATGATAGGAGAACTTATATTTTCGTAGGAAATCTGCCGCCAAAAGGATTGAACCACACAACCAACATGAAGATACGGTGACAGGAATCTCAAGAAACGACTAGCAGAGGTTTGAAGATGTTCATAGTTGTTCCTACTCTTCAACACATCACAATCACGACACCTGGAATTCTTTGGTGGAACTTCTCCTGTGAACTCTCACTAATCGACAGTCCCAGCATTGTCGTGCCGTGTGCTCAAACCCCGGATGCAGTTTCAACCTCAATCGTTTATCAAAGCTTCCTCTCACCAAGATAATTCAAGAACTCTAGGAATGATCTCGAGCGAGCAACCGTGAAGCTTTAGACATGGACTTCGGGATGATAATCCAGCCGGGGAGGAGCAAAATGCTATACTGCGGGAGAGACGAATGCTCTCGACAGTGACACAATCAAGAACAACTGGGAAGCATAATCACAGTACCCAAAAGTTCTCAACCGCTCGACCATCGAGATCATTTAACCGAGCACGAGGGTTGTGTATCGATATTGGACCCATAGGATAGCGAGAGTACCGAAGTGCCGTTTAAAGGCTTGGATGATAATAAACTTATCATCCGTCGTCGATAATCCACGGTTTGAGTAGCGAAGATATACTATGATTCGCTAGCTTTCCTTCTCTCCATAACCTTTAAAACATCAGCTGCACTGTTAGCGTCGCCCTTCCTCTTCTTCGGTCCCCGCTTTCTTTTGACCTTCCCATCACTCTTCCCATGACCTTCACAGTCACTTGTACTGCCTTTACTACCCCACTCGCTCAGCTTAACTTTCTTCTCCTCAAAGTCCTCCTCATCGGCAAATCTGCTACTCCCAAAACCCATGTCCATATCCTGAGCATCACGGTCTTCTCTTTCGAGCATCTTCTTGCGACGCGCTTCTTTGGCTGCTTCTTCTATGGAGGAGGGTTCAGCGGCCGGCAGATTGAGGGAGGAGGCTTTGCGAAGTGCGGCGAGGAGAGTGGGATCCGAGAGGGGGGCTGGTTTGGAGGAGTCTGAAGCAGTGGGAGAGGGCTTGCTGGGCTGGTTGAAGTAGTTTCGTGATGGGGCTGGTCGGGGCGGCGGTGCCATGCTTCCGGATGCTGGCTCCTTGGGCTCCTGGCTCTTGTTCTTGCTGTCATTAGCGACTTCACCTTCTTCTTTCTCTGCGTCGTCCTCAGAATCGTCGTCTTCTAGCCCAGCTAAAGGATCGTATTCGTCGTCTACGTCGTCGAAGATATTGATCTCTTTCTCTTCCTCTACCGATTGGGGTATCTCTGGTACTTCCATGCCCATGGGCTTGGCGTCTTTGTCTGGCATCAGAAGTCCGTGGCCCTTTTCTAACACGGGCTCTTCGACCTGCACCTTTCTGACCTTTCTCTTCTCATTTCCATGCTCATCTATCGTGATGAGGATCTCCCTACCCTTCCCGTCTCTCTCAATCCTACTCTCCGCTCTCCTCTCACCCACTTTCTTAAATTTAGCTCCTAGTGAAGGGGTTGCCGCCTCTTTGGCCGCTTTCCTTGTGGCCTTCAAATCCGCCAATATCTGATTGCGATTTCGCTTCTTGCCAGTCAAACCCGGAGGCGCCATTTCGCCTGTCTTCTTCTCTCGCTCCTTAATCACGGATTTCACCTCCATTTCCTCAAGCCTATCGAACTCGTCATCAATATTCCCGGTATCTTCATCTATATTTTCGTCGGCTGCTGCACTGTTTTCTCTTTCGCTTCCCTCCAACACATCCTCAACACCTACTTCGCCTCTCCGAACTCTCTCTAGCAGCCTCCAATCCAGTCCCTTCACAAGCTTGGCCCGATCTTTAATTTGGTCGCCGAGGATTTCATCTCTCAATTTCACAAAAGTCGGCTCGTCAATCTGCTGTAACTTCATCATCTCCTCCAACGCCTTTACCCTGGTAACCTTATCATTTTCTTCGCCCTCCTCATCACCTGCGGTACGCAACTGTTTCGCACGATCTATGTACCCGTCTGCGAGTTTCGCACCCTTGGGGACGGCCGCCGAGCGGAATTTCTTAACGGACGGGCCCGAGACAGACGCATTTCGCTCCGCGAGCTGGCGCGCGAAAGAGTTGGTGTTGCTATGGCCTGCCACCGTACGCCTATTTGCGTCATAGAAAAGTCAGTATGGGAGACGGGGCATAGCTCGGGAAAAGAATGGAGTCATCTACGGTGTCATGGGGATCGAGCTGCGCATTCGCGAGCCCAGCGCTGATGGTGTTGTGCCATTGCGACTGCGTATTACTTTGTTGGCCGAGGATGGAGAATCTGATTGTCTGGCAGGCGTATCGTTCACTAGCTTACGGAACTGCGAGTTGTTCATTGTTGTTGTGATATGTTCCAGTAAACATAATCTTCCTCGAGATGGAGTGCGGTTCGCATTCCGCCTCAGCCTTGTCGAATTTTAGCGTCTTGAGGAGGTGTGTCCTTAGAGGAGAATTTGGTGGTTTTAGCGGAGCTATTGGACTGTGGTGTATGTGAATCTTACGGTATCCAGCCATAGGCAAAAAGCGCAACTCTCCCAATCGTTAGCGTCATATATCAATTTCATTTGCATTCCACCCAGCGTAGCGATAGAGAGACTTCCCACATAAGTATAAGTTCAAATTCAGCACATAATGCTCAAAGGTTATGTCAGGATGATTCCAAACAGGTCAAGAAAAATAAGAATGCGTTGTTGTTGATGTTTTTCTCGGCTAGGTAAGACCTGCGAATTCGTGGGCTTGTTTAGCGAGGAGACAACAAGTTTTAAATTGCTTCATGCAAAAGGACTTTGTGGAATTGGCGTTAATGGAACCTGTATCATGAAATGTATTTAGCTAACTAATCATGAGTGAAGTTCAAATATGTAACAATTAAGCTCTCTACCGGACTCCTTTGCCCTTATTCACCTCATCAGCCCGAACCAAACACTCCTCAAGTACATCCCAGAACCTTGACACATTCAAGCCTCTGGGAATCTTAACGCCCTCCTCTCCCTCCGGAAGCAATGTTGCAATTGTCCTGCCAGTCTGAGCTCCAGCTAAGGCCTCCTCGTGTGTCCCCTCGGTGATAGTCTTCACGTCATACCGCTCTCTTCTCCCACCTTCCAGAGCATCGAAGAAGGGAATTTCGATACCAACGATTCCGTCAAAAATGGCAGCCACGGCAAGCGGATCATGGAGCGGTGGCCCGGCCACAAAACCAAAAACATCCGCATAAGTCTTCGCAAAGAACGTTAGAAGGTCCACCAACATTCTGCGCAATGTACTGCAACTCTTCTTTGCCTCTTCAATGGCCTCTGTGCTCGACTTTCCAAAATGCAGCATGTCCTGAACTTTTTGTGTAGCAAGCACTAAGTGCGTGACATCCAACGGGATAAGAGTCGTTTTCTTGGCCAGGACAGGATGCTCTAATAAGAAAGCAGAGGCCTCGGGGTCGACCAGGATATTAAACTCAGCCCATTGGCTCCAGTTGCCGATCCGCTTATGGTCGTCAACTTTTCCCATTGGGGCATTTGTGAAGTCATCGCCAATCGCACCACCCATAATGCTGAGACCTTTAATGTGACTGGATAATTCGGGATGTTGCTGGAAGAGCTGGGCCACATTTGTTAGTGCACCTGTTGCGACAATCCATGCAGATGACTCGGGGGTTGCGGAGAGAGCGTTAGCCATCGCCGTAATTGCTGAGCCAGTTTTGGCTGCTATAAGAGGCTTGGGGAGGAGGCCGGTGCCGTCAAGGCCGGATTCTCCGTCTGTGGCCGTATCAATATGTCGAGTACCAGATTTGTACAGGATACCTTAAGAAAGTATAGAGAAAGGCCAAAATTGTAGTATAGGAGCAGATATCATTTGCAATAGTAAAGATAACTTACGAATTGCATCGGCATGGACAGCAGGACGAACGAGGCCTTTCGCAGCACCAGAATAAACAGGTATACCAGGTTTACCAATAGCGGTCAACTGCAAGGAAGATGATTTTCAGTTCGTATCAGCAGTATGACTTAGTATAGTATTGGAAAATCATTCGATAACATATATCCACAAAGTAGGCAAACGTACAATAGAGGTAGCGTTGTACGTTGTATGCAATAATGACGCGTTACCATGTACAGTCGATATTCCAAGGAGATCAATTGATGGATGATACGCAGATAACAGAATAGCGAACGCGTCCTGGTATCAAAATTAGCTAAGGATGTTTTGTTTCTGCCCAAATGGAAGGGACATGTCACGAGGAGACCAGGGCTCCGAGATTGAGTCTGCTGGAATTCTTCCAAGGAAGAAAGAGGAAAAGATGGGCCTCCCTGCATAGAGTGAAAGTTCGTTAAGTGAATAGGAACTTACGTCGTGTCCTTTCGATCCTGTCAGCACGAGTTTTAAGAGATAGATCAGAGAACTTGCCTGGATCACAATCCAGCCAGACAGGAATCTTGTCGCTGATACTCATGGTAGTCTCTTGTTTCTCTTGATTGTTTTAGTGTGAATTACAGCAGAGGGTAAGAAGTGTTGTAAAAATTGTATGAGGTTACGTGTTGTGTGTCTTGGCGGAGGCTTTTATTGACTCAAATGCGCAGAGAGGATCTAGGCAACAGATCAATACACAATACTAAGCGAAACAAATCCCCTTACAACTTTCGTACTCACCATCCTGAGCAGCTGCGTCCGGTAGCTAGAAACCTGCCGATTTTAATCCACTAACGGCCTGGGATTGCTTGCCAAACATCCAATATTTAATACACTAGAGAATAGACTCAGACATTAAGGAAGCGTATCATTGAGATTTGGTGACTTTTATCTCCTGACAAAACGATTTCGATTTTTCAAAATATGCTAGTCTTGCCTGATATCGTAAAATATATATGAAACAGACGATACTCAACCAAATCGCTATAACTCCGAACCTTGCACAGCAGCCAGCAGTATTACTCCCCAAGACCCCTCTCCAGACCTGTGGCACTATACCAACAGAACACCAAATAAACCGAGAACCATAGACCCAGAAGCTCAATCTCTATTCTCTGCCTCACTTTCTCTTCGCTCTCCTTCCGGGTCGAATCCTAACGCATCCAGTTCCCGGATAAGCTCATTAATCTTTATGACCTTCGCAAATTGCTCTGGCAATAGTACACCCCCACCTTCCTTCTTCTCCCTGAGCTCCTTAGCTTGCTTCAACTTTTTTTTAAGGTTCCTCGCCTTCTTTTCCCTCTCAGCCTCCGGATCCAACTCTTCAGCCTTGTCAGCCTCTTTCTTATCCCCAGAACCACTCTCGACCTTTGGCTTCTGCCCCGAGTCTTCCAGAGCTTTGGCTTTCTTTCGCGCTTCTCGCCTCTTAGCGTTCTTGTTACTCGATGCCGAGCCTTCGTCTTGGTCATCCTTCAACCCATCTGCGCCCGGGACGCCCGCGCTGCCTCGGCTTTTCCACGCATCAGTGGTGCGATTTTTGTAGACCTCAATATCCTCCGGTGGCTTATAGCCAGGCCTGATCTTGATTTCCTTACGCTTTGTGCCGTCGGCTCTTACAGACGAGGGAATGTGTCGTTCGCCAGAATTTGATTCCACGATTCCGGCTTTGGAAGGTGTGGGTACAGAGGGCATACTGTAGAGACTATCGCCGGAGACAGCCGGCCGGAGAAGTGGTGTGTATGACAGAAATTCCACGAAATGCAAACAAGTTGCGAGTGGCTGAGAGCCCGAAGCTGTATATGAAAGTGATTGCTGGGGCAGTATGATGTAAGTGGACGGGAAAGTCTACAAGGCTGTGAAGTTTAAATCGGCCCTCAAGATCACGTGGAAAAGATCCTGAGCTAAAATCGGGAGCTTCCTCCTCATGCCGCAGATTAGCAACAATTGTCCATCCATTCAACCATTCAAGTCTCTTGCGCGCGTCGCTACAAAGTCAAAATGGTAAGAAAAGCCTGTAGCTATGGTGGCAGACCAGTTGGACCCTGCTAATTCGTTCAATAATTGTAGGTTTCCGCCAGCCGACCTATCTACAAGCAAGTCAGCCCATGCATACGACGACGAGTTGCTCGAAAATGCACGAGCCTGATGATAGGAAATGGCTAACGAGAATAAAACTACAGCCTTTTCTTCCGCAAAAATTACACCATGCTGGGACTCGTCTTCGCCTCTGCTTTTGGGTTCGAGATGTAGGTCTAAGGGAACCCCGGAATATCGCTGCGATGGATTGGACTGATTGAAGGGATAGGGTTTGGGATTCCACTACAGATAAGCTATGGGATAGAGTCAACAAAGGCGTAGGTTCCTTGGGGTTGCGCATCTTCTATGGGGGCTGACTGATATAGCGACAATGGAAGGACATCCGAGCGAAGTATGTCCAGGCAGCTGATGATGATGACGAGTAGAGGTATGAATCGGAAGGGCAGCTGGAAGAGAGGTAAGATGAGTGAGTGATAGAAGCACCTAGTAGGTGCTGCTGGGGCTGTGGTTCCAGCTGTATAGAACACAAGAAGTGTACCACCTTACAATCAAATTTATGAAAAGACAATCGGAGTCCAGTACTCTAGTGAATCGAACTCTCGGCATTTTTTTACGTTGCATGTTGAATTCGCAACCCAATTAAATGTGTCAATATGGCTACAGAGATTCGGTAGCGTTACCGTCTCTTGATAAAGTCCGTTACAAAACACCCCCCATCTCCACACCCTCTAATCCACCACAACCCAATCCAATATTCTCAGAAACTTCAGCTTACTGCACGGAAGTGTCTCTCTATGTGACAGCGTACGAATTTCTCGCCAGTGAGCCTCCCGCCAAATAGCTAAAGCCTCATACAGCTGACCTCTGGCTTGTCGCTATCACCGCCGTCAACACCTCTCCGCGCCCCAACCTATATTTCAACATTATCGCCTGCCGTACGATAAGGCACTACGACATGCGAACGAACATTCTCAATACATGATGGATGAAATGTCATCACAAGAGCAGCAACTCTGCGATTTTCTCAAGACCCAACCCCGCGTTCACAACAACCGCTACACAGAAGCAGCTGTCAATACGCTCCTCCAAAGCCTCTTCTGGTCTCTGGCCTGCGGACGACCAGAATACCTGAAGCTTTTCTTCCCCGACAACACTCGGCCTCTGCCAAACGCAACATGGAAGCTCAGACGGGCGCAGGGAAGCGCAGATGGCGATGAGTTTACGGAGGCGGCCAGAGGCAAGGCATGCGGGCATATCTTCAAGGCTGGCGAAGCTACGTACAGATGCAAGACCTGCAGCCAAGATGATACTTGCGTTCTCTGCAGCCACTGCTACGACGCCTCAGACCACTCAGGCCATATGGTCTATGTCGTTGTGTCCTTGGGCAACAGCGGCTGCTGCGATTGTGGAGACCCGGAAGCGTGGAGACTGCCGGTACACTGCTCGATACACACCCTGCGCCCGGAGGATGCTCAGGCCAAAGACAAGGGGAAAGCAGCAAATCTGCCGGCGGATCTGGTAGAGGCTATTCGTATGACTATTGGCAGAGTTCTCGACTACATTTGCGATGTGATTTCCTGCTCCCCGGAACAGCTCCGACTCTCCAAATCAAGAGATTCGATCCTCTTGGATGAGCAAATGTCCCGTCTTGCTTCTACGTACTACAACGGAGATATCGTGGAGGACCCATGCGAGTTCGCTCTGATGCTTTGGAATGACGAGAAGCATACTGTCAATGAAGTACGAGATCAGGTTGCGAGAGCCTGCAAGGTTACTACCGAAGAAGCGATGATGCGGGCACACGAAACGGATGATATTGGACGAAGTATTGTGAAGTACAGCTTCGATGTGGATGAACTGCTTCGTGTCTCCAAGGTTATCGAACAGATCAAGGTCACGGTTACTATTCGCTCAGCCAGAGATACTTTCAGGGAACAAATGTGCGGCACGATCATCGAGTGGTTAAGTGATATAGCTGGATGCAGTGTCGGACCCGACCACAATATCCTGCGACAGGTAATTTGTGAGGAGATGCTGAAGAAATGGAGTACGGGAAGCGAGGCAAGCAATGCAGATGTCGGTATGAAGGGCATTGATGACCATCAAATCGAGGAGTACAACGAGTATCTCACGAGTCGTGGTACCTTCCTCCCAGGTGTGGAGTGGAGACAGGCTGCCCTTATCGTAAGACAAGCCGCTGAATTCGACTCGGATGAAGATGAAGATGTGAATGATGAACCTGATGAAGAAGAAGTGAGCGATGTGTTTGGCGACATGCCAAATCGCGAGGTAGAACTCTCGGAGACGCAGAGAAGAGATCTGCAGGCGCGAGCTGATTTCCAAGCCGCCGTTACGTTAGCAAATGGAGTCGATGATGATGGCGACGTGGATATGGACGCAAATGAAATCGGAAACGACAACGAGAATTCACCAATGGAGGAGTCTGAAGCCACGATGGCCGGCTACCCACCACCGCCGCCTCCCCCACCGGCACCTTCCAGATCTATACGCGATAGAGATCTTACGCCCTCTGATTCTGATACCGCTGAGCCTTTGATTTCACACAATGTGTATGCAAAGGCGAATCTCGAGATACCTAAGACTCCTGGTAAGAGCTGGCACCCAAGACCGCACGTGGATCCGAAAGCCCCTAGATACTGGCTGGAGACGCCCCCTGCTTTTAGCAATCGAGACTCCATTCCTTTGCATGAAGACTTATGGCACCGTCTGCGTCTCGATTGGATGATCTTGTTTGATCTGAGAATGTGGAAAAAGGTACGCGTAGATCTTCGAGATCTGTACATATCGACCGTCGTGTCTATACCTGAGTTCAAGCGCATCCTGGGACTAAGATTTGCTGGTCTTTACACCACTCTTGCACAACTTTATCTCATCGCTGACCGAGAGCCTGACCACTCGATTATCAATATCTCACTACAGATGTTGACGACACCAACCATCACAGCCGAGATCGTCGAGAGAGGCAATTTCCTGACAAACTTGATGGCAATTCTCCATACATTTCTTACAACACGACAAGTCGGCCATCCCCATGAGATCAATCCAAATGCCGTTCTTTCATTCGACTCTGGCACCGTCACAAATCGCAGAATGTACCATTTCTTCATGGATCTGAGATATCTCTTCAGCTCCCAGCATGTACAGGAGAAGCTGCGCACTGAGGATAGATACATGCTACAGTTCTTAGACCTTGTCAAGCTACATCAAGGAATATGTCCTAACCTCAGAGCTATCGGCGAACATGTCGAATACGAGACTGATGCATGGATCAGTGCCTCCTTGATTACTCGCGAGATCAATCGACTATGCAGACAATTTTCCGAATCCTTCAAGTGGAGTGTTGGCGAAGATCAGACCTACATTTCCAAGGCTATCAGATTGACTGCCAAGACTGTGATTATTAACTCTCTTGGGGCCGAGAGAAAGCGCTTCGTACAAGCTGAAATCAAGGACGAGATCAGATTCAAGAAGGTTGGGGACTACGAATTTGACACGACTGAGACGTCCAACAGCGTCCTCCAGCACTCTGTCGTCAAGTTTATTGTAGACTCTCAGTATATCAGTTTCCACCACGCTCTCCACTATACCTTATCATGGCTCATTGAGTGTGGCAAGAACATGGCGCGAGAGGAGCTAGTTCAACTTCTGAGTTTTACCACTAACGATCTAGTGCAGAAGCCAAAAGCTATGGGCCTAAGAATCATGCCAAGCCAATTGTACAGTCCCGAAGATCATCTGATGGCTGCGTTTGATTACCCGCTCCGAGTATGTGCATGGCTAGCTCAGATGAAGGCCGGTATGTGGGTACGAAATGGGATGAGTCTCCGCCACCAAATGGGCACGTACCGTGGAGTTAGCCAGCGGGATGTATCTCACCATAGAGATATCTTCCTTCTTCAGACAGCAATGGTCGTATGTCCGCCTTCGCGAGTTTTGGTATCGATTATCGACAGATACTCATTGGAGCACTGGATGAAGGGCATATATGAGCAGAAGAGCGATTGGCTCGAAGATGCCCAAGTTCTGGATGTTGTCGAAGATTTTATCCATCTCCTGATCGTCTTGATCAGCGATAGAACGTCCCTGGCATCGGCCGATCCTCACGTTCTTGCGATGCGTCGAGACATCACACATGTCCTATGCTTCAAGCCGTTGTCATTCTCGGACATCTGCAGCAAGCTTCCAGACAAATTCCAAGATCAAGAGGAGTGTCAAGATATTCTGGATGAAATGACCATCTTCAAGGCACCAGAAGGGCTCAATGATACTGGTACCTTCGAGCTCAAGCCAGAATATCTAGATGATATCGATCCGTACATCGCTCATTACAACAAGAACCAGAGAGAGGAATCTGAAATGGTCTACAAGAACTCGGTTTCCAGGAAAACTGGTCAACCAGCTTCAGAGATCGTGTTTGAGCCTAAGCTCAGACCCATTGAGTCTCGCGCCTTCGCCGATCTCTCGGCTTTTACCAGAACAGGAATATTC
The DNA here is from genome assembly GCA_032760415.1 of Diplocarpon rosae. Taxonomy (NCBI): domain Eukaryota; kingdom Fungi; phylum Ascomycota; class Leotiomycetes; order Helotiales; family Drepanopezizaceae; genus Diplocarpon; species Diplocarpon rosae. The sequence goes on from JAUBYV010000011.1 coordinate 945,297, forward strand.
GCTCAGATCATTTACTATGCGCTGCTCTATCCGATGAAAGCCCAAGAGCTCACGCCCAGTGTTCCAGTCACGAGAGTTGAGGCATTCTTACAAGTAGTCCTACACCTCGTATTAATTGCTATCGCCGAAGATAGGACTGACGAAGACGATATGTCAGAAGTGTCTCTTCAGTCTTTCGTCTACATTGCATTGACAAGTCACGCACGAAGCAATTTTCTTCCGGATGCTCCAGCATCCAAAACAATCGCAGCCATCCTTGAAATCCTGTCCCGAAAAGAAGAGTTTAAGTCCTGTCATCCAAAGATCACCCTTGTACTGAAGCGTATGAAGCAAAAACGCCCTCGTAATTTCGATGCTACATTTGCACGACTAGGTGTGCCGATCGATCGGATTTCTACAGCTTCGCCCGCCAACATCAGTATCTCCGAGGAACGAGAGAGAAAAAAGCAAGCTGCTATGGCACGCCAGGCTAAAGTCATGGCTCAATTTCAACAACAACAGAAGAATTTCTTGGAAAATCAAGAGGATCTTGATTGGGGCGAAGAAGACATGAGTGACGATAACTTGGAGGCAGAAGACGCCGGATCCGAACATAAGAGCTACTGGCAATATCCTTCCGGCACTTGTATTCTGTGTCAGGAAGAATGCAATGACGGCCGCCTCTATGGAACCTTCGCGCTGATGACAAACAGCATGATCTTACGTCAAACAGACTTCAATGACCCTGACTTCATGCGTGAAGTCTCTAAACTCCCGGCCAATCTGGACCAATCGGCCGAGAACTGTCGACCGTTTGGAGTTGCAGGCGAAAATAAAGTTGCGGTTCCCAAGGTAACTGCTAATGGCGAGGAAATTGTTGCCGAACGACAATTTATTGGTAAAGGTTTCCCAGCGAGCTTATCTCGGCCAGGACCTGTCTCTTCGGGTTGCGGGCATATCATGCACTACCAGTGCTTTGAATCGTACTACAAAGCGTCCACGCAAAGACACCAACACCAGATTGCTAGGCACCATCCGGAGAATATTCAACTTAATGAATTTGTTTGCCCACTCTGCAAGGCCTTGGGAAATGCTTTCATGCCCATTATCTGGTCTCCAAAGGAAGAATTACCACTTGCTCGCTTTCAGCCTCAGACCTCCTTCAATGATTGGGTTATCAGTATGCCTCCAATAGAGGCTCCAGCCGTGCGCCAAAACCGAATCAACCAGGTTCTCGAGGGCGAAAGTACTAGCCGTAATTTCGAAGTGTTCATGGACAACAACAATGCCTTCCTCCCGGCTACATTGTCCTCCAGGATCATGGATCTATATAATCCTCCCCCTTGGCTGTATCCTGGCGCTTCAGCAGCTTCCCCAATGACGTTAGCTCTACTCGGCCAACCACCTCTTCCACCCCCCCCTGCTGGGATGATGTGGGACAATCGGCCGTTCGCCCGTAATGAGACACCTCGACATCGGGAACCCATTCCTATCCCCCCCGTATCGGCAATGAAGGAGCTACTCGATATTTACCGCCGACTAAGGGACACAATGGTCTGGAACTCACTCCACACTCAACATATCTTTCTGGGACCAAATTTAGCTGGCGATGGCCTGATACCAGATGATTTGGGCTTCACTGATACTCTCGCGCAAACTCTCGGCTATTCTATCTCCTCTGTCGAGATCCAACAGCGTGGCGTTGCCAGTGAGGGTGGTACGACTTTCATAGAGACCATCCCACAGCAAGCTCTTACTCATCTCCGAATATTGTCTGACACAGTGGCTTCTTACATCTCAGTCGGTGGAATGAGAACTCAAGGCGATAATGTCGTCTCTAAAGAATTTTCTGCTGATTACGAGCGACAGCATCTGCAGTTGTTCCTACGAAAAGGTTCAGAAAAGAGCGAGTACACGCTTCAAAATATGGGACAAGATGGTAATACCTTGCTAAGCCAGGATATCTTCGTTTTCCTCACCGAGTGTTCACTTTGTCTTGCGCTTGTGGACAGTATCGACATTTTGCATATCATGCAGTTGTGTTATCTTGCAGAACTTGTCAAGGTCGCATTAAAGCTCAGTCGCAATCACGGTGACTCGAACTTCTTGCAATGGATTGGTTCCGGCAACATGGCTCTATTTAGCGACCAATACCAGCCGTTTAGAGAGTTCTGCAGCTCAATTCGCTTGTGGGATAGCGAAGACGAGTACGACGACAAGGAGCGTTCCACCAGTACTGCATTAGAGCAAGAATGTTTTTCTGGCACCCAGTCAATCTACGAATTTATGAAGAGATACGCGTTAGTCTTCCTTCGAAAATCTGCCATACTACTGCACGTGCGCTATGGAGCAGCCTTCCAAGCCTTCGTCTCCGCCAATCCTGAAGCCGATGAACTGGATCGCCTTGCCGAGGCCATGCATCTCCTACCCTTTGACGACATGTTAAAATTGATTCGTGCCTCGGAAAACATGAGCGGCCTGGTATACGGCTGGATTATGCACGCCAATCAACCCAGAGGAAAGCCCGCAACTGAAATCTCCCTCAGCCACCCAGGTATCTTCGAGCTCATCGGCTTGCCAAAGAACTATGACACCTTAATGGAAGAGACCATGAAACGACGCTGTCCTACCACTGGCAAGGATGTTTCTGATCCGATGCTCTGCTTGCATTGTGGGATCATCTTCTGTGGACAGAGTATCTGCTGTCTGAAGCCCGGCCCCCTCACCCGAACCGGCAGACCTATGAACATAGGCGGCGCCCAGCAGCATATGGCTAGGTGAGTCCCACTACTTTTACCCCGCTGGCCCTGGTCCCAATTCGTTAACAAAATCCAATAACTTGATTACAGGTGTCAAAAGAACATCGGTCTCTTCATTAACATTCGCAAGTGTTGCATCTACTACGTCTACCACATATCAGGCTCCTGGATGACTGCACCTTACATCGACAAATATGGCGAAGTTGACCCTGGTCTGCGACATAGCAGACAGCTGTTCCTCAACCAGAAGAGATATGATGCGCTCCTGCGGACGGTGTGGCTTGGTCATGGGGTGCCGAGCGTAATCAGTCGGAAGCTCGAGATGGATATTAACAATGGCGGGTGGGAGACTATCTAAGTGGAGCATGTCTACTTATCCTTGCTGCAAAGCAAAAGCGTGAGTGGAAAATGGAGGAATAAATTTCGGGCGTTAGAGCGGATTGGGTTTGTAGAGGTATGAGATAAGACCTCATGCTTGAGCTGATGAAGATTAGTATTCACGCTCACGGGACCGATGCGAAGCTTCGTATGAGCTCCCTGGGTTAGACTATGGAGTTGTCCACAGCGACTTGACGTTGTCAATATCCTAATTAACGACTTACTGTTGACTTGAAGAGTGTGCTAGCTTCTTTTTGTGGACCTGATTCTTGAAAAGATATAGATCTTTTATTCGCTAGTCTGCTTGTAAATTGTGTAGCTTCTTAATGGCCCAAACTTAGAGGCGGGGAAGTTGATATGTGTTACAGTATCCCTGAAGTTGCACCGATCAATTACTTAGTATTCTTTATTCCTAATCTAGAGAGCACATGCTCAAAGCTTGCTAGAGAAAATGTAGAAAAGGGCTTGTTTGTACGCTTTAGGCTATGATTTGATCTCCATACCTGAGAATGTAAGCTCTTGCCATATGCGTAATAACAGATCTAGCGGAAGATACTCGGCTGCCTGCGACTTACATGAATTCTGAAAAGCCAGGAGTATTCAGAGGCAGTTTCTTAACAGTAGAATCAGGTTCACAACAACATATTTACACCTCGAAATATTAATCGAGCCAGACTCTAAAGGACAGCTGGAATTAAACAGCAAAGCTGCACGTTGAAGTCTTGTATGCTGCTTAGCTTCTCCAGCTATTGCATAGAAATGAGACGCTCGACGCAGAAGGCCTTGAATGTGCCGTCCTGGCCTGTGATAGAGAACACTAATAGGGCGTTGAAAGTATTAGGGTTCTTGCAAAATTAGTCTTCATGAGAATAGTTAAAAAATAGGTGCAAAAAATTCTGGAAATGAATAGCAGTTTGTGTCAACAATTGAGAAATGCCATAATCATTGGGAGGAGAAAGCTACTGCTCGGACTGCATGACTTCCACTATCGACAGGAAAATGTAATTTTGTAACAGGCTCTGAATGATTAACTGTATGGTTAGCGTAGAATGCTGAGTAGAAAAGAAATATAGACTCTATGATTTAGATATACCAGGCTTCTGAGGATTTGATAAGTGTAGATGGAAATTTGGAAGAAGGCATACGGTTTTTAAGACCTTGTAAGAGGAATAGCTCCCTAGTGGCTTGCCAGCTGTATGGTCTAGGAAAGATTGCCTAGCTCGACAAACGCTTCCCATAAAAAAATATGTGAGTAAGCTGAAGGGACGACTCTGTTCACAATCTGCAGGCATACGACCAAAGATTATAGGTAATCGACTGTCGATATGTGCCAGTCAGATACATCGGGTGGGTGGGCCGCGCAGAACAGTTGCTCAGTACTGAAATCCTGGCAGGCAACGCTTGATAGAGATTGCAGGAGGGAGTTCGGCAAGAGAGGTTGCCACCTATAGTAAAAGGTTGTGGAAAATATTCGAAGAAACATGATCAATATCTAAGCGAGGTGAAAAGGGATGCGTAAAAAGGGGCGTGCGGATGGAGCTGGCGCTTAGTCACGTGACTTTCGCGTTACCGCAATCTTGAAACGCGTCTACAACCGCGATTGCGCCAACAATGATTACCATTCACGATGCCTCGAAGATCTAGCCGCAAAACAGAAAGTGAAGCCCTTGACGCAGATCACACGGAGATGCCATCTGCCGCGCCGAAGAAAGGTCACAAAGCTGTGAAGGTTGAAGCAGAGGAGGTTGTGGCACAAGTCAGGAAAACGTCCTCAGCCAAATCAACAAAGAAGAAGGCCGTCAACACCAAGATTGAATCGGAAGGAGAATCTGATGACGCGCAAGACCAGCTAGCTACCAAGGTTAAGGTAGACAGGGTTGAAGCAGTGGTCGTTGCGGAAGGAAAAGCGCCGGGAGGAAAGAAAGCAGCGAAGCGGAAGGTCGACAAGGATGATGGAAACGAAGACTCAGTAGAGGGCAATTCCAAGAAGAAGCGTAAGACCAAGGAGGAAAAAGAGGCCGAAGAAATGCCTCTTGCAGCACGAACAGTGGTTGGAACACTCAAGTCTGCGATGCACATCGGAGCTCACGTCTCTGCTAGCGGTGGTAAGATCTGCCCTAAAACCTCGTGCGGATCTGCTGCCAGTGTCTGATGAGTATTATGCAGGTGTCCAGAATTCAATCAACAACGCACTTCACATCGGCGGAAACTCATTCGCCCTTTTTCTCAAATCTCAACGGAAATGGACCAGCCCTCCCCTTGCACCGGAAGCCCGCGAACAGTTCAAGGCATTTTGTCTGGAGCATAAGTACGATGCAGCGAAGCATGTTCTTCCACACGGTTCATACTTGGTCAACTTGGCACAGCCTGATCCTGAGAAAGCAACCCAGGCATATAACTGCTTCCTCGACGATTTGCAGCGCTGCGAGGCACTTGGAATCAAGCTGTACAACTTCCACCCTGGAAGCACTGGCAAACATCCTCGTCTGGAAGCAATCGCTCGTATAGCTGCCCAGCTGAATAAAGCTCACAAGGCAACTAAGACGGTGGTCACTCTACTAGAGAACATGGCGGGGAGCGGCAATGTTATTGGGTCTACATGGGAGGATCTTCGTGATATCATTGCTCTTATCGAAGACAAATCTCGCGTTGGAGTCTGTATCGACACTTGTCATACCTTTGCAGCCGGGTACGATTTGCGGTCACCGGACGCTTTCAGCAAGACAATGGGTAGCTTCTCTGATATTGTCGGCATGTCATATTTGAAAGCACTTCACCTTAACGATAGCAAAGCGCCGCTTTCCTCGAACCGAGACCTACATGCAAATATTGGAACTGGATTCCTTGGGTTGAGAGCATTCCACAACATCGTAAACTATTCACCATTTCAAGATCTACCAATGGTTCTCGAGACTCCTACTGATAAGAAAGGACCTGATGGGAAGTCTGTCGAAGACAAAAGCGTCTGGGCTACTGAGATCAAGCTCCTTGAGAGCCTCGTTGGTGCTGATCCGGAAACTGAAGAGTTCAAGCAGGAAGAACAACGGCTACAAGATCTCGGCGCAGAAGAACGGAAGAAACACCAAGGCCAGGTAGACAAGAAGCAACAGAAGACTTTAGATTCGATGCTCAAAAAGACTACGGCGAAGAAGAAAAAGGCTGCAAAGAAGGATCGGGATGAGGATGAATCAGAGTGTAGCGAGTGAAAGTGTTTGCAGCCATAGACTTGGTGGTGCATGATACGATGAGTCTGTACGATGTTTGAAAGGTCGCGGAAACTTAAGAGAGGATGTATGAAGTGGTCGACGCCAGCTGCCTACTCAGCTATCCACTTGCTTTAGTGCAGAATCGTTGGCACAGGTGTCATTTGTCATGAGAGATTATGCTCGACGGCCTTCGACATGTCTCCGAAAAATATACTGTTCTGGAATCATGTAGGGTATCATAGAGACACCCGGCTTTCTTATTACTTCTACACGAAAAAATGAATGTGCATTTTAATGGCACATTTCCTAAGAACTAGCCTGCCGCGAAGTCCGGAACAGGTTCGGATTTGCCATCGAACCCTACAGCTCTAAGATCTACCCGAATTTTAGACTCATGCTGTAAATTTCAGTCGCAGGTATTGTCACTCCCGCAAAGCTACAGGCGAAAGGAAATAGGAAAAGAAGCTAGAATCTGGTTACGAAGCCACGAGTGCGACCCTGTGTCAGCCTCCATTCATATACTTTTTATTACCTCTCCAGTTCTTGGATACCAAGCCTTTTGTGCGGCTGAAAAGCTCAATTTGGTTCACCGAGGTTTCGATCCCTCAATAGCGTTCATGTCACCCTGTTTGGGGCCATCACCAACATGGATCTATAAGACGAAGCAGCTGTTTGTCGTGCGCCATGACTGGAGACCAAAGGCTGGTAGAACCTTGTCCAGAAAGGAGTGCCGTATGTAGTACATGATCTAATGCCTCTGATGCCTGATCAAGCTCTTGCAAGTGTAACATAGGGGAAGGAGGTGGGAAAAGCGCATGAAGTTGTTTGCAGCTCATCGTCAAACAACATCTCCAAGAAATTCCAGAAAACGGCCATTCTTTCTCAACCAGAAGTGCTGTAGAACATTATGAGCCGAGTTAGAGGCGCAGAGTCTACCAAAGACGTCACTGTAAAGGAACTTTGAAAGCGATTTGCTAAGGAGAGAGCTTATGGGAAACCCCATGGTGGCTTCAGAGATGGAATATGCTAGCCATGATTTAGACAACTCAAATTTATTTTAAGGCAATACGTTGATTCGCAAAGCTGGTGTAGAGTTATTTCTGAGAGGGGTTTTAACTTGTGCAGTAATGGGTGTGTATTGAAGCTGATATTGATTCTCAGAGTCTGGAAAGTGATTCCAGCTAGTAATGGCTTCGATGTCAGATCTAACAACTTGAGTACTACAGCATACTTACAAATGAGTTTTTGCATCCATTGACATGTGCTTGACAAGATCAGGCCGAGATCATTTAGCTGAAGTACACTCACCTTCCTCCGTGATATTGAGATATTTACGATGTTTTGCTGTCCCCAATACCAAATCGCCATATATTTAAACAAATAAAGATTTTGAAAAAAGCATACGTAGAGATCGTCTCTGACCGAATACGCCAATCCTGTACAGTGGTATCAAGCACTGATAATCAGTGCACGGCTTGTCAATTCTTGAGACTAAAAGTGTGAGGAAACGAAGATATTTTGTGGAAACACTTTTCGTATTTATACTTAACATAGTATTCTGATGCTTCTCAGGCTTTGGCTCTAGCCGCTGTCAAGTGTTATTCCACTGTCATTCCTACTCTAAACCGCTTGAATTTAACAAGAAGCAGTAATTTTCCACTAGGATTGGCAGTCTGGTGTTGTTAACCCTGAAGATAAAAGCACTTCACATCTGTCAATATGGATCTAGGCAGCTGCAGTTATTTACAACGAGTCTCTTACAACAGATCAATTGGTACCATGTTGCTTCGTCGTCCGATGCTGTAGGGATGCCAGTGATGGCAAGAGTTTATACAGCCACTTCGCCTGCTTATTATATAGAGGGGGTGAAAGTAGTGAGGGGAGTGAAGGTTGGAAAGACGAAAATCAGTTTGTGACTTGAGGGATGTTCCGCCTTGATAAATTGTAAACTTGAATTGGCTAAGTTGCGAACAGTAGACATTTGGTAAAGCTAACTTAGAGTAATCAAGAAATAAATCAGACATATAAAAGAATAGAAACGCAAAAGTGTAGACAAGCAAAAAAAGGATGAGGAGGATTACGAATTCAACCTCGATACCGCTACTCGTATTAGTGCGAGAAATGTATCAGTTGTAAGTCTCTAGAAATATGGCATTATAAATGAAGCTTCTGCGTCTTAAACTTGAGCCTCAATAGCCATGTGAAAATCTAATGTGCTGGTAGCCGTGGGCTTCCATTGCTGTCAAGTAGCTGGCCACTGTCAATTCTAGTGACTGTCACCTCTCCTTATATCATGATTCACAGAGACTTCTCAGTTTACTATCAGTATCTTCTGCTTAAATTCCTGCATCCCTCGCGTTAGCAGCATGCAAGCTCTTTTTGGCTGAAACAGACCGAACCAGGCTAGCGTTTCTTCCACAATTCAAACTTTCCTTAGTGATGTTTTTCTTACTTGCAAGAATCGACAAAGAGATACACAACTTATGTATACATATTGAGTCCCTACCATATTATACTCTGAGATCCACTGACTTGATACTAGTATTAAAATTACACAATCAAGTTTAAAAAAGCTTTCTTTTTAACTACTACTAACAATAATAATAATCGCACTGTATGCTCTCTTGTCCTCTTTTCTTTGAATACATGCTAATAAATATAAAGCAATAGTATTATTCAAGTCATTGTAATCTCATCTAGTCAAATTATTTTACACAAGTTCCCCGTGTATACTCTGACTCTCAACAGGAGCCTTTTTAAAGTAAAAAGTAAGCCTGAATTTCACTAAGATTTAACACAATAGTTCTCCTACCTCCCGCCAGTACTTTCCCCGCGGCGTACGGCGTACTATGCAAGCGATATACTCGGGCACTTTATGATAAGAAGAAGCTCGATTATATGTGCGATTTCAACAATCTTGCCTCGAAAAATAGCTTTGACTGCATTAACTAGCGTGCTTCTTACCTTCTTATACATGCCTTTTCTCTCATTTTGAAGCAGATGCTGTGGTTGATATCTGAAATAGCCTGTTATCTATTTTCCTTGCACTTTTGCTTCATTGAAGCGTGCCCCTGCTATCGGTATGTGTTGATATAAATGCCCTAGCCGGAATACTTGCAGATGAGCTTCTGGCCATTACCCCTCAGATGCAGGCGAGCCCCGAGCTAAAGATGAGGCGCACCGGCTATTACATGAAACTGTAAAAGATGATTGCTGCTGCGAGGATCATAGAGTTGTGCTTTGCTGTCAGAACTGTAGTTGTTGTCAAAAAAAGTTGAAGTCTTGATTGTGGTGTCTATCAATGGAGTTGTTATTCCAACCAAATTGGTTTCAGCTACTATTGTTGTAGCCACCACCATTATTTTAGTTGCGTCTCCTACCGTTGTGCTATTCCTGGCTATTGTTCTCAAGTGATAGGGTTAGATTTTGGAGTCGTTGACCCTCTGTTTTGGGAAAGCCAGGTTTGCTGCACCCGAATCCGCTCGCACCACACTGGCTGTTTTGCTCTACTGCTTCAAGCATAATTGTCTGAGCTGCGTCAGCTGAAGGCAATTCTCAGCCATTGTTAGGCGCTAATTGAGGTTTCTAAAGAACAACCTCCATCATTTATCAGCTGCGTTAGGGCCCTCATCAGTGCACCACTTGCTCAAAACGAAGCAGGTCAGTCTCTGTTTGTTTATCTTATTTCATTCAGTGTTTATATGTCTGCTTCTAGGTCCCATAAGAGCATGGAAAGTCTTGGGGTATGGCATTGTCGTATTATACACAGTTGACAGACGGTCAACACTGCCTGGTACCTTCGCTCAGGTTAGAACATCGCCAGAAACTTCATTACACGTTTCTGCAGCCTAAAAAACACATCTGTAGTATTAGATGTACACCATTATTTTTTCGTATCATGAAATAGCTAAGGCGAGGTTTTACAATAAGTAGGCAGGTCAAGGGCGGGGGAGATTACTAGGAACCGACAACTCTTCTAGTATCAATCAAGATCTTGCTGCTATTATTTTTCAAAAAAATTCGAATCTAGTTAGGTTTAAAACAAAATGTAGTCGCCAAGCCCACTCGTGACGCTGTCTTTTGATATTATAATCAGTATTGCTAACAATATCTAATACGATTAAAAACTCAGGAAGGACAATATAAGCAAAATTGAATATTTTGAGCCTGATGGGATCTATTCATTTTAGTTTATCATTTTGAAATCAATAGACAGAAAAATTATTGCTGGTTGGAAACTGACAGCTGGTTAATCAACCTAACATGGTGAAAACCCGCTTGTTCGCCAACAGGAAGATATCAGAACTCTTCATAAATTTGGAGTTACCATCGACATCAGACGCGATAGCTGCAACTACGAGAATGCCAAGCATGACTAGGACGCGAGCAAAAAGCGAATCATGAACGCTGATGATTCCCTCAAAATGTTCATTAAAAATCGTGTATTCAGTGAGAAATGTCCTGGGCTTAGTTCAGTAGATCTGAAAATCTTGCTTCACGAGTCTCATAACCTCCACCGTGCTTGTCGCAAGCCATCAAGCAAGCGAGGCTACAAGGTATCAAATGAGCAAGGACATGCTAGACTAGATGACTTGCTGTCCCAAGGCACCACAAGGCCCTGGGTTCCTCGATGCTACAGGAACGGTGAATTGGCTAACGTGGGAGATGTCACGGACAGAATAATTTGCGTCTTTGAATAAACTCGGCGAAATTTCTGAGGATTGAAGTTGTCGTGAGCTTGACGTGTCTCTCGGTCTGGGTACTGGAAGTCTCGTCCCTAGTCTTTTCGTTGTTAACAAATGGGACCTGGACCGCGAATGACAAGAGGCTGATCCAGCTTCCAAGAGGGGTCGGAGGAGGGGCTGGGTGGGTGTCGCTACCTGAATCGAGATATATATGCCTTCGAGTCCAAGTTTCCGTGCTAAGTCAATAGCTGATAGCCAGATGTCTCATTCATCATTATCATGGACTAGGAACGTGCTATCATCGAGCAATACCTTCCGGCTTATCATTGTCTAATTTCATACCTAGTATGATCTTGACCTCTGGGCAATACTTCATGATATGATCGACCTGCGCTTGGTCGTCCCAGATCTGTTGTTACATTAGCATCACGAAGCCCGCCTAATCCTCCTGCTTCCAAGAGACTCACCTGTTCATGATGCACACCGAGCCAGCCAATATGATATCCCAAGGGCTTCTCTTCCCACACGCTCTCCACGCTGAATGTCTTACTAATCGTGGCATTGGGCAATCTGCTCTCTGGCATCTCACGTAACCTACTCGCCAGCCACAAATCCTCCAGCGCTCCATCATCATGACTTCGTGATTGGTTGCCCAGTACACTCATTATCCTCGAAATCCTTCTCAGACTCAGCCCGCCATTGCCCCCATATGCCGCGGTCTTACTCCATGGCGCCCCGATCCAATCCCACTCGAGGAAATCGTTCAGGGTTGTCGGGGCATTGGCGCAGAAAATGCTGTCCGGCTGCCAGACCAGCAAGTGTTCAGCCGGATGCAGGATATCGCGGTACAGATGCGGGTCAGTGAACATTTGGGATATAGTTTCGCGTGTCTTGAGGCTATAATCGGAGGGGATGTCAAGGAATTGTATCTTGCCTATGCCTTCCATACGCGCGATTGGAGGCGAGGCTCGCATAAAGGTAAGGAGGACGGGCGAACCCATGAGTTTGAAAGTCCATTCGGGCGGGATGATCGAGGCCATATGAATGAGAAGTGCTGGAAGATGCGGCAGAGGGCGCGTTTCGACGAGAAATGCAAGCTTGCGTGGGTCGTATGGGGAAGAAGAAGTGATGCCAGGGGGGTTGAGGGACGAGAGAGAGGATGGTAGACCGAAACAAGAGCTAAAGCGTGTTAGTATATGGCAGATGGAAAAGGAGGAGACGTACAGGAGGTAGATAGCAAGTGGGAGAAGCAGCAGCAGAAGGTTCCAATTGCTGATCAATCGGCTTGTTCGTCCAGGCGCTTGCCATGAGCCCATGATGCCTCAGTTACTATTGCTGTTGGGTATTGAGAGCAAAAAGGTGATAGATACAAAGGACGGCAGCAAAGGGGCTACGAGATACTAAAGGACTGGCGGCTGAAGTCCGGTCAAGTGAAAGAAAAAAGACATTCGCCTAGCAAAGACTTCGTTACGCGGACATTTCTCAATGTGGCGAGTTACCATACGCAATCATTCCCATCCCTACTATGTTGACGCGTCTGGGCGTCGCGTAGGTGACAAGCCCCTTGCTTTGGATTTATTGTTTGACAGCGAATCAGTTATATGGTTCTCGGGTTTTATGAAAGCATTGGAATCAATTGGGGTTGATGTATTATCTGTGGCAACTACTACTCAAACCAATACTGAAGTTTGGGTTGGGTCGCTGCTCCGACTCGGCTTCATGCAAGAGAAAGCGGGTCGTCCTGTTCCCAGCCCAAGTGGATATTGGGGTTGGGGTCGAAAGCTTGTCTTGTCGTGAGATAAATGTATAAATGGACGTATGCTGCCGCAAGGTGTCGAGACTTGCTTGTATGGCATCGCAATACTGGAGCTGTACCCTCAAAGATTGACATGGCTGGAGATGCTTCACCCACAGTATTGAACTCGAGTTGAACAGCCCAGCGCAATAATCACGTGACATATCCCTACTCAAAAAATTCAGAAGCCTATCTGAAGTCGAAATCAAGTATAGCGATCGCGCAATCGCAGTCAGAAGAGACAAAGAATATCTTTATGAATGGAATAGCCAACCTTTCGGAAGATGAGTGGGATTTGTTTCTAGCACGTGGTGATAGCGAAATGGTTGCCAGGGTGATGATCTCGTACTACTTGCCGAGAACCAAACATTCCCTGACTACTGACCAGTGCGACAACAACTACATCCGTACGCCACAAAATCAGCAAGATGTCTGTCTCCGAGGATCTCATCGACTTCGAAATCATAGAAAACCAAAAAGAAAATATACAATCGCTCCCGGGTGGACGGTCGGCGCGCGCGCTGGCTGCCATGTTTTCCCCATCTCCCCTCCACAAACTGGCAACCCCAACGCCCTCCGACACCAAGAATCTTAACGATGTCATGAGAAGTGAGTACGAAAAAGAACTCCTCAATATCTCCGAGTCGGATGATCCGCTAGACATATACGATAGATACGTACGCTGGACTCTCGGCGCGTATCCGTCGGCGCAAGCTACGCCTGCATCGCAACTTCTTCCTCTGCTTGAGCGTGCGACGAAGACTTTCCTTACATCTGCACAATATAAGAATGATCCCCGGTACCTGAAACTATGGTTATCGTATATCCGCTTCTTCTCTGATGCGCCCCGGGAAACGTTTGCCTTCCTCGCCCGTCACAACATTGGAGAGGGTTTGGCCTTGTTCTACGAGGAGTTCGCTGCGTGGCTGGAGAGCGCTGAGAGGTGGACACAGGCGGAGGAAGTATACAAGATGGGAATCGAGAAGGAGGCCAGGCCAACCCCACGATTGCTGCGGAAGTACAACGAGTTCCAACAGCGATTTGAACAGAGATCCATTGACGCGAACGAGCCGTCGTCCCCAGCACTGCCGACCGTCCGACCTGCGCTCGCGGCAAAGATTGATCCGTATGCAGCTGCTGTACCGCGGGATCCACAGGCGCCACGATCAACCTCGGGTGTAGGAGGTACAGCGAAGAGCGGTAGACAAAAGCTTACGATCTTCTCCGATGCAGATGACTCTGGGACGCCGCCTGGATCTAGTGAGGGGACAAAAGGATGGCAGAGTATTGGATCACTGGCAGACCGCAAGAAGGAGAATGTAATGGAGCCCAAGCCTTGGGTGGGCGAGACGCTAAAGGCCGGAGGAAAGAAGAGTAGTACTAAGATGGCGGTGTTCAAAGACGAGGTGAGTTTTATTTCGCTGCCCTCTCTATGCACATATTGATTATCATAGGACTAATGATAGTCGGTCACGGCGTTTTGTAATTCAGTCTTCTTTACCACGATTCGATTATCCACAAATTACAGATCCTGCGCAACAACAAGTGACCATGAATCAGAAAGGTCGCATGGAGCGCATTCATGTAAATCTTGAAGCCATCTATCACAGTCCAGATCATGTCGGATCTGAGCTGAGTCTCGAGGAGTTGAGGGCACTTAGCCGCGGCTGGCTCTCGAGGGTTTGGGAACCTGAAGTCGCGCCAGTGAGCAGTTCAAAGATTGCAAGTCCCATGAATAATTCGTGGGTAGAGGTTGACGAGATTACCCGAGAAGTCTCGGAGAAACTCGTTATTTCTCGTGACCCGCCGGTGTTTGATGAAAATGGAGCAACAAAGCCCAAGGGAAGAAGGATGAAGCTCAAAGAAGTCAACGAGACACAAATCAGTAAGTGTAGTTGCCGATGGAAAGATCATTTACTAATTTGAGAATAGTCAAAGCGAAACTGTCATCACCATCGGGCCCCAAAATGAAGAAACGAAAAGCATCCAAGGAGCAGACTATGACACTGCACACGCGAGCCGCCACAGACGATATCTATGATCTTTTCAATCAGCCCCTCCCTGAACCCCAGGAGGAGGAGGAGGAAGAAGAGGAGGAAGAAGAAAGTGACGATGACGATGATATCACGGATGGTGAATACACCAGCGGTGGTGAGAGTACTGGAACCGGACGACTCCTTACTACAAGTGAGGCGGGTGACGACGAGGGAGACGAGGAGACTTCAGATGTGAAGAGTGTCAGTGAATGGTCTGAGTTTACAGCAAGGAAACACATTCCAGATATTGTTCAGGATGAGGAGACTCGAGGTTCTCGAGCTACAGATGGCGATGCTGAATCTCTGGAGGCAATTGAAGCATATGTGCCAGCCGCGGAAGAGCACGAAGAACTTCTGACACCTGTCTCACCGGAGGTTCCAACAACAAACAGGACATCGTTTGTCCCCATTCCTCCAGAGGATTATGAGCCACCTCTTCAGCCCTACCGAGATGCTGCTCAGGTATCCCAAAATCGGCTTCCATTCATGACCCCGATTGCCGAGAAGACCGAGTCATCGCTTGGTCTCCCGACTATGCGGCAAGTCAAGGGTTACTTCAGCTCCAAGACACCAAGCAAGGAGAACGGAGCTGATAGGCCGCCCGTACGCTTAGGGGATGGGCTGGGTAGTAGTCCATTCAAGGAGATCATTAACGAGTCACATCCTGTCGAACGCATTGCTCAGCCTCAGCTTGGGAAGAGTTCAAAGACTAACAAGACATCGGCTATAGCAGCCAAAGTCCCAATCGGAAGCGGACAATTAGCCAAAGAATTTGTTCCAAGAGGACCCATCATCAAAGATGCCCAGTGTAACCCTGTCGACGATTACACCCGAAACATGATTTTCGAGGCACTTCAACCGCCTCTTTCTACCTACGATGGGTTCTTCGAGCACAGAGACGAGAAACACGGCCGCACAGCCGAGCTCAAGAAGTACGCCAAAGCCGCTTCGAAAATGCACAAGAATGCCAACGAAAAGACGTCCACAAACTTGTCCATGCCACCCATCCTTCGCTTCCCCGGAACTGACAGACAATACCTGGTCAAGCGCGAACTAGGTGCCGGAGCCTTCGCGCCTGTCTATCTGCTGGAGAATATTTCTGCGGAACAGAAGGATGAGAATGAGTGTCCGAAAAAGGGTCCACGCGTCCTCGACGCCTGTCCTCGCCGCTCCCTTGAAGCGCTGAAAATGGAAGAGCCGCCCTCAGCCTGGGAGTTCTACATGATGCGGCAAGCCAAGCGTCGTCTCGGGGTATCCCGTGCAGCCGAAAGTATCCTGAACGTTTATGAAATGCACCTGTACGCTGATGAATGCTATCTCATCGAGGAGTTTCGCGACCAGGGCACCCTGCTGGATGTCATCAATCTTGCACGTATGGAGACGAAACCCACTTCGACGGGCCCGGGCGTTATGGACGAGGTCCTCGTGATGTTCTTCGCAGTAGAGCTCTTCCGTACCATTGAAGCGCTGCATTCCAAGGGCGTGCTGCATGGTGATTTGAAGGCGGATAACTGTCTCGTGCGTCTGGACCAGATCCCGGATTCCGACGTCTGGGCGCCACGGTATCGCAAAGATGGAAGCGGAGGCTGGAGCAAGAAAGGGATCACGCTCATTGATTTTGGCCGAGGTATCGATATGAAAGTGTTCCGTCCCGACGTCCAATTCATCGCAGACTGGAAAACGGGCCCAGGTGATTGCGCGGAGATGCGTGAACTCCGCCCCTGGACGTATCAAATCGACTACCACGGCTTGGCGGGCATTATCCATTCCATGCTCTTTGGCAAGTATATAGACACTATCGCTGACAAAGGCACCGGGCTGGGTGGGAACAAGAGTTGGAGGATTCGAGAGGGGCTCAAACGGTACTGGCAGACAGATATCTGGGGAGCTGTTTTCGAACTCTTGCTTAACCCTACCAAGGCATTGGAGGCAGAGGAAGGGGCAAGGATGCCGGTGCTGAGGGGGATGAGGCAGGTGAGGGAGAGTATGGAGGCATGGCTTGAGGTGAATAGCGAGAGGGGCGTCGGGTTGGTGGCGGGGTTGAGGAAGTTGGAAGGGCAAGTTGGGGGGAAGAAAAAGTAGGAGTTGTGTTGTTGCTGGCGTATGTGGATGGCGTTTCTCGATAAAGTCCAGCAGGTGTTTCGGTGTTGAGGCTGGCTGGGGATCTTCGGTAAGCATGTAAGCATGTTCGGAGTGCATTGTTACGTCGTACATGGTCCTCAATCCTGGGAGCGTCGTAAAAGCCATTATGCCTATTTCTGAAGTCATCATCCGGGACGTGGTATGAGCCTAGATTATCTAGATCTCGGGCCTTCGGACGAGATTCTGACGTGAAGTGACAGTAGATTTCGACATCAAATATTCAGACTTCTCCTGAACAATCCTTCGAGAAACAAACGCACGGCTGAAAGCCAGTATAACGTATCTTGAATGCTATCCCCGTTATCTTTTTTCTGCTCTGATCAAAGGCTTCGATTTGACTTTCCACTTGTGACGGCCCACTTTGCCATCGTAATCGCGCCATCGACCAAGACCAACAGACGAAAGAAAGCCGCAACCCACACCTGACACTGACACATTCTGCCTCTCGTCACATCCGTTAGCGAAGATAACTACCCCATCTTTACAGTCACTTCGCACGCCGTCGCAAATCCCTCGATCCCAAACCCAACCGACACTCCCTCAATGGTTTTCCGGCGGGCTGATTCGATTTCTTTCGACGTCCAGTCTGAGCAGCGATGTAAGTCACTGACTAGATCCACTCGGAGGCTTCCCGCTGTGCTCGTGAACAGTCTGGTCGACGTATACATTCTCACTCTTGAGGTATATATAACAGTGCGCGCCTCGGAGCTATGAGAGAGGGGCAGCGGGGGGTGCGGACGACGCGTTGGCTTGGGAGAGGACAAGTCGGGATGGGTTGATGATGGATAAAACTGCGAGGTTGCGATGGTAGCGTTACATGGTGTATTATTTGGTGGGTTTTGGTTATTGATGCATAATAGGTGGGGGTGTGTGGCTACGGATTGACAGTTGTTGAGAGTTCTAGACTTCGAAATTTCAAAACAATCACCTACATTGGTAGTTCAATAAGCGTATATTTGAATAGAGTATCAAGCTAATAGCAATATGATTGAGGAAAAGGCTTATATAGACACTCGTCTTGTGATAGGGAGAGTTGATTTCTCTCCACTGTGTATGTGGAGTACATAATTTATCAAAACAAGAAGCAGAGACGCCTCGAAGACGACAATTTGCACCTTAAGATTCCGGAACGGGGAATTGAACCCCGGTCTCCTGCGTTCAACCACTGAGAGGCAGAAATGCTAGCCACTACACCATTCCGGAAGCTATCTCTCAATGAGTGAGATACGACAATTTTCTTGTAAATAAATATAGATATTAAGTGGTTGCAGAGATCCTATGAGCCCTTAGCGAAGCCTCGGCACCATGTAATTTTTCCATTGTGGGTCACAACATAGACAGACACCTACGTACTGTAAAGCCTGTCCCCTCATACCCATTTTCACAGCACTCGCTTTGCCACTCGCCATCGTTTGATAACAGATACCAGACAGCGAGGGATGCATCATATTTCCCTGGCACTAATCATTGCTATTTCAATCAACCAGTTATCTGCCATAGAAACCCTTTGATCTTTTCGAGATACAGGAGAACTAAGAACCATATTTACGGGCCAGACATTCACCCCGTCCCGTCCGCGGTGGAAAATACTCGAGGTGGTCGTCAGGCCCATAGCTGCGACATTTCGCCGCTCATCACCCCTGGGGGCATCTACGACGGCTACGTCCCTTGCCCTCAATCTACACATATACACTAAGAACAGATAAGTACCATCGATCCTTTAGAGAACTTTCGATCCTGAACAGGGCATTCCCAGAGCCAGGACCTTTTACTGGAGGCGGGGAAGAGTGATTAATTACCCCAAAGACCATTCGTAGATCAAATGCACCGCTTTCCTGGAACGTGTCTTGCGAGGAACCTCACTCTAATTTTGATACCATCCTCCTACTGCGCTCGAGTCGATACAAGCTTTAGGGTTGGTGTTGATGTGGTGATGTTGATTGTAAATAAATAAACAAATACAGGCTCGCTTAGGCGGGGCCAAGGGAGAAAGAGGGCTGGAAGCATTCTATCTTTACCTCCATCTGCCCATGTCGTCTCGGAAAAATCGCTGAATCTATCAATTTTAATCTATGGGATTCCACGTTTAACGTACGTAGCCAGGTGTGCATCGTTTTGCTGCGTTACATCGACGTACCCCATCCACCGACGCTTGGGGGTATCAGATCACGGCAAGGGCAGGGAGAGAGGACGAAGAATCCAGCTATCAAGTACTTATGGGATAAAGCTATGAGGGGGAAAAAAGCATTCATTTCTACTCTCTAAATGTAAGTAAGATACCCCACACTTCCTTCCGCCACTCACGGCTCCCCGTGAATCACTTCACACTGCCCACGCAGGGCGGCAAGCACGAGATCCAAACTTCATTTCTCCAGGACTGCCTTGAAGAACTCGCACAGCCTCAGAAAGGCATCCTGGCTAATCTGATAGTGGAACACCACCCGGCCAAAGAGCGGTGCCCCGACCTTGATCTTAAACCGCCGCGCCACGGGATAGAACTCCTCCGGCGTCAAGCCCGAAGCCTCGAGGTCGAACCAGATCATGTTCGTCTCCGTGGGCAGCTGCAACTTCCCGCCCAGCTGCTCCCACAGAGCGGACGCGGACCTGGCTCTCTCTTGGGCGGCTCTCAGCTTCCCCCCGAGAAAGACGTCTTCGATCGCCACCCGCGCCGGCGCGGCGATGATCCCAGACGAGCGCGTGCTCCCGCCGAGGAGCTTCCGGCCCCATTTCGCTCGCTGGATGAAGGCCGGACTGCCCGTCACAACACTGCCCACCGGCGCACCGAGGCCTTTGGTCAGGCAGAGCTGGATGCTATCGAAACACGCGCCGATCTCGCGCAGGGTACAGGAGCCCGCGGCCGCGGCTTCCCAGAGACGCGCCCCGTCAAGATGCATGTGGATCGGTGGATCCTGGGCTCGAGCCCAGCGCGAGATCGCTTGGATCTCGGACAGGGGCATGATGGTCCCCCAGAGCGTGTTTTCTAAGCTGACGACACGCGTTGGGCAGTCGTAGATGGACTCCGTGATGGTGGCATGTTTCTGGACGTCGTCGAGGGTGAGGTGGTGACCGTTCGAGGGCACGACCGATTTGATCATGGCACCGCAGAGAGATGCGGCGCCGCCTCCTTCGAGCATTATGATATGCCCGCGATGATCGGCGAGGATCGAGTGAGGTGGAGCACCTAGAGCGGCGCGTAGCGCCACTTGATTGCCCATTGTGCCGGAAACCACGAGCAGGGACGCGCCATGACCTACGAGGTCTGCGACGAAGTTCTGGAACAGATCCGTCGTTCGGTCTTCTTCCATATCGCCGTCCCCGAGGGAGGCGGTGACGATGGCTTCGAGCATTGGAAGTGTTGGTTTGGTGAAGAAGTCCGAGCGGAAGTCATTCGAGGCTTCTTCGCAGTGGGACCACGCCAGGCGGGTAAATACTTCATCTGTAGCTTGCTGTACATTTGGAACTGTACCGTCGTTACTGACTTTCTCTGAGAGGAGGGGAGAATCCATTGAAGGTGTGTCTGACTGAGGTTCAGTCAAACCCGTTGAATGATACTAGAGACCAGAGCTTATGTCACATATAGAGATGGCTGTAGAAATCGACACTCTGCGTGCATAGAGAAGCAAGAAATTATTCAGAGACTAGTCGAATTTGACCGAGGCTATGAAGAAATTTGTGTTCCTCCAAGACTCCAAGTGACAGAACGTAGAAACGCATTCGTCGCACCTGTACGGAGCGAGCAGACTTTTTTAATTGGGATAGATAAACACACAAAATCGAAATACTTCCACGGTAGAACATCAGTCCCGCAACACCTTCTCGTTGCCTCTTCAAAGCCCAATATAAAAAGAGATTCAATGCGCTCATTGCAGCGTGTGTATCTTACAGTGTTGCACGAGATACGTTGCAAGAGCCAAGTTGACGATCAATCAGCTTCTGGCAATTCAACCTAAATCGTTCCTGAGTGTGGCTTTATCCACTGCATGGTCCCAATTAGATCGGTTCAGCCACCAGAATTCGATCGTAGAAACCCTATGTCATGTGTGAGCTGTCATGTCGACAAATGCTTTTGGTGCGGGTCTCCACTTACAGGCACAGACCGGTCGCCATTCCTGTCCATAGACCGTAGATCTTCCAGTCAAGCACAAAAGCTGTGCTGAATGATATTGGGAGCGCAATTAGATAGTATGCAACAAGATTGACGTAGCTGCCAAATCCTTGACACCCGATAGCTCTTAGCAAGCCATGAGAAAATGCAGCCATCGTGTCGAAAATCAACATGCACGCAATGATCGGGATTGCCTGGACGACAGCTGCAATGACCTCTGGATCTCGGGTGAAGAGGAGCGGGAGCTGATTTCGAAGCCAGAATAGTAACACAGTGTTAGACGAAGAGAGGACGAAGCCGAACACAACAGCCTGCAGATAAGCATTCGACAAGCACAAGACTTGAGAGAGACACCCACCACTTTGGCTGTGAACTTCGCTGCACCGCTCGCTTTAGCACCAATCCAGTTTGCAACCCGAATAGAAGCGGCGATCGAAGCGCCGAGTGGAACAATATAGGTAATCTGTACGAGTGTTACCAGCACGCTCTGTGCGGCCAGCTGCGAGGTTCCGAATTGCGCGGCCGCGAGAGTCAAAACTTCCTCTGCAGCAAACTCAGTGACATACATGATCATTCCAGGGAATGCTATCCTGATCATTGGTTCTGAAATGAGGTTAGCCCGACCAACTGAGAGATTAGACAAGCTGCCATGGGGAGGTAGCTTTACCCCAGTTTCGGAATGCATCCTTGGTCAAGCCTCCCCAACATTGAGATCCATCTATCAGCCACACGTAGAGAAAAAGGAGGAGGACCATCAAGTTCTCGGTTATCACAATAGCGATGGGGGCACCAATAAATCCCCAGCCAAGGTGCCAGACAAACAGCCACATAATGAAAGCGTTGAATGGAGCAGCAAACACGACCACGGAAGTCGCAGCGTGAAAAATACCCTGGGCCTGGAAGAAGCGTTTACCGCATTCAAAAAGCACATATGCTGGGAATCGAAGGATCATTATCTTCAAGTACGTTCCCGCTCTGGGTAGCATGTAAGTTAGCCATCAGACTCGAGGAGCTGAACAATTCCATGATACTGAGAAACGACGAGAGAGAATAGCAGAGGCTTCTCAGTACCTACAGGTATGCAACCTGCTGGTCCTTGAGGATGATCACAAATATTTGCTCCGCTTTCCACCACAGAATCATCAGTGGCAGAACACAAAGATGTATGAAGTAAACCATCCGCTGCATATGCAGTCCGACTAGGTGTTTCTTCCCCGAACCATAGGCTTGGGCCGCAAGTGTATCGAGACCATTGGCGAGCCCCTGGATCACTGTATTACCTATCATATTGGTCGTTGCACTGGCCACTGCAGGATTTTCAGCAAGGACGATAAAAGTTGCTGGTTTGGAGGGAGCCTTACCGGTGACTGCCCCCAATTCTATTGTTCCGATCCTGCCTACAGCAAAGATGCTCACGATGTTGATCGATCGCTGTAATAAAGTGGTTGCAATCAGCGGCGCTGACCAGGTCGCAATTATCTTTGCCTCTTGCTTCCAGGTCGTTTCTTGTTGAGATTCTTCGGCCCCATTCTTCTGAGAGTCGGCTGACAACGACTGGCGTAAGAGAGGTGAGGTCTCCATCGAACGGTATCCCGAAAGCCACGAATGCGAGTCGTGGTCTGGTAGTAGAAGAGAAATCTTCGTGTAAGGGTAGTTCTGCATCGGCTAAAATGCAGTCAACTTGTGGTACCTAGGCGGTGGGGGATAATTCGGAAAGAACAACTGCTGTTACGAACGACAGACACTCGGCTCCTGGTATTGTGCAAGAGGACGAGTATAAACAGTCCCAAATATATGTACGTATACACTGAAGTCGAGTTGAAAAGCATCAGCAATTTATTGAGTGCGCGGAGAGGCAAGATGGCGTCCTCGATTTCGTGCTTGAGATCGTGTCCTACGTGATGGATCAAGCTTGCCTCAAGCGGGCGTTGGGCCACATAGACGAGAACGAATTAGAGACTAAACACGTTGTTGACCGTCGAGACGGTGTAATGTTCCGAAGCCCGCTGTAAGATGTTATTCTGGTATTTCTGGTCTGTATAGCCTTTTGGAGTAATGACAGGCGTCGACAGCATGGGTGGGCTGTAATAAGCTCTCAAGAAAATGGATTTATGCGTGGCGAACTATGTAGTGAGAACCTATACGATCCGAGGTAGATCTTCTTCCCAATATTAGATTCGGTCACCCACAGCGCTTCGGTCGTGTTATACAATCAATAATGACCATACAAGAGGCGATCAGTAAGTAGTTGCTCCAACCCTTTCAAAGCACTGGATAGTGTTACCTGAGTTCCCAGCTCTTTAGTTCCAAGGTACAGGAGAGGATAACTTGAAAGTTTAGAGTATGGGGGTATCATCCTCGCCATTATACACCCGTTTATGCAAAGCTTTCAACAATGGTCGTAAACGATCCTCGCTTGACAGCATACTTGGATGTTAGCTACATGTTTGTACATGAATATGCAACAACCGACAGCCCGTAGACGAGCTTTCAGGTTGCGATGTTTATGAAAAGCTAAAGTCTCTGGATAGTGAGCAGGGTCTCAGGCCTGACATTTACAGGATTGAAGCCATCGTCTGCAGTGCTGGTCTGGCGTTACATCAAATGAAATATACTTTCAAGACTAAGCAAGTATCAAGAAATAATGGCCTGTATGAGTTCTTGGATAGGATTAACACAGAAATGAAGGCGGATCCTGGCTCTTCCTGTCATGAATTCTTCAGAATCGAGTTCGTGTAGCTAAGAGGTAGCTTGGTGGCTAGCTGAACAGAGGTGTTTGAGTATCATGCTGACTAATCAACAAGCCAACTTTAGCGAGACATCTCAACCTCGTCTCTAAAACTACACTGTCTACACCTGTACCTCTCGCAGTTACACACAATTAAAAATGACCGAGACTGTCCCCGACTGCTTCCCTCCGTGTTACTATGACGCTATTTCTACCCTGAAATACAATTTATTCTATTGGCCCACTCCGAGGGGCCACGATCATGAGCAGCGTTTTATTCCGTCCTTTGTCAAACTTTGCACATTTCTCCAATAGAGAGATCCCGCACCTGCGAACCAATGACTGAAGTGTTTACATGAAGAAATTCCTCCTACTATCAGCATCTTTCGTATAGATTGTTGCCTGCCACGAGCACGCCAACCCGGAGTGTTCAGATAGTCAGATGGGCTCTACCCGGCGTACAGCGGCTCTTGTTACCGTGGCCTAAAAATCAACAACAACTATATACTATATCCAATTGATCTTGTGCAGACTATCAAGACCCCGCAACTCAGCTCTCATGCTAGCAAACTCCAGAGCTTGATAAAGCCCTTCAACAGTATCAGTCATTTTGGAATCCTTTTTTCCTGTTTTCACAACACTGTCTTACTATCATTACGCTGCTGGAAATTTCGAGCGTTTACTATTCAAACGCTTCAGGTTTCTTTTCGTCCATTGCTCTGTATATTGGCCTACACAATGCGTGGCTGAGGGATTAGCTCTGCCTAGAACACGTCCCTTCACACGGCATGGATTAACCTATCGATGATGTGCTTGGTGGAATGCTGTATATCATGACTAGTGTCCTTCTCCACAAGACTTGAACACCTTATGAGCCTTCGTGTATTTTTCAGGTCGGAATATGCGGTGATCTGTGCCCCATCAGCCAATTCACGGGTGTACCTTCAGATGCTGGCTGTACAGATATTACTGAGCTTCGTGTCATCCGTATCCTCAAGCTGAACGAGTATTGAAGTTTTGTACATCCAGCAAAATGCGCGTCGCCGAAGAATCTCATACCTTGGATTATCCGCAATATATATTCCAAAGCCTTTCTTAATTCTTGTCATATCTGACTCCACTTTACTTAAGATTATCAAATGCGATGCGATGTTTCGATGTCCACTGCACAAAGATTCAGCTGCTAAATCGGGGGGAGCGATCATCAGTGATCAAGGATTATTGCTTGCGCGGACGTCGCTGCCTCGGCAACGGTATGGGTAATGCATATTGGGATTTGCCGAACTTTCGGAGGCTGATATAATGCTTGAGATATGTTTCGCAGCGAATGGATGCTTATATCTCGGTACACTCAACTAATTCTCGGTTCATTTCATCAATCCAAACCGCAAGGTTGACTTCAACAGAACAAATGATTCCTATTCTAGATGCAGATCACCAAGCTGCAATCGAGCAGTCCAATCTATCAGATGATCCTACGATCCTGGGATTCTGTGCCCACCATCTCGTCGAACGCGCAGCACAAAAGTACTTCAACGAGGTCGCCCTTGTTTCAACGGACGTGAGACTAACCTTCGGAAAGCTCAATGCGCTCGCTAATCAATTTGCTCGTTTATTGGTGGGGTGGGGTGTTAAGCCTGGAGACCTCGTCGCCATTGCCCTGAGCCGGTCCTCCAGTCTCGTTGTCGTGCTGCTGGGTGTGTTGAAAGCTGGTGCCGCATACGTACCTATCGATCCGGCTTTTCCCGCAGAGCGCATTGGGCACATGCTAGACACGGCGAAACCAAAACTCGCTGTTATTGAAGCCAATACCCGAGACACGTTGTCGTTATGGGGGGGCAAATGCATATATTTCGACGAGAGTTGTGGGGAGTACTTGGACACCGACCAAAGCAACCTTACAGTAGGCGTGCGGTCGGAAGACCTAGCCTATGTCATATTCACTTCTGGATCGACCGGTAAGCCCAAGGGTGTCGAAATCACCCATGGTGCCATGTCAAATTTTTTACTTTCGATGCAGCGGGAGCCAGGATGTACCGAAAACGATCGTCTGCTCGCCATTACCACAATATCTTTCGACATAGCAGTCCTAGAACTGTTTTTACCACTAATTTGTGGCGCTACAACAGTGCTGGCCCAGTCTAACGAGGTCAAGGATCCATGTACGCTTCTGGAATTGATGAAGCACCACAAAATTACTCTTATGCAAGCTACGCCTGTGACGTGGCAGATGTTGTTAGATGCTGGTTGGCAGAATGAGCCCCTTCTATCTAAAATCCTCTGCGGAGGCGATGCACTGCCCTTACGATTGGCTGAAAAATTGCTTGATCGTGCAGACTCGGTTTGGAACATGTATGGTCCAACTGAGGCAACTGTTTGGGCGAGTATTTGGAAGGTTGAACGAGGCCACGATATAATTGTGGGAAAGCCCATCGCCAACTATCGACTATATGTCCTTGATGAAAATCTTACTCCAGTTCTTCCAGGATCAGACGGCGAACTTTACATTGGCGGTGCAGGCTTGGCGAGAGGCTACCGCAACAATCCCGAGCTGACAAAAAAACAATTCGTGAAGAGTCCTTTCGATGCTGGATATTTATATCGTACTGGAGACTTGGCCAGACTTAGATCTCCTGGACAATTACAGGTGTCAGGTCGCGTCGATGGGCAAGTCAAGATCCGTGGTCACCGGATCGAACTAGGTGATGTCGAGGCTGCCATCACTGGCAGTATACATATCGCGGATGCAGTTGTTGTCACAAGAGACGATAGACTTGTTGCGTACTGCGTTCGTAAAATTTACAGGAACAAACCAAAACTCGACAGTGTATTACGACCAGAGCTAGCTAAACGACTACCAGCCTATATGATGCCTTCGTTTTTTGTCGAGCTACTTGCATTTCCGATGACACTCAATGGAAAGATTGATCGCAAAGCTCTCCCAGATCCGATACAGGCTATACAAATTATCGCGACAAAGCCGACTACGGAACTTGAATGCAGTATCTTTTGTATTTGGGAAGTTATCCTGGGCCACAATCGGATTGGGATTCACGACAACTTTTTTCAGATTGGTGGCAACTCGATGGGAGTGGTCCGCATGCAAAAGGCCCTCGAGGAACTCCTTCGGAAGCCAGTGCCCTTAGCAAAGATATTTGAGCATTACACTATCAAGACACTTGCAGCATACCTGATGGGGTCAAATGAAGAAGATATCGAGCATGTCTCTCGACCCCGATATTCACTGAAAGAAAGTGAAGATATTGCTGTAATCTCCATGGCATGCCGGCTCCCAGGTGGAGTAACAACTCCAGATGAGTACTGGGAACTGCTTGAACGGGGTGTTGATGCCACAACGGATGTGCCCAAAAACCACTGGGACGCTGATATCCTCTACGACAGCAATCCAGATACCCCGGGCAAGCTTTATTGCCAGAGAGGCGGATTCCTCACCTCAGTGGATGACTTCGATGCCTCTTTCTTTGGTATCTCGCCCAGAGAAGCTCGAGCAATGGATCCGGCTCATCGCATCATGTTAGAGGTATGCTGGGAGGGTTTTGAACGGGCAGGCTATACTTCAGACCAGCTGCGCGGCAGCCTCACCGGCGTTTACATCGGTATATCGAACATTGCAGCGCATGCTTCGTCGCTAGCGCTTGAAGATCTCGACGGGTATGCTCTGACTGGGTCAGCAGGGGGTACACTATCTGGTCGGGTATCGTATTCGTTGGGTCTCGAGGGTCCCGCTCTGACAGTCGATACTGCTTGCTCCTCGTCTTTGGTGACCACACACCTAGCATGCAATGCCCTCCGGCAAGGCGAATGTGATATCGCTTTATCTGGTGGCATAACTTTATTACTCGGGCCGGGCATGCATGTTGAGTTCAGCCAGCTCAAAGGCCTCTCTACGGACGGGCGATGCCGTACCTTCTCGGCCGATGCGCAAGGGACGGCCTGGGGAGAGGGCTGCACTGTCGTTGTTCTGAAGCGGTTGAAGGATGCTGAACGTGATGGTGATCTAATACACGCTGTTATCCGAGGAACAGCTGTAAATCATGGAGGGAGAAGTGCTGCCGGACTTACGGTACCGAGCAGATCAGGACAGCAGAGATTGATCAGCACCGCTCTGGCTGCCTCGAAACTGGCCTCACAAGATATTGATTATATTGAAGCCCATGGGACAGGGACAAAGCTGGGCGACCCGATTGAAGGAGCGGCACTGGCTGGTGTTTTCGGACTAAACAGCTCTCTAAGATCCGAACCATTGATGATCGGCTCAGTGAAGTCAAACCTCGGACATACGCAAGCAGCCGCTGGATTAGCGGGTATGATCAAAGTTATACTATCAATGCAGCACGAAAAACTCCCCAGAACTCTCCATGCCGAAAATCCATCTCCAGCGATCGACTGGGACGGCGCCAATATGGCCCTTGTACAAAAGCTCCAGCCTTGGATTTCTCGAGTAGAGAGACCTCGACGAGCAGGTATCAGTGCATTCGGTATCGGAGGAACCAATGCTCATACAGTCGTGGAAGAGTATCGTACGATGATGCATGGGAGCTCCAAGCCATCGCTAATAGTGACCTTACCAGAGCTTCCATTTCTGTTGTCGGCCAGTACTGATGCCGCCCTATATCAGCAAGCTGAAAATATTCTGAAGTTTGTTGAAACCACCGGTCCTGACGACTTTGAAGATATTGCCTACTCGTTGGCAACAACCAGGAATCACTTTGGACGACGGGTTGTATTGATGGCTAAAGACAAACACTCGCTTCTCGAGAAGCTAAAATTTGTACCCAAGGTATTGCTTCAAACTAATATTTGCGAACCGTGCGTAGCAATGCTTTTCACCGGTCAAGGCAGTCAGGTTCCCGGTATGGGCAAGAATCTATACGATGTTTTCCCTGTGTTTCGCCGTGCACTGGACGAGGTTGTGTCGCAATTTGCTGATCTTTCTACGCCAATCAAAGACGTTATGTTTTCTATACCTGGTAGTGAGGCTGCTCTTCTGTTAGAACGTACAGACTTCGCACAGCCTGCTATTTTCGCCCTGGAAGCAGCGCTGTGGCAGCTGTGGAGGAGCTGGGGCGTCAATCCAGACTTTGTGCTCGGCCATAGTATTGGTGAGCTTGTGGCTGGATATGTCGCGGGCATTCTTGGACTTTCGGATGCTTGTCGCTTAGTTAGAGCCCGCGGCCGGCTGATGCAGGCTATCCCTATTCGTGGCCGGATGGTCGCTGTCGAAGCAGACGGCGAGGAAGTCACAGCCATAATCGCGGCACTTGGTCTTGTCGGCAAAGTTGAAATTGCAGGCTACAACTCGCCTACGCAGATAGTGTTGTCTGGTAATGTTGGTGCTGTCGAAAAAATCACAGCCTACTTCACTCAAGCAAACCGAAAAACGAAGCTGCTAGACGTATCGCACGCATTCCACTCGCATCACATGGATGGTATGCTAGCAGACTTCGAAGCAGTCGCCAAAACCATCAAGTACCACACGCCGAAATTGTCCGTTATTAGTAGCTTGACTGGGAAACTTGCCAAAGCAGGACAACTTGAAAATCCGCTATATTGGGTCCACCAGGTGCGCAGAGCAGTACGCTTTTCGGGTGGCATGCAAACCCTGCATGAAAAAGGTGTCAATGTGTTTATCGAGCTAGGCTCAAAGCCTGTACTGAGTGCCATGGGTGCCGCCTGTCTCCCATTAGATGGGGCTGTCTCCTGGATTCCCTCTCTCGCGCCCGGCAAGCAAGGCGTGACATCAATACAACAGGGCCTAGCAGACCTGCATTTACGAGGTATTCCAATCAACTGGAAAACTTACTTTCAGTCTTTTGGCTATTTTCAGCGTGTGGAGCTTCCGACGTATGCATTCCAGAGAGAGCATTTCGTGCCACTACGGCAACTCAACTTCACCAAATCACCAGTCGTGGCAGATGTGGGTTGTTTTCAGTTCGAGGTCAAATGGGAACATGCTGATACTAGGAAAATCACACCGTGTGGCTCCTGGGGTCTTATGTGTCCTGCTGGGAGAGTGGGGTGGGCAGACGAGATAGAGAGGACCCTGTCAGAAGCTGATATACGAGTCAGTCGAGTCGAGAAGCTCGAAGATTCCAAAGATCTGGATGGTCTTTTGTGCCTGTGGGATTCAGACTCAAACGACGTCCCATCACAAGCTTATGAGCTGATCACGAAGTCACTCCATCAACTTCAAATAGCTGCCGAGATGCATTTTAGTTTGCCGCTCATATGGGTCACACGTAATGCCACAGGTATGGGGGCTGGCCATAATACAGCTGGCCTGAGTGCGGCGCCTCTATGGGGCTTCATGCGTACCACTCGAAATGAGCTTCCGGAGCTACGATTGCGTCTGATTGACTTGGATGAAGTCTCGGTTTCTAGTAGTTTTGCCCTAAGCTTGATGTTGGCTACTGAGCCAGAGTGTGCTGTTCGCCAGAACAAAGTGCTTGTGCCTCGGCTTCAGCGAATTTTAATGAAACCCAAGATGACAAAGCATTTGTTCCTCCGGAAAACAGGCGCGATCTTGATCACAGGCGGTCTAGGAGATCTCGGCCAGCGTGTGGCGAGGTGGATGGCAATCCGTCACAATGCCCATGATATAGTTTTGGTTTCTCGTCGCGGGACGAAAACGCCTGGGGCAGAAAAACTACTTGAACAACTCGCCAAACTTGGCGCCACGGGCACAATCGTCGCTTGCAACGTAGCTGACTTGGAAAACGTCAACCAAATGATGGCAATGTTCAACGAAGCTCGACCTCTACGTGGCTTAGTTCATACTGCGGGTCTAGTCGACGACGGAATCCTTTCATCCTTGACTCCACAAAAGTTTGCTACAACATTTGCGCCCAAGGTAAATGGAGCCTGGAATTTGCACCAAGCAACACAAAGAATGGACTTGGACTTCTTCGTGATGTTTTCTTCAATCTCTGGCATAATGGGAATGCCAGGGCACGGGAACTACGCTGCTGCCAACACGTTCTTGGATGCACTGGCCCATCTTCGTCAGTCTCAATGCCTACCTGCTACGTCAATAGCCTACGGTACCTGGACAGGATTGGGTATGGCAGCGAAGCTTATGGGAACCACTCTTAATCGTCTCACTCACCTTGGTTTGGACCTTCTTTCGGCGGAAGCTGGTCTTGAGCTACTCGAGCGGGCGGTGCTCAGTGGTCGTGCTCTTACGTTGGCCGCAGCTCTAGATCAAGAACGACTTCGTGGATATTACGAGGAGCAAGGTAGCACTCCACAGTTGTTTCACTTACTCCTGGGTGAGAGTTCTAGTCGTCCCCATCGTGATCGGGGCTTGCGCCAAGTGAGTGATTATCATCCCGTTCTCATGCGTCTCGTTTACTTTCGCCTTCCTCAGCTAAATCCTCCTCGCCGTGAAAAAGGGGTGTCAGCTGACTCCTTAATTGTCAGGTGATGAGCGAGACTGCACCAGCCCAGCAGGCCGAGGTTCTGCTAGGAATGACAAGGGAAACGGTCGCTAGAGCCTTAGGATTTGTGACAGCGGGCGATGTAGATATTGATCGACGTTTACAAGACATCGGCATCGATTCTTTGACCGCAGTGCTGATGCGCAACCAATTAGCTAAACTAACAGGCCTCTCCCTCGCTAATACATTTGTGTTCCAACACCACAATGTCAGGGCACTCAGCAAAGCCCTGCTTTTAGAACTCCAGGCCGGGCAGAAACCTATTTTAGCAGCAGGGCGCCTTGATATGACCGCTATGAAGAAGGGGTGCCTTGATCCGAGCTTCAGCTTCAATAACCATGACCACGCTCTCATAACTCCAAAGTCTATCTTCATCACAGGCTCAACCGGATTTGTCGGGGCATTCATACTCCATGGAATCCTATGCCAAGGCATTACGGCGCATTGCCTCGTGCGTGCCGAAAATACTGACCAAGCCAAGCAGCGCTTGATCTCAGCGCTCGATAGCTACGGTCTCTGGGAGCCTGACTTTGATCGATTGCTCTGTCCGGTGGTTGGTGATATGGCGCAACCCTACTTGGGGCTCTCTCAAGAACTCTTCCACAGCCTAGCAGATGTTGCGGATGCCATCTGTCACTGCGGAGGGCTAGTGGACTGGATGCGCCCCCTCGAAAATTATGTCGGGCCAAATATTATCAGTTGCCACGAAATCCTACGCCTGGCTTCACGCGGTCGAGGCAAAGCTGTTCATCTGGTGTCAACGATGTCCACGCTTCCGTTGTACATGGGACATAATCTCACTGAAAGTGATCGAGAGTATGGATATGGGACTTCTAAGTACATGGCTGAGCGTATGGTAGCAGCAGCACGATGGCGCGGAGCTAAGGCTTCTGTTTATCGCCTGCCATTTGTCAGTGCTTCGACCGCATCTGGTCATTTCCGCCTAGATCGCGGGGACTTCTTGCATAATTTGATATCTGGAAGTCTCGAACTCGGCCTTTTCCCTTCCCTAGACACCAAAATGTCAGCTGTGCTTCCTATTGACTATCTGTCCAAGACCATTGTTAGCGCCATGACGGAGGATGTGCACAGAATTGGCCAGGATTACGACTTTATCAACGCCCGCGCACCGACATTCAATCACTGCTTCAAGCTGATGGCTACCATCAGTGGCAGGAAAGAAGAGATTGTTCTATTTTCTGAGTGGCGGTTGAGGGCCCTTGATTACGCAACGGCACATCCTAAGAGCGCACTGGCACGTATCTCCGCTCTATTTGACGAGTACAATAACGAAAATGCAAAGACCATGGTTCAGGGTCCGAAGGTTGGGAAGCATGTGTTTGGTGCAGAAGATTATCCTGCACCGTTGGTTGATAAGCAGTCGGTGAAGAAGTACTTGGACAGGATCGAAGATGCAAGGGCCGAAAATTTGTCTCAAAGGTTGATGTAATATGATGTAACACTGAAAAACTACGGGAGATTTTTACCAAAGAAAGAGAGAATAAAAAGTTTTGCAATTACGAAGTGCGCCCCCAATTTGCAAATTTTGGAAAAAAGTTCAAGATCCTCGATAATGATTCTCTGCTGGACAGTTCCAAGATGATGGCTACATCTTGGCTTCATATAACGTTTTCCTTCTCGATGCTCGGAACCTACGGTCCCGTTTCCATCTTCTATTCCAGGCTCATGAAGCTTGCAAATCTATGTTTTCTCAAGCCCATGAGTAGACTTTAGACTGTGGGCCGCCAAAAATGATGTTCTAGCATGCTTATACTAGCTCCTAGCAGGCATCAGATGGGAAAAAACGGGCAAGAAAGAGAACATAAATGAGGGTGATTTGGATATGTCAGACGTCCCTACTCAGCTCTGCTGCATCAAAAGTGAAGCGGTTTGATGAGTATTGCGTTAAATATGCAATCATTCTGAAAAGTATAAACTGGAGACCTCGAATCTCCAGTCTAATGAGGTGGTGAGGATACACTTGTGCCATGGAGTGTTGAAAAGAACGGAGTAAAGTGAAATCATAGTTTAGGTGGACTTAGTCATGACAGCGGATGTTCCCACTTCGGGTGCTATCCCAATTAGATCAGCATTAGGCGGTCAAGAAGATTATTGCCGGTCCGCAGAATAATTTTTGTTGCAAGTGCGATCGGAGGACAACCACACCATTTTACCATGGGGCAAAAGCGGAAGCGCGTATCGAAAGACAGTTCTTCGGTGAATGAGAAACCAAGTAAACAACAGAAAAATGTCATAAAGGGCGAGAAACAAACGGCAAAAGTAGCAGCTGTCGCCGCCCCTCTCGATACCTCTCCCTTTCTCGACAATCCAAAAGGCGCCGACTTGAAACGAGAAGTAGATCTGTACGACCTGCTGACTAGCGAGGATATCGAGGATCGTCTGAATGCTGCCAATGCCGTTCTGTCGGGCCTTCTAGGCGGAGATGGTGTGGAGGAATCGACATTACAGCGCCATCTCGAAAGGCGATTATTCCGAGGACTCGCGAGCGGTAGGAAAGGTGCGAGATTGGGGTTTAGTGTGGTCTTGACAGAAATTATCGGGCAATTATATGGCACCAAGGACCTGGCGGCGACGAAATATACAGGCTTGACCTTTGACAAAGTTCTGGGCTTTTTGGTAGCGAAGACGAAACCAGATGGAGACCTTAGCGGTCAGGAAGAAAAGGATCATTTCCTAGGTCTTCTGTTTGGATTGGAGAGCTTCGTGGGTGCCAAAGTGCTTTTTGGAGGTGATAACAAGTGGAATATCATCCTGCAGAAGTTCCTGGACCTAGCCAAGAAGAAGCCATGGACTCGGGAGCAGTGCGGATGGGCCATTACAAAGGCTCTTGCACAGATGGATCAGAGCCAGGCGAAATATACATTGGAACAAGTGCAGAATGCGGGTTTGGCATCTTCACCCGAGGGCGTTGGGATCTGGATCACGGCAAGGAATCAATTCCCGGACATGCAGTTCCCTAGTAAACCATGGGGATCGAACGGAAACCCTCTGCAGCACCTGAAGACACTCGGGAAGGCTCTAAAAGAAAGCTCGTCAGACGACGGCTCACAAAAGGGTCAGCAAGCAAAACAGACTGGCAACTGGAACAGCCAGCTTCATTTCGTCTGGAGCATCGTGTTGGCGCAATTTCTTGCAGGGGTGAAGAAGAACGACGATGGGATCATGTCGGATTTCGAGAATTTTTGGAAGGTGGCAGTCGATGGTTCGTTCGCTCAAAGTAACTCTTGCTCATCCCGCTCGCTAAATTTCACTAGAAACCCTTTTCTCGTCCACAGCTTCCAGAGAGCGGAAATACTGGGGCTTCCTGCTTTTCCAAAAAGTCATAAAAGAAGCGACATCGTACGGGAAGTTACTCCCCAGCGTGTTCAGCCATAATCTTGTCCGGTGTCTTATCAACCACGTCCAGGAATCGGATCGCTTTCTACATCAAGCTGCAAATAAATCCCTGAATGTTCTGGTCAATGCTGTGCACGCGAATCCCGAAATTCTTGCGATCATTCTACCGTGCTTGATCTCCGGTCACGGCGCCTATAACTTTGACCGAATTAGCAAAACCAAGACAATTGAAAAACTACTGGGCTTGGTTGTTGACAGCAACGTAACATCCATAATAGGCATACTGAAGGAACCGGTTCTGATATTAGAAGGGTAAGCACTCTTATCATCGTTGGATCCTGTATCACTCCTAACAGGCTTAGAACCGATACCGACCTTGTCAAAGAGGCTGAGGTGCGAAGACAAATCTTTGGTGACTATATTTTGATCATCATTCGAAAGGTCAATCTGATAGACGACGAAACGAGAAATATCACGTGGATCAAAGAGACCGCCCTTCCTATCCTTGCCAGATTCGCCTATGGCGAGAATTTCAAATGCAAGCCTCCATTTTCCGAAAAGACTCGTACACTTTTCAGAAATAGATTGATGTCCTCTTTTAGCCATCTACTGTCTGATCTGAAAGGATACACATTTCCCTGTGATCTTTTGACAACTTTTGCGGCAGATGGAGTTCAAATGGATGACGAGATCACAGATGCCAAGGACCGTGCTGTCTCAACCCTTGAGAAAATCTCGAAGAAGATCAAAAAGTCGAAAGCCGAGAGCAAGGCACCGTTGCAGGCGCTGGCCCTACTGTACTCGCTGGTGGTCTTTCAACTTTACAATGGCGAGCCAGATGCAGTATCTATCTTGGACGAGCTCAAACTCTGCTACGATAAGCTAATCCGCCACAAGAATTCGGAGGGTGATAGAGTCGATGCATCAGAAGTATTGGTGGAGCTGCTTCTGTCATTCATCTCCAAGCCATCTCATCTACTACAAAAGGTCACGCAACACGTGTTTGGGGCCTTCATGGAAGACATAACCACCGGTGGACTCAAACTCATGACAGACGTTTTGGGAGCTGACGAAAACTTGAGAGGTCAACAACAGCTCTTCGACCAAGAACCCGAGGACGAAGAGCTCATGGATGTCGACAGTAACGATGAAGTCGACTCTGATGTTGAAGTAGTTGACATGGATGCGGACGAGGGTCACCTCAATGGTCATTTGAACGGCGAGGCCGGCGATAGTTCAGAAGAGGACGAGGACGACGACGCAGCCAATGATGAGGACGAGGAGGACGCAAAGAGCCTAGAGCTAGCACTCGCCCAAGCTCTCGGTACCCGCCCTGTCGGCCAAGAAGGTAGCGAGGATGCATCGGATAGCGATGCCGATATGACAGATTCTGAGATGATGGCTCTAGACGCCAAGCTCGTAGAGATCTTCTCACAGCGCAAAAAAACACCCAACAAGAAGCAAGAGCTTAAAGATGCCAAAGAGACCATGATCAACTTCAAACGCCGAGTTTTGGACTTGTTGGATATTTACGTCAAGAAACAGCCAACGAATACTCTGGCTTTCGGCTTGCTGCTACCTTTGTTACAGCTTATCCGGACTACGAGAACTAAGCAGCTGGCTAGGAAGGCGGAGAACCTCATCCAGGCTTTTGCCAAGGCCTCGAAAGGTGCAAAAAGAGATGGTATCAGCGGTATCAATTCCTCTGAGCAGATCAAGTTGATCAAGGCTATCCATCTTGAAGCATCGAAGGATCAATCGATATCTTTTGCCAGGGCGGCTAGCAGCGCCAGCTTACTGGTGGCTTCCAGTTTGTATAGAGCTGACAAGGGAAGTGTGAAGAAGATATCGAGCGTATATCGAGATTCGCAGGTAGCATGGGTGGAGGGGGACGTCAAGATGCTTGCAGTATTCTTTGTGGATTGGATTAATTGGTGCCAGAGCCATGCGAACGCTTAGGCGGAGCCACCAGAGAGTGACTTCTTGACCGAATGAATTCGTGGTTGAGACTTGTCAGCTGTGGCGTTCTCCAGTAGGCGAGATATTAGCGATGGGTAATATTCACAAGGAACTATTCAGATATTGGCTTCGTATATCATCCTCCAAGCTTGAAGGCTTTGCCAAGTTTTTTCCCGACGTGGAATCGAATCCAGAATCATCACGGGACTGATATATATGGTTGTATTGACTTCCTCGTGTTTACGGCCCCAGAGCAAAAGATGATAATATTTGACCGGCTGTCACAACGCTGCATCTTGCTGCGGCCTATCTATCTCATGACTAAAAGTGCAGATATCTTTACGTTCACCTACACACTAGTCTTAAGTGAAGAAAAGAATTTTTGTATTCGCGATTTTGGATCACTTCCAAAAGTTCTCAAACTGCAAAAGGGGTTCTTGATCAGGCTGGGGCTCGATCCCAGGACCTTCTCGGCATTGTGTCACAGTAGACTGTTAACGAGATGTGATAACCAACTACACCACCCGACCATTACTGGGGACCTGGGATTTATTTACAATATTAATTTCTACACACGTCAGCGATTTGGTCTCAATGTGGGTCTTGTGAAAAATTCTTCCCCCCGTTACAGTTAGCCCTTGGAACAATAACAACCTTTGTGGTTCTTGCAGCTTTTGCATATAAAGAGTCAG
Source organism: Diplocarpon rosae (assembly GCA_032760415.1). NCBI lineage: Eukaryota > Fungi > Ascomycota > Leotiomycetes > Helotiales > Drepanopezizaceae > Diplocarpon > Diplocarpon rosae. Next base: position 982,575 of record JAUBYV010000011.1, read on the forward strand.
TTTTTTTGAGGAGCATGTATTTCTCTTCTCATATCTCTCTCCTAATAGAGAATAAAAAAGATGCAAAAATCCTGTTGTGGGGTGTGATGTTCGCTTAAATTGAGACTTGATCGCTTCGCTACTGCCAGGAAGTAAATAAACAAGGGCGCGCGAATCACGTCGGACTGAATGTTGTTGCTGTTCATCTTGGACTGTTGAAAAAATGACGCAAACGAAAGTTTCCCACTTACTGTACTGATGGAGCTGCTAAGTAATACTTGGCTCTAATCTACATTTATAGATTTGTTTTGATGTGGTAGCGGAGAAGAGAGGTAGTTGCTCAGTACTCTACGGTCTTGGGAGGAGTACTGATCAAGTCTGTTGTTTACGTCCTCTGGTGATTCCAATGCAGAGATACTTGGGACTCCCATGACGTTGGTAAAGATGCAGTAACTTGTAAAACTGCACACCTGCCGGAATTAGAATACCGTATTGAGGTAGGTCGCTCGGTTATCCACAGAAGTCAAGCAGTTCAGCCGTACATATTGTATGTAGTAAGAACTACTAATAGAGGTGTTTGTGGTGTCTCGTCGCTGAGCCTCACAGCGGTCTCTTGAATCTCTTCTTTCGTGCCGATTGTCTTCCATGCCCCGACATCAGCAGAACCACTTTGAGCATGACGCAATACAATGAACAGCTTGGTGTGAAAACCATAGTATCGGTACGTCTTAGCTTAGCAAAGGCAATTTCTCGTCCAGTCTTTTTATCATCAAGTTTTATTTACTCTCGCTATTGAAAATTTCTATGGCCTCCCCATGCAAGTCTGTTACGTCGCCCGCAGCTTTGTAGTACCGTCGGCTGGTCGGCTTGTTTATTAAACCCTCAGTCTCCTCCCTCTTCTTCACATCTAGAGTGGTCTCGAGAATCTCTGGCAATATCGTCAGTCTTGGGGATGCGTAATAATCATAGTCAAGAAATTGAACATCCGGAACACATTCTCTGTTGATAGAATACTGGAGGCTTGAAACAGTGTCTTATCCTGCAACCTAACTGGACCAAGTAACATTTGTCAGAACCGACTTGAATTAGAAGAGCGTTTGTTTGAGCTAAATGAAACATGTGTTGCTTGAGCGCCTTATCAACAGAGTAGCAGTGATTTGCTAAATGGAGCTAATATATTTTATAGTTTCCAAGCCTCATCAAGAAAGCTAGATCTCTTGGTTCCAAAGCTTCTGTAATTGGATCCTACTGTTGTTCCAGCTCAGCACAGGCTCAGGCTACGCGGAACGCCGGACGAACATCAGATATTTAATGCTATTGAAACACTCTGTATGGCTTCCTTCGTCTGTAGATCAGCCCGACCTCGCTTTCCTGGTTTATCTGTCAGACAGAGGCCGTGAGGATGGTTGTCAACATTCATGGGAAACGTTTGTAGAATACAAAGCGCCAGTGGATCAAGGCCTTCCATAACTAACCCGCTCAAATAGTCGTACTGAATCTCGTAATTCCACAAACGTCGAGGCATGCAGAGTAGGCAGTCGGCCCTTGTTTATACTCACCGTCTGAAACAGTAATCTGGAACCTGATTCTCCACTTATTTATTGGTAGGGATAGTGAGGTGCATGAGATTTATGATCTGCGCCCGCTAATCACAGCTCATGATTAGCTAAACAATTTTCCTGCAAATCTTCTTTGACAACAGGAAGAGACTACAAAACAGCAGCAGCTGGACTACAGTATTCAGGTGCGTTATTCTAATCTCTGTTGTCTTGTGTTGTAATGGAAATTGAAGGAATTGTGAAGTTTACAGAGTAGAAGTGCCTAGGGGCCCCTTGTCGAAAAGTACTTTTCCAATAGGATTGTAGGCGAGCTGGCTTTGGCTCTAAGTTTGGCACAGTGCTTCGTGCTGGAAGCCGCGAGGTTGCAGCAGCACTACGAAGTAATATCAGGATGCAAGGTCGTCTCCACATATCTGACATCGGGTCTTCGTTTGGTATATGACGGGATGTAGGCCCCCAGAACGTAAGGGACGCACCTCTCTGTAGTTCTCCCTTAAATCGCTTCAAAACTGCTTCGGCCATCTGGAAATGGTATCCGACACAGCGAACCCCCTCGCAGACGGTGCCTTGAGTCCGGCTGTGACGAACAATATCGACGAGAAAATTGACATCAGTCAGCTTGGAGAAGTTTCCACTTTTGATGCACTGCAGACCAAGAAGTTGTTAAGAAAGCTTGACTGGCATCTTGTTCCGTTTCTTTCTCTGCTGTACCTCTTGTCATTTCTTGAGTAAGTCTTGCTACCGCGTCGAGATCCCCGGCTGATGATGATTGCAGTCGTACCAATATCGGAAATGCCAAGCTCTTTGGCCTCGAAGCCTCCTTGGGGCTGGAGGGGGTACAATATAACACAGCTTTGTGTGAGTATCTCTCGAGAATGGACCTCGAATGTTAAGCTAACCGTTCAACCTATAGCCGTCTTCTGTAAGTGATGACATGACCATAAACCATAAAACCGGTCATTTCTTTTCTGACTTTTTCGAGTCGTGACTTATGTCTTGTTTGAAATTCCATCGAACATGTAGGAAATGATCTCTTCATATTCTAGACCTAGTGAATAACCAGAACACAGGATCTTGAAGAGGTGGAGGGCTGTAAGTCATCGAGCGAGAGGTGTCATCAAGTTCCAACACGCTGACCTTACTGAAGTCGATGTGGTTTCCACTAATGATGGTGGCTTGGGTAAGAGTGTTCTCCGAGTCCTTTTCTCTGTTACAGGCTGTCTCGGCATAGTCACCACATGGCATCTTCCCCAACATGCTTGCCGCTTCCCGAGTCAACAGTAACGTCCCCAGAACATTTGTCAAGAAAGTCAAGCTGACTCTGAGCTCTCCCTCTAGGGTGTCACAATGACCCTGACAGGACTGGTCACGAACTTCCGCGGATTGGTGATCGCACGAGTGTTCCTCGGGGCTACCGAGTCGGGCCTCTTCCCCGTAAGCTCTCTTTTCCCAGTCGCTTCAATCGCAACTCACCAGGTGTAGGGTGTCAACTACTACATCACGCTCTGGTATCCCAGAAGAGAGTGTGCTTTCCGCGCCGCCGTCTTTTTCTCGGCCGCGACTGTAGCGGGCGCTTTCGGAGGTCTGCTTGCTCGCGCCATCAACGAGATGAGCGGTGTTGGCGGCAAGCCGGGCTGGGCGTGGATCTTCATCCTCGAGGGCATCCTCACCGTTCTCGTCTCGATCGTTGCTTTCTTTGTCATGGCCGATAATCCAGAGACAGCAACGTTCCTGACACCAGAGGAAACGAAAGAAGTGCACCTCAGGTTGAAGCAGGATAATGATAGTCTGGCGCATCATTTCGAGACGAGATTTATGATTGATGCATTGACGGACTGGAAGATATGGATGCAGTCCGTGTCAGTCCCCACCCCCCCCTCCTTCTCCCCCCCTCACACACCACCTTTGCCAATGAGTTACTGACAGTTTTCTAGGGCTTATATCGGAGTACTCGTTCCTCTATACTCCTTCTCGCTTTTTCTGCCATCAATCATCCACGCCATGGGATATTCAGATGCAACGTCACAACTTCTGACAGTAGTGAGTATACCGAAGTGAAGTCCTGCACTTGAATCTTCCTACCCGCTGTCTGACGATTCTCGGTGTAGCCACCCTACGCGCTTGGCTGTATCGTTACAGTCCTGGGCGGCTTCTACAGCGACAGGATCAACAAGAGAGGGGTGTAAGTGTTCAAAATCTTCATGCAAACCTCTGCTGAATGGAAGAAGAGTACTTGCGGGGTTGACATTAAATGCCATGGTCGGTTATATCCTGCTCCTCTCCACGGCGACCCCGGCAGTGCAGTACGTTGGTACTTTCATGGCGGCGTGCGGAGTGTCAGTTCCCTTGGTACGTAGGAGTCCTGACCTCGGGCTGATCGTACCAGTTACCCTTCTGTTCCCATCATGGTGATGTGGAACGGCAACAACATAGGCGGATCCACCAAACGCGGCGTCGGAATTGCGATGCAAATTGGCTTCGGAAACTGTGGTGGGATAATATCCTCGTTTATGCAAGTAGACCCTCTACCTGTTTGCGACGTGCGGTGAGCCGCGCAGCTAAGAATCCTTACAGATACCGGAATCAAGACAAACCCCGCTACTCCCTTGGCCATGGCATCTGCTTAGGCTTCCTTGGAATCTCTCTCGCCATCGTTGCGCTGCAGATGTTTATCCTCACCTACATCAATAAACTCCGAGACGGGGAGCATCCATCCCCTCGCGAGTACACCTCCGAGATGAAGAAGGCTGAAATGGACAAGGGGGACCGAGCGAGTTTTTTCCGATACACCGTTTGAGAGCTCGAAGCTCGAGGAGGATATTCGCTCTGCTGGGCAAGGAGGCTGCTTCTTGGTCAAGGTTGTGCTCGCAGTGTATAGCAACAGTGTGCCAGTGCGTGGCCGCTGACACAACATCGGCCCGGGACCTGTGGCTGGGCCCATAGCTTGTGTAAGAGAAGCTCTTGATTAAGTTGAACGCATATTCAGTGAGAAATATACGTCGCTGTCCTGGCTATCGATATGTACAGACTGTGGGTTGAGATCGGTGCATGTTTTGTCAACTTGACCAAGCTTTACGGCAATTCCTGGCTGGAAAGCCCACGCGTTGTTTACGAGTACACTCACAGCCACAGACCGTAGCGATACTGCAAAAAGCCCTTTCAGGCACCAGAGTCTCGTTAGATCTCCTGAGAAAGAGAGCTCCATTGGTGTATACCAGGTGACTGCTATATGTAATCGACCTAAAGTCTTGGAACAACATCAAGTCACGATGAGAATCCTGGCAACCCAGCTACCGATCATATTTCTCCTTGCACCCCTTAATCTGTGACTGCAGGATACGGCACCACAGCCTCCCAAACATCCACAAACCTCCCGTCCGTATCCCTATCCGCCGCAATCGTCAACTCGACCTTCTGCTCCGACGCCTCGCCCCGTACCCAGTTAGTAACGATCCGTGCCGTGATCTCGTCCCCATCCTGAAGAAACATCTCAATCCTAAACTCCCATCTCTTCTTCACCGTGCTTCGAAACGACCGTGGAGTTATCCAGAAGTCAAGTTGAAGTTTTTGTCCCACGTATAAGCTGGACAGGATAGTATCCCAAAAGGATTCTGCGCTAGCAAGACAACCCAAGCAAAACTTCCGCAGCAGAGGATTCCAGGTCAGGAATGTACCTTTGGGGGTCTTCGACCGGGAACTCCAACTTGTCATGTCAAGACTCTGAGCGCTCCGCCAACTCAAGACAGTCAGCGGATGTGACCCTCGTAAGAGCGACACGAGGCCATCTACACAAACACACCCGTATACCTGTCCCTAGAACCATATAACATGCAATCCACGCAGCGACCTGGACTCCCAGGGCGACTAGCATTCCAATCCGAGGCCCGTCGCATCATCCCATGGTTCGATTCAACAGCATTCGACATCCAACCCCATTCCATCCACCCAACCAAGCAAACCTCTGAGCGTCGAGACCCTACACCCATTCCACCCACTCACTCACTCACTCACTCACCACTCCACCCACTCACTCACCCACTCACATACAGCAAGCAGCAAGCCGTAGGGCAAAAAAAGGAAAATAGACCGGAGCACCGCCAGAAAGGATACAGGTACATACGTAATCACCATGTGACGAAGGTGCACACAGCACGACGCGCATCTCGCATCTCGCATCTCGAATCGAGGAGGCGGAGGTGTCGATCGACGCACAAAACGCGGTATTGCGGCCGGGGCAGAGCGGCGCCGAGGAGATCTCGAGAGTCGGGTTGTAGCAGGAGGTAGGGAGAGCGTCGCCGGGGGTGACTGCGGCGGGAAAGCTATCGATTCAAGAAAGAGAAGAAGAGGCGATACACCACGGTCCGAGGTATACTCTTTTAGCAAGGCAGAAACTAGTACCAGAACCAGAACGCGTGTCAGAAGGTAAAAGGTATCATTCAACTCTCCTCGCAAAACCCAAGCGCTCGGCAGAGACAATTCCACTATCAAAAGAAACAAAAGAAACCAACAACGCTATGCCACGATGCAATCAGCCCAACGCCGAACCATATACATGCCATACAAACCAACCCCACCCATCGCCTGTATGAAGAAGAACAAGCCTGTCCCAGGTCGATGAGCACCACCTGGGTTTGTATACAAACAGCCCCTCTCACCTCTTCCCCCCCCCCCCCCCTATCCATCGCGATACTTGGACAGTGGTGGATCATCACTCTACCTCCCCACGCTCTCATCCTCACTCACCTCCTTGAGCGCCAGCGGATCCCTCTCTCTCGTACTGGCACTGCCCACAATGGTTGGACTGCTCTCTCCGTCAAACAGCGGATCGTAATCCTTACTTCCTGTCTGCAATGGCTTGCCACTGCTACTACTTCCTTGCCGGCGTTCCTTCCGCCGAACGGCTTCCGCGGTAGCCTTGGCTCTGATCTCCTTATCTCCATCTTCACTATCGTCGCAAGAGTCCATGCCGTCACAGCTACCCTCCGCAAAATCGCTACTCGCATCCTCGGCTCCATCTTCTCCTGGGATCAGCTCGTGACCTTCAGGTTTCGGGTTCTTGATGAACGAATCGATGATGTAATACTGGGTGGCGTTCATGATGACCGGAAACACCAGCATGACGAAGATCACCTGCAGGGTCTCATCGCCTTCCGTCCATCTCAGCGCCCAATCCCCGACGCGGGATATCCAAGGCAGAACGAGGAAAATGATTAGCACGCAGATCTTCATGCCCATCAGCCCGAGAAAGTAGATGAGGGACTGCTTGAACCACCACCAGGCGCGTGGTGGGGACCCGTAGTTGCCCGAGGAGATAGACTCGGGCGGTACACCGACGGGCGTGAGGAGGAAGAGGGAGGTGAGGATGCGGAGGAGGAAGATGAGGATTGGAATGCCGATGGTGGTCTGCCACGACTGCGTTAGCCCAAGCTCGAGAATAGTAATCATTGCCCTCTCCTGTTCCAAGTGTCTCGTCTGGGCGAGTGACGGTTGGGAGGACTCACATCAATCGCCAAGTTCAACAGGTAGAAACTGCACGGATTCGGCGTGTACTTCTCCTGCTCATCCACCATCCGGCTCGCCACGGCCCCTGCCTCCAGCTTGATGCTAAATTGGCCACTGCTCAGCATACTCATGAGCAGATTCGCCACATGCAGCAGCACGCTGCCCACAACCTGCTTGCTGACATCGAAGAACCAGATCTTGACCGGCCGCTGCGGACGCTCGCGCCAACGCTTGAATACCAGGGCCAGCAGGGCGCAGGCTCCCAAAGCGCCTTGCACGAGGATAGCGAAGGGGCCTAGAAGCTCGCACTCGCCATTTTTGGGGGGAGGGTCGTGAGGCGACGAGACGCTGGTAGTGGTTGGAGCGAGGGCGATAGCTGTGGCGAGGGCGGCAGAGAGGAGGGTTGACGTTGCGGAGGCATTCTCAGATGAGACCTCGAACCCGGGTGGAGGGAGCATTTAAGACTCTGTTGTGTTTGGCGAAGGGTGGTATCCGTCTGCTCTCTTTCTTTTTATTCTCCCCTCTTGCCTCTATCTTCTTATTGTCCCGCCCGTATTCTATCCTGTCTCCGTCGGTGTAGCTGGCGGGTGCAACTTCTTTGCCCACCTTCGCCTCCTTTCTGTCGTCGGCGTCGTCGTCCCGAGTAAATGAAACTGTATGAGGAGCTGCCTTCCTGCGCCCAGGGTCCTTGCAGGACCTTTGGAGAATCAGGCTCTCTCGTGTCCGTGATGCAAGCGGCTCTGGACGTGAAAGACGTGTTGCAAATATGCAGAAGAACGAAGAAAAACTATCACGTATCGAAGGGTAAGAAGCAGGAAAAGGAGTGTCGACTCACGTACGAGCAGAGGCAAACACGAGAATGGCTGAAATGCTGTGCAGCCTGCTGCGGTCCGTGAGTCGACGGGGTAGCGCTACATATAACATTGATTGACGACCGGGGGCGAAAGACCTCGGAACTGCGTGCTGTGAGAGCGAGTCACGTGGGGTCAGTCAAATTGCGACTCCACAATTTCTGGTATTGCGAAGGGTGTGCGAGGGCTTTACGATGATCAAGTTCTCACTTTACGATGTATGCGAATTGCTCCTTATTACATACGAGTAGACATGGATGATGGCTGGAGATGTTCATGATAATTCGGTTTTCTTGGGAAAGACCTGCTGTACCCCTCTTCTAGAGCTTTGCAAGTCAGCAAGACGACTCTTTGGTTCTAGAGTAGACTAGGTCTAGGGATGTATGTACCTGGCTTGTCACGTCTCTATTTTCACTTGCCTGCGGACTTGGATAACGAGTATCAGAATCGCAAGCTTATCACTGACCACAACTCCGTAGATGATGTCTTCTTTTCTCGTGAGCGCCCTCGGGGAGGCCATATAAGTAAGCATACTCTGCGAAGTCATTCTGAGAGCAAGAAAATCACGAAAGCATTTAGACGATTCGTAGAAGCATATGAATGGCACCAAATAATCATCATCGTCATGCCTCATATCTGTGTCCCAGCCCTCAGAACGTAAGCTCAATGCAATCCCTCCCCACTCCGGGTATCTTCCTCCCATCCCGCCTTCACTACTGCTCCCACGCCAGCCATTCCTTGCCCCGCCCCAACCAGCCTCCAAGAGAATAAATCAACCATGAAAACACGTAAGGAAATCATGCACAGTTCGTATGATCATCAAGCCTATGCCCGACCCGATTCCTTTCTCAGTCCTGCCGGGTCACTCGTTCCGAACCTCAAGGATGTATTTTGGTGTCGGGAGAAAGCTAAACCCCGCCGAGGGACTTGGGGAGGAGAATGCATGACACGAGGATTTAGTTTGGGCAAGACTAGATCGCATCCATCCTTTCTCAGCTTCTACTTTTCAAGAGAACTTATGCGACGGCGCTGCAGTGATATCACAACAACTTCGAGGTGGAAAGGGGAGGGAATGAAGAAGACGTACAGCACCGCAAGAGCCACAGCTCTTAGTCCCACCAGCCGCGGCACCGCACTTGGGGCATGAATCGTGCTTCATATTTGCTTTGGCGTTCTCTGATATCTGAAAGATCTCGATGTTGACGTGGGCGTAGTTGAGAAGGATGAGAATCGTTTGTTTGATTTGTGGTTTTTCTTTTCCAGTGCAGAAGTGGATCGTTGATGGAAGAGAGGAGCTTGACAGTGATATATATACAAGAAGTTTTGTTCGTGGATAGACAAGGCAGTATCGTATTATATAGAACAGTACAGTTAGATGGGTGTGGGGAAATCCGACGAGAAGTGAAAGAAGCCAGTCTCTGCACAGCACGTGGACGGGCTGCATGAGTGAGGAGGGCTGAAGTGTAGTCTCGGTTTCTACAGTACCAGGGCCTCGACTTGGACCCCGCTCTTAGCAGCCACGTGATACTACCAACTCCAACTCACAAGTCAACGTGGCGCGACTGATGTACAGTAGACACAAACCAGCATGTCTAGGTGGAGAGAAATGCGCAGAGAGCCATTCTGAAGGTTATCCGGGACAGCTTCACAACAGTGAGTCGTGTAATCTCTATTTTGGTTCCAAGCCTGAGGCATGTAAATAGTCTTAAGAACTGTGGATTCAAGTGTGTACACGTTTACGGTGCCAAAATGCGCGTTACGCTATTGGTTTGAGACGGCAGACGGAGAAGCCCACCCTCGAATCCTGTGGCTGCCGTGCAAGTAGTTGGAGGTTGGATTCAGGTGGATATGTGTGCAGACGCATAAGTGGGTTGCGTCGGTTGGTTGGAAAGAGGTGCGGTCTGGGCGTGTAGGAAAAAATAGTAAGAACTAATGCCACCACGAATGATCTATATCAGCCGAGTCGCTCAATTCTCCTTACTCTCAAAGGGATCATGAGTCGAGACCGCGTGCTTGAGTTGGCTGTGGTGGTGCCTAGGTCCGAGGACAACGGCAAAATGTCAATTTGCGAGATGTATTTATCATGCACCCATAGAAGGCCAACCGGCTCCCCTCAACTCATTGGATCGAAGAACGAGAAAAAAAAAAAAAGAAAAAAAAACCCCCAACACAAGCACCACAGAGAACCAGGCAAATATCATGTTGCCGACGAGCCGACCGCTGGATAGTCAAACCAGCGTGCACGACCCGTCAACATTCGCGTGATGGAAGAAGCCATTGCCATCCCCAACGCCTATTTGAAATGAAGCAAACCCCTGACAAACTCTGCGAAAGAAGGTGTGATAGTCGTAACAGTCGGATCTGGATGTCCTTTCGCTTTCCTCTGCTCGACAGGAGCAGCGGTCATCGCACTGCTCTTCCGGCGAGTCGAAGAAGGAGACGAAGACATGTACGTAGACGGGCCTGTGGCCGGGGTTGGGAGGATGGTTGTCGCGTTTCGTGGTCGTGAAACTCTTCTTGTCCGATCCGCAGGCCCGTCTACTTGTCATTCGATACCGTGCTGTTTTTTGAGCTGCTCTAAATTCTCCTTGCGCGCATCTAAATCTTCTTTCGATCGGACCATTTTGTCTGGCTGATGGTATAATACTGTGGCTCATTAGAGATGTTCGTCTGACTGAGGTTTGGCATAGACTGACCAACGAGATACCGATTTTGAAAGTTGAAGCCGTTTAGCTTGTCGCACGCCTGCTTTGCATCCATGACGTCTTCATAGACAACGAATGCCGTACCCTTGGTATTGTTGGCGATGCCCTGGCGGATTTGCCTGACGTTGATTAGTATCGTGTCTTTGAGGTCGAAGCGTTAGACAAACCGAATAGGCCCAAACTTGCCAAACAGGTCGAAGAGTTCCTCTACTGCGACGTTGTAGCTGTTACCAGTCAGTACGCGCTCGCATCCGCCCTCCCTCCTCCATATGCTAGGTACGTCTCGAGGGCTTCAACGGACCTTAGATTCTTGACGAACAAAGCTCTATGGCACAGATGTCAGCATGATCCAAGATTCCCTCGCGCTCCTCCGCCCCAGCTGCTGAAACATACCGATTGACTTCAGGTGCAAGTTTGCCGCCTCGATTCATAGCTTGGCTAAGGATTGGTGATAATTTGGATTGGGAATTTGAAGGAGAGATGTCCGCTCGCAGACGTGGAACTAATCGGTTGGGAGCAAGGATGTTGACATTCAGAGACTTGAATGCGAGATCTGAGACCTTTCCTGATTAGGACAAAGTGGGGACAGCTAGATTTCTTTGGGAATAGTGCCTGCTGGGCTAATTTTCGGCGATCTTAGACAGTCCTGGACAACCTTTATGATCACCTCAGTCTATTCCTCGATCATATCCTGCGATGTGTTTGAACTTCCAACGTTCTCATGTGAAAAAGCTTCATGCGTGATTTGACTTCATCAATTTCATGCCCTCCCAACCTTGAAAGCCCTGTTAACTTTTAACGATACCAAAGCTTGCACGCGTGTGAATCAGTTCTGATCATTGTTTTTATTTTTTGAAATGCTCAAGATGTCCGGGTTTCGGTTTTTTTCAATCTTGCCACCTTCTGCAATTCATGGCTTACTGATACGATGTCTTACATAACGCCCTTGGTTACTGAAGCTCCTGCGCGCTTTTCGTCTAAATTCCTGGCAAGCATAAAAAAAGAATCAGTCAAATTCCCGCAAGAGAAGGTCTTCAGAGTCTCCAAAAATCTGATACTATTGGATATTTCAGACTTGCCTGATAATTCTATGTTTTCATGTTCCTGTGTACTCCAGCTCCTCGGATTGCTGCTCGGTTTTCAGTAGTGAGGAGATGTAGCGATATTTTCTCTCGAGACCTACGGAATATTTTAATTTCTTGTTGTCATAATATAATATAGAGATAGCGGGTCAATCTCATCATCAGCAGAAGCTGAACTCCTTTATCCAACCTTAAATTGTGAAACTTCTAGTCATAATCATGATTCTCACTTCAAGTACGTTCAATTTTTTTCAACAGGAATATGATGAGCATTCACTTTTTATCTAGCCCTACACATCGTTAAACATACCTCCCGTCCCTCTTCCAGAAAACTCTAACCAAAAAAGCTCCTTATTATCTAACCTGTAGGGAATCTTCAGCAATCTTTGGCCAAATGTATCTCCATTGGTCTTCAAACAAAGGGAAGCTGCATCAGACAACACGCACTCTCTCGCAGCTTTACGTCACCTCCGAAACCACCACTGCACCGCGAGACATGAAATCGTCATCCCCCATCGTTCCCAAGCTTCTCTCATCCACCGAGTCAGAGCGCCTCGCCCTCCGCAAGATCCGCGCCAAACGACGCGCCCTCACCAAGAGACGACCTCGCTCTCCTCTCCCGCGCCGTCCTTGGGTAAGCATCTTCCGGATCCAACGACTCGTGACCGAAGCCTGTGCGCAAACCCTGACCGAAGCCAACCAGGACCTGGAGGAAGAGGTGAAAGGGGAGTTGAGAGAGGAGTGGTGGATGGTAGTCGATGATTGCTTCAACGTTTTCTGGGAGCGACTCCGCTGTTCTGGTTGTGGGGGGATCTGTGGGGCTGAAAATTGGAGAAATGAAGGACAAGGGCTGAATGAGCTGGAGAGGTTTCTAGAGAAATTGAGAGCTGAGATGGATATGTCCGAACCTTGGGAGCTTCATGAAGATGAAGTCGATAGATGGGATATGCTCCTCTGGGATGTTGAGAAGGCCATCGCTACTTCTAGACGTGAAGGCTGCGTCTTTGCCGCTGAAGCCGCCGCCCAAGCAGAAATGGAACGCCTCCGAACAGAAGAAGCCAGACGCGAAGAAGTCATTATAGAACAGGCACAGAGGTACAGAGATGCCAAAGATCAGGAGGTCTCCGAAAGAGAAAACGAGCTGCAGCGTTTCGCGGCTGTTGGGAGCCCGGTGCAACTGTACGAGGATTGGAAGTATGAGATAAAGGAGAATGGAGAGGATTCTAACGATAGTAGCGATGAGGAGATGAAGATGAATTTGAATATTGGGACCGAAGCAAGTAGAGGGGGAGAGAGAGATAGGGCTGAAGTGGATATTCTGTCTACGATTGATGAGCTGGATGATGATGGGCTGTCTGTGCGTGTTGAAGGAAAGCCGCAAGGGGGCAGTTTTCAGAGCAGGCAGGGGTTATGTACGGCAGATGAATTGGACGAGGAAATGGATGAAGAGGCCTTAAGTCCCATGCTTAGCAGGCTGGCTGGTGATGCTATCTCCACGAATGAAGTGGCTAAGCCTTTCATGATCGACGACTTGGATGAACTAGACGACTCGGACCAAGACGACAAAACTGAAATCGAAACCGCACCCAAACAGGAGCAGCACAGCAATTTGCCTGATACCATACCTAAGATTGAACCCGTCGCTGCTGTTCCGGCGCCAAGCTCTCCCATGGATGAAACCGAAGTGGCAGACGATAACTTCCAGCCAGCCATCGCTAAGGACACGCGCAAAGGTAGCGAAGCCTGTGAAACTGACACGAGCTCTTCAACTCAGTACCTACATAAGGATTCTACGATACAAGACGAAGACTCGAGGTCGCTGTTCTGTGAGGAAGATGAGGATATGAATGATAAATCAAAAGAACTGGTCGCTTACTTTACAGGCGGAGATTCAGAAGAGGATATGGAGGGCGGCGGCTACGTAGACTACATCATGAGTGGCAATGTACGAGACCTGGGGGGCATGGTGTGTAGGGAGAGAGATGAGAGTGAGGAGTTGTGAGCGATGATTTGATTAACATTTCCAGGATATGGAATGCTGGGTAAAATGGAATTTTATCGATCTGAGTTCCTGCGTTGGAACCACCTTCAAGCATTCTTCGGACTGGCGCTCTTTTTGCAGGTAGCCAGATATTTATAAAATCCCACGCATTTACTCCTATAAAAAATGCGTTTCAAACGAGGCAGATCGCGAGCGAGTTGAAAAAATTCGAAAACAACTGATCTCATTCGTTTCTCACTGAGCTTATCTCTGCAATGGGTATCAAGTGGCCAGCCTGCAGTCGAGTGACTTGTTTAAAAGTGGGAAATGAAGCCAAGATACGTGTTTGTTTACTTTGCGCCACAAGCGAGTTGAGCTAGTGTCTCCACCATGACCTCAAACTGGATTTTGGCTCCTCCATACCGATAAGCTTCACACACTAACAGCGCGAGCACTTTTATTGATGGACCGGAGCGTAAGGATATCGAGGCTTACTACAATATTATGTGTAATGATTGCCGTGATATGACCAAAAATCCTTCCCTCGACAATGGACTATGCGTGCTAGACAAGAATCCGCTCTTGAACAAGGTCTCAATCAGCTACTCTGTAGGGAAGCGCTTCCCGTCTAGTTAAAGGGCTTGTGGGATACGCTCGCTACGTGGACATCATCCCAAGTCACGGTGAGTGTGACGTGGAGACCTCTACCCGTAAGTCTATCCAATAAGTTTACCAAGTAGCCAATACCGACAGAATGACCCTGGTGCGAAGGATTGGTGCCGCTAAGATACTTTCCGAGGTCAATAATGGTCGAATAGCTCTGGTTTATATGATTCCAAGTTGTTTCCTGATATCCTGAGGGACTTTTTTTTTAAACTTTTAAGACCTTAGTCAAGGAAGCGAGCAAGGACTTCGGTACATAAGCTACGATTTGGTGCCTATTTTCCTATCTATGCGCTGAGAAAAAGACTTGATTCACTATTGCCGAAGATACAACGGGTACTACGTTGATGGCGAAACATAAACATAAGGCGGGCCTTGACATCGGAGTCCTTCATTCTCTCTGAAGTGGGACGGTTAGAACAAGTTCGCGATGAAGGCATCGGGAAAAGTTCTCATCTTTATGGGCGTTGCATTCATCGATCCCAATTTCTCTGCAGAAGTAAGGCACAGGTCAAGAATGCTAGTAGCCTTCTCTTCTTTCTCCTGTCACCACTTAACTATGATATCAAAGCAGGGAGATGACTATATTTTGCTGGTATTATTGCCCCAAAATAACGTATAGCGTGTACATTGACTGCGAACCGAAAACTCTTCGAATTTACTGAAGCCTTCGGTTCTTATCATGTGTGGTACTGCGTCTTACAATCAAACAGTCTACAAGTCGTAGTAGCGACTCTCTTAGGCTTTTTAAATGGATTACGATCCCAAAATATGCACAATTTCAATTATTCCCAATGCGCAGTTTCTTAGAAGTTCCTCGTGCTTCAAATCTAAGACTGCATAATCAGAAATCTTCCAATCCTGATTGTAAAGATTGGCATAGGCGTAGACAATCTTGCTTCAATGTCGCATTTCAATTGACCCTTTTCATCTTAACTCTCGACAGTAATCTCGGCACTCAAGCAACGGCTTTCGTCAGTCGCAGCCGGATTCAATTGCTGGTTACAGGATCATCTCAGTGTGCGCCGCTAATTTCTTCTCGTTCTTCCGCGGAGCCTATGCTAGCAGCGACATCTCCAGAATTTTCCATCATCTAATTTAGACTTGTTGGAAAAGTCGGAGAACTGACTCTGGCATAGCGGTTATTCAGAAGCAGAGAGGTTTGGCTTCTCATCTGACTGATGAGCCGTAGACCTGGCATTGAGATTAGATCTGTGATGCCGTACTCGACCTCGGAATATATCAAGAGGAAAAGAAAAGGAAGAACCGACGAGCAGCTTAGGCTGTCACGATACCTGTGTTGTCCTAGAAGACGAGGCAAAGCCGAGGTTATTGACTTTCGTTGTCGTCTCGCGATATCCGTGCGGTATATATGCATGGTAGGCACCACTTTAGCGCGATCTAAATTCCCTAGCTCACCCATCACTTATCCAGGACCCCTCCATCTCGGCTTTCCTTCCTCCACGATCATACTTGCACTACGTCGTCCACGTAAGAATCAAAATTCTTTCTCGCCATAAGAACAAACACCAAGATGAGGATGGATTCCTACACAGAGGAACCAGTGCCGCCAGAGGATGAGATCACAGTGCTTGTCACCGGCTTTGGGGTGAGATCGACCCCGCGTCGCGTGCCCCAGATCACATCTCAGCACCACAAGCGCTGATCCACAAGGGCTCAGGGCAAAAAAGAGAGACTCGGAGGGCTTCTAGAGCGCATCAGCCGGTTGGAAAACGCCTCTGAGTTCTGGGAGCTTTCAAGAAAGCCAGATTACACATCCAGAGAATCAATCGCTGACAATCGTCTCCACCGCAGCCATTCCGCGCCCAAAACCCTATCAACCCCGCCTGGGAAATAGCAAGAAACTTACCACCTTTTCTCAGGCCTTCCCTGCTGCCACTCTCAGACGCCTCTGCAACTGCAAAAGTCGTGCCGGTACGGATACTAGTATATCCCGAGCCAGTAAAGGTTGCGTACAAGGAAGTGAGGGAGCTGGTGCCAATGTTGTGGGACGGGAGGAAGATTGATTATGCGATTCATATTGGGATGGCAACGGGACGGAACTTCTATAGTGTAGAGAGGAGGGGACATCGGGATGGATATAGTTTGAAAGATGTCGACCATGAGCTTTTGGGAGATGAGGAGCGGAGGAAATTGGAAGGAGACGAATGGATTTGGAATGGTATGCCTGAGGAATTACTAAGTTCTCTGGATATTGATGATGTGTGGGACAGGTGGAGTTCTGCTTTGCCGGTATGCAGACTGAGAATTGTAGCCCAAGAGTAGATGCTGACAGAGTAAAGGGCATTGATGTGAGAGTCTCCGAGAATGCAGGACGGTACTTGTGCGATTTTATATACTTTTCCAGCTTGGCGCATCTTACGAAGAAAGAAGAAGAGCGACGAGTGGTTTTCTTACATGTGCCAATTTCCGCGGATGAGGAAGCGATTGAAGATGGCATTCAGGTTACGCTGGAACTTATACGGGCGATCGTCCAAAGCGAACAAACGAAAACTATCTTGACTTGATGAGCTTTGAGGCAAGCCAACGTTATCGGAAATGGGTGACTTGGAGAACGGCAATAACAATAACAGCAGGCCGATAGATCGAAGCGTTGAACTAGCGGCATAATTCTACGGAGTAACAAAGTATTGACCTTGAGCGTGCTTTTGCAGGACATCAGCTGGGGGTCTCCAAACCACCCTTTGGACTTTGATAGCAATCATCCATATACGTTGTTTACCAGCGATGTTTTCCATGTAGTAGAGTACCCGTGAAGTAAGTCCCGGTGAGTGAAGGCTGTTTCTTTTCCATGGATTCGTGAACCCCAAAAGTGATATATCCAGGCACATACCAACAACTATCGCCTCGCAATCTCTCTCCCATCCCATTTATTCAACACCCAATAGACCAGCATCATAGCTTTCCTCCGCCAGCTCCTCGACCACTGCAAATTTCCTCCTCTCCAAGCTAACCACGCACTCTTGCCCGTCCATTTCCCGCTGCCATCCACAATCCCGTCCTTGCGGCCAATGTACGCTACTAATGCCTTCTGCTTGTATTCAAACCCTGCTCGTGGGGAATGAGAAGTCTTGTTATTCACACCATCCTCGAATTCTGACTTTGAAACTGCGACAAGGTAATTCGCAAGCCACTCCGCCTTTTGCACTGCAACTTCAGCTGTAGCCGGCAGCGAATCGTCTCGCACCCCCGCCGCGTCACCTAAAGCCCACACTCCGTCTACCACTTCTCCCTCCTTCCCATCAGCGAGAACTCTTAGATACTGATCCGTAACCAACATCCCCTTGTCATCCTTCATGACTCCGTGCATCTCCTCTACCAGACCACAGGTTTTGTTGCCCGCGGCCCATACTGCGACCCCGAACCCCACTCTCCCATCCTCCTTGACGCTCATAACCCCCTTTTCAAAACCCTCGACATGCTTCCCCATCCTCACATTCACCTCTCTCCTTCTGAACTTCTCCATAGCATACTCGCTTAATTTCTCTCCAAACTGTCCCAACATACGATCCGCAACATCGTACACACTGATACTCACCAGACCCCTACATTCGGGGTATATTTGCAGTAGATGCCCGTGTACCAGCTCGTCCAGTTCGGCGGCCAACTCGACGCCCGTGGGTCCTCCTCCCACGATGATGAAATGAAGAATATCCCTCTTCTGCTCCGCAGAGAATTTAGGCAGGGAAGCGAGCTCGAAGCAATCCAACACCTTCTCCCGCAATGCCATCGCATCGGAAACGCTCTTCATGAAGAGACAGTGCTCCGCGACGCCGGGAGTATCGAAAGTATTGACCTCGCTCCCGGGCGCGATCACCAACTTATCGAAGCTGACCTCAAACGTGCCGCCTGCACCACCCCCGGTGCTTTCTCGCTCGTTCCCGTTACTGCCCACCGCAGGCCGGCACGTCAGTGTTCGGGCGTCGAAATCGACGGCCTCGACCCAGACCTGGTACTTCTGGATCCCATCGCCGGAGCCGGAGCCAGGGACGCGCTTCATCATGCCGCTCCTCCGGACTGGCTCTTCGGCAACGCGGAAATCGAAGATGCCGCACGCGGCGCTGGCGAGCAGGGGCGTGAGAGCCATGGTGCGGTTTGGGGATAACACGAGTATATCGTGTGTCTTGGGTAGCGAGGACTTGGACAGGCGTTGGAGAAGAGTGAAGCCTGACCAGCCTGTGCCGAGGATCGCCAACACAGGCTTAGACTGATGTGATCGGGAGGTGGATGGGCTGAGAGTTTGGGGGTTTGAGTTTGTTGATCTCACGCTCGAGGGCGTGGAAGGAAGCGAGCTGGTCTGGGAGCGAGTAGTTGGTGCCATGTTTGGCGCGAGAGGTCGAGGCGGGGAGAAATCCGGTATCGTTTGAAAGGTTTGACGAGAAGATATCTCACGTCGTTTGACTTGGAGTCTTCTATTTACGCAGCGAAAACGCAGAAAGCTCAGCCCTGAAAACGAGGCTGCTGGTGCACTGGTGACGTTTACAACGGTAGTTCTGAGAAGTTTGGATCTGAGGTGGAACCCACAGTGTACTAGTAAGCTTTTTGACATCCCTTAAATTGGGAGAGAAACGATAAGAGAGTGACAGTTAGAAAATTGACGAAGGCATGACTGAAGGCGAAGCAGCGTTGCAAAAGCCCTTGAGCTAGTCCCGGCTATGAGTCTTGACGGCATCGACATCCTAGCGCATTTGGGCCTCTAGGGGATTTCAATACCCCAGACTTGATGGGATTGATCGACGAAACGATTCAGCAGGAGAATAGCATAAAGTACATCGGCTAGGCTGGGTTACAACGTTGCCTCACGGTTACTGTCGATGATCCAAATTTACCTTGGGATATCACATGTTACCCGCGTGACCTGTAGCCCGGGATGAATGTCGATCAGCTTGTGGGCTAAGCCACCTAACTGCTTCAAAGAGTGATATTTAAAGAGCATAGTCAATGAGCAAATTCTAGCAGCCAAGAGCTCTTTAGATGGTTCATCAAGCGAACCATCTACCGACTATCTGCGAACTCCGAAATCTCGCTCGAATTCAGCACGAATGCGCCATCACTTTCATATCCACATTGCCACCTCCCCCATCCATCTACTGCTCATGCCTCTTGCTCTTATATTCAGCGCCCCTTTCCTTCCTCCTCTCCTTCTTACGCTCGGTCTTTCTCGCTTTATCCTTGCCCGCCTTCTCCGGTTGACTGACAGACTCGATTTTCCGCTTACTCCTTCTCTCCTCCCTGGCTCCTCGCACCTTCTTCCCTACCTCAAGCAACGCTTTGCTATACTCCTCAACCCCCACTCGCCGCTTGATAACCTCCTTCAGTGCCTCGCTGTGATCCTTCATCTCTTGGTAACCTAGTCTAAAGTCTTCGTCTGTTGAGTACGGTACTGGGATCGCGGGATCCGTGATATGATGCAGAGGTTGAAGAATGAGATTGAGATTCAACGTGAGGGACGGGACGGGGAGTGTAGTAATGAGCGTAGACAGGAGGGTCAGGCCGTTGGTTTTCGGGAGGAGAGTTGAGAATTTAGGAGGAGAGAGTTCTTTGCGCAGGTGAAAGGAAAGGCGTTTGAATATGAACTGCAAGGCTGTTCTATTCTCCATCTCCATGTTCAGGTCTTGATCTTGCTCTTGCGCTTCATCATCTCCACTATCGTCCGTCTCAGCTGTAGGTTTCGACCGCCACTTCATGTCATTTGCGCCTGCTATCCGGGCTAGGAAGGCGATAATTTTGATCAGTTCGGGTGTTTCCGGGGTGCCAAAAGCCGGAGTGTTGAAGGAATACGTTGTGCGGCGGATAAAATCCATTATATCATCAGCTGTGAGCTTGAGCCCGCCGGGCCCCTTAAGGGGGAGTTTGAAGTTTGCGTCGACGTTGGCACGGGCGAATTCGGCAAAGTACGCGTTGAAGAGCTTGGCAGCCGATAACTTGACCAGTTGTTCGGGATATGAAAGACAGGATCGCATGATTTGCCAGAATGATGGTGGTATCGTTGATTTCGAGAAGATGGCCTCGGGAAATTTGTCAGCTATGACAAGACTCAGTTGCAAGGCTTCAAAAATCTGACGCATGTCCGAACTTGGGTTTTCCGCAGTTTTTGCAACGAGGCAGATTCGTTCTATCAGCTGAGAGCGGTATCTATCATTGTCGCTGGACGGATTTGAATCGTAGTATATTTTGAATGTCCGAAGGCAGACAGCGACACTGTTGTGGTCGCCGTCAAGCCCAGGCCGTACTTGATCCAGAAATTCAGCTGTTTGCTCGGGGCTGACGCGCTTGAAAATCTCTTTGAGAACTTCATTGAGGACAATTCTGCACTTGTCATCTCTCTCATCGTTCAGACGAACTTTGTACAGTATCTCAAATACCGCCTTGGCAACTTGCTGAACAACTTCATCCTTGGACTTGCAAAGAAGCAGGTATATGAGCTCTAAAACAGAAAGTCGACCTCCAGGTCTAGCATATTGGATATTTCCCACGACGAACTTGAGTTGTTTCAACCACCGCGATCTCTTTTGTGGATACTCGGAGAGGAACTGAAAGTATGTGCCTCGCGCTAAGTCACGGGTATCCTTGTCGAAGTTTGTGACCATTTGCTCGCCAACATAGTCTAGAATATCGTACACAGTCGCAGTCTCGACCTTCGAGTCCAGCACAGCGCGAAGGAACCCGAAAGTCACATGCCGACGTTCCGGCTCCGTGATGTCCGATTTGAGCCTAGACAGTAGTTTATCAATCAATGTATCCTTGACCTTGATATCCGGTCGATTTCTTAAGATGACCGATATCATCTTTAGACCCGCTTGTGCAATGTCTGTATCTGTCTGGGGACTTTCGATAATGGCTTTGCTTGCCTCAGACGCGGCGACCCGGTAAAGATTCGTCCAATTCGTTTCTTCCAGAAGCGGAACTTTGACGATCGTCGTGAGGGTCTTGAATGCCGAGACCTTGACTTCTTCCTCGGCCTCCACAACGGCGTCGCCGAGCACTGGGATGAATCCCGTTAAGTTCTTAGGAGTTCGAATGCCATCGTATTTCTTCACTATCGCCCGCAGGACGTCGAATGCAAAGCGGACGATTTTGAAGGTATACACAGTTGTGGTACCTCGGTCAAGGCCTCGCTTGGCGCCCTTGGTTGATAAGTACTTCTTCGTCTTGTGGTCGACCTTTTTTTTCTTTGCTGGCTCTATTTCGCGTTGAGCATCTTGTATGACTTCGTAGCAAAAAATCAAACTGTCTCGACTGTTTGCAGCTCTGTTTCTCTGTAGTCCGTTGCTGATACGATTCAGCAGCTGATCTGCTTTGCGTACCATTTTGATGTTGAGCTTCTCTTGGAGCAGCTTCCGGATAGGTGTGACGAGCTCTGTTAGGCGACTCAAAGTCGCAGTCGAGGCTACCAGCTCCATAGAATCATAACTTTTACTGCTCTTGACCTCCTCCATCTTGCTGGTATATTCTTCGTTGTCCTTCTCCTGACCTGTAGCACCAAAAACATCGTCCATAACGATATCCACAATCTGACCTAGACAATAATCCAAGTCACCAGGAGCATGCTCTGGAGTGGTAGCTACCAGGATAGAGTGCATGGTGAATGAAAGTACGTGAACCTGATACCCCTTCTGGAGGGCTGTTTTCAGTTCCTTTAGCACGAATCCTACACATGATGGTCCGAGGAGCACGCATATCTTGGTCAAGGTGTCGCGAGCCATCTTACGCGACTCATGAGCCTTGCTTCGAAGAATATGACACACATCCGTCAACACTGCTGGAAGCCGGGCATTGAATTCTTCCGGTGGTAGAAATTTCAGAAGTCGAACCACGATGATGGTAACAGGGACACGCAGAGATACGGTAGATTCATTTTTGTCGTGCAAGTAGGCTTTCAGTGGCGGCAGAACATTCGTGGTAAGGTCGTCGGCGAATTTCTGCGCTTTCGGCATAGTCTTTGTCAAGGTGCATGGTGTTACTTTAACGGTAGCGGCAGCTCCGCTGCTCTCCTTAACAAGTTTTGGGGCCGATGCATCAAGCTCCATTGCAGACGCGCCGAGAGGCTCGATTTCCGAGGCCCCAGGTTGCTGTGGAAGGATCAAAGAATCAACAACTTTGCCTAAGAGACGAATCATCTGCTTCGACTGATCCTTCGATTCGATATATCCAATGTAGCGGCGGAGTAGGGCTCGATACTGCGGCCATTCTAAGCAGCTCGCTAAGACACCTATTGTCGTACTCGCTTCCGAAGCGAGCTGACTGGCGTCGTTTCCTTCGGCCCTATTGAAAATGAAGTGCTCTATCAGTGGAATCAGGAACGAGCCAACGTTCTTGCTAGCTAGCTTGCCGCTCTCAGCAACATCGCAAAGAATTTTCAGCGCAGCTGAGCGGCGACCTTTGCCAATTTCAAGGATGCTCTCGAAGAATGACAATGGTCTTTCAAAATTCGCCGCATCAAAACCGGCTTCGATACCTAGGTCTCGCATATCGCTGACCTCTTCCCACTCTGGGAAATTTTCGACCATTTTGCCCATTACTTTCAGGTACTCGCGACGGATAAGCTCGGACTCGTGACGAGCGCCCGAATACAAGGCCGGCATTAAAACCCTGGAGAGAAGGTCTATAAAAGCAGCTTTGTCAGACTCGGCCTCGCTGGCTGTGTTGATGAATTTGCATAGGGTATCAGAAGAATTGGAAGATAGAATTCCAGATTCCTCATCATGTGTAATATAAAAGAGCATGTTGTACAGCAGAGGTGTCCATTGCCTGGCGGTGAATTGCCCATGGGCGTTGAGGAGATTGAAACCCTTGATACGACGATCGTAATCCGGCTCGTCAAGTCGATTCTCGAGGAAAGAATTGAGATCCATACAGATCTTCGCAACGTCGCCCATGACCGGATCCTTCTCGGAGTAGGCTGTTAAAACACGACTTAGCCGCTGCCGGGATTCTTTATCCTTGAAGAAGCCGAACAAAGATGAGATGGTATTGAAGACTCTACTCTTGAGCACAACGTCATCCTGTAACTTGTAGAGTGGAACGAAGTGTTCAAGGACGACAAGCAGTGCACCCTTCTCCCTTGGTTTGACACGACGAGTTGGTTGATCTAGCAAGAATATAGAAACGTCCACCAAATTATGGGCTTGCGTCGAGCTTGTGACGAATGGGGACAATTGCGATATTGTCTCTATGCAAGACTCGAGTAGATCTTTGCCCATGTCTCCTTGATTTTGCAGGACGCCACCAATACCTACAAGAAAAGAGTCCATGTTTGGGCCGAGTACCTTGGCTGCGACACGCCTACACACATGGCTTGATAGATCAACGACATTCTCATCATTTTGAGAATGCGCCACAATTTTCTGTACAATGTCTACGAGAACAAATTTTTTGACTTCGTCCCGTGTTTTAGGAGGTGACAAACACTCGGCCACTTTGGACAAGACATCAGTGCTGAGAAAGAAGACCAACTTCGGGGATGCTGCCCACGTTGAGAATAGTCTCAGTATAACCGATATTCCTTGGCCGGTCTCGATGGGAAGATTTTGTAATCTTGGTGAGATAATCTCTTTGTGAATCGTTGAGATATATGGCGACCATTCGAAATCAGGAGCATTCGTGAAGAGTAACACAAGACACTTCAATCCCGTCTGCCGTATGACCTTAAGCAAGGATGTCTGGGTCGTAGTTGCTTCTGTACCCTTGAAATCCTCGGGTTCTTCCCGTAGCTGGCGAGAAGCGTAAATAATGCAATAAAGGACCGCGTCGATCAGTTTTCCTGCGAATGGGGCAACTTTGGTTCCCAGCTCCTTCAGCATCCCTTCAATCATGTGAGTGAAACCGACTTGCTTTCTGACATTTAAGACTTCTACATCGAACCAAGATTCCTGGATTGCATTTTCTTCAATGAGGCGAACACCTGCAAGATCACCCAGGGCAATGTCCAAAAAGCCCTTTATATCTTCAATTCCGAGGTTGCGGAGAATCGTCAGTCTCCGAGCCTCCATCCCCTGGCGACCACTTGCAGCACCCTTTCTCGCAATCGATCGGCCGTAGATCACTTTTAGTAATACTGGCATCAGGCCAGAGCGGTGTTCAGCTTGAACGAGAGTTTGCCCTTGAAGGAGGATGGCAAGCTCTTCCTTAAATCTAGCCTCGTCAAGAAGATTGAGGAGATTATCTTCGTAAGGCTTGATGCTTGGATTCTTCCAAGTGAATATAGACTTGATAGCAGATCGTTGAATTTCGATATCGCCATTGGCAAGTTGCTGTAACATGGCCTCGTAAACTTCTTCCGACTTATATAGAGATCGGGGATTGGTAAAACAGGCGAATAGATCAAGAAGAGCTTTCTGATCTTTCCTTGTCCAGTCGCTGAGACGCTGCTCATCATCTTGTTCGAATGACTCGACATCGGAACTTTGTTTTGCCCATGTCAAGAACATAGGAACAAGCTGACGAGATCGCTTCTCGGCAACATTTGGGACTCCGGCGAGTACTAGCAGTGCTTGAGCTCTGGCGGCGCGAGGTTCAGCTGGCACCAATTCTTGTGCTTCAGCAAACTTTTGGAGCATCGTATCGCGAGATTTTGTAACCCCCGACTCTGCTAATATAGCTCGTTGGTCCAGTCTCATCATGTTTGAGCATTCGAAATCGGTCAGGCCCTGGTTTTTGTCATCTTGTGGAGAACCGTTGCAGCAATCGTCTGCCATCGACGGCTTCTCCAACCATCCAAATGCCAACTTAGCGACTATCTCTTCCCCAAGTTTTGATTCCGTGATCATCTTTAGTGAGATTACGACTTGATCCCAGAGCTCTCTGAGTTTGACCGTGAGCATACCAAAGTAAAACGCAGGTATGGCATTCTTTAACCACGAATCAGCTGGCTCGCTGGGATACATTATCGCTAGTTTCCGAATGTGCATCGAGGCTGAGCGAATAGCTTGTGGATCGAGAGTTGAGCTTTCAACCATAATCATGATTGACAAGCACTGGGATGACGAGTCATGGTCTGCGGTATAGATTTGATCTAGAAGTCGTAAAGAAAGGTATCGTAAGTTATGCGAATCGGTGGAGAGGTTTGAGATAAGGGAGGCAACCAGGAGGTCAGAATCCGGATCAGAATCACAGCCTCTTTTGAGTGGCACTGCTTTTGGTTTGGGCAAAGACGCAAGGCTAGTCTCATATTCCAACAAGGCTTCAAGAAAGTTGGGCAGCTTAGCATATCTGGGTGCAGCAGCGTGCAGAAGCGGCTCCAGTGCTCGGTCAACGACTCCAGTGCCTTTTGTCATCCGAGAGAAAGAAATAAAACCGCGGCCGACGATAAAGTTTGCTTCTTCAGGTGCAAGTGATGATGAAGGCCGTAGAGCGAGCTTCAGTTTCCGCAAAAGTATTTCTGCAATTCTGGCATTCGTTGACGGATGGACGATCGTGCAGTCGAGGACCTCTAGCAGAGCGTTATACTTTGGTAAGCATCGGTCATGCCATGTCGCAGGGCTGCGGTCGTAAGGGGACGACTGTTCGGGGAACGGCTGAACCTCCAATCGCTCGAATTTGCTCACAATCTGGTCTTGCCAGGACTGTGGCAATGCCAGACCATCTTTACCATATCTGCTTGGCAGGATACCAGTCGAGACCATTTTAGGTAGAAGTACGGAAAACGTATCTCCGTTCTCTCCATCTGACCAGTGAGCCACGATAAACCTGGAAGAAATGGTCAGCAACCTGAGTACCGCAGGAGATGCAGGATTACAAACCTCCGAAAATATGGCAGCGCTATGCTTGTAAATCGGTCGGCATCCACGTCAGAGAAGTAAGAGCAGAAAGTGAGAAACCATTCCATTAGTGGATCTTTGGTCAACGCATCCATGAACGGGGAGATAAATGTGATCATGGCATCCATTGGAGCATATTGAAAAATGATTGAAACGCTGAGTATCAATGAGCTCCACAGATCTACATCTTGTTCATTTTCAGAAACAAAATTAGAATTTTTCGTGATCGTCCGCAAAATACTGGCCATCGCTGACAGGACTGCCGTCCAATTCTTCACGCGGGTTCCTTTTCGCACTCCAGCCGAAATTCCAAGCGTTCGTGCAGATAGAAGGAGTCGCAAAAGATTATGCTTACTACATGCTCCTGAGAACGCTTCCACTGTGTCGTTTGCCATCTCCACCAGAACAGTCAAGATCTCGGGGAAAGTATCGGAACTGCTGTGATGAATCATACTGGTCAAAACTCCACAAACGATATTCATCCAAGCAGAACGTTCTTTGATATTCAAGTCCGACTCGTCAAGCACAAGAAACAGGCTCTTGAAAATGGCAGGTCCAGAGGTATGTGTGCTGAGGCCATTTCCTTTCATTGCCTCGGCAAACATCGTCATCAGTCCGTGGTAATACAGGCCGAATTCCTTAGTCCCTTGAATGCTCTGGAGATCATTTTTCGCATACTTAACTATCAAAGGCAGCGCAGTAGATCTATGCGCTGGCGCACCAGCCTTTTTAATAAGAAAGCTCATAGCTTCGGCTGCGAATCGAGCAATATGAGGCTTTTGGCGAGACTTTCCGAGGAGAGGAGCCATCAAATTGTATGTAGGTCGTAGATCCGGAACCAAAAGCTTCGACAAGTATTTGAACAGAAACGCTAGACAGGTGAAACTCCACTCAATGACTGCAGCGTCCTGTAGCAAGCCTGCTATAGATGTGATGAGTTCCAGCGCCTTGGGATAATGTTTTTCGAATCGAGCACCTAAATCGTGCGCAAAGTCTGTCATTAACTCTAGTAACGGCTCCAGTGACTCCCTCTCTCTCTTCTCGATATATGTGACAAACAATGTCATGATCTTCTCCTCCGAATGTATAATCTGAGGTAAGCTCTCGCACATCTCCGAGACCTCGCGCGAGAACATTGTAAATGTTTCCGCCATGTTGAGCTCCGCCCATTTTTCGAGACCTGCTCCTAGGTAGGACGTCGTCGTGCTGAAATCGTCGGTGTCGATATCATAGCGGCGAACTCTTCGTATCGGGTCCAGAGAGTTCAACTTCGAGATTTTTACTGTAAAAGACTCCCACCTATGATTCTTCTGATGCGCTGTACCCTTCTTACCCTTGCGGATCTTGACGATTCTTCCTGAGCTGTTGACGGGCATTTTGGCGATCGTAGCTCGCATGGGCGCATTGTTGAGGTTGTGCGCTTGCCTGTAGATTTTGATGTCGCGAGCGGCCCTGCTTCGAAATTTATTCGCGGTGTGGTGCGGCAGAATATCTGCGGGCCCAGGCCTAAGCCATCTCTGGGCTTATTCGGAAAATACAAGGTCCAAGTCAACAAATGCTCTCGGCTTCAAAATGACATCCGCTGGGAAGTATTCATGAAGATGCGCTGCAGTCGAGTTAGACTGTCTTTGGTTGATACGATTCACAATCCAAAAAAAACACTCCAGTATTGAGTTTTGACCCCACTGCTGCGATTTGGCGCTAAGATAAGGCTCTCCCGATAAGCTTTTATATTCAAAGCTCCGCTTCGCGTCGTTACAACAACAATATCCTCACCACTCCATTCTGTCCTCGAACCTTGCTTCTTACTATGGCTTCAAAAATGTATGTGAAAATCGGCAGTACTTTCAACTCAGCCGCTTGGTCAGACGGCCTCTATCCCCACTTATTTCGAGACTGACACGCCCAGAATTGTCCTTGGAGACATCAACGGGCAATTGAAAGATGCGCTTGCAAGGGTGTCAAAACTTCATGCTAAGAACGACTTCACTTTTGCAATCGTTGCTGGCAATCTTTTCTCCGAGGATGATGATGCAGTGGGCGAGCTCCTCGAGGGCAAACTTGCGATCCCTCTTCCGACATATTTTACCGTTGGCACGAACCCGCTTCCTTCCCGAATCATAGAGAAGATCGAGAAAGATGCAGAGGTACACAAAAGCCAGAATCAAGCATGCGAGGTATATTTGGACTAATTGGACTAACAGATCTGTCCAAACCTGCAGTACCTTGGAAAGAGAAGCACCACAAAGACGTGCGAGGGAATAAAGATCGTAACATTAGGGGGCCAGCTTGATGATACTGTGCTTGCAGGCACATCGAAGGAGCAATATCTGCCATTCCACACCGTTAGTGACGCGAAGGCTCTTCATGGTGCGAATTCATGCGATATCCTCCTTACCACCTGCTGGCCAGCATCTGTCAGAATTGGATCAAAAGTCGTAATACCCGTCGGCGAAATCCCTCCTCCTTCCGGTCTGGAACATATCTCCGAATTGTGTGCTGCTCTCAAACCCCGTTACCACTTCTCTTTCACTCCCACTTTCTTTTTCGAGCGAGAACCCTTTTTCTTCCCCGCGACCGCAGACAAACCCGATTACATGCCCGTCACACGGTTCATTTCTCTTGCAGCTCATGGAAATCTCACGAAACAAAAAGCACTCTACGCGTTCACGCTGCCAACTTCTGTTGATCACATTGCTGTCTTACCTGCGGGCACTACGGCATCGCCCTTCAAAGCTAGGCAAATCAAGAGACCTGCTCTCGATGCCAATCCGTATTCTCGTTACGGTGGTCACGAAAATGGCTACCGTGCCAAGCGTCCACGAGGCCCCAGACAACCCCCACCAGGCCCAGGCCAGTGTTTCTTTTGTCTTTCGAACCCATCTTTAGCCACCCATCTAATATCTTCAATTGGTGACGACGCCTACCTTACCATCGCGAAGGGCCCCCTCACAACATCAGCTACTAATGCTGAGCTTGGCATTGATTATCCTGGGCACGTACTCGTTATCCCTCTAACTCACGCCCCAACTATCGCGATGATCGAAGAAGAGAGTGCTCGAGAGAAGACGTTTGCGGAAATGAATCGCTTCAAAGAGGCATTGCAAACCATGATCGCCAAAGACAGCTCCAACAAACTCGGCGCCGTCACATACGAGATCAGCAAAGCCAATGGCGTCCACACCCATTGGCAATTTCTTCCCATACCCGAAGATATCATCCGCAAAGGCCTGGTCGAAGCCGCTTTCCGTGTCGAGGCCGAGAACCACCAGTACTCCGCCCTCGAGATCCGTGATCCTGGCATCGGCAGAGACGATAACGACTTCTTCCGTGTCTGGATCTGGTCACCGCCTAGCGAGTTTGAATCCAGCGGTAGCACTAAATGCTTGACTCTCCCTTTCGACGACAACACCCGCTTCAACCTGCAGTTCGGCCGCACTGTGCTAGCGAAGTTGCTCGGGTTAGAAAAGCGCATTCAATGGCGTGACTGTGCACAGACGGAAGATGAAGAAAAAAAAGACATTAAAGCCTTCAAGACGGCATTTAAGGCGTTCGATTTCACTCTCTAGGTTCCAGTCCGCGTTGTATAATTTTACCTGGGGTAAAAGCTATCGGCGGCCATTTGGCATTATTTGAAGGACGGGTCTATGCATCTGCTTGGCGTTTGATGGTCTAGCATTTTCTGCTTAGAAATGTCACTGTGATCAGTGCTGGCGACTGGGTTTGAGGCTTGGACGAAAAAAGTCGAATCTGGAATTTACCACTGCATATCGAGCGATGAGCCACAGAATATTTACTGCCCTCAATCAGAGACAAATACCAAGAATCCACCCCTCCTTTTGAAATCTATTTCATTTCATAGTGTGAGTATCTAGTTTCCTTACTACGCCGAAGTTTTTTTAATGAGTTTGAGTGCAGTACTACCGCATGGGGCTTGGCGAAACCCCTATCTTTAGCCGACATGTTTACATTCGGATCTGCCTACTTCACACCAAAGCGCAAGAACCGAGTGATCTGGCCCGCAGATTTACTTATGGGACTCTATTATGAAACTTGAAAAATCAGAGCTAAACATTGAACTAAGTGGTGCTACACTCCGAACAGGTGAGACCTTAATTGTCATAGGCTGGTATCATAAATTTTGGAATCACCTCACTGCATTCAACGATCTCACGTCAGTCAGGTCACATTCTGATTTACCAAAAGTGCGTTTCTATAGTGTTCTGGGCTCAGTGCCTCGAATCAACGCAAGATTTTTCGTTTCACCCATTTGAATGTAAGGCTTTTCTAGTCATACATCCGTTACTGACGCATGACTAGAAGGCGGTCTTCCCATGTCCACCAGTACCTGTCCGATCATGACCCATTACTCCGAGTCTTCCACGAGTGGCTGGCAGCTGGCCCCAATCCCTCTTTCGTTCTTTGGCGAGTTGAAAGCGGTCTTGTTGTACCTAGGAAGATGTTAGATCCAGTCGTCGCAAAAATATCACCTTAACAATTGAGTAGTATTCGATGATGAAGCGGGAGGGGGGAGGTGAATGGGGCATGGAGATAATCCTCACTTCGACATCTGATGGCAAGAACCGTCATTGTAGATTCTGCCCGTATTCCACGAAGCACCGGCAGCCCGCTTGTTCATCTCGGCAGCGATCATCTTCCAAGTCCAGAGCCCTTTGCGGCGACCGGGGGTGTAGTTGTCCTCTCTTCCAATACCGCTGAACATGTAGACTTCTTTCAGAGCCTCTCTCTCCCCCATGGTCCAATGATAAGGTGGGTCGGGGACGACGCGGTATGCTGCTGAAGTAGGAATGGTAGGCGCAGGAGCGACAAACTGAAATGGAGCTGTACCGTACTCGGCTAGAGCAGGGAGCGCTGTCATTAGTGTAGCATACTGGACGGGAGTTGGTGCTGGCATGTATACCGGCATGACTGGAAGTTGGATCGATGCTGAACATGGAGGAGAAGTAGGTTGAGGTTGAGGATATTCTTGAAGATTAGGAGCAGACTGCTTGAGGAGCGATTGTCTCTTGCGGAACATGGTGTAGCAGTTGTTGGCAGTATAGGTTCTCAGATCCTCCCAGTCATCTCTGGCAGCGACCTTGTTCATCTTGGTGGCAATGGCCTCCCAGCTCCATTTCTCCGGGTACCATGGCTGGCCCAGGGTTAAAGCCTCGTACCGGAGCTGCTCTTTTCTGCGAATGAGCCAGGAGAGAGTTTCGAGCTCTTGCTTCTGCCAGCGATCGCCAGGCATATCTGATACAGGCGGCTGAGATGGGGTTTATTGATATGCTTGTTACGACAGGGAAATTTTGTGTTTGTATGTTGGTGAGGAGAGATATCGTGCTGAGTTGTTAAAGATTGTAAATATGGAGAAGTGAGGGTGTGTTTCACGAATTGCACGCAGATGTTGCGGATGTTACTGGGACGCAGATCACTCGATTTAAGAAAAGTTATTGATTGGACTTTGTTAATGTAGTTCGAAGCATTAAATTTCTTGAGTAGCCACTTTTGCACCAGTGATAGACTCCACTTTCAAACTGATCTCTTAGATATTCACTCCAGATGTCTCACTTTTACATCTTTATTCGTCAAGACCTAGCCATATCCAACAGTGAGGCTCTATAAGTGCGACTTAGATTGTGTTTCATCCGATTTCGACTTCTTGCTGCGTCTAAACTGTAATTTAATGATGATTCTTGGGATTTAAATGAAGCATTATTGATTCCTAGAGTTCTGACGAATGCATAATGCTTAGTCTGGTTATTTGTGTACAGATGCGCAGCTAGAAAAGCGAGCAAAAAAGGTGTCTCAAGCGATGTAAACATTTCTGAACAGTATAAGACAGGGCATATAATGAAATTATTCCCATGATGAACAGTTTCTAAACCACCGTACGTACTGCCAGCAAAACAGTCCACTTGATGGTCGGTAGTCAGCTTTCACGCGAAAGCTGCGTTAAATAGAGGAATTGTTCTCTTAGCAGTAGTCCTAGCATGGCAGGTTTCGTACAGCTAACCCGACGAAACTCAATATCTCGTTATCCATACTTCCCCAGAGACCAGATGCAATTTTCTTTCTAAAGTGAAAGATACAACCTGGCGGTAATAGAGAACTTGCCACGGTCTCAAACCGCTCCATAGCATCCGCAAGTACCTCGTCATCCCATCCTGGTTCCTGATTGAGCTTGCTTATTATTAGTTCTGCGAATCTGCAATTGAGAAAACTTGCGCCGCATAACTCAAATATGCCAATAGTAGCCTCTCTTACTTTCAGGATTAGGCGAAACCCTATGATTGTATAGGAAATAAGGTCAACGGTTCCACTACCAGAATCGCAGAGGACGAAGCTGTCTCCGATGGTGAGTTCATTTAGGATCCAGTCTTTGGAGAGCATAGACAGCAGCCGCTTCCTGTTCAGAAATCAGTCTACGACCATGGATATTCGCAGTCAGCTTACTGGCTCGGAGACAATAAATGCTGGCGCGTTCGATCTTGCTGCTCGAAAAGCACCCAAGATTTTGTCCTTGGCAGCTTCCGTCCAAATTGCAGGAACTTTGAGGTAGAACACCATGGGCGTGTTGTGAAGAGTCCCCGTTCCGACTTTTCGTTCTAGAGTGGCCATCAGGTAATCATACAGTTTGGCCAGATTAGCTCTTGTCAGTACCTCCGGGCTGCTCTGCTCACCCTTGCGAGCAGCGTGTCCTTTTTCTAGACTTCTAAATGAACATATCAGCCATATGCTATTTTGGTGCTGGTAGATACCATACATTTTGAACTATTGATGCCTATCGAAAATTGGGAGCGTTTGAAAGCCCTTTTGCCTTCCTTGAAGTTTGGCACCTGACTAGGGTTGGTACATTGGCGTAACTGACGGTTTCATCGATCTCCAGACTAGAAGGCCATGAATCAATGAAGAAATGGTGATTTGACTGTTACTAAACCTCAGTCAAACAACTGAGCTTGCCCAGTGCCAATCGATGTGTACTTACGGTTAAAGTCTGGGCATGAGCGAGCCCTGAATAAGTTGTTTCAAAGTCATTTCCAATGATGATTTTTTCTTCTGCCATGCCCAGATTTTCCATCATTGACTGAATGCGATGAAGTCTATTTGTCGAGGAAACAGAAAATATTTCGGTATTTTAACAATTTGCAACCGAATTATAATATATGGGCGAGCCATTCTGTAGCACAGCGTAAGGAGAGTTTCTGTGAAGCATTTCAGACAATCTTGGTAACAAGATACCAACTCATACTTTATTACCTGGTTGTCGAATGAGACCCGGAGATTGCGCGCTTCGTAGGAATCAAGCAGAAGTCACTTACTTTTTGTGACGGTTCACCTTGCTAGAAAGCACCAATTCAAAAAATGCGGATTGTGGCATTGAATATTTTCCGCATGCCACTTCCTTGTCTTTCTTTGTTCGACTGATGGTATATCAGGCCAAAATGCAACACCTTCGCCAAAATATATAATCACAAAGTAAGACGCATTTGGCATGGTCTTTTGTTCTTTGTTTAGCTTATTTTGCCAGCTTGTAGTGTCTAAGAAAGCTGAAACTGCTAAAAGTAAGCCTCCTTGCTGACTTATATTTGGCAAAAACTACCTGTATGTGTTCTGTTCTCGCAAATAATTTTTCACTTGGTCACAAATTCCATCAAAATATTAACTTGCCACCAAAGAAGCACTGATGAATTCTGTCCTTTTAATGTGTCAGAACTCGGAAGTACTGACTTTTCTGGAGATACGTAAGTAAGAGGTTGAATTCCCACATCGCATTAAGAAGCTAATCATGCGTTCATGCAATGTGTGGAATCATTTGCGTGCTGGATAGACTGCACATCTCTCGGGATTTTGAACGAAGGGTTGACCCCAATACGAACATGTCCACTCGGGCACCTTCATTCCAGCTACTGGACAGAAGGCTATGGCACATACCGGCACAGATGGCTACAACCCCATGACTGCAATCATGATGTGTTTTCATAGGGAATGTTTCGGAAATGATCTCGGTGGTGCAGTCGATGAAGATACTGTGAAGTTCATCGCTTCCATTGAATGAGATATGAGGAATCTTCAGCCCTATCTTCCTGTTAGAAAAAGAGTGGTATTTCTGTGCTGAGATAATGAGTCATCTTAGGTAGTTACCTCGAATCTTGTACTTATTCCCTCTCTCCATAACACCCTTGGGTCTATACCTTACTACATAGATTCTAACACCTTTCCTCTACGTTATGATCAATAGCTATCTCCGCATTAAAACCTCCTTAATCTAGGCATTCTTACTTGCTATTGCGAGTTCGAAATTTGGGCGTGTTTCGGTTTATTCTTCTGTGATTTTACACGCCAGATACGATGGCAAGATTTCAGAATGGAAAGGGCATGTTGGCTCATGCCACCAAGAGTTATCGTTCAGCCGAGCAGCGACGTGGTCGCACAAGCACTCCCAGCAAATTCCGAACGACAAGTTGTACCTTGAAGTTATGAAGTCAGCTCATAATACCGCCATAGGGTAATGATTGCTTTCACTTTACAGTTACCCTAATCTAGACCGAAGAGTGTAGTGTTGCCGTTGCAGCATCCAAATCCCGCTAATCTACCCCACAGAGATAACAGACTTCATATCTGCATTGTATGTCTAGATAAGCCAGTCACTTGATAAGACCTTCTCTGGGATGCTCTAGGCCATGAGATAGGGATGATCTGCGAATAAAAAATGACTTATGGGTCATATATTTGCATCCTGTCGCATGCTCCATGGGCACTTGATATCCGGACAGAGCTTCGTTGACGTTCGTATCGTTTCTAAAGAAGAAAGTTCATTCTTTTGTCTTATCCTAAGCTCTTTGTTCTGCCTCTTGCGTTCCTCGTCTGCATGTTTCTTCGCTGAGGCCGCTACCTGCTCAGCCTCTGCTCGTAGCCTGGCATCTTCTTGTCGCTGACGCTCTATTTCCTATTGCTCTTCACGATGTTGAGCCTCCCTGCTTCTTTCTTCTTCCTCGAGGCGCTTCGTCTTCAGAGCCTTAGTACATTCATCTCTGTTTATTTCGTTTTGAAACCCTGATGGGTCCAACAGCTTTGCATCATACTCGTCACAAGTCAAACGATCATGCCAGGCCGCCGAGTGGAGGAAGCAAGAGCGATAACTGCAGTTCTGGCATATGACAAGCTTCTCATTTTGATGGGCTATGCTAACATTTAAGCAAGGTTCTTGTTGAATTATGATATTTTTGAGTCAGATTTCCAGTTGAGACCAAGTGTTCAACGCAGCATGAAAAGATTTCAACCCTGCCTGCCTATCCTTTTGAGAAACTTTCTGTTTAAGTACAGAAATATCTTATTATACTAAAGCCCAACAAAGAATTCTTAGCCACAAGAGCTTATACCATACAATCCGTCACATATATGAAAGAAGTAGTAGATTCCAATATCGTATGAGTCTTGTCAAAGCCGAGATAACTCCTCAGCACTGGCTCCATCGAAGTCGAAAACTAAGATTCCGGGTTCTCATCATCTAATCAGCAATTCCGTTTATAGGATTCATAGATCGGCCCTAAGATTCAAGAGTCAAGGTGAGCCATGTCTAGGGAAAGCTTGATTTAGGTGTTTGACATCGCTTAGAAGTAAACATCGCTTACAACCGTCAACTTCAAATCACATGTGATATGCGAGTAAGCTTCTTAAATCGCGGTAATGCCATTGATTCGCAAGACGTGGCTCCCAACTAGATCTTGAGCGCTGGTAAACACCTAAGAGAGAAAACTGGAGCAGCGGCCATCTCTGTCAAGTTTTCTCGCTGTGCCGTTTTTGGGTCGGAGATGAAATCGACATGCCCCCTTGGGTACTATTTGGAGCTCGGCATTCTACATTTCCAATGCCTTGTATTGTGTTTGCAGATCTGCGAGCCTTTCGATTAATTTACAAGCCAGCGTGATACGGATACTACTGTAGCAGGGATACCGGAAGACGCCTTTGATTTACATCCATCCGAAATAGCAAATCTTCAGTTCATAACTAGATTCCCCCTGCTTGTTAATATTTACACTGTTCATAAGCGCCGGTCACAAAGTAATGTTACTGAGAATGCCGGAAGAAACTAAGCGCTGTGCCTTCTCCTTGCAGCAAAGAATGAGGCTCTTTGTTTTTTGTTTGTGTATCTATTTGACTTGCCTCAACTGACCGGCTAATTGCAGATGTATTAGCTTCGCAAAACTGTGTAGTAGAGCTAGTAATCGGAAATATGAATGTTGAATACTGCTTGTTATTTATTTTAAAAATAGTAAGGTCCTGTAAGAGAAAGCTAAAATTGCCCTCCTGGCTTGGCTGAAAGCAGAGGTGTAATGATTCCAATTTTTCACGTAGATTCGATTGGAGAATGGCAAAGACTCGATGGCTGCAAGTGAGAGAGCATGTATGTCATAAAGCTAAGCAAGCTATTGTCTTGGCCATAGGCGGGAAGGAAGTGCCGGCATAGTAATTCCATAGCATCCAAATTATCAAACGTGGTTTGCTCACAGAATTGTGCATCATCACTAATGGTTGTTCCAGGGCAAGCAGACAGGTAAACCTGAAAAGTAATGTCATGTGATTAAAGCAAAATGATATTGACTTTTCGGTAACTCAATATCTCCCAAAATGCGTTGATCAGAGGTTTTCTTGGAACTCACATCCCAGTAGAATGATTATGTTTGTTTGCTATCTGTGCTTGTGGCATACACGCATGAATGTTTTTGCCGACTAAGCCCAAGCTGCCTTGGCTAAATCAGCTGCCAAGTCGGCGAGGTTGAGACTTAACAACCAGTCAAGATACACAATGAACAAGCCTGAAGTTTCCGAAGAATGCAAACAGCATGCGACATGCAGGAGCGGGCTTGAGCCTAGCCTGGACCAGCTGCAGTTCTGAAGCCTGTTACTATCTTCTCAAACCCGCGCACGCTTCTTTCTCGCTGCGATCGCAGTCAGGTTTGGTATTTCTGGCGCCACATCCGTGTGATAGTCTCCAATGAATGATGTTATACATTGGCGATCAAGCACCTTAAATCTGCGCTACATTTACCCAAATCGTGTAGCTTGCGGCTAAGTTTCTGCCACACGTTCTGGAAGCGACTGACAAATACCTATCATGGTGTTGTGTTTCTCCCCAATGCTCGCTTATCTTGCTGCAACAACACTAGGGCCGAAGGCGTGATAACGCCAGGTATTTCGGTGGTCGGCTGAACATGGCAGCTCCAGGACTCGCTGTGGCTCCTCGGTCATATTTCGAGATGTACATAAGAATCCTGGATCCCCTGTCCGTCGGCGGCCTTGGGAATTTTTTAAATTGTTGTGTATTGTAGAATACCACAGCCAGATTCCTATCTATCTTAGCTTGGGACTGTTGATAAACAACTCGCCATGGCGGCGGCATCAATACCTTATCCTATGGAGAAAGATCTGGCCTTGAACAACGGCGTTACGCACTCGGACTCTGATTATGAGACTGGGTCGATTGATGCCATAACTGCGCTGGTACAAGAAGGTAACTTTGCTCTCGAATCAATTATTGACTGCCACTTGTTCTGACAGCGGCTCAAACAGATCATCAGCATGACATCAAGCTCCGAACAATGTCATGGCAGAAGGCTGCTTGCCTGCTCGCCGGAGATCAGGTATGCCTGGCGATCATGGCACAGACCTGGTCGCTCAGCGTTCTGGGCTGGGTGCCGGGTATAATCACAATGGTCGTCGCGGGAATTCTCTTCTGGATTACCTCGATCACGATGCACAGGTTCATCATGAAGTATCCCCAGATCAAAGATATCTGCGACTTCGGTTACTACGCCTTTGGAAAATCCCGGATCGCGTACGAGTTCACCGGCTTTATGCTCCTCGCCAACAACATCCTTTTGATCGGATTCCACGTCCTGACGGGCGCGAAAATTCTCAATACGCTCTCCGATCACAGCATGTGTACAGTAATCTTTTCCATTATCGCAACCATTATGGGAATCGTGATGTCTGCGCCTAGAACTCTCAACCATGTATCTTTCATGTCCATGTTTTCTGCAGCATGCATGGGTATTGCGATCCTGCTCTTCCTCATCTTCGCCGGCATGGAGGAGGCCCCGTACTACGGCTATGGTGGCAATTACCCAACATTGGGCCGAGTGAAGACCTACGCTTTCCCACAAGAGGGTGTAACCTGGGTGGCGTGCATGAACGCCGTGCTCAACATCACCTTCCTTTGGGTTCCTCAAATCCTGTTCCCAACCTTCATCTCGGAGATGGAGAAGCCGCAAGACTTTCCCAAGGCCCTGGCTGTGCTCGCGGTCATCTCAACCTTGCTCTTCATCGTGCCACCCGCCATTGGCTTTCACTACCTTGGTCAATACTCAACCGCCCCAGCCTTCGGATCTCTGGGTGTTGTGGCATACAAGAAAGCCTCTTTTGCGTTCGTGATCGTGCCGACGATTGTCATCGGGGTGATCTACGCTAACGTGACCGGCAAGTTCATATACTTCCGGATCCTAGGAAACAGCCGCCACTCTCATAGTCACACGTTGACGGGCTGGGGTGTTTGGGCCGGTCTGATGGTCGGAATCTGGGCCCTCGCATTCGTGTTTGCTGAGGTCATTCCATCCATGGGGGATTTTCTCTCCTTGCTAGGCGCAGCATTCGACTCGTTCTTCGGATTCATCTTCTTCGCTGTTGCGTACTGGCAACTGTACAAAGGTCGTCTCTTCAGCGGTGCGGGAAGGAGTGTCATGTCGGTTATCCACATGTTCGTTCTGGCTTGTGGATTCTTCCTGCTGGGTCCGGGACTATATGCTGCAGTCGAGGCGATTATTGCTGATTACGCAGGCGGGACCAAGCCGGCATTCTCCTGTGCCAATGTAGCCATCTAAAAATTTTTAGAGATGAGACATCTGGGAAAGATGGATTTAAATAACCTCCCGGCTTCATAAAACTGGAAGAAAGCTGTTTATTCTGTCTGCCAGCTTTGCGTGAAGTTGCCTTGTGCCAAGTACCCAAGCCGTGTACTTGGGGCTGTTGGAGTCTTGGTCTCCGCGCGGCTTTTCGGATCGTCAACCGAAAAGGCTTGACCTCAAGGCCTGGCAACGCTTGCGAACCTCACATCTTTACGCGCCTGAGCATCCCAGCGGATCTGTTACACATTTTGGGAGCATTCGTACGCCTCCGATCATTTCCCCGATCTTCTCGAGCATCGGACGCATAGCTCCACGTGACCGTTGAATCCAGCCTAGCGCAGGGGCTACATGAGCTCCCTGCGGATGATTAACCTCGATTATCTACGAGCCTCATAACCTTGTCATCTCCATCTCCATTTGTCAAAATATCTTGACCATTCCATCTCAGATCATCTCACCCTAATGAACAAGTCAATGCAGCGCGCTTCCCCCTGGAAACAGACGTCTGTCATTGTGGTCGTCGCCATAGGTATACTCGCCCTACTCAGTTTGTTCACGTTCCCAAGTCCCCCGGCACCCTCGGTACTAGGTGGCAACAAGGGCATTATGCATATTGTGATGTTTAAATACAAGGAGGGTGCTAAACAAGTGGACGTCGAAGAGGTAAGTTCCCTCTTTCGGAGCTGGATGGAGGGGGCAAGCAAGGGGGAGAAGCAAGTGATGTTGATGGAAACAGGCCAATGCGAGGATGCTAGCGTTGAAGGAGAATTGTGTACATCCGATAACAAAGAAACCATATGTAAGGATGGGGATGGGTGGGAGGCAGAATAGTCCGGAAGGGTTGACGGTAGGTATTCCTCTTCCACCCACCCCGTGGGAATCCAGTCTCGTATCTGAACCGCTTGTGAGAACCACGTTGATGAGAAGGGGCAGGGCGGCGTTGAATACATCTTTCTCATTGAATTTGCGAACGAGGAAGATCGAGCGTACTATCTGGACAAAGATCCGGTGCACGTGGCGTTCAAGAGCAGTATTGGGGGTGTGGTCGAGAAGGTACAAGTCGTCGATTTTGTGCCTGGGGTGTTTTAGATCCCAGACTCCGAGGCATATTTGAAGATATCTCGTATCCTAATGCCACAAATGGCGTGCTGTGGATACCAGTATTGACTTCCTGTTTGTTGCTCCAATCTTGCGAGTGTAAATTTCCCGTATTCATCCAAACATCTGGCCGGCTGAATGAATAACTAGAAACCATGGCACCCCAGCCAAAGCCGATTGGGATCAACCGAAATCATAGTAAATTGGTCAAAGGTCGCTCGGGTCCGACCCGCCAGCAGCGGCCAGGCTCGAGACGGTGACGGACACTATCAAAGCGTAATCATCTCCAACACGGGCCAAAAACCGAAACCATTTCCTCGGGGGCACTTGTAACATATGAACATGTTGAGGTCGTCGTGCCGCGCAGGTCCACAAGTGAATCCATCCACATCTGGAGCTGGCTGTCGTCGCATACATCGCCAATGCCCTATTTGATATGACAGACTGCAATATGGATGAACAGCCGAGAGCGGGTCCACTACAAAGTAATGCTACCGTTAACACACGAGAGGGAAAGCCATGTCTAGCTTAAATACTGCTAGCTGTTCTCTGTGAGAAAAAGGAAAGGCGTGGAGAGCAGATCCGCATCTCTTCCGATAGATACTGGCGGGACGCGAGCCCATTACGTAGATTTACGTAGGATGCGCAGCAATGTGGTCTCAATACAAACGGTCAGCGAAGGCGCTTTTCGTATTTCAAGGGCAAGGGTTTTATGATGGCATTTAGAAGTTGGATGGGTTAACTTGTTCTGCGTCAAACCCATTGGCTTGATGTTCACAATTATGTCATCGCGGTGTACTCTGCAGTGATGTGATGATGCTATCTATCTACACTCGAGGGCAGTGATTTGAGCTTCAACACACCATCGGCATGGTCCAAGTCATCCTCCTGGTGGTAGCAGCAGTATTTCACGGGTAACGAGAAAGACAGAAAAAAAAGAGGCACGAGGGTCAAGAGCCGATCGGAAGCAAACTGGAGGGTATATACACATGTCTGAACAAAATACAATACACACCCACTCGTACAGCCTGGCGTCTCATCTACTCTCCCTCGTTTTCCTCCGTTTCTCCACACCCCAGCTCCCCACGATCTGCATCGCCTCTTTCCCACCGCATTCAACCCTCTCATCCCTCAGCACACCGGCAAGACACCTCCACGGGTCTCTCGCACCGCCCCACTTCAACACCTCATCCTTGAACCTCTCACCATTCAGCCTATCCAAGCTCGCGCCATCATGACCAGCCAAAAATACCTTCTGCCAGATGCGCTCAGCGAGCACGCGATCAAAGAGATAGCTGTAGTACGAGCCACCGTAGCCATACAGATGCCCAAAGAACCCTTCCCAGGACGTGCCAGCTGGGTCTTCGGGCATGACGCCGTGGGTGCGTTGGAGGTTGTGGTAGGCTTCGCTGCTGTTGAAGGAAGGGTCTAGAGGGGCAGATGAGTGACAGACTTGGTCGAGGAGGGAGAGGATGAGTTGGTTTTCGGTGTCGACGCCCTCGAACTTCTGGTCAAGTGCTAGCTTCTCTGCTACCATCTCGTATGGGAGAGGCTGGTCGGTCTCATAGTGGGTCGCGAAGAGAGCGAGCACTGAAGGATCGGCTGCGAAATGTTCCATTATTATAGAAGGTAGCTCTGCGAAGTCTGTAGCGCAGCGTGTGCCTGACACTTCCTGGAACTTGGTGCGCCCGAGGATGGAGTGAATAGCATGGCCCATTTCATGGAAGAGTGTTGTGACCTCATTGAAGGATAAAAGTGAGGGTATTTTGGAACTTGAAAGACTCGTCGCAAAGTTGCAGATGAGTGCAATTATTGGCAGTTGCATGACAGTGCCGTCGCAGGCTCTGGCGATAGCCATGCCGTCATTGGCTGACTCTTCTGCAGATGAGAAGATCGGATTAGCAGTAGCTGCCGCTTCTTCAATTTCCTTGTCTCGTATCTGTCGAGAACATCGAATTGTGAAATGTGCTGGATTGGGTGATTTGCCACTCCGGGCGAAAAGATCGCAATAGAGCACAGCCACACGTCCGTCTGCCTCTGATACGACATCGAGAGTACGGACATCCGGGTTCCATGTCTCACCAGCGAGGTTCTCTCGAGGAACCAACTTTATCCCATAGAGGCGAGTGAAAAGTCTGGAGATACCCTGCATAACTCTGCCGACAGAAAAGTACGACGAAAGAAAATCTGAAGTCTTGAGCCTGGAGGGGACAGATGCAAGGAGCTGTGCCATATAAAATTCCTTGTCCCACGGTTCCAGATGGGGTCTCGAAGAGTACCTATGGGACTGTTTCGCAGCTAACAAATCAATCATACAAGATTGAACCCGCGGCTTATTGTCTTTGGATAATTCTTCGAGGAACCCGTTGACGGCCTCGGGAGTCTTGGCCATCTTGTCTTCCAGCGACATGTGGGCATAGCTCTCGAATTTGGACAATCTGGCCAATTCCGCTCTTTTGGTCAGAAGAGTGTGCAGCCTTCGCAAAGTGGACTTTGAGGCTGTCCGACTCGCAATGAATAGCTTCTTCCTGACGTCCTCGTCCTGGACCGAATGTAAAGCAGCACTAGCAGGCTCGCCCATGGTTGGAAGAGTGACTATTCCCCATTTTGTAAATCTTTTGACGAGAATTGGGTCCATGCCATATAATTTGCTGCTCTTGAAAGAGAGCCATTTTTCCTCGGGCTCCATATGTTCCACGAAGTCAACCTCGACGATCTCCTGGGACAAAGATACAAACTTCTCCTTCTCTACTTGCGGTAAGTCGATAGCTGATTTTGCAAAATCTCGTTTCAGGATCGCCGCCACGAGTTTTTCCTCTTCACTCCATGTATCTCCATGGTGTTTCA
This sequence comes from Diplocarpon rosae, assembly GCA_032760415.1. Classification (NCBI taxonomy): domain Eukaryota; kingdom Fungi; phylum Ascomycota; class Leotiomycetes; order Helotiales; family Drepanopezizaceae; genus Diplocarpon; species Diplocarpon rosae. The sequence goes on from JAUBYV010000011.1 coordinate 1,025,527, forward strand.
TAGCTATGTCCAACTGATGCGCCAGCCCTGTCGTTGTGTTCAGAACATTCATGTATTCGTACATCATGGAGTAAGCTTTTGTTGCAGCTTGATTGGTCTCGGAATCCGGATGTGTAGCTTTGACGAAGTCCGCCAGGTCAATAACCCGGCATAGCAAGTCACTGAGTCTCTCCAGGTTCTTCACCATATATGCATATTCATCTGGCGTGGACGCCGCCAATATACTCGCCACGACCCCTTGTGCCTTTTGAAGACTCACATATGCAAACACCCTAAAGCCTTCTGGTGTCGTCAAGTATCGATTCTGGAAGAGGCCCACATGGCCACCCGACCTCGAAGACTGCGAAAATTGCCCCCAAAAACCCGGCGAATCAAATATCTTTCCCAGTATCTGATCATCTTGTCGCGATGCAGGAGCAGCAGTTTTGATGGCTATTTGGGCAGCAGAGGCTTTAAGGCCTAGGACGACGGGGTCGTCGAGGGGCGCGGGGGAAACGGCCTGGGCATGGTGAAGTCGAATACTCGCAGGCGATTGTCGTCTCATACATCTCGAGCATACCCAAGAGCGAGGGAGCGTCGTTTTTAACATTCCTCTAGGTGTCCAGATATAAATCCAGGCCGTCGGGTCACTGGTGGTCGGAGACGATTTTCGGCAACCTCGGGCTAGAAAACTAATTTATGCAACCATGCAACCGCTTATGTAGATACGCATAAAACCACGCGATAAGCTGAGCTCAATCGACCACGATCTTCAGCGTCCATCTACTGAACGTCAATACCACCGGCAATTTAGTTATGGCTTCGAGGTTACTGCTCGGCCCGGTGAGTGAAATACCTCGTCAACCGCGGAATTTGCTAACAGAAAGGCAGCGCCTTGCGCCTGTGGCTACCAGTGCCGTTATAGCTGGAATAGCTTTTTTCCCCAAGAATGGGCTGCACGCAGAAGCTCCAGAAGAAATAAGTGTAAGCTTCTCGTCTCAAAAAGATCTTTGAATATTATCTTATTCGATGAGCAGTCCCGGAAACCCATTTATGACGACTATGAGATTCCTGCTGCACCCGCAAAACCCCTCCCTTCCTCCGAAAAGACCGCCCCATCTCCCCCAAAATCTACGTCTCCAACACCCACCGACCGTCTTGCAGTGCAAATTGGGAAGACTAGGATGTTTCTATACAACCATGTAGTGGTCGCAGAAAATAAAGTCAACGAGCTTATGGATTCCGCTCTCAATCTCGAAGATAGCTTCACCAGCACCGTGGCTTCTCTCGCACCGGCGCCGCAATCCGGAGAGAAGCTTATGCCCGGAACTCTATACGTTCTGGTCGCAGCAATGACCGGTAGCATCGTCTCCCGCAACCGGAACGTCTTCCTAAGAGCAACGCTGCCTATGGCTGTCGGAATAGGCGCCGGATGGGTTGTCCTGCCAGTCACTATGAGAAATGTTTCGGATTTGCTGTGGAAGTACGAGCAACGTTTCCCAGCTGTCGCGGACGGACACATCAGAACAAGAGAGAGTATTGAGAGGGCGTGGAGAATGGCGAGAATGCATACCAAGCAAGCGGTTAATATCGTGGATGAAAAGGTCTCTTCAGGACGGCGCGCTGTGGAGGACTGGGTAAGAAAGGGCGAGTGAAGAATAAACGGGAGGCGTGGGACAAAATCTGTGTATCATAAAATAGATGTTCTTGTCAGGTGTATGGGCTTCACATCGCCTTTTCTGTTCCCTAATCCTCACAATGTCCGTGGCAGCCACAAACCTTGGAGCACGCGTATAAGGAGACAAAGACTTAACCGAGATTTACCGGTTTTCTTTGAATCTCGGGACAAGCTATTGGATACCTGTTTCGATCATGTTTAGGCCAAAGTTGACCTAGTCATTATCACTCTTGTCTTCGGTCTTCCTAGTTCTGCATTCATCTCCACTTGTATAAATGCTCTCGCAGTTACCTTTGTCCGAGCAAATTTTCTCCTTATCAGCTTCGAGCTTTCCATCTGCACCATTATGCTTTACTCCCTCCCCACTTGGTGGCCTATTTACGTCTTCAACTTAACTCGCCACATATTTCCACGCTGTGATATAAACAGGAGCATGCTTAATGATGTTAGCCGTTTTCTAGTCATGGACCCTTCCTCCTCTACTTCCCTCCCTGTCACCAAGCCCTTACACATTCCATGCAGGATGGATGAATTATCTCTAGGTGCCGCAATATACCACCGAATACATCTTTGACAAATCATGCCCATGGGGATAGAATTTTACATCATAGTTTTCCATCTCAACATGTACGCGTACATTTAGACTGTTGATACCCGATATGCCGCCGCTGAGGAAATGATAGCCTCCATGAAAAATACATAATAAGCCTTGTCGTCTCAGAATCTGTCCATGCGAGACATATCAATTAGAATCTTACGTAGATTTTCGTTAAATCAAGACAGGCCGAGTAAGAGTACCTGAGGATATAATTTTGAAAGACACGAAATTGGTGCTGATTGTTAGCTCAAAAATATGACGGCATAAGTCACATCATTTCTCTTTTCTGTGAGTTCTATGCTGAGTAAACTTAACGGCTTAATTCAGGGGTAGGACTATTTAGCTGAGCTAGTTGATTACAGGTATTCCTTCTGTTCTTGTTTAATACATGTCCTATAAATGTCCTTCTTTTTCTACGTCTAGAGATATCTTGAAATAAAGGATTTGATACTGGTGTTCGTTAACATAGGGTCTTACTCACCAAAACAGTGAAAAGTTTGAAAAATTCCCGTGCCCATTGCCTTACCTGTTCTCCAAATAAAGTCCACAGGACTATAGAGTAGTAGGATATCAGTAGGTCCCGGATCTGATGACAGTCGCTTTAACTTCTTTTTCTACGATAAGCATCGTCACAGACCGACCAAGGACCAGTGAGCTTTTGCAGACTGCGAGAATTCGCTGATAGTAAGGTATTTGTAGCTGTCGGGGCGATCTTTGCTAGCTTTGCCTAGCCTTGCATAGCCAAAAGTATGCATTCCTTCCAACGAGCCTAGAATGATGACTAGGGCATGGTAATGAACACAAGACCGTACGGCATCACAATTCCCATTTTCGAGGCTCCTGGCTATGGTTTTACCTCCGAGATCGGAGATAAATAGACTAAACCGAGGAATGAAAAAGATTTCTGCTTTCGTAGACACGGTGAACTGCCCATCGAAGATAGCCGTGAGGATCCGAAGCGTTCGCATCATGTTCGCGCTAACAAACCCCTCGCAAAATGGCGGTGAGTATCTGTAATCTGCAGATTATAGCAATCTTCCAATCTTGTGGATGTTCCACGCAAAGCTGTGAAGACATGCAAGAAAATATTTCTGCAAGGGTTATAGCACATCTTTTTCATCTGCATAATCTTTACATTAAGGTCTTACTGGTCCACATGAGAAACGTTTAAGTCTTATTTTTTACGGGGTTTATCTAGTCAGTAGGGGAAATATATAGCACAAGAGAAAGGAGATGGAGAGAGACTCCAAAGCAAACAAACTTTTGGAGCAGCCCATAGCTACTCTGCTGTAGAAATCATGTATCCGAGTGTGAAAACGTTAGGCGTACTGAGCCGAAAGCTATGAAACGCTTTGAATTTACCAGGAAAATAGGTCAGCGTTATGCGTCGACTGAGATTATCTCCAATATGTCATTTCTACATGGAACTTAAAAGTTTGGGATGTGGTATTGTTGATGTTATCGTTAGGCGAAAAATTAAGCGACGCTTCAACAGCATTCATAGGATACCATAGCTAGCCCTCCGTCATATGAGCGCTGGCTCAGAAGAATCGGACTCGCTCCTGTAGATTTGTCTGGAATTTTCTCTGTGAGCTCATGTGTAAGACATTAAAGAGATTACATTGCGAATATTTCCAAGACTATGGATCGAAACTATGCAAATTGTCCTCGTGACAGAAATATGGTACCCAAAGTATCAAAATGTTCGAGTAATTGCCTGACGCTCTTAATCAATATAATCAATATATAAAGAGAAAGATATTGGAATGTTCCTCAAACATTCAAAAGAAAGCTCTCTCCTGGCAGCCAACAGAGGGAGCTTGTAATGCCGTGGACAATGGACAGGGATTGCTTGAGCACCTAACGCGAAGTTGGCTCTGCGACAAAAGATAAAGAATAGCGAAGCTCGGAGTTGAAGAGACCCGAGCTGCCACTCTATCGCATTTGGCTAGCCCAATTTACCTGGCCTGCGTAAAGCATAGTAGTCTAGATCGAGGGCGTAATATAGACAGCAGGCTTGGCCGGATTCCATTTCCTAAAAATACCATCTTTCGTTCTCGACGTGCTGGGATAGATCTCATTCAATAGAGAACTGTCTTTGAATAGAAAGGCTCGAGTACGCAATAAAATTGTCGACAGATTGAACCTCCAGGTGCAAGTCACAAGTGTGAAGGTTCCCGGCGAGTTAGTGGCGGCTGAAGAGATAAGAACGACGTTTTCAAAGATTTTCGAACGGCCGGAGGATGTGATGGGATTTCGCTCATCTTCGAATCATAGCCCGACGTTTTTTGCATTGGGTTTCAGGTTACTCTCCTACGTTAGGTAGGAAACTTTACAGGTATATCTCAAAGTGGTGTGGAAATCGAAAACGTTCGGGATGCCGGGTAGAATGTGTCTGGTTTGGGTTGGCTAAGGAGTAGAGGTTGTTTTCCGGATTTGGGGCTTCGAATACGCTTTCCAAAACTGAAGCAGCCATAACCGGAGGAGTCTTCTGCCTGGGAAATTATTCATGGAGATAGATGAGATGCTATTTATCGAGGATAACGAGTTTATCCCATGTCAATGTTCCAAGCCCATCGGCTGTTGCTCAACCACCTGCGTGTTGTTCGAAAGTTGCGGTACAAGATGGTTCCAAGTGGCTGAATGTTAGCATCGTAATTTAAGTACTCGAAAACGGTGTACCTTTTTTTTTTTCAATAAAGAGGAAATACATGTGACGAGATTAATACTCGGCCGGGGTAAGATAGGACTTGTGATCGATGCGTACAGTCGTCTGGTTTCATGTCGCCACGTTGGCGGTATTTTCTCGACATATTGAGCCGTGTCCCGAGGCCATGTCCAGATAACAAGAGCTCAATGGCGAGATGTGCTAGAGACATGTAATTTTTTTTCTTTTGAATCTTGAATCTATCACTCAGCAACCTTCAGCTTTTCTAATGTCTCTACAGTACTTGGTCCAACTGTAACTTTCTCGGCCCCCTCACCCTCAACATGCCCATCCGGCTTCGCAACAATACCAGCCTTTTTTGCAGCAGCGGCGGCAGCTCGCTTGGCTGGATCTCCTTTATCCTTGACTTTCTTGACCTTGACCGCGGCCTTCTCGGGAGGATATGCTTTCAGTGCGATTTCTTGCCATTCTTCGGACGCTTGGAACTCTTTGACGATTGGCTCTAAAATGGCGTTAAGGTGGGTTGTGAGGGCGGCTTTGAGGAGTTGGGGTGTGAGCTTGAGTAGGTTAGCGTTTGCCGAAGAAATCCTTAGTGAAACTCACAATATCGGCAGTGTAATCATCCTTCAACTTCTCAACCGATGTGTACAGCAGTGGCTCGGAATCACGTCTTTGCACGGTAAATGTTGGATTAGAGTCCTTTAATGAAAGTGCTCGGAAGATAACATGCTCCACGAAGGCAATTACCCCATTACCCTCGACCTCCTTTGGCACACACTTTGCTTTCTTCAATTTCTTCTCGACAGCCGCTGGATCATCCAAGAGATCGATCTTGGAGTCTGGATCGCTCGCGCTCATTTTCGCGGCCTCCCCCAAACCTGGCACCATCGAGTTCATCAAGTGTGCCCGGACCCCGTACCCAATCTTTGGCAGGTTCTCCATAGCGAAAGTAAAAATTTTTCTCTGATCAACACCTCCAAATTGTGCGTCGACGTCCAGGTACTGCTCGTCCAATGCCTGCATAAGGGGATAAATCAAGCCTCCCAGTGTCGGATCGTCCGTCTGCTTCACAACCTCCGCCCCGGCCTTCTGCGCCACATTGATCCTGGTGATTCCCTCCAGCTTGAACCGATCCATAGTGTAATCCTTACTCAACTGGTAAGAGCTACCTAGCACAAACTCCAGCCGCGATAAATCCACACCCACGGCCTTCAAAAGCGCCTTAATGACCTTCTCGTAGTATTTCGCGCGGAACTCAACGAGCTCAAGGGGAGCCTTCATATTGTCCAGGTAGCCATGGATATCTGCGAGGAGGACCTTCACATGGCATCCTGCCGTAAGCAGCTCTGCGATCTTCATACACGGGACGAAGTAGCCGCAATGCGGTCTGCCAGTTGTTGCGGTTCCCCAGTAAACTTTGAGAGGGCGTTTCTCCTTAAGGATGACATTGTCGATGATTTCGGGATTGAGGACTTCGGCGAGATTGGCCTTAATCAGGGCTATCGCGTCCTCGGGACTGATCATGTTGTGATGTGCTTGGAAGAGGAAGAAAGGCCAGTCGCTCACGGCGACCTGGCTGAGAATGCGAGTGGGTCCTTTTGGAGGGGTAATTTTTCACGTGATCTAAATGATACGGATTTTGCTAAATCCTTTCTCTTCTCCTCTCGCGCGATTGTTTCGTCTATCGAGTTGTCTCACATTAGTACTTCAATCCCAGAATACCGAAGCAGGTTGCGGGAAGACAGGTTCTGACGACTGCCCATTAAGGAGCAAGTTGTCAAACAACCAAGAGCAGACTCGGAGATCTCCTACTTTCTATTCTTTCGCTAGATATGTTGCTTATCATTAATAGTTCTCTGCTACCAAGTTCGTTTCAAAGCGTGTATGGGGCTCAAGCTCTCCTCGCCAGAACTTTTATCTACTCTTTGTGTTTCCACAGAAGAATGAATCGATTTTGGCGTTGAGACTCGTCTTGGCGAGGAACGAGCTCTACCTCAATTGCCCGGCATCTCGTATTATGTGATACATTATTCTAGTCAGCCACTCCTCGTTCTTTCTAACTCATCAGTGGCAAATTAAAATCCACGCAAAAAATCCGAGGACAGCAGAGTCGTTGGTCATTGCGATTCACACACTTGCGAAAATGTATCGCAGTATCAAGATGCTGGGCCACCTCCATCACGCAATCCTGCCTATCTACGCTTGTGATTATCAGTTACTCGTATCACGATTTACATTAATTACACACCGTTGATAGCAGAGATAAAGCTGATTGGGGAGACTGAAAATTCATGGGCATGTACTTGTCTTGCTCTCGAGGGTGAAACCATTCCGCAGAAAATTCTGAGATCCAAAAATGTACATATATTGTCCATCAAGACGCAGATAATAATGAGCTTTCTCTCTGCACATTTTCTTAGGGTGTTTGAATGTCTTGCGACCAAGGACAGCTTTACCTTTAATCGCAGCTGTTTCATAGATAGAATCGACGCGTCCCCGAAGGAATTACAAGTAGAATCTTCCGGCAGATCATCTTTAATCTCGAACCATACTAATATCCAGAGAATAGGATATGAACTTTGTCTGGAGCAGCAAGGCCACGTGTGCATCTCACTATCCACACATAAGAATCTCCTTGGAGTTCTATGCAAAGGAGGGGAACCACATATGATGCTCAGAGATGATATAATGTTCAGAGATCAGAGGGCTAACTGCAACCTCTGCATGTTTTTCTTGGAATAATGATATGTTGATTACAGAGCTTATCAAAGCCGAATAGCCGACAATTAACATGGTCGCTGTCTGGGTTTTTTTGAGCAGTTCCATATGATGTGCTTAGTACCTGTGGTCTTCCTGAGATCTGTTAGCTCCTCAAAATACTGGTGGTGGCATTAGCACGTATCAATCGTCTCTGGACAATCTCCACGATAATAACTTTTGAATTCACGGCAGTTGGGGACAACATTGGACCTCTCAAAATCGCTACTGGTGTCGCAGATACCTTGATGTTGTTCAACATCACGTTTGTTTTGAGAGGCTTCTATGCCTACATCAATACGATGGATATGCAACAGCTACACGATAGGTCTAAATCTCTTCGCGAAGAATACACACGCAGATGTAGAGTTGACTGGCTCAACCTATTTTGCGACTTAAGCCCACAACCATGTACCTGATTCGTACTGCCTGGGTGAAAATGCTCGAGAGTGACATCTGCACACCTATGGGTTAAGGATGATCAGTTCATCATTATGGGAATAGGTCGAAAGAGCCATTCTTAGGGGTTGTTGACATTGCAGGGATCCCTGGCTCGGTTAATAAATGATGAGATTTGCGTGTATAGTACAACCACTTGCCCTTTCCTTTTTGATTCCCATCAGCTGGCTTGTCGACAAGACGAATCCTGCGCTGTTCCAAGGCAATGATGGGTGACCTTTGCTATTGAGTTTCAGTAGGAGATTATTTTGGCCATAACTCCACCCGTTTGTCTGTACATGATTTATCACCTAGTGTTACTACTTTCTGACCTACCTTGGGGGTACCATTTCACTCCTTTCTGTAAGATAATTATCAACCGACTGACAAAGGACTGTTTCAACTACTGCATTGGAAGTACGAATATTTGTACAGTATTCTACAGTAATGAGCTGAAAAGGTGACCATGGATCATGACTAAAATCAACCAATTTTGTTACGATGTATAGAGACACAGCGGTTGATTATCGTTACTTTTCAGTTTCACAGGTACGCAGGTAAATGTTTCGGACTGAAAAAAATATATATCATCAAGCTCAACTCGTGTTTGCGCTGGAATCTGTTGGGAACTGAAGTTTGAAATCAATTATATCTTTCGGAATTGAGCATATTATCAACCGTTAATGCCTGCTTGAAACTACATGTATGTAATGTGGCGATACACTCAAAACATATTTTATCGCGAGGCGGCTAAATTTGAATCCTGTCTAGCACAGGGGAGGGGCTGGTGGTGGTTTGGAGTCAGAGGAAGAAGCGACGGTCCCTTTTTACATTTAGGGTCGGAGGGAATATCGTCGATGGATTCGCCAGATCGAAGGAGATGTTCGATCGAAGGCCTTGAATCAAGGGTGGTATCGATATAGAAAGACCCGAGCAAGTGTTTTCCGTATTTGTTAGCTGTGATATCGAAAGGATTTTCACCTGAGCTGACCTTCGTATAACTGATTATTCGAAACTGTCAGTACCTTGCAGCGGCTAAACAGTGTTTCGCTCCAAATTGCTCCCCAGGACTTTTGAAAATCCACATTAATCTATACTGAGTCTTGCATAGGAAGCGACGTAGTCAATTGAACTGGCAGCTTCGATACACCTTACAACTGCCGAATCACCTCGGTCCAAATGAATTCAACCAAGAGGATGTGATGAAGAATACTCTCTGGATACGGGATTGATTTTCCTGGTTCTAGCAAGACCGGGAAAATTGTTCGCCAGAAGTCGATGTTGAGTATCCACAAACAACTTTCGTATCATAGAGCCCGCCCGCAGAGTCTCCGCCCACAAGGGGCTAATGACATGTGATTAGCTTCCTGCTTTGATCAATGTCAAGTCGCTGAAAGCTCTGGCTGCATCGAACTGTTCAAGTGTTCAAGACAAATTTGTGCTGTGTCGGGCTGGAGCACAAGGGCATCATAGCAGTATTGCCATTCAAAGTAATCAGAAGTACTATACATATCGGCATAAGATCATATCCGCCCAGGTCATAATCGTCATAGTCATGGCACGTATGTACCCGCTGGATGTGACAGCTCTGGCAGCCAAGGCAGTCATCAAGCCAACACTGCGAGTCAGCACGTCGTCTTCTGCTCCGTGTCCGTCACATGGCCTCTGCCCAGGTTTGCAGAGAAGATTAATCCTGATTTTCTAGGTTTCTTTATCTTCTTTGCCTTTGACCGTAGGTTTACGGTTCTGGGAGAGGCACCTTCGCATCGCCTCTGGATTGCTGCAGCCTCTCCTCGGTGCACGTGACTTCATACCGTTTCATAATTCGAAGGGGAGTCTCATCGCCGCTCCCATCACTTCCATGATGATCTTGGTACGTCTTGTCTTCATGGGAATCTATTGTCGTCCCATCGTACTTTGAAAAATCGCTCAGCTTGGTCCAGCTACGCGTTTTCGAATTCGGGTTTGATTTGGCCCCACTTCCTCCGATGGTCACGATTGCCGGTATTTTGGGCGTACTGCCAGAAGATCCTTTGCTTGATTTGCTTCCAAAAGTCGCTGGAAGTAATTTGCTCAGCACCTTTTTCAGGAGGGGTCCCTGACGAGACTGTTAGCCAGAACTTAGAGAGGAGCGGAGTCTAGAATACCAGAGTGGGAAAGCACGCAGAAATAATGCCACTGCCCAGTTCGACGTTATTCCAAGCCATCCCAGGTGCAATCGTATCTACAAAATACATATCAGATATTGAATCGGAGCGTTTAGGAGCTGGAGCCTACAAGAATAATCTTTTGGCGTGAAATCGATGAATCGGGTGAAGCGGTAGATACTTGTGAACACAACGAAACTTCCAAGCAAGAATATGACAATAAGCTGTGGATATTGTTAGGGTGAGGCTCGCAAGTTATCTCAGAATGGGAATTCTCGTATGCCTGTTTCTAAAGGCGAACAACAAGGATTTAGAGCGGCGTTTTAACGTACTGATATCTTTTGAGTCATAGTAGTATGAAGTCTCCAAACATGTGGTAATGGCAAGGAGAGAATCATGATATCGGTGATGATGCTAGTGATCGATAGAGCGAAGATGAGGGCCTGTTCATTGACACAGTGCCCTGGAACCCATGGCTTGTACAATTTTTCGTATGGTAGACAGTGTGTTTGGGTCAAGATCATTAGGGGTATCCACTTTGTCAAGGTTAGCTCTGTGGTCTGACGTTGGTCAAAGATCTGAGCCTCTCTGAAGTCCCGCTTCAAAAGCACGATTCTTGTAAAGATTCAAGAAAGGTCGTAGCATAGTAGAGACTTATACGCACCCAGAGGACAGTAATAATGCTCATGACATATGCAGCAATTTTCATACTGCGCACCGGAAATATCCGATAGTACATGAGCAGGATGGAAACCTTGATCGTAAGAATGGTTGTGATATACAACGGTTGATTCACAATGAGCACCTTCCAACACGTCAGCCTCGAACCCCATACGCAGACTCTCTCTTAGCTGACCTTTGGAAAAGCCATACTCTGATCCAAGGTTAATGCCCCAGAATGAAGTCCGACCCCGAAGTGTGTGGCTTTTTTCATGGGTTAGCACGTCTCAGCACCCTCAACAAAGATATGGCATAGCATACCAAGGATTGTACATGCTACGCTGCCGCCGAGCATTACGAGTGAAACGACTATTAACCAATCGTCTATCCAGTAATTCTGACTGTGTTTATACCGAGCCCAAAGCCGCAACGCCACGAAGAACGCAGCAAGAACAAGGAACGCAATGCTTAGATTCCGCGTACTTGCTCTGCGATCTTCCGTAAAATCTTGGGTTGCAGCTACTTTTGCCGCTTCCTTCAAGAACGCTGCCAAGTTGGGATCCATGGGACAGTTCACACGTAGTAAGGCACAGGAAAAGGAGTGTGTTGGAAGCAGGATTCGGCGATCGTTACAGCATCTGAGATGGCGGCTGCAGGTGTTTATAGAGTAGTCCAAGTAGCATATGGGGCGTGCGAATTTTACCTGGTGTTACAGTATCAATATCCACCCATGAAACTGACCGGGTACCTTGGGAGGTTGAGAAGGATCTGCCCGCATTACGCTTTTGTCTTGACTGCCGGAGGGGTACTCTGGCCCCGGCCCCTCCACGGGAATACCCTCGAAAGAATGGCCTGTTCAGAGAGGGAGGGTACATTGTCGCAGGTGTACAGTAGTAGTGAATGCTACATGAAAGTATATTTAACCTTGCAAACAAACCCACTACAGCCCCTCCTGGAACTGACTAGTGTGGTGTTCATTATGTTCAGAGCGAAGGACACTGGAGCTCATGAGAGGGTTTTAGGTTAAGATTTAGTCAGGGCAAAGGGTGTCCACCTGGTGGTCGGTTTATCAAGATGTTTACATCTGGGCCGATCTGTCCACAGCAGATTGGTGGTGATTATGTACGAGAGAGGCTTTGTGCTCTCTCGAATCATCTTTTTTTTTGCATGTACTGATCCGCCGAAGAACTGGAGGTACCTCCGAATTGTTGCACTGGGGATGCACTAGTCAGTCTCAATTCGCTCTTCGCGCAGGTCGAGTTCCTGGGCGACTGCTATGGGCTTGATAAATATACACGACTGGTTTTTAACGTAACGTATACCGCACGAGCGAGATACGCTATCGCGCATCAGGTACTCGAAGAAAACCAAGTGCGAAAATTTGGACGAGTGAATACTTAGCTTTTTATACCTAGATAAATACCGATTTACTTTGACAAGAATCTTCATCGATATCTGGGCTCTCTGCGTCTCAGATAAATAGGAAGAGGTGCTTAAACAGACAGACTCGTCTATAGTTCCTTATCCTGGAATACGCGTCTTCCTTCTCGAAGGCGGCTGTTTATTTAATCTTGTCCAGGCGTCTGGCTTGTTCCCGGCAGCCCTATCACTTTGACTTTTCTTTATCGATTCGTTGAAGCGTATTACTTATCGCGTGGCCTGTTCTCCCGCCGTTTCTTGATATATTACCGCATGCCTAATTCCTTCTCACAAGTATCGTCGAGCTTTTCCTCTATTCTTAGATATGTATTAGAAAGGAATATGGAATACGTGGGCGGAAGTCGAAAGTAAAGTAGAAGGTATTGGTAAGAGAAGTAGAAAAGATTTTCGTCTCAAAAGGCGGCTTCAGATACTAGTGTCGCTCAGGCGCTAGAGATCGATTGTTTCGGAGTGCAAAGGATTTGATCTAAGCGCGTCAGACTTTTGAAATAGAGCTGAAGGTTTGTCGGGATACTACTGTGCAGGCTCGATTACACTTACGGAGGATAGCTGATTTGCAGGTGAGGATGCGTTTCCAAACTTCCGCCCAATGAAGGACAGGTTATGCAGGGCTGACGGTGGTACTCTTAGAATCGCAACATGTAAAGTCGATGTAATCCGATCAACTTGTGCGCTATACTTGACTCCTACGCTGATGGAATAATTTTCAAACAAGACGTTGCTAACAGCCGGACGCCTTACTCCTCATCAACTGAACCCTGTTGTAACCATGACCCTTTCCTAAATCCACTCAAGAGGTTTTAGCATGTGTCTGCTCAAGTAGCGTTTGTTGGTGCAGGTGTGTCGACTTGCTCTGCAGAAACCTTGGCACATTATTCTGTTTTTGAGAAAGTTGAGCCTGACAAGCAGTGAGCTACTAGGATCCTCGAGTTGAACATAATTGTAAGCTGCAAACGGACTGCTTACATGGCAATACATATTTCGGCCTGTCTTGAAGTAGGTGCTTGTGTGTTTAAAAATTCCGAGTGACAGAAGTTTTGGAAAGGAATTTATCTAACAACCACGCGCTACTGAACTTCCACTCCTAATACCTCCACGCGACGCGATTCCCATCCTCGTCGAGCAGTTGTTGCAAACAAGAAACTCTGTTACGCTTCCTATCCTAGTTTGAATATTTAAAAGATAGCCGACCTAGTAATCAGACCCAGGGATGGAAAGTATACCTTGTCGTAGGCCAAGATAAATACCATATTGGCGTATGCACAGGGTTAGTTTACGCAGTAGAGTGCAATTGCAAGGTCAAGTATAACTTCGTGTGGTCTTATCTGGCCTGCGACGAACTACTGAGTAGTGTAATTCCGAGTCACGCCTCCCCTTCACGTCCTACACTACCTCTCCTTTTTTTTTTGGAAACAGGGAAAGAATAAGAAAACAAGACATTTAGGAGTCATGACCAGATTCTGTCCATGCGCTGAGAGCACGGCTGCTACACTGTACTGTAAAGCAAATTCAAAGCTCGATACTAAAATGTCAGGGCTATGCAGAGATATCTAATCTAGGAAAAGCGTCTAATTGTTTATTCTGACGGTTGCACTCGACTTTTCTTATTTCGACGAGTACAGGGGATCAACAGAAATCGACTTACAAGTAGGAATTCTAACCAATTACTGTGTAAGAAGTAGAAAAGTAGGCAAGGTATGTCGGACGGACGCTCTCAAATCTTATAGTACAGAGTGCTGTAAACCCTACGAGTACACCCAAAGCTAGCCCTTATGGCTTTTTTCTATTTTTAAGTACGGTAGATCACGCTTCGGATGGTTTTCTGGCCATGCGACATTCGGCTTCGGTATTAAACATTGATATATCAAAGTATATCTAATCAAAGATTGCGACTCGGAGGTTTCGTGATCTATTATACTAGGAAGAAAATATCGAGAGCTGGGGGGGGAGGGGATTCCGACTCAGACTCGGAGGTATCTTGATCTACTATACTGGGGGGAAATGATCGGGAGCATTGAGGGTTGCGGTAGTCTACTGTAGGGCAGAAGGGGGGGAGCGTACCTGAGGATTATACGAGACCTACCCGTTGCGACCTCTACAGCGGAGAGGTCGTGACTATATTTAGATACAGAAATCAACCGGCAGCTTCGTTCTACAGACTGGGCCTGTGTATCCTTCTCGGCTTTCGGCCTAGTTACAGAATACTTCTAATGCTAAGGCTCAAGTGGAGCTGGGGCGCCGGCGCCAGCAACTGCTGCTCGCAAATAGAGCGAAACTCTGTACATCAACCTGAACATTGCGTCTATGGAAATCGCCAACGCGATCTAGTATGCTGGAATAAACACCTTGTTAATGTGCTGGCTGCTTTGGACAGACAGTCTGCCTCTCCTGGAGCCGCCTGCGCTCGGGAAGGGACAAATCAATACTTTTTCGGCTTCCTCTCGCACTGAGTAGATCACGAAGACCAGGACACAGATTGTCTGACAGAGAAGAATTTCGATTATTCCGAAACGCATGCAAAAGTAAGCCGAACGCTATCAATATGGCGGAGAGTCAACAGAAAGCCCCACTGAATCCCCCATCCTACCCCGGTCCAGGTGGCACGTTCTCGCCTTTGCCGCCGCCGAAAATTCCATCTTTCGGCTGGGTGGGGACAAGTATCCTTCTCCTGGTCACAAACTCAATTCGGGAAGCCTTGGCTACTGCGATGAATTAAATATTCGGACGAAGTCGCAGCGGTCGGGTATGCAGTATGGCCTGCCCACATGATTGGAAACTAGGGGGGGAGTAGGACGCTTACCTCCATGCGGTAGTTTACCTTGACATTGCTTTCGCGTAATAATTCTACTATATCGAAGCCAAATTAATTCGAGACTACATGGAGAGCATCGAGAGGGAGCTGTGTAGTCTTTAACCCTACCTCAGGGACGACCCTCTGACTCTGAGGAATATTTTCCAAATATCAAGTACTATCCAAATTGATTTACATACAAGTTCTAGTGCAAACGAGTTACTAGTGCGATACTCTCCTCTCGAGTTCGAAGGTCCTCGCTCCTCTCTGTGTATAGAGCCATGGCACGGTGACAATCCGACACACGCTAAGCATTCCATGGAAACATGTGGTGATATAGGTACAGTAAGTAGGTTAGGGGTAGAAAGTCAAATGCTAGGGTTGGAGTCCCGATCTTGCGAGGGGCTTACTGTAGGCTTATTATCGGGTTCGACTTCAGATAGGGTTAGCATACTGTACTGTACAGTACGGTCAGAATACGGATAAGATTGAAGGGCCGAGGCTGTTCAGTTACGGGAGATTCTGGTCACATTCGCAAGAGTAAAGAACCATCCACCCCCCCTCTAAACAAGTGCTCAATTGTAGTACAAATACTGGATCAAAGATGGAGCCGGTGTGAGTGGTCTCATAGGGAATTTAAGCCAACCGGTCTAGCATTCAGTACTCTCTGGACATTTCTAACACAGTACTTCGTGGTGGAAGTCGAAGTCGACTGTAGTGCTGACTAACTTCTTAGTCAACATCATCCGCCACCTCTATTCTTGCATCTCCTCTCTCCATGGAGCCTTACATGGGCACACACAGCATCCAGTATCTAGGACTTTTTTCCCAGGAGGCCACATGGCGACCTCTAGTATTGTTGCTCAAGGGGGTAAAATGGATGTGCGAAAGATTTTCCATATTTAAAAAACTTGAAGTCCGGCTGACTTACTATCTCCTCTGAGCTTTCCGTGAAGGGTCTGAAGTCTTGCGTTTATCCCCCAAGACTCCACAGAGATCACAGCTATTTGAATCGTGAGTCAGGCTATCTACGCCGTAGCTCCGTGCTCTGTGGATAGTAGCATAGACAAATCACTTCGGAATATATTTTACTCCTAACTGATAGATTGAGACATCAACCCAGGCTTCCGCATTTGAAAACTGCTTTCAGAATCGTTATCTGTGAGTTGAGTTAACCTATTGTAAGTATGTATGATAGGAAAGGCTGGTTGGTGCATTTTATAATGGTTTTCTCGCCCATAACAGAAGGGAGTGCAATTCAGATTCATTCCGGCGCGGCCGAGCTTCTCGGTATCGTAATCAGGCTTACGCTATCAGAAGTCCGAAAGACTCGGGAGTATAAAGTGTATTTCAGCCTCGAAACAATTTTTGAAAGCCAAAATCCTGAAAGATCACTGAATTGCTTATATAAAAGCCAAGCCATCACTCAAGCCATGGGGTAGGTTCGTTTAATCTTTGTCTACTCCGAAGAGATGTAAAGGCATAGATTAATTATAATTGGGATCATGATTTTGACTGATACGTAGACAAGGACTCTAACAACGTCCTACTCCAAATGTTGTTTTTCTACTCGAGAGAGAAGCAGTAATGAGTAGGATGTAGATCAGAGGATTTCAACCTACAGTATTTTTAGGGTGTCTGCCGTGAACTCCTTTTTTCGCGGGCCATATGAAAATATATTTGGACACTGCAAACCTACTGTGAAACCCACTGCATGACCCTCCTGCGATAAACGCAGATCCATCCGAAGTTGCGCGAATATATTGTTTGTGTGGTATGCCATTCGGAAATTGACTAGGACCTGAGTTTGGTCATATGTTTTGTTGGTTAATTAAATCAGGCAATGGACGACGACTTCCTACCCCTTGGCCCTTGGACATCTCACATACCTTTTCTTCCACTACCTCTACCTATTCGCCACAGAGCATGACCATAGCGGATAGCAGTAATCCTCTCAGCGATCTCGAAAACGTGGTACCGCTGCATAGACTTTAACAGTAGTGGTTGATTCAAGGAATCGTTCAAATTGGTTTGAGGCCACAAGGTATACACATGTCGCATACAAACAACTTGGAGAAATAAAGACAATTGTGCACGAGTAGCATTTGAAGAGTTGCGAAACAATTTGTCAGAATCTAAGTGAAGATTTCCCACATGCCATTTTGTTTCTAGCGTGACGCCTTATATAGCTGTCAACTAAAGGGTTTCGAGTATACTTCGAAGGATAGTGGTTAATGTGAAAGTGAAGTCTGGCTTATTAAAATGGTCTATGTTCGCTGGGTAAGAGGAAGGATTTGCTTACAGGTATGCCTTGTGGCCTCATGCTATTTGTCATCGTTTCCATTTAAACTTGAACCCTCTCTTCTGGCTTCGGACTATGGAAGTATGTCTTCCTTTCAACTTCCCTCTTACTAAAGCTGCACCGCTGACTAAAACTGTAATGCATGTCGACAAGGGACTGCATTACACTGACTTCACCGTCTTTGCCTTTGGATGAAGACAACATCATTTCAAGGAGGGGCAGGTGTTGGCGCACAAGAACCAAGCCTTCCACTTCTTATATATAGTCGCAGCATTGATTGTTTAAATCCAACGCGAACCTCGACGTACACATCACCTGATGCCTGCCCGGTACCTTCACTTGGATTTGCCGGCTATCCCGGAGCTTTTTTTTAAATTGAGCGCGACGGATCAAGAGCAAGGCGGAAATCCAATTCCAAGTACCGACCACCGACTCTCTCGCAGGCGCGATAAGTGTCATACAAGGAGAAGGCCCAATGCGTATATGCGGTATCCCTGAAGAGCCTCCAGCTCATGTGAAATGTCTGGAAAGCTAAAATGAAGTCCATTCGAACTCGAAATAATCAGTTCCTAGCGCCAGAGGAATGTTATTACTTACCTACGGTTCTATAATCAAAAAGTCCGCTTTTTTGTTTAGTCCACCGTTTATCTTCGACCTCCACCTGCGCACTCCAAAAATGTTCAATATATACGTACAACTTGTTTATGGAAAAAAGGCTAAAAAAAGGTATAAAATAGTTTTAAATAGGTCAGGACAAATGAGAAAAAAACGGAGAGAGGGACAGATATATTGCAAGAGCTGCTATACTGTAAGGCGGTGAAGAGGGTCCAAGTTATCGAAGTGCCGACAAGTACTAATAAAACACTTGAGAAAGGCTAATTATTAGATAGCTGCTACGAAAACAGAGGAAGTATATCCTAGGATATGCAACCTGAGGCAGCCCTGTCGGTCTCGGCATCAGGGTTAGACTTTTGTCTAAGAAATCAGGGCTCGTGTACTTGGAGATGTAAGAGACTGAATCATGAACCTCATAGAGTTGTTTGATTCTACTGTTCTTCCTCTCACACCAACTACACCTGATTCGACTCCAACGTTGCTCGCTTCTGCTATGTATTTACAGGTCGCACAGGATGCTAGGAGGGAAAGATAACCTGACGCATCGAAGGAGATGAATGTTTCTATTATGATAATCTTTTTTTATTTAAAAAAAAAAGAGGGGACTTGGGAGAGGACTTATCGGTTTAATCAGGTTAGTGATCATAAACCCAGAACGTAGCTAGTTGTATCAACAATAGGGCTGGGCAGCGTATGTCTACAGGGTTCAAGATACTTTTCAGATGGTCTCTATTATGCCTGCGACAAATTAGGCAAGATAGCGAAGCAAGACGAAGGATTTCAAGCTGGCGAGTCAGAATGGGATTGAGATTTCGATCACGAACGCACCCCCCGGTCTGCATACTAGTTGAGTACGTTGCGGAAGCATGCGGACCCATTCATACTTGAAAGACTGCAGTACTAGAGCAAATCTGCTACAGATGAGGAATCCAGTTCCGTTACAGCCCTGACTAGGCGGTTATGATTAGCCGTCCTCGAAATCAGATAAAAACCAGGAGTATTACGGTCCGTCCTCATGGGATACACAGTCCTGTACGTACTTCGTTCGTACCAGTTCAAGGGTACCCGATGTGACCCAAGCTTGAGCAAACACCACTTCTAAAACAGCGTTTCTGTCGCTCCGGTCACCCCGTCAATATTCCTTCATTACGAGTATCGTCGCCTCTCGTTTCTTCGGACTTCGTGGGACTCGAATGGGGGGGGGAGGGGAGCAAGCTGTTCCAAACTTGGCTTCCAATGGTGTTATTTCTCGGTGTTGGAAGCCTATTGATGACCATCTGCCCTATTTCGAAGCTGCTGGACCTGGCGAGCCATCCTTCTTCACCTTCGGAGATTACTTCAAGTTATCCTTGTTTTTCAATATTATTTATTTATTTCCCTTCTCTTCTCACCGCCCACATCGCAGTCGCAGTCCTCCCAACGCCGCAGCCTATCTCCTGGAGGGTAAATAAGAGAAACTCCCGAGGACTTCAACGGCTGCATAAACACTCCTCTGCAGTAGATTGATTTGGCAAAGCTACTACTCCCTCCATCTCTGGATTTTTGCGTCAAACTGACTTCGTCACACTCGTTCTCACCATGCATCTCTGGAAACTCTTGCCTCTAGCGGGCTTGGCCATGTCGTTGACACCCAGCATCAAGCCCCGCGCAGCGGAGAAGCCTGTGATTGTCATCTCGCCTGGAGCGGTAAGTACATGTACATCCATCTTTGCAACCCGGGCTTTCAGTGTCTCCGAATCATAACTTTCGTCCGGTGGTCGCTCGACGATGTAGTCATGACACCCACTGACTGGCTTACCAGTGGCAACTTGCAGAGGCCTGGCTCCCATTCTCTGAGAAGCTGAATGAAGCCGGCATCGAACATTATATCGTGCCGCACCTTACGGTCGGGGGATCACGTGACGAGGGTCTCATTAATGACACCGAACACCTCCAGATAGTTCTCACCTCACTCACAGATCGCGGCAAGGAGATCATCTTGCTCGGCCATTCGTATGGCGGAGCGGTGATCAGTGGTGCTACGGAAGGATTCGATGTGGCGACGAGAAGTGCGAGAGGTCAGCCTGGCGGCGTCCTCTTGACGGCTTTCATGGCCGCCTTTGTCATCCCGAAGGGCCATAGTGTACTTGATCTGCTTGGTGACAACCTGCTACCATGGATGATTCTAGAGGCAAGTCACGCTCTACTGTTGCAATCCCCGGTCATTAACTTGTCACAAAGGATGGTTGGCGTGTGGTAGGCGACAAAAGCTTGTTGCCAGAAGTTGCGTTCAATGACTTCACACCTGATCAAGTCGAGGTATGTTTTCACCCCTCATTGTCCACGAGAACGCATGGGAAGCGCAGTAAGCCGTATACTCACCGCTCCCTGGTTAGTACTACTCGGATCTCATGACTTGGTCGCCGCTCCGGGCCTTTCAAGAGCCCAACCTCTACGCGCCGTGGACAAAGGATGTGCCTGCGGTTTACATTCACACTTCCCTGGATAATGCGCTGCCGCCGGCCCAGCAGCAAGCGATGGCTGAGACCCTTTCCTCAACAAGGCTCACGGAGTTCACCTTGGAGACCGGACATTGCCCGGTACGTACAAGCTTCCTCCATTCCCCTTGCGGTCCTGAGATCTCGGGTCGTGGAAGATGTGCGGGGGTCATCTGCAACCAACCAAGATCTCGAGAAGGCGACCGAACTGTTTCGGAACCCAAGTGGAACCAAACATGGCTAACTGATACGAAGTGGATCTCTCGGCCTGCGGAGACCATTGAGGTCCTCCAGGCTATCATCGGACTCGCTGAGTCGTACTCTGCTGAGCTCTGAGGATGTGGAAGCTACCTGGGGTTAGGTATGAGGGCTGGTTAATAGGGGTGGCTAGTTAGTAGCAAGTCGGGGAGATGATAATTACGGTAATGTGTATTAGACTAGATGAAATTCATGTAAAGCTACTGTCAGGATCTTTTCTTATGATTTCGCATCACAAATAGCAGAGACTCTTGTCAGCCTACGAGTCTTTTCCTTTTTTTTTCCTTTTTTCTCCAAATGAGACTGTTCGAGTCGTAATATAATACTGGATTGGATTGGCTTGAATTTGATACACTCAACGTCCAAAAGCCACTAGCGAAGCTGCTCTACGCTAGCAACACCTCTCGAAGAGTCCCGAAAGATACACTAAGCAAGGCGGACACACCGTCCTAGGAACAACAATCCACACATCCCAAAGGCGCAACGCTCGAAAAATAAAAAACCTCGTCATACTCCTACTACGCCCATCATCTCTCTTTACCCTAGATGCAAGACAGCTAAGCTGCCACCTATCACACACACACACACACACACACACACACACACAACAGTACAGATCCAGAGAACACAAGAAGTAGACCATGCCCACCTCCCCAAGCCCCGCAGCTCATGCACAGTCTCCTTCACCAGCTTGAGCCCCGTATCATCGCACTCTCTCTACGACCAAGATCCTACGTCGTCGCACACGTACACACCTAACAAACCACCTGAGAAACCCCCAAGGATCCCCTTCTCTCACGAGCTCTCTCCGCTCTACCTCCTTTCCCAGCGCTGGATGGGTGGACCGGCCACGTCGCGAGATAGAGAACAGCTTACCCCTCCCCCCCCCCCACCCCCCCTTTCGCCAAAGAAAAAAAGAAGAAAAATAAAATATAAGACAAGGCATACTTCATAACCCGAAATGAATAAGTCTCAAGAGTCGTCTACATATACATGACAAAAAGGGTCGGCGCGCCTCTCTGGCTGGCTATCCTAGCCCTAGACTAGCAATGGAGTTGCGATACGTGGTTATCCCCGGCACGACGGGAAGGTGAGAGAGCACGGCTTTGCAGGCCAGCGGGAAGCTACCACTTGTCGGAGGAGAGGAGAGGGGGCCAGAGGATCGAGTAGAGAGGGTTGAGAAAAAAAATTGAAACTGTGCGCAAGGGTGTCAGGAACTGCCATGTTGACTAACCCAAACTCCTGATCAACAATCTCGCTTAGCGTCATGCTACCAATGTTGTCAGAGTGGTCTCACATCCAGACTCTTGGGGCAGCTCGGATCGACGAATTTCGATGTAAGCTACCTACGTCGGCTGCTTTGTCTCAAAAACAAGCGACGTGATCGCACTCTACTCAATAACTCTGGTTGAGCTGCCAAATCTGGACCATTACTTCCAGCCTTGCCATCCTTAGTCCTCTTACAGGCATCCTGGGTATGCAGAGGCCCTGTTCGTGCCCCGTGCTATTTGTTCTCCTCATCACTTCTCGTCTAGTGCCCCCGAGCAGCTTCCCGTAGTATTTCCTTGAACCTCCCCCCCAAGAGCTCAACAGTCCTCGCGCACCTCGGCGCATCCAAAGCCTCCTTTTCCTCGGCTACCCTGATCTGTGTATCTTTCGCCACCCCACTTCTCGGTACCCGTCCTGCAGTGATGACTTCGGCGTCCCCGCCAAACCTCACCGGTCCACCTAGCTGAGAGGGTGTGATGGATGTTGCATTGATGTAGGCCTGCCACCTCCTTAGAAACATCCCTGGTCCAGGCGTGGGTCTTGTTGGGGAGGCTTCCCGGTTGGCTGGTTTCGCGTGGGACGTGAAAGTTCTTCTTGGCTTCTTCGGTACTGGCTCATGCTCGACCTCAAAAATCATATCGGAATTGGATGTCGAGGAAAGGCGTGCGTGATAGGAAGCAAAGGCATCGCATTCCTCCAGGATCTGGTCTCTCTGTTTCTCTGAGAGCTGTAGAACTGCGGTTTCCAGTTGTGCTGTGAGCTTGCCGGCTCCCTCAAGAAGGGCAGGTGAAGATGTCGCATTTTCTTTCTGGTCGTTGACTCTGAACTGGGCAGCCGAGGACCTAGCATAATCTTTATACCAAGAACTTAACTCTAGCCCATTCTTACAAGCCTGGTGGATGAAGCCGTGGCACGAGTGTTGATGCTTTCTCAAGAGTCGAACGAAATCACCGACGCTAGCCGTAGTTGTGTTCTTTGCAGAAGGCGCAAATGCGAGCAAGTCGTCCAAGAACGCCTGGAAATCACTGACTGTACCACTCAGATCCACAGCTTTGTGGAGGGCCCGTATTACCGGATCATACGCTGCTACGCATTCGCGGACCGCCTGTGTAAGAAGGTCGGGTTGCCGGGAACACAGAATCGCCGTGATTTTCTTCCGATCTTGGAGAGATACGTGAATCGATAGGTAGTCAAGAGCAAGAGGAATCTGCTTCTCACTCAGTGGGCTTCCCCCATACTCATCCAAAATCGTGACTACGATAGGTTCGACCTTGGCTTCGCTCATGGTCCTGCATTTTTCATGCTCCAACCTATCCTTCTCCACATAGGACTTCAGAAGCTCTCGTTGGGCCTTGCTTGGGGAATCGCTACTCTTCTCTATCTCGGTAGCTCGCTGCTTGAGAGCGTTAGTATCCCAGTTCACTACCGTCCAAATGATAGTCTGGAGGAGGTTCCATCCAGCGTCGCTCGGGTTCGTAATCCCGAGAAACGAAGTAACGCTGTTCAGCGTCATCTTCGTTAGAAGAATTTTCATCATGCCATTGATCATGGTTGCCGCGTTCCCAATCCTCAGTGTTGATCGGATCGCGGTGTAGGGGACGAGGGCATTCGCTTGCTTCACCATGGTAAGCATCGTCTGACCTTCAGGCGTGATAATGAGGATGTAATGAAGAAAAGAGGCCAAGATAACAAGTATGTATTCATGGGCCGCTTGAACAAGAAGATCATGCTCTTCCAACTTGTCGGTCTCCCCGGACCTGACGAAAATCTCATCGAGGAGGGTGTCGTATACCAGACGCTGCAGAAAATCTTGGAAGGCGGCAACGACGTCTTCCGGCTTCGAAGTGTCATAGACTGGATCAGTCCTGCTCAGCTCTTGCCTGGGAAATCCACCAAAGTAGCCTCGCGCTGGCGCCTCTACCAAAGCCGCAGCTGCAGTAGCCAACGTCTTGCGAATTCCAACTATTCTCGATGTTAGCATACTTTCTGCGAGTATTTCCCATGGGGCGAGCTTGGATAAGCCCGCGTGCTCTGGAGTTCACAGAAGAGATCGGGTATACTGTATCCGGCTTCAAAAGACTCGCTGAGATCCGCTCTAGCAAACTCATCAATGATCTCTTGACATTTGGCTTGATAGAAGTCCGTAGATACATCTCTCAACCCTGGGAGTGGCACAACAAATCCGGAGAAGAGGGCGTGCATCAGTGGCATCTCATTGATCTCGCCATCAGTCTTAAATGGCGGACCCGAAGAAGCCAGAGCTCCGGGATTACGAAGATCCCGAAGTTCTTGATATGCTTCATGATGGGTCAGGATATCGAGGAGAGCCTAACAAGGAAGAAACCAAGTTAGCCTTTGCTTCACCAGCTAGCTTGTTTGTGTTGTGGCGGTCAAGACACCGCTTTGGACAAAGCAGGAATATGTTTGATTAATTCTTTACTGACCTTTGCCCGAGTGGGAGATAACTGCTCGGTATTCATAATGTTGGTGATTGTGCTTCCCACTACAGGTGAAGTTGTTGGCTGATCAGGAACCTGGAGTGGGTACAAGGTGCATAGGAGAACGAGAGAACTCGCTTTCGGGTTCCGATGACATCGATAAGAGGAATGGAAGGGCCTTTCTTGGCATCAGTTTTTGTTTCTATCTGAGCCTCCAGTTGATATCGGGTTATACTATTGAAATACACCCACTCAGTCGTATCGCTCCATCTTCAAAGATGGCCGCACTACGCATCGAGTTTTGCGGAGCTTTCGGATGTGTATAGAAAAATCACGTGATTTTGTTGCAGCTCATGTCCCCAGCTACACATGGGAAGGAAGGGCTAGAGCTAGGCTGTATAGAATCAAAGCTAGTATATCATTCAAGTAAATATATCAGCAGTAGATAATATAAGTTTCCTGCTGCAGAATTCTGATGTCCAGGCCCTTTTCTTGAACCGCGATGAGCCTCTTTCAGAGACAAGTTTCCTCCTTTCGGTACCCCTAGTACTTTATATATTTGCTTCTTTCGAGTACAAAAGGCTCCTAGGCCACTACGCGCCCTCACTGTTACTTCCAACGTACTCCATCAAGCGGTAACGAGAGTGTGTGCTCAATGTTGTTTGGAGTTGGTCATGTGCGCTTCTCGAACGTGACCTGCTCAGGTTTGGTAAATACTTGTAATATAAAATTCTGGGATTTTTGTTATTAAGGCTAGCATCTCAACTTAAAAATCGTGTTTTACTTTTTTTTGTATTTAATACGCTAATACTTTGTAGCAATAACTGCATCTCCCTTCTAGCACACATACTCTCCAAACAAGACTGAACTACATTTTTACCTACCAACTCCAATACTTTAGTTAAAGCTCTTTCCAAAGCTCCTCATATTTCTACTAAACTACTTCTAAGTTACCAAATCTAATGTGCGATTGAAGGACTATATTTATCAAATGCTATTACAGGTGCTTGATCAAAATTCAAAGCGGGCAAGTAAGGCGGCTGTAGAAGCATTAGTATCTCCTGATCGAGAAACTATTCTCGTACATTCCGGGTAACATGAATTGGCTTGTTATCTTGCACAAAAACTAAACCTAGCTCCAGATTCTAGGAAGTTGAGTTGCGTATCGAGCACAACAAGGTTGGAGTTGGCCGAGTACCCTGTGTGATTTCTGTTTAGATCACGGTTACTCCTTGCGGGTCACTACACGTCTGGGTACATATTACCATCCTTTGTTATAAAGCGCATCTTGCTTGGAAATAATGGAAAACCAACTCAAGTAAGTAGTGGGCACGTCAGCGAGTAGGCTCTGTCAAGTTGTCACATTCTTTTCCCGTTAGTTTATATTATTCCATCACCAGTATTCAGCATCCATGGCTGCATGGTTTGGTTCGAAGTAGACTTCTGCATCCGGTCTCCGTCCGGGAGGATCACTGCGACGCATTCCAGCCTTCAAGGCCTCAACGGGGTATAATCGGACCTCTACATTACTATAATGACATCCTCGCATCTCGTCAAGAGCATACACAAACTTTCGAGGTTCCAGCATTCACAAAAACAGAGCAGCCAAACCACCAGCAAGCGCCGCGAAGCGCAGACCGACATTGGCGGCTGCAGCGTTGACGACGGGAGCAGCTCCAGTTCCGGTCGGGGCGCTAGTCATGCTGGCAGTAGAATTTGGTACCAAAGACGAAACTGCGACAGCCGGTTCCACGTAGGTATATCCAGTGCAGTTCGACATGGGAGCCAGAGGGCAGTCCTCGGCTTGGCAGATGCTCTGTGTTTGGTTTCCTTGCGCAGGAATGACAGTGGCAGGAGGAGAGCAGCGGTATCCGAAGAGTGTCATCAGAGCTTGACCAACTGGGGCGAGATCATCGGCGGAGACGCCGAAAGATAGAGCGGCACCAGCAACTTGTTCGATAAAATATGTAACCTCGGCGATACTCAGGTCCATGAACCTGTTTCTGTTAGCCTCTACAACGACATCGATCCCGAGGAGGCAGATAATCTCACTTGTGAACCTCGTATTGAGAGCCAAACCCATCGTAGGCGGGATATGATCCGCTGCCTTGCTGGCTGCAGCCAAGAAGCGTCCCGAAATATTCGTACAGGTGCGTCAACAACATGCTATGTCTCCGTCAGCAGATTTTGAGATGCCGAACCCGCGTAGATACGTACTATTGGTTCGAGGAAGTACCATTCGCTGCCATGCCCATGGTCAGAGGGACAGCTCCACCATCATCGAGGAAGTTGATCGAAACTCCGGTGCTGCCACCACGATTGCTGGATGCAAAACCACCGTTGAAGTACGGCAGAAGGTTGACAGCAGTGCCATTGACCATACCAGGCGCAAGAATACCTGCTACAGCTGTACCAGTCTTGGACTCGGAGTCTGTGAGGTATTAGTTCACGAGAGGTAATCAACAAGGAGAAGGCGACCAACAGTTCCCAATAACGGCAGTGTTCACAACAGCTGTGAGCAGCTTCAACTGGTTCTCAGCGGTGTTGTTCATAAACAAAGCTGTGGTATACTTGTCACAGAACGACACATTCTGAGCAGCCACAATGCCAGTTGTTGCGGCGAAGACAACAGACTTCAGAAGCATGGTTGCAGTATGAAAAGCAAGATGATTTCTGAAGGTCAGATATTCTGTTCAGTGTATTGACACAGAGATGGCAGCAACGAGAGTTGTGAGGAAGTGATTGAAATGCTGCAGAACACAAGTCGGCGAAGTCGACAAAGAATGGGGCGGGCTTGCCTTATCATTCCCAGTGGAAATGAGGGAGTAGACTGTTTCCGCTTGCATCCAAGAGCAGCAACTAACCTCTCGCCCAAAGAAAATTGCTGGAGTGAAGATATTCCTTTCTCGGTAATCATAGCTTCGAACCTCTACTTTCTCATTCGTCACTTGGAACTTCCCGGCCTGATCTACCGGATGCCCCAGTTGCCGAGTTCTCATTCCACCCAGGATATAGCTTTATCAAGCGGGCAAATGTGAGTCCAGATCTTTTGCAGTGCAGGGATCGATGAGAAATCATCGTCTCATGATTGGACCGAGGTGGTGTAGCTTGAAATGTTTTGAATCTATTGACAACGGAGACCAGAAAGTCGGGTCGTAGCGTGGTACTTGGAAAGCTTGTTCAACACTTGAGTGGCACCAGTCCTCCCGTGCCGCACGCAGAAAGGAGCTTTTCTGTTGTTTTTGTGTCTGTATTTGTATTTGTTTTTGTTTTTGTGTTTGTTTTGGCAAGCAGTCGTCAGATCTCTCTCTACCTCTGGTGTTCTTCTACCTCGGGCGGGCACAGTGCAGACTACAACGAGTTCAGTCTGACTTCCAGACAATCAGGTCGTCCTGGTCATATCTGCCACGCCGCCATCTGACCCTTACTCTAAACTGTGTTCATCCCTTTGCTTTCATCTCCGAGATATCGTCATCGGATCGTCACACACTAGTCCTAAACCAAATGTGGTCGATCTCGTTCCCCCGCCCTTCAGAATATAAGCTTAAAATGATCAAACCCAATCATGTGGGTCTTATTTCAAAACTCGGCCTGAACAAGAGTCACGTTGCCTGCTGATTTATGCTCTTTGTCTCGGGTCGTTCTGTTTCCGTCGGTTGGGGCGTAGCGACTCAGGGGTGAGGGCTGAGTAATTTATTGTAGGCGTAATACACAGTAAACCTCACGTGAAGGGGTAATCCAACCTTGCAAAGATACTGTGTATAAAAACTAACCCTGGAGTTGACGTTGATGTAATACTTCTGTGGGAGGCGATGAAGTTACCTTGGGTTTTCAGAAAAACGGTTCACGGGAAGGTGACCGAATAAGATACAGAGGTTCCGTAAATAATGGGGCACGATTAAGAAGAATCAGGTCTTGTCTGCCAGATCTTACGGGAGTGGAGTCTGAGTAGGCAATAGTGAGAATCTTTTAGGCCAGTTTGTTTCGCCCTCAGACTTCTAGAAACCGAGAAGAGAGTTTGTCTTTTGGTGCAAGTGAAGTATTTATCGGAAGCTGATCCGCCTGGCTGCCCCCCGAGATTCTTAGCTGGAGAGACCGTGGAAGAAATTAAGGCGGCATTTCGTCTGATCCAGAGGTCATCGCATTATCGCATATCGCTGCGTCGTCGCTGTCATTTATCCCCTCTGTGATTCAGCTTGTGAGATTGTGGGCGGGCTGGCTCGAGGAGCCGCCATACTGCCCCGGCAGGTGACACATGAAGGAACTGATCTGAAGGTCAAATAAAGAACACATTCGGAAGTTGAGTTACACTTCCGAGCTGATCTACTCGAGCGCACCTCGGGGCCCAGCAATTTTCTCGCTAAGATACCGCCATGCCATGTCAACAACACGTCTCCAGTCAACCTCCACGCAAACAGAAAGCAGAGCCTACGGTTGACATCTAGGATGTATCAAGCAAGCTTAGCATACTGACCACCAAATATGTCTTCTTCTCTCCGCACGGAGCGAATCCGCTGCAAGAAGAGCATCCCTAAGCGAGCTCTATACTCCAGCCTCCCAGGGACATTCTATCTATCGTGCAATCGCTTGATCCCGCTGAGAGCATGAGTGACCAGAATACACGGGCCGAATATCTATACTCTTATTGAACTGGAGCGCCATGACTCACGAGATGTCCATATGATTGCACCGGACGAGAAACTATGAGCAGCGCCGGCGCGTAAGTCTAATTCCACGGATAAGCAGGCTCGGCCTGGGAGGTCGCTGTTCCTCCAGTTCTCGACGGCCAGGGTGCTGATGTGAGATATGCGGATATCTACTCGCACATCGCCACCTCTGATCTCTGATATGCCGCTTCAGCTTGAATCATTGACCATCTTGATCGCAGGGTTGGGATTGCGTCGCCTCTTGCTCTTGGTCACATCTTGCAAGGCGCGGGTGGTTTGGGTCACAGGAAGAGGCCGGGAGAGTCGCGTCGGAGATGGTAGGGTGGAGTAGTTCGGAGTGAGATGTTCCTGAGTAGCTGCGGGTACTTGATATCGTCGTATTCAAATTGATGATCTCGCAGGAGCTGGAAAGAAGAGACAAAATAGTACATCTGCATGTCACGTTTCAAGTCATGCTTAAGCAGGGGATCAGCTGACCCCTTACTCGGCTTGTTTATTCGGAATAAACTCGGTATGGAACATCTACCTTCACAGCAATCCTACAGCCCGAAGTATAATGGAGGCCAATGTCAGACTCGCCGGGCGAAGTTATTTTCTGCCGCTAACACCGACGCTTCATTGTTTACGAATCTTCATACCGCCACTGATTTCTCAGCTATCTATGCGTGCTGCCTATCCGCCAGACCCAATCACCGCGCTGAAGTCCGCGCGGGAGTCGGACCTCGCGTCTTCTGTCAGATTTGTCTCACGGCTTTCTTCTAGAAGTTCCTGACTGCGGTGGCGAGTGGTAGGTGTGATAAGAGCTCGCGTTTTGTCTCTACCGTATCTATGAACTTGCTTCCATTGCAGCTGTAGCCTATTACCGCCATCATGTCGACTTTCCTCCAGGATAAATCACCCACGGTGGTCGCCTTACTCAGTCTTGGTGGTATCTACGTCGCGTTCCAACTTGTTCTCTATTTAGCCGCAGCCCATCGACGGAGTATCATCAGCCGAAATCATGGCTGTAAACCCATCCCCAGATTCCCTCATCGTGACCCGATATTAGGCCTCGATGTTTTCTGGGAGAACGCAAAACTCGCCCGAGATGGCGGCTTCCTGGAGCGCGTGCAGTCCCGCTACACACAGATGGGACGTTATACCTTCACGCAGCTGTTCTTCGGCGACGCCTTCATCCATACCGCCGAGCCAGCGAACATCAAAGCCGTGCTCGCGACGCAGTTTCATGACTTTGAGCTCCCACCACGCAGGAAGGCAGCGTTTGGACCAACATTTGGCCATGGGATCTTCACCACCGATGGGAAGGAGTGGGAGACGTCTAGGGCGCTGCTGCGGCCAAATTTCACGCGGAGTCAGGTGGGAGATTTGGTGACGTTTGAAAGGCATATCGAGAAGCTGATTCAGCGGATCCCGAGAGATGGTTCGACGGTGGATTTACAAGAGCTGTTCTTCATGCTGACTATGGACTCGGCTACGGAGTTTCTGTTTGGGAGTAGTTCTGATGTTCTCGGGACAGATGCATCTCGGGAGCGGGGGGTCAAGTTCCAGGATGCGTTTGCATGCGTCACTGAGCGGACGGGCCTCGAGGCGCGGGTTGGGAAGCTCGCGACTTTGCTTCCGGACAAGGGGTTCCAGGACAGCAAGAGCTTCGTGCACGAGTATATCGGCGACTATATACGGCGCGCCGTCTCGTTGAGGAAAGCGGAGCTAGTGAAGAGAGCCGAAGAGGATACATCGGGACGCTACGTATTCCTGGAGGAACTGGCCAAGACCAGTATAAGCGAGAGGAAAATCCAGGACGAACTCCTCAATATCCTCCTGGCAGGGCGAGATACGACGGCCAGCTTGCTCAGTTACGTGTTCTACATGTTGGCGCGACGGAAAGATGTGTTGGAGAAGCTGAGGAGGGAAATTGATGAGCTGGGGAATGTGGCGCCCACTTTCGAGCACTTGAAGAGTATGAAGTATCTGCAGTATACCCTGAACGAGGGTAAAATCTCTTCACACTTCAAAGGAAGGGAATAATTTCTTGCTGACGTTGTGCAGTTCTGAGACTCCATCCGGTTGTCCCATCCAACACTCGCATATGCGTGAAGGATACAATTCTCCCCGTCGGTGGTGGACCAGATCAGAAGTCGCCTATCTTTGTCAAGAAGGGGACATCAGTCGCCTACCAGGTCTATGTCATGCATCGACGGAGGGATCTTTACGGCGAAGATGCCGAAGAGTTCAAGCCTGAGAGATGGGAGACGTTGAGACCGGGTTGGCACTACCTCCCCTTTAACGGTGGCCCGAGAATCTGCATCGGTCAGCAATTCGCGTTGACCGAAGCAGCTTACACTACGGTGAGATTGCTTCAAGCTTTCATGGGGGTGGAGCCAAGAGACGATGCACCATTCACAGATCTCTTGTCTCTGACGGCAGCGGTGCGGGGCGGGACGAAGGTTGCTATGATTCCAGCATGAGGTGGTGGCTTTGCTCTGGAGTTTGAATCTTTAAGGGGGGGGTTGAGATAAGGGGGCAATGTTGATTGTTGATAGAGAGCAGACTCTGGTCGATCGGCAAGAGCTAGCGATTAGTTGTTACCTACTTTACTTATATTCCCCTTTGCTTGTTGTTTGCATATCAACAATCAACAATACAGCCAGCACAGAGGAGTCGCTGGGCAGTGTTTAGTGCTTGTGATCACCACGCCAACCTCAGCTTCTGACCTGAATCCCCTCCCCTCGTCCCATGCGCAGTCCTCCCAAAACATAAGCCCTCCGACCTCTAACCAGCGCATGACAGATCCAGCTGCAGCTCCCTTGCATATCATAGCTCTCCAATTGTGGGGCCGAGTTGTCCGTCACCATGCATTGGCAGCAAAAGAAAGATGTAGAAAGAGAGAAAAAGCTTTTTCGCTCACCACGTCTCATGCACCTCCAATTCTTCATGGATCAATAATAATTGTGATTCTGGACACTCTAGCCTGACAAGTTACTGTCGCTACTGCTCAAGGGCGGGACTACTTCTACTGGGACTTGTTCACCCTTCGCCAAGCACGACAGGATACGTGCAGCAAAGGCAAGGCACGACTTTGTCGACAGAGTGGGGCTGCATCTGATCGTACTGCGTTCGACAAGGCTGAAAAATATCAAGAGCTTGGATAATTAGAACCACAACAAGGCACCCATTATGGCGGCTCCCATCGATCCAGCGACGCGGAAAAGGGTACTAAAGGTGGTGTTTATCTCTCTGCTGCTGGATCTGGTATGTATCCTTCTCGGCGATCATAAGCTGCTTGGTGCCTCAGCTAAGAGGGCAAGTAGATCAGCTTTACATTTATCCTACCGCTGTTCCCATCTCTCCTAGCATATTATAGAGAGTAAAGATTCCTCCCAAGCATGCAGGGCATCCGCTGATTTGAAGGCAGCCTCGAAGCGCCGACGCAATTCAGCAGCTCGAACGAACCCCCCTCCCTCCTCGCGCAAATCCTTTCCTACCTCAATGCCTACAAGGCCTCGTTTGCGAGGCCAATCGATTCGAGATATGACATTGTGCTTCTGGGCGGGGCGCTGGGCAGCTTGTTCTCGTGGGTCTCTCTCTCTACAACAGAATCCGGGCGAGGCAGGACTAACACGGCGCAGTCTCCTCCAAGCCCTGGCAGCCCCCATCATCGGGACGCTCTCCGATAGTTATGGTCGCCGAACCGCTCTTCTCTGCAGCATGACGGGCAACATCTGCAGCGTCCTGCTCTGGGTCTGCGCAACGGATTTCCGCACCTTCCTCCTCTCTCGAGTGGTGGGCGGCCTCTCGGAAGGGAACGTCCAGCTCGCTATCGCTATTGCGACAGATGTCTCGGACGAGGAACAACGGGGGGCTACGATGGCATTGGTGGGCATATGCTTCAGCATCAGCTTTACATTTGGGCCGGCTCTCGGCGCGTGGTTGAGTACCATTAGTTCGGTGAAGGCCAACCCGTTTGCGACAGCGGCAGGATTTTCGTTATTTCTGATCGTCACGGAGACTCTCTACCTATATTACTGCCTGCCAGAGACCCTACCCAGCAAAGTGGCGTCTGCGAAGTTGAACGGAGCTCCGGCTGCCACGAATGGAGCTACCAAGCCAGCTACACGAGATACCCCAACCAGGATGGTTTCGTCCGAGTCGACGAAAGTGCCCAGCAAGCACGTCAGAACAAACTCTCATTTCCTCCTGAACCTCACGCATCTAGGATTCATCCTCTTTTTCTCGGGCATGGAATTCTCGCTGCCGTTCATGACCTACGACTTGTTCGGATACACGTCCGCCCGGAACGGGCGCCTGCTTGGCTACATGGGACTCGTAGCGTCGCTCCTCCAAGGCGGAGTGACCAGACGCCTCCCTCCTCTCTTGTCCGTCCGAATCGGCGTGGTCTCGTGCCTATTAGCCCTCCTGCTGCTGGCTCGCATCGACACTGTAGGCGGTCTATACGCCGCAACGACTCTGCTCGCCGTCACGACCGCTACAGTCGTTACTGGCCTGAACGCCTTGAGCAGCTTCGAGGCCGGCGAAGACGAGCGGGGTGGCAAATTGGGAAACCTGCGCAGTTGGGGCCAGCTGGGACGAGGTATCGGACCGCTGCTCTTCACGAGCGTGTATTGGTGGGCAGGCCGCGAGATCGCGTATACGATTGGTGGGATGGGCGTGCTCGGTGTGAGTACGATCGTGTTCTTCGGACTGGAGACGCCGTCTGGGGCGGAGGGAAAGAAGATTCAGGATGTGAAACGTACGGCAGCGGTCGAGTTGTAAAGTTAGGATACTTGTACAAGATTGAAGCTTTTGAATTGCGTAGTTCTGTGGTCTTCCGTGAGACTAAGCGCAGATGCCGGTGCAGATGTCAGCATGCAGTTGTACAGCTCGGGCAGAAAGCGAAAGAAAAGGACCCAGTTCCCAGCGCCGGGATTCGGATTAGACACGGCACATCGTCACAGATGTCTCTGTTGCAGGGTCGATTAGCCACGGGATCCAATCCATCTCCAAGTCGCTCATCTCGCAAGCAAGGCTTCAGGTTTGCACGTGATGGGGGTACGCCAACCTGATGAACGAAGCCAACCCGTGGGTCTTCACTCCTTTCCACGCCACTGACCGAGATTGCAGTTAACGTGTCCGATGCCAACCCCTTTCTTCCTAGCCTACGTCCATGACGCTCGAGGCTCGACTACCGCCCGCGGCTTTCTGTCCTGCGCTGGAGAGAATATTGTTTACAGACAGTGGATCTAAGCGAGACCGCGAGCTTACTACGATGGCGAGCAGAGCCATCGTCTGATGAGAGAGGAGGTATGCAAGCTCAGCTTGTCAACAAGCAGGCCCTCTGCACCACACTGCCTTACTCTTTTTTGCAGATGTGACCACAGAGCCCTCGTGCGTCAGCGTGAGACCCACAGTGTCTTTTCCTGCGATGGTGAATTGCGCGGTGAATTATTCGGCTGTACTGTACCTACATACGCCTCACCCGACCTCGGAGAAGCGGAGCTTGGGCTGGATCCCGTCGGAGGCTATCAGGTCAGCTGCTCCTTTCTCGCGCTCGGTGTTGTTTGGATGTTTTACGCAGTCCAACGCTGATGTACATGAAGTCACGGTCAGTGGATTTCAAATTCCAGAGTCATGGGAACTAGGGGAAGGAATGGGCTGATAGGCGCTGCATATCTTGCCTTGCAACGCAGCCGCTAGCTTCCCACCCGCTGTTGAGAGCGTCTCGAAGGCTGGCATCCATCGTTGGAAACGCTCTGGGGGAGTGCGTGTGACGTGCTGATCCAGTGAAGAGCACCCGATTGTGTTTGGTGAGGAAACCCGCTAGTCGTTGACCGATCGGGTACGCCGACCACCGAGCTGTTTCTACACCGTGCATGGTGTCGGGGGTAGAAGATCTGAGGTGTAGCTGGATGAGGGTCTTGCAGCTTGACTTTGTTGACAGCTGTCCTGTGCAGGAGCTGGATGATGTAGAAATGCACGAGCGAGTCGCCTTGACGAGGGATGACCTGCGTCAGCTTGGCGGTGACATTCATATCCTTTCACACGTCCGGCCAATTACACAGAAACCAGGGAGAGGTTCTCAATGACGACCACGTTTCCGACGTTTGGATGCCTGCGTGACTTTGTGTCTGATCTAGGGAAATGTCGTTTGTGGATATACA
The DNA here is from genome assembly GCA_032760415.1 of Diplocarpon rosae. Classification (NCBI taxonomy): domain Eukaryota; kingdom Fungi; phylum Ascomycota; class Leotiomycetes; order Helotiales; family Drepanopezizaceae; genus Diplocarpon; species Diplocarpon rosae. The sequence goes on from JAUBYV010000011.1 coordinate 1,060,864, forward strand.
TCCGTCCAACCTCAACTTGTATCCTCAGAGCCTCCCCTCATCCCTCCTCTTGAAACCCCGAGAATGACGAGCTTGGCTATGAGCACCATCACAGCAACACTTTGGACGCACTCTCCCGGTGTATCGATCGTACTTTTTTTTTTTTTTTAAAAAAAAAAAAAAAACTCACGAGACACTCCGAGCCCGTCCTTGACAGCACCGGTCAGAGTCTCGCTCGCCGGCAGTTGGACTTGCTCACAACAGAACAGCATCCTTCCTCGAGCGCCTCTACTCCACGAGCCGCCCAGTCCAGGTCTCGAGCCCCTCCAGTCTCTCTTTGCCAGCATCTCGCACGCGGTTCTTGAGAACCTGGGAGTGCGGGCTCGGTTTACGTGTTGTTTACGTGTTCTGAGAAGCGAGATGTGAGGGCTGTTCCCGACATGGTGACGCCTCGGGCGATAGATACAATCAGTGTGACGTCTTGGATTCGTGTATACGTGTGACCGAAGTGTGCATCTGCATCTGTACTGGCGTGGCGGCTGTCTGACATGGAATTCACCGGCTTGTGAGTCTAGATCTTGGTGATTGATTTCCTCCTGGTCTGACTGAGCATGCTGCTCCCAAGTTGGCCCGGCGGCTCCCTGAGAGGGTGCACGTGAGAGGCCAGGTCTTGCTCTCTTCTCTGGTGGTCATCAGTCACGTTCCCTAAGTGATTGATACATGGTCACGTGTTTTCTGGGTAGACTCGAGATATTCCGCTTCGATAGTACATTGGTGAAGCAAGTAGTGCCATTTCTTCGTGAGATCTTTATTGCGGTGCGGCACCGGCTTAGCCGACGCTGTAGAGAATTCGCAGATTCGCAGAGATGCAGGGCTGCGGTGCTTGGTGTGGCGTACGCGAGGCCTGACGCTGGCGATCACAGACAGCTTCCCTAATAAAATATCTACTTTCCCTGGCCCGGAATGCAAGAAGCAGCAGTACCCTGGACAGCAGTTGAAGGTAAAATAATACAGCCGAGTGGCCGGGAAGAGGCCGATGCATGATCTGCCGTGCAGTAAGGACATAGGGAGAGGCGAGATGGGGTGATTGCACGTCAACCTCGTTGAATTAATGCGTTCGATGGGAGTGTGTAGGGCCTCTGGCCGTGCCCCGTTTTTTATATATTACCTATAATATTAATATGCTTTGCTAGATTGCAACTATAAACTTCGAAGTCCCAAGTACTCATTTCCAACCTCCCGTCCCGTCCAAGCCAGCAGTAACCCTCACGGGTCGTCTCCCTCCTCCTCCACTCCACCTCATTATATATAAGCTTTTATGAACATTAGAGGGCTCTATCCCACCTCTTCGGCATCGTGTAAAAGAGGATCGTCTACCCTGCCGTATCATCCCTACCAACTATACCAAAACTCTCGCCATCGGGGTGTCGGCGTCAGATGCCAAAACCAAGAAGAAAACCATGCGTAGAGCGCCGAGAGCGATGTCGTCGGGGATGAATCTCGTATCATAACTGTACCTCCGCGCCTCTCCTCCCTGGAATACCACTCGGCGCAGAATTTCCTCCCCAGACCATGGCCTAGCGCTCGGGTACGTTGTGGAAATTTGAGTATGAGATTCTCGTAGCTGTCGAGTTCAGACGTACAGTACAGGAGCTTATCCGAATAGCTCCTACGCGAGCAATTCTTGACATATCGCCAAAAGCGTTAGGAGGCCGTCAGCTGACCAGCACGCAACACCGTCCGGGGACAAGGCAAACCGATGCACAGAATCACACAATAGCAGCCTGATACTGCGAATCGCCCGTGCGGAAGAGTTCCAAAGAGGGGACGTCTCCAACTCCCCACCCCAGACTCTGTCTGAGCAGAGAGCATACGACATAAACCAGCAGACGCCGAATCTCGCGCACCAGAACTCGCACCAGCCATCGCGTCCGGATCCGCCCTATTTATCTTATTACCCAGCCTCTCCTCTTCCCATACTCCTAGCGCACGTACGTACCATCACAATCATGAAAGCAAGAAAGAGAGAGAGAGAGAAAGAAAGTTCAAAAAAAAAAAAAAAAAGAAGAGGTAGAGGCGGCTCCATCGAAAAGAGCTCTGCGGGCGGCGGTTTGCAGCTTGTTCGTGCCGTCCGTCGGCGTGGCAGTAGGATAATTCTTAAATCGGCTTTGTAAAAACTCTCTTATACTAGAGAGTGAAAAGAGGACAGTACACGTATAACCAAGCCCATCATCGTAATCACAGTCCGCAGGTCGGCCAGGGATCTCGCGCGTACAGTACAGTACTGTACAGACAGGTATGGAGTCGTCGGCCCCCCCTTACCCCAGCGTTCGGCTTGCTTTGCGTGCCGTGTTACTGACTTCCTCGTATTGAGGAGGTGGGGAGAGCTGGGAATTCTTACTTGGATTTCTCGAGCAGGGGCGTCGATCCACCCTCCTCGAACTTCTTCTGCGAAACCACAGTACTGCAGAGCGTGTGGCGTCCCACGAGAGTTTCTTTGTGAGTGGAAATGAAGAGCCGTACGATTTAGCATTTCGTCCAGAGCCCTGGACGTCTGCTCCTGGTTAAGATGACGAGGCTGCATTGTTTGCGCTATGGATCATCTAAGAGACATCACAGGGAAATCACACTCTAATTACTCTCATGAGACGAGCTCGCTGGACCCCTCTCTGCGACAAAGGATACAACTAGGACCCTGAACTCTCGAATGCTCAAGAGCTGTAGGTTTCCTGCAATCTTACTGAGCAGCCGCAAGGCTTATCTAACACCTCGAATGGGGGCTCAGACGATAACGGAGGAAAGGAGCGTAGGTTGTACCGTATTTACATGCTTGCAACGTTTGGGGTCGAGCGTCAAAGAGACTTTCCCGGTAGGCAAGCCGGTCGACTATTCGGCTCCGGAACTGTGTTGATGTAGGTGCGGAGTCGCGTCTTGCTCGGTAGGTAAGGCCGGTCGGTCGGTAGGTAAGTAGTAGGTCGAAGGCTGGATGTGATTTTCCTGGTGACCAAAGTTTACCTTCGCTACAGTGTTATTGCTGTTAGTTAGAGTCGCTTAGTCCCTGATTCAATACTAAACCATCATCACATTGCCCAACCCGCATCCTCAACGGAAGCCTTTGCACACCAGAGATAGAGCTGATCCGTAAGTGAGGAGCTTGAGTGAGAGCGAAACGAGTCTAGATTGTGCGGAGCATTGTGTCCGGAAGTAGTAGGTAGGTAATATCACTTGTCATTCCTCTCATCAAACAGATGGATGCTCTCTCCATCAGTCGGACCAAGTTCCAAGAGCATCCATCACACGACCTTTGTTCACCCCAGTCCTGGCGCAGAGGAAGAGAGAGAGAGAGAGAGAAGTGTGCGGTCCTGAAGCGACTACGACGGTCTCCGGTCTCTGGGTCCAAGTGCACAGGTCCCAAGTAAGTTGTTTCAGGAGTTATCAGATTCGGCCTCCAGACGAGCTGCTGGTTTTAGTGGCAGGTATTCCTACCACATCCTGGACAGTTCCGGCATCTACACGGGGAACGATAATGGTAACCAAAAAAAAAAAAAAAAAAAAAAAAAAAAGAATAACGAGAATCAATGTCCAATTCGGTGATTCATAGAAGATTGTGCTTTAGTAAAGCAAGGATACATGTCGTCACGAGAATTTTAGCACTCGTCTCACTCCTCATCTCACAAGCTTGTCACCGCGGGCAGAATTCACACCAGACAATATATGACAAGGGACCTTGGATTATTGCGCAAAGCTGTTCCAAGAGCGACAGGACCCGGGACCAGACGATTGCCATTCCGGCGTGGGGAAGACCAAAGAGCAAGAGAGATACGTCGACTTGATAACTGATGAAGATGAGAAGTGCACCCGATCTTTTTGATCTGGCACGAAAAAAAAAAAAAGAAAACCTCCCCCTGGACCCCCCCCTTCTCTCCCTCTCACCCTCGACGTAGCCGCTCGCACCCACATAATCTGGCCCTCGTGAGATGGATGAGAGCGCCCGCAGACATGTCCGTCTCCCCTGCGTTCGTTCCATAGTCGCGCAAAAGTCTAGTACCACCAACATTCACTTGTCATCGATCGGCCACGACCATCGCCGCGGGAGGCAGCGTCACCGCCACACTGTTACAACCACCGCACCTCCTGTCCTGTACCATCTGGTGAATGTGTACCTACCGACCACCACCTGTCCGAGTCCGCACATCGCCAGAGCAGGAACCATGTCCGAGGCCTCTCGCTATGATGCCATCTGGATCGGAGTGTAGTGTGCGCCCTCTTCCCCCATCCCAGTGGACATATGTAACATGATACCAGTACCGACGACGCCCCCAAGACGACCATTTGCAATCGATTGGCAGCTGCTATCAGACGGTGATACACCCCTTAATGGCCGAGACCCGGCAGAGCCTGAGGGGGGGGGGGAAGGGGTTTGCGTGAGGTCCCATTCATTGACCCTCTCCCGGGACAGCCGGTACTCCTGTAAGACGCAGAGCCGGATACCGTTTCGCCTTTAGTTACAGGATTTTTCTTTTCCCTTTCCGTTGCGCTCTGCTTCTCTTGTGAAGCACAAGACAAAGAGAGCTTGGCAAGGCCGTTGGTGCGCGCCCGCGGACAAACATATGTAGAATGTTTTTCCTCTACGTGTACGGGGGAAAGGTCTCAGGTCTGATTCTGGGCAAGACAGGGCCCTGCGTCAAGTTTTGAATGCAGGGGGGGGGGCATTGGTGTGTGTCGGTTAGTTGATTTCCATTGGCAATTGGGCATGTCAACGCTATCACAAGTACACACACATATACACACGCACACAAGAAGTGCAAGTGTACGGACGGATGCGAAGGGCGGCAGTAGCAAGATGTCGTCGCATGCCGGATTCGATGAATCGTCAAAGGGCAACAGTGGGTTGGGACCGAAGTGTACGAAGGATCTACGAGGATGGACAAAACAAAGTCCAAACAAATACGACGAAAATAAGGAAACTGATGGGCGGTAAAACTTTATTTTTTTTATCTCTTGTCTGATTTAGAGCACGCGCAAAGGAGAAGATGTCGTCCGGGTCGAACCGTGGCTTGAGTGTCGATCGGATGGCTGGTGTGTCTGCAGATCAGATGAATGAAGCCTTCTCTGATCGGAAGTCGAGGCAGCCTCGCCTCGAGATTGGATATGGATAGCACTGGTTAGGAAAGGAAGATACAGAATTTGGTGTTGCGAGCTTGACAGATGCGCAAAGATCGTCGGGGGGGTGATGCCGTACAGATCGTCGTTGTCTGAAAACAAGATGATGGACCAAGTTGTATGCGCACACCTCACCGTGCCGAAATGGTCCAGGTAGAGCTGTTTCTTACAGACACGGTGCGCAAAAACCTTCGAGTCCTCCGAACCACTGAATCATACGCATCATACCAAGTACATTTGAACACCGGACATCCGTACCGTTCGTCTAAAAATTGAGAGCACTCGTTTTGAAACATCCCCTTGTCGGCTTCTGCCCTGATGAGCCAGGATCCTGGGGCAAGCAGCTTGGCGACGGAGCAGGGCTGGAGCGAGCGAGCAACCGAGATGACGAAAACAGGCCGACAGCTCAGGAGAGCCTTGATGGGGGGTGGAAGTGAAGACTTGAGGAAACCCTGCCGACGCCGGCGAGCTGACGTTACAATTAAGATTCGCTTGCTGCTGAATATCATCTGCGCGAGATTGCACAGCACATGGGGGTACCTTGATTGATATTCATCTTCACATGTTTCTCGACATGGAATGCAGGAGCAGGAATGAACGAGTGCGCCGGCTGCGAATCAATCAGTCGCAAGAAGAGGATTCTGAGATCCCACGAGCCAACCAACGCCTTTCTTCCTTTTCCTTCCTCTCAAGGATGCATCCTGTCTTCCGCTCTATTCCATTATCTCTCCTCCACCTCAACTTCCGGCGGCTGCTGAGCAGCACATTCCCTCGAGGATGCCGGCTCTGGAGGAAGTGGTTTGTAGAGAGCGAAAATGTAGAATGTGGATAGAGGTGATGGGTGACCACGGGAATTTCGGTGGAATCCAGAGTAACATCGAGCAGCAGGTCGCAGTCAAGTCCGTTCGTTCTCTATTATCTCTAGGGCTCTTCGAGACCACCTAGCAACGGAATGGACTGGGAGAAGCTGCTGCTGCTGCTGCAGTTAGCTAGCTAGCTGCCTTGGCTATTTCGGAACCACCAGCTCCTTACTGACGGAGGCTTGCAGATAACTCGCAGCATTTCTGTAGATCAGGTAGATCGTTAGTTGAGGGGGGTGGTAAGGGGGGTTTGGGTTTGTTTCCCCCTCGCTACTCTGCAAGCTGCAGGGGATATCTGTACACAGTGCTGGGAATTGAACTCGGTATGGGAAGTACTGTAGCAGCAGCATTAGTGATGAGTAGCGTTTTGATCGATTCGCTCGGTGGGAAGAAGGATTGCAAACCAGACGCACGTATTGTCGCGCAGCACGGTATGGTAAGCAGTACATTTCAGTCCAGGAAATGAGACGGTTGCCAACTCATACCCACCAGGTCTCTTTTGATTGCCCTACACTCGTTGCTCGGAAATGAAGCCATTCGGACAGCTCACAGCTCATCTCAGCGCGAATGATTACTCCAATGTGCGGAGTTTGATGATCTCCAGCCACGGCGTTTCATCCCCAAGAACGCTCTGGTGGGCTGGTTGGCTGATTAGGCTAGTTGACTGACTTATCCATCTCCATCTGACCAGAGAGAACTTCGTAGTCGCGGGGGGACGGGTCTTAGGGGAAATTGGGAACTGGGAACAGATTGCTTGGCAGATTAGCTCCATTACTAGGGGAGGGGGTGAGGGGGCAGGTGGGATATTATTATCTTGCACGCCTAAACTGGATTGGGCTAAGCGCCCCTTCCCTTCAATTTCCTGCCTCGAGCTTCATTACTTTAGATAGATACTCACCTCCCCGCATCTCCCTCAACTTTTTCTCTTCTCCACCACCCATTGTTCACTTCTCGTCGATTTTTCTGCGACACCACACTCCTTTGAGGAACCTGCGTTCAGCACTCTGTCACTCCTTTCAGTCGGTTCATACTCACGAGAATCATCGACTCACACCTTGTGCTACCCAGTCAACCTTCACCTTCCGAACACATTTACATTCCTCGATAAGAGTAGTAGAAGTACAGCAGTGCTGCCAATCGATCCCGTGTCTCATCTCGATCGATTCAGTCTTCAGTACGGATACTCGCTCTACATCAGAGGTATCGAGAAGCAAAGGAGAACCATATCAATCTCCGGACCCTCGTGGCTATAGGAGTCATCAAAGATGCGCTCCGCGACGATTCTCACCGTACTCGGTGCTACTTTAGCTCTCGGCTCCCCAGTCAACCACCAGCTACTACAGAAGAAGGCGTTAGTCACCCACGTTGTTACCGACATAGTTTACATCACTGTGACCGCTGGCCACGATGCCGGCTATGTCCCGACCCCGATGCCAGAGCCCGTGAAGAATCCCTTGAAGGCCGTCTATTCTCACCGACCCAAGCCAAAGAAGCCCTCCAGCAGCGTAGCTGCCCCGTCGTACACTCCACCACCGCCCCCACCACCACCCCCAGTGACCTACGCACCTCCCGAGACTCCCCCTCCTGCTGCTCCTACGCCCGAGGCTACGTATAAAGGTCAGACTATTCCGGCAGGAGAACACACGAGAACGCTTGCTAACTTCTTTATCAGCCGCTGAAGCTCCCGCACCAGCCCCTGAGACCTACCCAACCGATTACAAGTCCATAGTTCTGTGGCATCACAACCAGCATCGCTTGAACCACAGTACATTGGCATTGCTCTGGGACGACACACTAGCCAAATACGCCGAGGCAAGCGCCAAGAAATGTGTATTTGCTCACGACATGTAAGTGATTGCCACATGCAGAGTGAAGGGAAGTCGGTCTAACGGTGTACAGGACTCAGGGAGAGGGCGGATACGGCCAGAACATTGCCGCTTCCGGCACCACCGACGAGTTGAAGCCCGATACTTTCTATGTAGCCGATTCTATTACCAACCAATGGTATAACGGGGAGGTTGCGAACATGCCCTACGGACAAGACAGCCCCCCCACACAGGGTGTCCCTGAGTTCATGCATCTATCACAGATTGTATGGAAAGACACCACGCTCGTCGGCTGCTACAGCGCTGAGTGCGGAGCTGGTACAATATTCTCATACCACAGCTCTTATACTGGTAGGCACATGTGCTAAAGAAATTGAGAGAGCTTTACTGACCTTCCCCAGTTTGCAACTACAAAGTCCCTGGCAACGTGCTCGGATCCTTCATCGAACAGGTCCCGAGGCCTATTGGTCTCCCTACCATCACCGCCTAAATGTCATACCAAATCACTCCAGTGTGGTGACGCAATTTATGGACTCTGGGGCGAGGCATCTTTCATGTACTGTTTTAGAACACAGTTGTTGTCCTGGCTGGTCTACGTGTGACAACACCTCGGCACAACTCGTCGTTGATCCTAAAATAATGTACAATGATGGATTCGATCGCATCCTCTAGAGGGTGACGAATTTCTTTCCTACTTTTCTGCACAATGGCCTTTCTCAGTCGATCTTCCCCTTTCGTTGCACTTGCAGCCTCTGATCTTGGAAGTGGAATACTCCTCGTATCACGGTGACTTCGCTCATATTGACAACTTCTTCTCTGCAACAGATTAGACAGCTAGTCATCCTTCACTTCTCTGTACTTATGGTTCTATATTCAGTTTCGTCGGAAGGAATTCATCGACCTTCAACCTTTCCCATGGTACTTTGTGGCCTTCACTTCGGCGATCTGGGATTACGCTCTTGACGACTTCACGGGAGGCGTGTGAGCTTCGAGTATGCGCGTGGCTCTGGTAATCAGCTGGTCTGATCAATCACAGTAACAAATGAATTTGTTTGATGTTAAATGGCCTCCCCCACGTGTGAGTCTTGATATCCTGACAAATGAACACGTCAGTACCACTGCCAATACCGTCATGGAGTAATCTTCCTCAGCTCGTTAATGGACTAAAAATAACCAAGCACCACACGTAGTCGTGTCGCGAAGCTTGCGTCAGAGAGCCTTCAAAAATACGTCAGTAGACCTGCAAAACCACCTCTGTAAATAGTACTTCCCTGCAACATAGGCAAGTCCTTAATCCGGCACCCTCTTCATGTACAACTATGGCAGTCTCGTCCAGACCCGATCTCACGCCATGATCGCAACATGTCTCACCCAGTAACCATTTCCCAAGAAGATGGACTTTCTCTGAGATCAGCTTTCGAAAAAAGAGTAAGAATTCAGCTATGCCATAGGCCAGCAGAAGGCGCTCAAGCAGCTCTGCGCACTGCGCAAATTCTCGAACCCACGCTTTGCTTTCATAGCCGTGCACGGTTTGGGACTGAGCCCCACTGCGAGGCGGATTCGAAACACGCAACCCAAAATACCAACACGCAAATTAGTTACAGTGGGAGAGAAGAATCTAGCTTCCACGCACAGGTCCAACGTGGGACTACCGTGTACGCCGGAGCACTCCGCCCTAAACCCAGGTCGACCGGGAGCATCTCCACGCAAGCACTCGAGCCCACGTCGTTGGGAAGATTATAGAGGGAAGGGAGAGAGCAGGGGCCGGGGCCACGTCGAGTCGGGTCGAGCCTCGCCGTCAGGATGGCGGCACCACTCCGTGGGGAAGCAGAGCAGAGCCACGGCATCGGTCAAGCTCTCAAGCAGAATGGTTTGGGCGAGGCCCGACCCGGGACAGCAGCGCCAGCAAAGGAGGCGGCGGCGGCAGCAGCAGCAGCAGCAACGCTGGTATTGACAAACCGGGCGGGGGAGAGCCGCAGTCCGTATGTGAGAGCGCATGCGGGGAATCCAGTTGCGTGGCAGATCTGGGGGGATGAGGCGGTCGAGTTGGCTAGGAGGGAGAATCGATTGCTTTTCGTGAGTATCGGGTATAACGCTTGTCACTGTAAGTCTTGATCCTCGCCGATCGATCACTCGGAGTTGGGGCGGAGAGGAGGGGAGAGGAGAGGTGCTGACCGAGGAAAGGGTGCCATGTCATGGAGCGCGAGTCCTTCGAGAATCAGGAGGTCGCTGCCCTGCTCAACTCCTGCTTCATCCCCATCAAAATCGACCGTGAGGAGCGCCCCGACATCGACCGCATCTACATGAACTTCGTGCAAGCCACGACCGGCTCAGGCGGCTGGCCCTTGAATGTCTTCGTCACTCCCGACCTCAAGCCTGTGTTCGGCGGCACCTACTGGCCCGGCCCAACTTCCCAGCCGGCAGTGGACGGTCAGGTTGATTTCTTGACCATCCTGGATAAGTTGAGCACGGTGTGGAGGGAGCAGGAGGAGCGATGTAGGAGGGACTCGGAGCAGATCCTGGAGCAGCTGAAGAGTTTTGCGGCGGAGGGCACCTTTGGCGGACGGCCGGGTCAGGGCGGGGACGGGGACGGGCTTGATATCGAGCTGCTGGAGGAGGCCACTCAGCATTTTGCTGAGACGTATGATGCTCAGAACGGTGGCTTCTCGCAGGCGCCCAAGTTTCCCACGCCTTCAAAGTTGTCCTTCCTGTTAAGACTGGGCCAGTATCCGCCGGTGGTCATCGATGTGGTCGGGGCTGCGGAGTGTCGATATGCCCAGAACATGGCCGTCACGACGCTGAGGAAGATGGCTCGGGGCGGTATTCACGATCATATTGGCCATGGGTTCGCGAGGTACTCGGTCACGGCTGATTGGTCGCTGCCGCACTTCGAGAAGATGCTGTATGACAACGCTCAGCTACTTCACGTATATCTCGACGCCTTCCTCCTCTCGCGAGATGCAGAGCTTTTGGGCGTTGTGTACGACATCTCCACCTACCTGACGACCACGCTCGCACACTCTGCTGGAGGCTTCTATTCCAGTGAGGATGCAGACAGCCTCTACCGTAGAGGCGATTTCGAGAAGAGAGAAGGGGCCTACTACGTCTGGACGAAGAGGGAATTCGAGAACGTGCTCGGTTTGTCAAGGGAGCCGCTCCTCTCTGCATTCTTCAATGTCGCCGACCATGGTAATGTCGAGCACGCGAACGATGCCCATGATGAGTTCCTCGATCAGAACGTCCTTGCAATCGTCAGCACGCCAAGTGCGCTGGGCAGTCAGTTCGGCATGAAAGAGGAAGAGGTCGTTCGGATGATCAAGGAGGGCAAGGCTGCTCTCAGATCCCATCGGGAGAAGGAGCGTGTTCGGCCTGGCTTGGATGACAAGATCGTGACCAGCTGGAACGGCATTGCCATTGGAGCTCTGGCGCGGACTGGTGCTGTGGTGAAGGGCTTTGATCCCGTCCAGTCGGAGAAGTTTCTCTCTTCGGCGATCAGAGCTGCTACGTTCATAAGAGACAATCTCTACGATGGGTCATCTAAGCTCCTGTATCGGGTCTGGCGAGAGGGCCGGGGAGATACCGAGGGGTTTGCAGAGGATTACGCGTTATTGATTGAAGGCCTGATTGATTTGTACGAAGCTACATTTGACGAGAAGTGGTTGCAATGGGCTGATGATCTGCAACGTATCTCCCCCTCCACCCTGCCAGGGGACGGATCACGCCAAGCTAACATGCTGCCGCAGAAACCCAGATCTCCCTCTTCTTCGACGCCGTCGGCACGGGTGGGTTCTTCTCCACGTCCATCAGCGCCCCACACATCATCCTCCGCCTCAAGGACGGCATGGACACCTCGGAACCCTCCACCAACGGCACCTCAGCATCCAACCTCTACCGGCTCTCCTCGCTCTTCCACGACTGCTCGTACGCGGAGAAAGCTAAGCAGACCATCGCTGGCTTCGAGTCCGAGACGCTGCAATACCCCTGGCTCTTCGCGAGCTTCATGCCCAGCATCGTGGCTTCTCAGCTCGGCATCCGCGGCGTGGTGGTTGCCGGTACAGACGTCGTGGGCAGAGTCAAGGAGTTCGAGAAGAGTCCCCGAGGTGGGCTGGGCACGTTTGCGTGGCTGCCGAGTAGTGGCGGCTGGCTGAGGAGCAGGAACGAGCTGTTGAAGCACTATGGAGAGGATGGCCAGACGAGGGTGATGGTGTGCGAGGGTGGGGTTTGTAAAGAGGACGGGGTGCTTGATGAGCAGCCGGCCGGTGGTGAGAAGGACAGTGGGCTGCCGGGTGTTGGTGAGCTTGGGGGTGCTCTTCCTTCCATCGGCGAGGGGAAGCTCACTGTGAGCGGCGACAATGCTGGGCCCGCGCCGACCTAGGAGACGAAGGAGACTGCCGCACCGGCAGATGCTGCATCGTGAAGAGCGTAGGTAGACTGCTCGTTTTTCCCAGTGTTCTTGGCGCTGGGCGTTTGGAACTGGGATATGCTTTGGAGTGGGAGAGAGGGGGGGGGGGTTCCTGTTTCTCCATGCGGACGAGTACGATTCGCATCTGCGACCACGGACGGGGTGGGAGAAGGCGTGCATGGGAGGAGAACTGCTGGCTGGCGTTAGAAAGGCACTCCTGACTGCGCCATGAATAGTCAACCGATTTTGTGTTTGTTTGTTTTTTTTTTTGGTCCCCGCTCTCTTCCTCTTCTCTCGCCATTCATCTCCTGGCAACTTCTTCTCCCTCGAGACAGCCCCTGCTCCGCGAGCATCATGAAGGCAGCAGGCAGGCAAAACATCACAGCGCACATGGAATGGGACGCGAGCTCGGAAGAGACGGGACGCGAGTGCAGGCATCTACTTCCTCTCTTTCTCTCTCTTCGATCTCTTCGATCTCTGAGGGGCTTTTACTTTGAGTTGTACGCAGCCAAGTTGTCTATGGCTGAGCGGCGACGAGAGGTAGTGGAGGGGGGCGGGGAGAACGAGAGATGGTGGGTGTGTGTTTGTAACTTGCCTGACAGATGTTGCGAGGTTGTGCAGTTGGGTATTCTACGGACAGGGTTGGGGTTGGGGCATAGTCTCAGCTGTCCGCTTCTCACTCGTTGGTGTATATAGTAAGTATATATGCCAGCAGAATTTAATCCCAAAAGAAGCAGTCTCGGGTTCGGGTTCGGGTTCGGGTTCGTGCTGTTGTTATTACATCTTACGCTCTGCTCATTCGATACACGCTTGGCTGGTACTCCTGCGGGGAAAGGGGGGAAGTCGCCAACCCAAATACTGGGTGTTCAACACCTCAACATCTGCAATCCGGATTCCGAACCTGCGATATCCCCGAGCACGAGCACGAGCACGAGCGCGAGCGGGGGACGCGAATACGCGCACAAGTATACGCCTCGACAGGCCACAAGCAGGAGTCGAAAGCATACCCACCAGAGTCGGAGCGCACCTCGCAACAACAGCAGGACCCCCTTCTCTTATCCTACGCTATCCTATCCTATCCTATCCACGATCCGGAAACGCGATGTGGCCGGGCGACGCGAGGTAAACAGTGGTCGTCCGCGCCTAATCTCAGTCGATGGCGGAGGGACTACCCAGCCGAATAATTCGTATCTCGACGCGTCCTCACCTCGGACGACGAAAGGAATAGCTAGGTAGCGAGCGAGATGTCGTTGAGCACACCTGGCGCAGAGGATGGAGATTGGCGTGTTGGATCCTGAGAGGGAGGTTGAGGTTGGTTTCTCCGCGCGGGACGGATGGATTTACGATGTGGAGTTGAGTTGAGTTGAGTTGAGTTGAGTCGAGTCACTAATCTCTCTTCCTCTCAAGCTTCTTTTTTTTAAAAAAAAAAAAAATTGAATCATCTAATATTTCCAGGTACTTTTCTCTCTTTAGATAAGCGGATACCATCGACCAAAAGATGCGGAAAGTCGAGAGGTATATGTGTAGACCAGACAAGATCGAAGAGCGTGTATTCGAGATCTTGGGAAAAGCTCAAGACAAGAGAGGTATTGTAAAGCAGACAGAGTGACTAGCTAACAGGTACTTAAAGTCATGGCTAGCTTTTTGGATAAAGGAGCAGACGTTGTGATTTTGATTTCTCTTTTTTTTTTCTCTTTTTTTTCTTGATAAAGATATCTTGTGACTTGTTTGTATGATGATTACAGGCTATTCTGTCACATGCTAGTAAAGAAAAAGATTACTACACCTTCTCTATCATCTAAATCTTCGCCATACTCGAGGGCTTCTAAACTAGCCTCCGTTTAGCTCTCTTCACAATCTGATTTCAGCTTTGTTTTATCTATCTTCAACTATTCTTGCTATAGCTTTCGAATTTTTTAAGTATTCAAAATACAAAAGGTTATCTTGGTCGGATATTACTGTCTACACAGAATTTAGTGGGAAGGGAATACAGGGCCATGGAGGGGGGGGGGGGGGGGGGGGGGGGGGGGGGCGGGCTTCGCTTCGCTTGGACATATCGCTTTACCTCACAACGGGGTAGGGCCTGCCTGCTCTTGTTGTTAGGTTAACTCTGCTTAGAAATATGCCGAAGCGTCATTGAACTGGAGGGCCATCAACCGCTGATGGACTGCAACTTCTCACTCCCAGGATACTCTGACCCAGTCGACAGGGACATCTCATCCCGTGTATAGCATTGAAAAATATCGCAGCACAAACACTCACTCATCCATGTCTGAATCACCATCCCTAGGCAGGTCCTGGATCCCAGAGAGCGACTTCACAAGTATTGCTGCACCAGGTATCTCGCAAACATGTATTGTATGTAGGTAGTCTGCCACGGCTCATCGACGGCTCTCTGCCAGTCACCCTAAGCACCATCAACATGCGCATCTAGTCCAGCCCAGCGCAGCAAATGACATAGGAAGATGAGATATCCTACCAACATCAGACAAAGATGAGAAAGAAATTCTTCTTGATCATCCGTAGATATGCCTGTATGGTAGCATGCATTTCCCCGACGACCGCAGCCCCAAAACCAACGTGTGCGAACAAGAACGCCGTGCTGCCCAAGCCCATCCCATCTCCATGCCATGCTGTACCCAACCCCATGGATCCATCCAAAATGCACCAAAGTCCAAGAGCGAAAAGAAAAGAAGAGAGAGTCCAAAGCGGGGAGAGAACGAAGGAATCTTCCGTGCGCAACATGCTGCCATAGAGAGGGTAGAGCTGGGCGGGCTCTGGGTATCAAGCAGCCCGATGCAAAATGCAACGCTAGTAACCATGCAGCCATCCAGACATGCGACAAATAGATGCCCCGTACCCAGATTCAGGCTGGAACCGAATCATCGTCAATCCTCGGGGCGATGCGGATCCCCGTCACAAGGTATTGAACGAGACTGAGGCAGTCGAAGGAGAGTCGTGATGATCGTAGGAAAGCGTATTCAAAAGTTCGAGACCCGTAGCGGTCGGTCTAGAGGTATTGCTGGATGTACCTGGGATCCAACCAACCCACTTTCTCGAAAGCCTGCCAGAGCTTGCTTGCCTTGTTGACGTCAATCTTACAGGCCTGTTGCGCGTCCGTCTTCCTGAACTCCTTGTTGATTTTGTACGCCTCGATCCTCTTGATGAAGATTCGTCGCTTGGAAGTCAAGTATGTGGCGCAATCCAGGCGGAGGTTAGCCGCCAGTTGGCGCTCATCAGGGTGGAGAAGGTGGGCATGGGGATCAGAGGAGAGGTCAATGGCCTGACCTTTCCAATCCACCTTGAGCGAGTGGGCCTTGCTGGGAAGGGTATCGAGAGGAGGGCAGAAATCCTGGAGCAGGTCAAAGTCCTTGTCCTCCCTCGCGACCCGCTTCGCAGGCTCCCCGCCCGGCGTGGCACCGCGGATGACGGGCTTCCCGGGACGGGGTGTCTTGGCCACTCTGCTGCCCGCGACGGCCTTGGTGGAGGGCTTGGGGGCTGGTCTGACGTGTCGAACTGCGCCAGCGTGCGCGGGGGCAATGGCGGGGTATCGTCGTCCTCCGTTCTTCAGCTGGTTGTGGTGTCTCAACTGAGCCAGCTTATCCTCCCTCAGCTGCGCACGCTGCAACTGAGCCCACGCCCTGGGATTGGCACTGAAGGACTGCATGACTGTTGACTTGAAGGACAGCGCCAGCTCGTATTCGTCGGCCCGAGGGGGTGATGTTGCTCGGAATGTGCTCAGCTCCCTAGCTCGAATATGATCGTCCACGAGCCGAGAGGGCGCGAAGAGCGAGGCTTGTGACGATGGACGATCATGGTGGTCTTGCGGGAAGAGGATCGGGTCGCGCGAGGCGGGTTGAGGGGCGTCTCGCGGGTGGATGGTTGCGGTTTCGGGGGAGATCGGTGGTGAGAGGGGAGCCAGGCGTCTGCCGGTCGCGGTCGGGTGGGAGGCATCTGTGGCGAGTTTCGTTGCCTGATCTGGCGACTGGGGGAAGTTGTCGAGCGGAGGTTGCTCTGGCGGCGACAGCATGTTGGCTGGAGTGTCTAACGGGCCTTGGTTCGCCATGCTGATAATTCGATTGATAGTGGGGCGAAATGGTTGCGGGGTGGTTATGATGATGGAGGAGGGGCGGGTCGATGGCCGCCGGTGTGAATGATCGGGGCCCGCGGAGTCACGGAAAGCAGTGGAAAGGCGAAGACTCGAAGGTGGTTTGTCATTCATTCTTTCGTTTGTCCAGATGAACGAACTGCCACCGCGCATGCGCCTCTCAACATGGGCCTCGCCAAGTTGTGACGAACTTCGTCCAACGGTCTCACGGGATTGAGTTGATGCGGCGGTTCGCGGACGCTGCTGAGGAGTGGAGGTGGCTCTGCGGACTTGGGAGAGAGCAGTCGAGTTGCGCGTTGATATAGGAGGATGGCGGGTGGGTTGTCCGACCGGTTCTTTGTGGTCTCCGCCTTCCAGTCAATGCGCGCGCCGAGCCAGATGTGTCGAGTGATGAAAGGATGGGCAAGACAATCAGTGAAAGAGGGGTGCGAGAGAAGATGTTTCGGAGAGGGGGGAGTGCCCAGGTATGGAGGAAGTGAAGTGAAAGTAGGAGATGAGAAGAGTGCGAGACGACAGAAGATTAAATAGAGCAGCAGCGGTGGTGAGAGAGGTGGTGGTTAACAGTACCAATCGTACTAGCTGGCGGAGGTATGAGTAGGGAAGCGGAGACAGAGGCAGAGGGCCGCCAGCACCGAGTGACTTACATGACTGTGGAGAGCGCGGGTCTTGTGTATTGAGTTGCATTGGTGGACTGCCACTAGTACCTGATGTGATGGCTGGCTGGACTGGCTGGACTGGCTGAGGGATAATTTGGGCTGGTGGTGGTGGTGGTGGTGGTGGTAGTGGTGGATGTGGGTGGAGGATGACTCCTCGTGATATAAGCCGCCGTATGACCAAGTGATGCAACCCACCTATCGATCTCGTCACTCTCTCTCTCTCGGTCTCAAGAGAAGGGCTGCCTTGACTCAAGCTATCGGCCGATCCCAATTGAGGGTGTTGTTTGTTTCTGATCTTTTCAGTTCTGCTGGGCCACGGTGAATTGGCGTATTATGTGCTTGGTTGGCTGCCGGGGAGGGGGGCCTTATGGCTCTCTCGAGGCGGCTTGTGCGGTGCTGCAGCTGTGCTGTGTACTGAGCTCTGTGCTGTGAGACGAGGGGGCGCCAAATGTTGTCCGCAACGCGTAACGTAGGGCTAGGAATGTGAAGAGCGGATTGGCCAATTGAAGGGGGGGGGGGAACATGGTAGGTATCAAGCAGAGGCAGCAGAGGCAGCAGAGGCAGCAGAGGCATCGGGCATGAAGGAAGTCGTAGGAGCAGCAGCAGCAGCAGCAGAAAGAAGAGGTCCGATGCCATGCCCAGGCGATGCTATACGATGCCACCCATGCCCATGCTTATGCTCATGCTCATGGCCATCCATGCCCATATCAGATTTGTAGTACCAGAGTAGGGTACTGGACTACTTAGTACGTACGACCAGGGAAGCATTGACAGCTGCGATTGGGTGAAGACTAGTACTCTTTCTTGCAGCCCTCCCGCTGGGCGACCACTCAGTGTACTGGCCATCTGGGTATGCGCGTCTGCAGCGGTCTTCACCTCCATCCCCAATCGTGGCGATGCTTCAGATTGTCGTTGCAGAGGAGGTGGAAAAAGCGCGTGGCGTGTGTGGGGGGTGTGAGGAGGGAGGGGGGAGGGGGGAGGGGGAAGGGGTCGGAGGATGTGATGTGTGATGTGTGATGTGTAATGTGTAATGTGTAATGTGTAATGTGTTATGTGTAATGTTGTGGTGAGTGGTGGGTGGTGGTGGTATGTGGTGGTGGTGGTGCTGGTGCGCGGATCTGAGTCAAGAATACGAAGTCTGTCGAACTGTCGAAATAAGCTCTGGCTAGTCCCAATTGGGCATTAGACCGTGTCGGGCTTCACCGCGAAGATGAAGTTCATTTTGTGAGGTTTGGATATTCTGATCTGCGGAATTGATGGAATTGCTCGAGTCATTTCAATGGTGGTTCCGGTACGCGATCGATGCAGTGCATGTCTTCTGGAGAACCTCTGGAGAACCTCTGGGGAAGAAGATGTTGAGCAGTAAAATTCAGTGCAATTCGGTCGAATTCAATCCCAAGTCCGGTTGGATTCAGTTCAATTTGCACCCCATTTAGTCCCCCACTCTGTCGAATTGTATCCAATTCAACTCAATTCGTTTCAGTCCAATGCAGGCTAACCCAGGCCAATCCAATCCAGTCCAGTTCATCCAAGTAATCCCCTCTCCTCCAGTTCATCCAGGTAATCCCCTCCCCTCTTCCCAGCTCTCGACCCGGCTGGAGTCCAAACGGCGTGCGGTGTTGAGCTGAGCGGTTAGGCCTCATGCTCGACGCTTCGGGCGTCAAGGGCGGAAAGCCTCGGCCTCCTGCTTGAGAAGGGATGGATGAGGATGGATGGATGGATGGCATCCGTCAATCAATATTCCCGAATGCGCGGGGTGGGTGTGTAGGGATAAGAATGGGAGGGAGGCTAGACCCATGCTAAACCGCCAACATTTTCGTGTCTTCTATTCATCTAATTCATTCCCCATTCACCCATGCAAAACCGCCAACGTTGTCATGTCTTCATTCCCCGCGCCCACTCGTGGGAGAATGTGATTGATCACGTGAACTCGCACCCGCAATCAAAAGCGGTCGATTACCCTCTGCCCTCTCCAGAGATCAATGCCACCACTGAATTCCCGACCGAACGACCCAACGACCCCTTTCATCATGGCTCCATCACTTCAGACTTTGATTGTCAGCGCAATTGAGTTGCACCGACTCGCATCTGCCGCCCGAGACAAAGAAAAAAAACCTTACCTCCCTCCAGGATGCCCCCCCCCCCCCCTTCGGCTCATCACGCCCACGTATCACGCTCGCCCCCCTTTCCCGCTGGCCAGCTGCCTCGAACTCCCGGTGGAGAGGGGGGGGGGGGGGTCTGATGTGGACGAAGAGGCCTGGATGAGGGGTGCCCAAAGTATTCGAGACGTCACAAAACCGACGGCGGATATATGGGGATGGGTAATGAATGTGTATCTGTATATATATATATATATATACACCCATATAACTGTATACCTTCATATATTATCTACATAAATATATTACCCATACCCATACACATACCCATACACATACCCATATACATACCCATATACACATCCATATACATACCCATATACATACCCATATACATACCCATATCTATACTCATATCATACCCCATTCTCCTCATACCCCATCCTCCTCTGACCCACCCTCCTCGCACACCCATCCTCACATCGTCCCCTCTTATGAAACAGCGGCATTCGATCATCTGCCATGCTGGGGTCGGGAAGTAGCTGTATTTCTTATTCTACGGAAGGTCAATATATTGCAAGGTCACATGGACATGGTCCACTTTCACATGCTGCCAGCCCGTGTCTCAGCTGCCTGTTCTTCTTATTCTTGTTACTATGAACTCTATCATCATCATCATCATCATCATCATCATCACAGCACAGTATCCTCGATCAAACCCTGGCATGGGCGGCAGATACCAAACACACAACTCAATTGTTGCCTCGATTCGATCCCATTCCATCCATTTTCCTCTACTTCAAATCTATGTACTTCAATTCAATCTATTCCAATCCTTTCATTCCACCTCTATTCCAACCATTCAGTCCCAAACCCCAAGCCAGCCCCCCAAAGCAAGGCCACCCCTCATCCAGATTAAAGTTATGGCCGTCATGCAAGCCGGTCCCTCGACGATGCATGCAGACCCTGCGTGGGCATCCTCGCCCGCGGATCGACAGCATTCCATGAGGCGAGAGGTAGATAGATAGATAACCTTTTTCTTCTTCTTCATGTACTGTACTGTACACATCATCATCTGCCTCGCTACGCTACTTGACCGGACTGTACATACGCTACTCCACTACCAGTTATGCTCATATAGTATTGTACCATCAAACGGTGACCCCCCCCCCCACCCCTCTTCAGTACTGAGAGCGGTTCAAACCCATCCACGGAATCGAACATTTCTTCGTGCGATGCGAGGGTCTCTGCGGAGAGACTGGGGGCTGAGTTGGGCGGAAACACGTGTACAGTCAAAGTCACGTGCAACCCCAGCACGGGTTTTCGTGAGGCAACTGGCGTCGCGGACGGCAGCGGCGCTTAATTCATATCTCACCCACCCAGTGGTAGCGATGTCTTGTGTTTACTTGCTTGCTTGCTTCCCCTCCTTTGCCTGCTTCACTCGTTTGCATTGAGAAACGCGTGGATACATCGGTTTTCGAGCTTTCAAGTTGACAGGGTTGAAACTGCAGCTCTCCCCCATCACCTTTCCGACATCTCAGCCATCGTCTTTTCATTCAATTACTGTCCAATCGCACTTCGGAATGCCCACCGTTTCCCTTCGCACAGGCCCGTTGGGGCTCGATTGATTCTCGTCGTCCACTCCGTGCCTCGCGAGGCTGGGCGAGACGCCGAGTTTGAAGTTGGGATGTGAAATCAGCCCCGACGTTGATCTTGAGTGCGCCCCGGGGACTGGGGATGATATCCCCCCGTTGCCGCTGCAGGCCGGCAGCCCTCTCAATCTCCGTAGGCATGAGCAATTGCAAGGTGCCCTGGGCCCGCAGAAGAAAGAGCCGTGGCCAGCGACGTCGAGCAAAACAAGACAGGGTCGGATGATACTCCGAGGGTCCGAAGGATCTACTGGTGCCAGCTCAGTCTGGAACGTCCCCGGGTATGAGTTCAAGCATCAGACATTCATATCCTCCCACAATCCGTCGGACTGTCACGGTATCCTATGTCTCCGATTGGCACCAGTGCACGTCTCGTCGCCTCCAACTTCCGCGGACCCTGCGCCAAGCGGGTGAGGACGCGTGGTTTATAGCATGGAGCACATTCTTTGCCGTTCGAGATGCCAGGGAACGCACTTTTGTAGCTTCCAATCCGTCGGTGGGGTACATCGAGCATCGCACGCGGCGAGGTGTTCTCGATGCGTGAGCCACTGACCCGACGCCTGATTCCGGCTCTTCGGGAAACGTACCACAGTTCTCCAACTCCTCGAAACCTCAGCAGAAGAGGAGGGCAAGTGCTCGACCAGTGACAACCTGTTCGAGTTGCATATTGCCTGGGACCGTCCGTCAGGCTGCTGGTCGAAAAGTCGCCGGCACAACTGAAAAGAGCACGTGTGGGAGAGAAGGATGTTTGCCGAGTACGGGACCTGCTGTCTTCCTCGGGGGGCTGGAGAATCTCTCCCCAGTACTGACCCCCAAAAGTGTAGAAGTGACAAGCCACGTTGGAATGATCCAATTGCAATACTTCACTGGTGAGCCAGACTACCTTGGCGTAGCGGAGGTAACACCTCGAGGCAGAGTTGACTACGAATCCCCTAGAAGCAGTCGACACTGCCTAGTGCCTCGAGATTTGCTATCTCCACCATTTCCAGGACCTTAGTTAACATCAGGGCTCAGACCAATAGCATCATGCTACAGGTAGGTTTACTCGCTCTCGTGTCGGAAACATGGGGAAAGTAGTAAGTGTACGCAGACAGACCAGAGAGGGGGTCAGCGAAGCTACGCAAGCCGCAGACCGAGAATGGATTCATCCGAGACACGATTCGAGGGAGAGCAGGCAAAGTGTAAGGATATCGGATTATATATGTGGATTACTTGCTGCAACTATGTACTGCTGGTGGAGCAGGTATGCAAATACTTCCCAGGGGGACCTTCTTCTTCTTACCTCTTCGTCTGAGACGGTTTCCTTCTCCTTCCCTCTCTCTAGAAGAGCCTGCAAGATGAATGCAAGCTGGGGTCTCACCCGTTATACTAACTGCTGTGTGGTTGGAGTCGACATCGACGTCGACCATGATGGAAAAGGGAGCCAAGAATCCTTGCTGTTGGTCAACCCGGGCCTGCCCATCTCAACCATTAGTGCCAAGAAAGGGGATAGGGAGACGGACTTTTTGAGAAGCCTCGACAGTGTTTTCTTCGAGCTCTGGTCAAGTGGTGTCGAAAGGAGCGAGACATCTCGTCTTCCAGCGCAAACTGCCTGTGGCAACTGTCAGCAAAAAGCGGAGGAGGGGGGTACATACCTCTTCATATCCCCCCATCGGATTTCTTTGGGCTGAGCGGGAGAAGAGCAAGTCCTGTAGATACGGTAGCGAAATGTCTCGGGGTGGGGAGGGGGGTTACCGTTCTGATGAGATGTGAGGTGTCGAGGTTTGATGTTCTGGAGAGAGAGGTACGAGGTGTGATTCGCAGGTCGGGTTGAAGGGGGTTTACCTATCTGTCCCCTCTCTCTCTCTCTCTCTCTCTCATATTCTCTCATAATCTCTGCCTGTCTGTCTGTCTGTCTGTCCGGGAGAAGAGACCGGAATGCACCCTCAAACGGGGTTTTATTCTATCTGATATCTGCCGAGGACAAGTCAGCGAACGTCTCTTCACAAAACTGTACTTGCCTCTGCCCTGTGAGAGTCCCTTTTCTTCTCCTGCACTCTTCTCCCGCACAACCACCCTCTCCTCTTCTTGCACATTGTCCAGCCACCTCTCAACTGACTGCGAGACACGTGTCGCACCTGCGATCCGAGCGGGAGGAATCCATGTTCCGGTCGTAACGGGGGCAGTAGCTGTGTTTGCACCGGCAGAGGATGCTCGTGACCGTAGAGACCGGGGAGGCTGGCTCTGCAGCACAGTTCTGGCGCACGCCGCATGTGTGTGTTGGGATGTGGGGTGGTCGTGAGGATGGAAGTCTTGGTGTTGACTTGTGTGAAAGGTTGGTGCTCTGTTGTGGTAGTGATGGTGGTGGCAGGAGTGATGCGCTGGCTGGCGGGGGAGGGGCGATGGATTGGGAGGGGATAGATGGGGGCTATATAGAGGGGAGCATGGCATTGTTCTCCTCGAAGAATACAGAGAAGGGGAATGGACTAAGCGGAAACTTTGTGTAGGATAAAGAGGTTGACAATGACATGGTGTGGGGGCTTTGACCGAGGGAGTGATAACCCTCTGCGGCGAACCGGCCGGCAGTCTTTGACAGAAATTGTGATGTCTTATTCAAAGTGGCATTGGCGCTTTGAGCTGGGGTGACGTGCAGAATACTCCTTTGTATCATTGTCGCTGGAGGCGTGTAGACAGGTTCTCATCGAAGGATCGGCCCAGGTATACGGACTGTATGACTCATAAGTAAGTCGTAAGACTCGAGAATTTCAAGGTTCGATCGATGAAATTGGACACGCCGGCACCGAACGCAGAATGGATTTTTGGATTGTCTGCATGACCGATGCGAGCTGTGATCTAGTAGTCTCTTGATATTGATGCAGGAAATGACAAGAAGCCAAGCAAGATAGAAACAACATGGTAAGTCGAGGAGATGTTCCACACGAGAATGCACGTGACGAGTTTTTACGTCGAACATTGCAGGATAGATAGCTATTCGGAAACTCTACCCAGTGCAGGAGTGGGAGGAGGGTCAACACATCTCCAAGCCGCGGAAAAACATTGTAGCAGGATGCGCTACATATAACGAATTGAATAAAACGGAGCGAGGAGTGTTACGTAGAGTACGACGTATTAGTTTGGAAGTCGATGAATAAGGGGTTTGTTCAATTTCCAGCTTGAGAGGAAGTGTTCAGTCCAGCTTTGAAACGTCAAACTTGACAACAACTCATCATCAGCCAGCAACCCTGGGGCAGAATTACGTCCCAGCACTACCAGACCCGGGATGTACTGTTGGAATTTCACTTCTGCTGATGCCGTTGGTATTGAGAGTGAAGAGAATCTGGAGTGGAGGAGCCGACAGTGTCACCGAGCCCCCAAAATGATGTTTTCGACAAGCGTCTCAACTGGCCCCACTTAAACCACCCCTCTACATCCCACACGCCTCGAGGTCTCCTCCTGTCAACGCTCGCAGCACTCCGACCCTAAACATTGCATTACTCGGCCATCATGCCAACGCCAAAGAACATCCTCCTCACAGGCGCCAGTCGAGGTATCGGTCTCGCCATCGCCAATTTCCTGCTCAAGCAGAATCACAAGCTTTTCCTCGTGGCGCGGACCGCTGCACCGTTGGAGAGCTTGAAAAGGGAGTTTCCCGGGCAAGTAGAGTTTCTGGCGGCTGATGTGGGGGATCTGGAGGTGCGTTTTGGGTTCTTCGAATCGTCATGATGCCGTTGTTTAGGTGTTGTGCCGGGTTTACGCTTGGGCACCGTGGCTGTTTAGTGGAAGGGCACAGAAAAGGAAGTGCTCCTGATCCAAATATTGCGAAGAAGATAAATCATTTGCGGGGGAGTCGTTCGAATATAAGCCTTTTTTATCTCTTCTGTGTCACGTTCTCAGCTATCTCTACTCGACTCGGATTTCTATCTCAGCAGTCACGATCTTCTAGCTCGGGTCTCTCCCTCTCAATATTCACTTCAACCTGCATACGGTCAGCAGCTCACTCCATTCTAGATCGGTCCCAAAGCCATCTCCCTTGCCTTATCCGCCTTCACCACCCTCGACGCCTTGATCCTCAACCATGGCACCCTCATGCCCGTGAAACGAATCGCAGATAGCACGCCCGAAGAATGGCGCAAGACCTATGATGTGAATTTCTTCAGCCTACTCGGCTTCGTACGTTTTTTCCGTTCGAGCCACCGCTGCCATCTGACCAAGACCCCAGATACAACCCGCCATTCCTGTACTGCGTGCTAGCAAGGGTCGTATAATCTTCACCTCCTCTGGGGCCTCTTCAAACACTTACTCAACATGGGGCGCCTACGGCTCCTCGAAAGCAGCTATGAATCATCTAGCCGGTACAATCGCGACTGAGGAGCCGCTGATCACGACAGTGTCCGTCAGACCTGGTGTTGTCGACACGGACATGCAGGTCGAGGTTCGAGGTGCTCACGGGGTGATGGATGTTAAGGATGCCGACAAGTTCAAGAGCCTATTCGAGGAGGGAAAGCTGTTGAAGCCTGAGCAGCCTGGGAATGTGATGGGGAGATTGGCAGTCAGTGCGGCGGAGGGGTTGAGTGGGAAGTTTTTGAGGTGAGTTTCCTGCTTGACGAGTGAGTGGGAGTGCTGAGGAATTGTAGTTGGAACGACAAGGAGCTTGCGGCGTATCAGGACGGAGGATCTATCGCGACCCTTTCATGTTAGAGCATAGAGGAATGGCTGGAACGGAGAGCAAAAGCTGTCCTGGGGCAGCCACAGAACTTCTCAGTTCATGGATGACATGACAGGGAAACTATGACTCTTCGGTATCATCCCAACGCTTTCGATGGGCTGCACCCAGCACCACCGACTCTTTGCCATATCATTTCACTTTTCAAATCCCTTCTTCTTCAGTCTCTGAATTCGGGATTCGGGGAGAATTCGTGGACGATTTCTTCAGGTCCGACATCGTCTACTTGTCCACACGGATCACCCTCAGTTCGGCGCATGGAGGGACAAGCGCTTCGAAGATTTCAACTAACCGGAGAGACATAGATATACATTCCAAGTAAACCCTAGACCTCAGTGACAACAACAAAAAATAGAGAATCACATCAAGTTCATTTCTGTTCCTATCAGTAAGCACGTATTCAAGGTCTTTTATTTTTTCATGGTTATCGAGATCAGCAAGAAATTCGGAGCCCCCCATCAACCACCTCCAACTGCACACACTACCTCTGGTGATTTCCCCCACCATGAACTTCAAATGCGCTCCTGGCCTTATCGTGAGGCGTGTTGGAGTTGTAGTTCTGATATGCAAGGCGCGTGATCGCAATACGCCACAATGGCGAACAACTTTACAGAGACGCAAAATACAGACGAGTAGTGGAAACCTCTGGATAAAAAGATGGCACGAGTGGTACATTACAGTGAATCCAAGTCAAAATATACATGGCGACTCGCCTCTACGCGTTCCCGGTACATGAGAGGGAGGTATCAGCTCTACTTCCTCCTCTAAACTACACGCTTAGGGTTATCCTCAAGCGGAACTCAGTCACACACTTAATGTTCGACTCGCACGGGTGCTTGATCATGTGCAGAGCCTCTTGCTAAACTAGGAGACAAAAATCTTGGAGACGCGCTGCAACCGCCGTGAATCGAACACGAACCTCCACCTGATGAATGTATGGAAGGGTGGAATCCTAACCATTGCTATCTCATGTTAGTCTAACCTGACATCGAAGAGGTGTAGGGAAGCTTACGACCACGGAAGCGAAGCTTATTGAGCTTGTGACAACTTAAATTACAATTTAATATATGAATGCAGCACTGTATACATTTTGCAACTTCATGATGATTGGAAGCAAGAGAGCAATGTTACCATGGGTGTGTGAGTGCAAGTCACGTACTCTACCAAACGCTCCAGGCTTTCCCAATCTAGTTCTCTCCACCGAATGACCTATCTAGCAGTCTATCATATCGCCAGATATCAGATTGCACCAGAAGCACCCACCGCTACAAGCAGCCAGATTACTCGTCCGAGTCTACAGCTGCATCGCCCTTCTTCTCACCCCCCCTAAACAAACACGTCTTGCACCTCCAACACTGCTCTCAGCTACCATGTCCAGAGAAGCAAATCGAGGGAGAAAAAAAACCATTCATGTGTAACATTTCTCTCGTTCAAGGCGCAGCTGACCCAGGGAAGCGAAATGCTCTTACGTCTTTTTGGGCCGCTCAATACCTACCTACCGATGGCCAAGACAAATGGGTGGTTGCAGCATAGACTCAAAACAAACCGTGGGTAAAATTGTGCCCGTCGGTATTGCAGGCTTGGGCTGGTGCAACTCGGACCAGCTTTATCCAACTTGATTAGAAAGTGACATGCAGGACTTGAAGATTCCGAGTTGGGGTTCTGGGCCAGGGAATTGGTGGCATGACTCGTCTGAGCAGCTAGCTAAACTTTTACTCCAACACGTAGCCGAACCTTGCGCAGGAGTATCTGGTTAGATGTCGCGGATATATAAGAATCAAGTAGAGATACCTCATCTGCGGCATATCAGGCACAAACTCTCTCAGAATACGGCTGGCTTTGCAGAACTTGAGCTGGAACCTTCACTCAACTCGGAGCTGCAGATAGTTTTCCTACCTCGTCTGATTGCCAAGCCACATCGCAAACCTCTTGTGAACGCCAAAAGGTCGCGTTTGGCCCAAACTCCTTTGCGATGGTTCGTAGGATGGCGCCAAGCTTCGGCGTCCAAACTTGGCGATGCTGCAAATTCAGATGTCTGACTAGCAGACCCCTCGCAGAAAATCGGAGACCCTATCAAACTAACTGGACATTTGACGCCGATCTCCATCGACAACAGCGGTTCCAATCCAGGGGGGGGGAAACAGGCGAGACCTACAGCAAGCACCATCAACTGGGGCCTTCAGCGGCCAACAATCCGCCGCGGTATCTCCCAAAAGTAAAATGAAGTGGGTAGACAACGCCAGCCAGCTCCATCAGCCGCTTCATCTGAGGCGCACAAAAACAACCCTCGCGCCCCCCAAACAGCCAACGCGCGCTGAGGGAGGAAAAAGACCAGAAACCTGCCTACTCAGGCACTATACACACATTACCTACCCTCACTCCGCTTCCCCTTCCGCTCCGAAGCTCGTCGTTCGCTCGTGATATCTAGTCGAGTTCAGTGCAGTCAGTCCAGCAAAAGGGGAGGAGGGAGTGTCCCACCCATGCATCGTATGTACGCGTGGTTCCGTACGGCGGCCACCGCGATCTAGGTAGCAACGCAGCCCAGCTCGCATATGAGCGTGGGTTATCAAGTCTACTACTGCTATCATACCGAAGCTTACTGTGGTACTGTACATATGTAGGTACGGGCGGTATCTTTGGCCCCCTCGGTTTCTAGCACGCACCCTTTTTCCTTGCAAGTCAATCACAACACAGGAAGAGATCCGTGAAACCACTCAACCACCGCTGGAATAGGGTTCGTGTGAAAAGTACATGTTGACGTTCGACTTCCCTGGCCTCTCTCGTCCATATGAGGTAAACGATCACTGCTGTACCACGGTAAGTAATGGGATTTAAGGATGTAGAGAGTCAAGAGTACTATAGAATGAACAGATAAGTACAGGAGTACAACCAGCGATCACAATCCTGTTCGTCAGCACCTCACAAAGGCTGCTATCCTCATACCCCTCCTTCCAAAACACTACAAAAACCGCCATGGTAGAGCCGTCTATTACTAGAGTACTTCAAGAGAAAGTATATTCATTTGATCTTTCACCTGCAGATCGTGCATCTCCGTTTCAGGTCGCCCTACGCTTTTGGTACTAGCACTGTTTCTCGTAGGAATCCTCTCCGGCTCGCCTCTGCAACACTTGTATCGCTCGAAAGAAGAGCTTAGCAGAGCTGAAGTAAGAGCGTCTGATGCAGTATGGCCGCTGGTTCGGTGTCTCTCGAAGCTATCGTCCTTTTTATATCCCATCTTCTCTCTCCGTATATGAAAGTGGCGAGTACATCGCAGAATCTCAATAGGCACGATGGGAACGATTGTCTGTCGTTGGCGGGACCTTGCATAGCATCTGTGTAAGCAGAAAAATCCATCTGCTCCACTTTCTTCCTCTAGGTGAACTCATGAAATAGAGTCTTGAAGAGGTACTGTACCGACCCTCATAATAGTGTCGGAGCCGGAAGCCGAAATCGTGCCGGAGCTGATGTCTGCGTTGCGAATTGACCTCACTCTACGAATAACCCCGGTTCACGGCCATACTGTCTACGAAGTTGTAGACGTCTCATCCTGACTCTTTGCCTGGGCTTGAATTTGAGTTTGAACCGGACGTCGTTGATCAGACGTCTCCAGGGTGTCTCCTACCACTGAGATTCTAAAAAAGCCTTCCATGGAGCGCTTTTTTCTTCTTCCTATTTTGGCTTATGTTTGCCCCCCGTCCCCCCTCCCTCCTTTCCCCGCCCTGGGAGTAGAGTTTCCGGCATTTTCAAGCCTCACATGAGGTTTCCCTATATCCGTAGCTGACCTTACTCTTTCTTTTGCAGAGCCTCCTGCTGCTTTCTTTTTGTTTTTGTTTTTTTTTTAATTTTTTTTTGGCATTAATAAGAATTCTGTGAGCTCTTCCCTGAGCACCCTTGTCCTGTCTTCTTTCCTATGAGTATTCACGAGCTGGCAAAAAAGCCGGGTAGGCCTCCTGCTTGCTTTTCTGCGGTTTATCGAGCCATACTTCGTTCGCAAGAGGTTTGGCAGGGGTTCGCCCTCTTCGATCATAAGCATCCGAGCATTTAAATTCTACAGAGCATTCAATCTAGATATCATATCGCTATTATTAGTTGTATTCTCTTCGGTTATCGTATTCGTTATTGCGTTGCTGTTTCGGACCTGCGAACGCATATTGCACAAAAAGGATTGATATGGACCGGTGGAGCCGGAATAAGCTTTTATTACCCAGGCTCACAGAGTCTAAACGAGTTTGGTAATCAAGTTGGGTTAGCAAGCTGCGTTGCGTCAAACCCATGCCCGAATGTAATGCCAATAGTAGTAGTAAGTAGCAATTACTTCGTTCCCGGCCAGACAAATACAGCAGCGTAGTAGCGTATTATCAAGGGGAGGGGGAGGGGGGTTCCAACGCGACTTTTTCATCAGGTTGATTATACTTTTTGATGAGCAGTTTGTCTAGCCTGCAATAAGGCAGGTAAGAAGTCAGTCAGTCCTACTCCTATGCTATCGCTACCCTCCCCCCTGGATCTGCTCTGCTACGACGCCGCCGGCTTGGAAACGGATGCGGTGGCCCTGGCAGCGGCCCATTCAGAGTACAGCCTCTGGATTCAGCCTCGCGCGGGGCCATATAACATGACAAGTCGGACGCTCAGCGCCCAGCCCAGACGGCAAACGGGATCTTCAGGACCTGTCGACCTTTGTGAAGGAAACGCGTTGGTGGAGGAGATTGGATTTGCAGCTGTTATTACAGTTTCAAGATCATAGATGCTTGGTGGCTAGGTGTCCAATATTATGATACTTACCGCATACCTACCTCAATGATGAGACCGGAATCGGGTTCGTGGCCTTGTTTTGGTGAAAGGATGATGGATGGATGAGGACGAGGGGCGCTGGTAGGTATATCTCGATGCAGCAGGGAAGACGCTGCATGTGAGGATGTAAGTAAAAGTGTAATACTGATTAATACGATCGATGCGACGCACGCATGGACTAGTATTTACTCGTAGCGCAGAAAAATGCCGAACTCGTTGCTTGTTCCATTCGGCTTGTTTCCTCTCATCTCAGTTCCGGTAATTACATGCTACTCGTATGGAGGAGAAGTCGAGTATCTGAATCCCAACCGCGGTTCTGCACGTGCCAGTGTCCTAGTGCCCGGAAGTGCACGATTATTTCATCTCCCATCATCTCACATCTTATTCCCCTCACATTTTATCTCACCTCTTCTCATCTCATCTCATCTCATCTCATCTCATCTCATCTCATCCCAACCTTATCTGATTTCAGACAATCTTACCGTACACCCGCTTATTACGTCTTCCTGACAAAAGCTTGTCCTGACCGTGCCAGCACACGCCGGCTAGGACACCCGATCTCAAAAAACCTTAAAATTAATTTCCGAGAGTCAACGAGAAGAGAGTCGACGAGCCATCCAACCTGAGGTGGTGGAGAGTTCTGCGCCAGGCACGAAACAAGACCTCGACCTCGGCCTTAGAATCTTGGGTACGGTAGAGCGAGAAAAGCTCCCGGGACCCTGGTAGATCCCCCCTAAGCCGTGCATCTACTAACTAGGGGAGGGGGGTTCACCACCCGTTCTTTGGCATCTCCTGCACCACCACCTGCACTGTTGCTGCCATCCCGCAGTCGGCTTGGGAGATCCTTAATGTCCCTCGCATCCCGTCAACAGCAATCCGTGTCAGTCCAACAGGACGAGAAAGTGTGAGACGAGGCGCGAAGAAAGAGGGAGCGAGAGAGTAAGACCAGTCGAGGGGGAAAGCAAAGCCCCGACAAGACAAGAAGAGAAAAGAACAGAAAAGACAAGCGGAGAAGAGAGAACGGGAGAGAAGAGACGAGCTTATTGCAGACGCTGCCGCCAGACCAGACTGGCGTGACCAGTGGGCCTGCGTCAGAGTCTGCTAGAGATCCCTCTCCGTACAACACCACCAGCATGTCAGCTAGAACGTCCCAGAGGTATGTATGCAAGTCCGACCAGGCTCTTCCCATCCGTAGGAGATAGAGCACAGCAGAGCAGTGCAGAGCCATGTTACCGACCAACTACTATCCCGCTGCGGCTAACGCTGCCTTTCGGTGCATAGGAGAGACTACCATATCGTGGTTCTCGGCGCAGGTGAGCAGCGTCTTTTCTCCCTTCGCATTTGTCGCTGATGGTGGCTGATGACAAACTCTGCATCTTTAGGCGGCGTGGGCAAGAGTTGCCTCACGGGTGAGGCTCAGCCCCAAATCTCTCCTTTGCCATCATGCGCATTGCTGACGGGTATGGAAGCGCAATTCGTGCAGAATGTGTGGATTGAGAGCTATGATCCGACCATAGAGGACTCGTACCGGAAGCAGATCGAGGTCGATGTGAGTTGGCTTGCCGACGAGAAGATGCCGTGACTTACTCCAGATAGGGTCGACAATGCATGCTGGAAATGTATGGGCTCAACTAGGCAGCATCACGTAGGAGATATCTACTGATACATTTTTGGTGTACAGACTAGATACGGCCGGCACAGAGCAGTTCAGTGAGTCCATCCCCCCCCACCCCAGTGTACGTCACGTGATAACAAGTTTTTTCTAACATCTCTCAGCGGCCATGAGGTGCGACCGATCCTGCCGGGCTAGGGATGAAACCGAACGTACTGATACCAGCTGATAGAGAACTATACATGAAAACCGGTCAGGGCTTCCTCCTCGTCTTCTCCATCACGAGCCAGAGCAGTCTTGCCGAACTCTCGGAACTCCGCGAGCAGATCATCAGCATCAAGGACGACGAGAATGTACCGATCGTCATCGTGGGCAACAAGTCGGATCTGGAAGAGGACAGGGCAGTAACGAGATCCCGGGCCTTTGCTGTGTCGCAGAGCTGGGGCAATGCGCCGTACTATGAGACCTCGGCTCGGCGGAGAGGTATGTTTCTCCCCTGATTTTCCCTATCTCCTTCTCTCTCGCGATTCCATTCTCTCTCAGGGCATCTAATCCCTCAGCGGCAAATCCTAACATCAATATTCAAAAGCAAATGTGGACGAAGTATTCGTCGACCTCTGTCGACAGATCATCCGTAAAGACAACACCGTCTCGTCGAAGATCGAGGAGGACCTGGTGTACCAACGCCGATACGGGGGCAGGCGGAGGCAACGATCGAGGATGAGCAGGCGGGATAAGCATTGTGTTATACTGTGAATAGGTGGCATGACAATGAGATGAAGTAACACGGCATCGAGAGGGGGGGGGAGGAGGGCAGAGGGCAGGGAGGAGATAGGAAGGAAAGGAGGTGAAAAACGACAGATGAGGATAGAGGGGAGATTCTCGCCTGATGGTGATTGGATCAAGGTAATTTTGGATTCCGAGACCTGGGATGGATAAGACGTCGAGAGGGGCAAAGAGAAAAAAAAAAGTAGACATCCAACCTGATGAATACACTACGCAAAAGAGTTGGTCGAGATAGGGAGGGGGGAGGGGGGGGGGCGGGGGGAAATGATTTATCTGCCCATCCCATCTGGTATCGAACAACAGCTCCGAGAAGACATGACATGATATGACATGATGCCTGGGCCTGTATGTAAGAATGTCAGACTCTGACATGTGGATGCGTTAGGTATCTTTCCGAGCTCCGAGCTGGGTGGGGTGATGGACTTGATCCGGGTCGTTCCAGGGTCATGTGCACCCCATGATAAATTAAGAGGAAGCACCCGTTGCTGCTTGTACGTCGTAACGAGAGATTGGCGAGACCACAACAAAAAAAGGAGCCCCTGATCAGTTGGTTTATCTTCTCGCTCAGGAAGCAGAGTGATACCTCATCAGGCATCTAATGCTATCTCGCGGAAACACGGGCCCGTATCACTGCTTACTTTAACTGTCTGATAACTCTCCGCCTCACATGTTGTTTTCCCGTTCTCCCAACCGCCCCCCCCCCCTTTCGTGGGAAAGCAAGAAGCTAGGGGCCATGAGCAAGATCAAGGACCTGCTACCTCTAACCCCCTTCCGGCAACGCAGGAGACAAAGTGAGAGCGATCGCAAGATCAGAGGGAGAGAGGGAGAGAGGGAGAGAGGGAGAGAGGGAGAGAGGGAGAGAGGATGGTATGTGAGTAAGTGCGCTCGTAGAAGCTGGAAGCGTCGAGTAGGAGGATGGTTATCTGCGGGAGTAGGAGGAGGAGGAAGAGGAGGAGGAGGAGGAGGAGGGGATGTGTATGACATTGTCATGATGTTGAAGCTGTGAGTAAGCGACAGCTATCAACCAGCTCCACTCTGGAGATGCTAGTCACAAGCATCTCGAACTGCGCAGTGTACTGTATGCACCACAGAGAAAGTCCCCTCCCGTGTGGTCTGGGGACTCTGCAGAGCAAGTAACCCAGAGAGTGTAGTGTAGTGTAGAGTAGAGTAGTGCGGTTCAAAGATGGTGGGATGAGTGAAGTCACGACAAAGTAGCAGGTCTGAGTCACGCCTAGGGTTTGTTATGTACGGAGAAGAACCAAGAGCTCATTAAGCAGGTGATGCTAGCGTGGCAGATTTACTTCTCTTGCAACTAGTTTGGGAACTCCTGCCAACACAGAAGAAAACACAGAAGAAAGCACAGAAGAAAGAAAGAGTATCAAGAGCCCTCTCTCTGAGAGTCACAAAAACTTCTTGTACAGGTATAGGTATAGGTGAGTAGGTATCCATACCTACAGCACCGACCTTCCTCTGGGTTTTGGACCTTGGACCGGAAAGCCAGGAGCAACAGATCCTCGTGCAGGGACGGAGACTCGACGATGCACATACCACTGAGCCAAAGCCGCAAACTCCTAAGCAGGCTACAGCTGGCCATCTCCTGCCAACGAACGGGGATGGGGAATCCCATGCTACACCCCCCGAGAACCCCGCCGACGTACAATGTAGACGTGTGTATCATCATGTGATCTGGGGTGTCTTGTGGGCCCTGTTGTCAAAGAAAATGCCCTGGGGGAGTATTTCCAGAGCTTGTGTGAGGATGGGGTTGAGTACCGGACTGGACGTAATTGGGAAGTGGATGCATCTATGGTAGTAATCATTCATCATTCATCATTAACCTTGTAGTTTGTCTGTCGTTCTACTGTAGTAGGTAGGTAGTAATCTAGCCAGGAAATTACTCGCCTCCCTTGCAGTATTCTCTCCGCCTTTTATCTTGTGATCCTATTATCATAGGCGTCTCTCACGACGATCCTAGTAATATGTTCGGTAATCCACAAGTTTCGCCCTATATCATACCAGCGGTGATTCTGAATAATAAGAGCCTGGGAGTGAGCGTCCCTCTCTGTCAGGGATTGTGCTGCTTGGCAGCGCTCCAAAGTGTCGTTCTTTTCCAGCTGTGCATCCGCTGCACGTACACTACCGTCCCAGGAGGACGATGGAGGACGACGCAAGTACCCAAGTACTCCAACCCTCACGCGGGCCCAAGGAGAGGAGACCCTCTTCGGGATCATAGGTGTTCTTTTTTTCTCTTACGTTCGCAGGCTATGCACCACCATCCGCCACAACCGGAAGGGCAGAGATGCTCAGCGGCTGGCTGGTTGGCTGGTTGGTTGGTTTCACCTCGTACAGTTTGGAGAGCTGGTGTGGTACGGGTGTATCAAAAAAATACCCCAAAAAACCAAAAACCAAAAACCAAAACCAAAACCCCTCAGCCAACGCATACCCACGGCAGTCCGCAGCCAGCATCGAGCCACCGCGATACCGAGTCTGAGTCTGGTCGGCGAGGAGTCGACGGGAAATGACTGGATACAGGTGTTTGTTTGATGGGACAAGGTAGAGGGGGCAAGGGGGCTCGCCGGCGGCGGCGTCGTCTGGAGGTGACTCACATTCTTATTTCGTCATCTCGCTATCATTGATCAAATGATCATGATTATCCATGCCATGCCAGCCGTTGAGAAAGAGGCGGCTGTTCTTTTCTTTTTCCCTTCTTCTCTTCTCCACTGCATCGCCACCAGTCCATGGAGGGTCACCCACTTCCGCGTCCGCCTCACCATCCCTGAACCGGGCTGACCCATGGATTGAACCCTGTGCGAGGAGATTGCGTGGAGTGCGAAGAAGTTGCTCTACTGTACTTACCAACTCGTGGGAGTAGGGTCAGCGGTTTGTCGGAGCTCAGAGCTTGGGGGAGCCTTGGGCGGGTGGAGAGGCGTCCAAGCTTCCGGCTACATTGACGGTACTGTACGGTACGCATAAACTGTGCGATCTTTCGAGCCCTCCCACCCATTGACTTCGGGGGGCCGAGGTAGGTCGAGGGTATCAGTTCATGAGGAGGGGTGGCGCTCTCTTGCCGCAGCAACTGCATCGAATCCATGTCTCTCGAGAGCAAATCCACGCAGTCAGGCTTAGCTGCGTACCGGCAGTCGGGGCTGGGAGGTCGTCGGTATGATGTACAGTATTACTGTACCGTGTATCTATCTCTACCTCTACCCTTACTGATTGGGGTGACCTTGTACCTGACTGAAAGAGATTCATTGTGACAGCCTCCTCTGTCTCTCTCTCTCTCTCTCTCTCTCTCCCTCCCTCCCCCCCCCCCCCAATGCCGTCGTGCAACGGCAAGGAGCCGAATGCCAACACACCACAGCAAAGTCTGCACTACACTTGCACCCTCGACGGGTCACCCCACAGCCACCACCCACGGCTCTCCACATATGCGTGCTTTCACTTGTTTTTTCAGGGTCCAGGGAGGGTCGCCATCCACGTACAGTCCTGTCCTGTCCTGTCCTGTCCTGTATTCATCGATTGTCCGAGCGACGAGAGCGATCCGATCGGTCATGATGATCTGTCGGGCGATTGATTCGGCGGGCATCTGGCACTGGATTTGGATTTGGGTTCCTCGACCGGGCAGGAGCAGGATCAAAGACCTAGGACCCCAGGACCCAGGACCCTGAGAAACCGCCCATCTGCCGACGACGAAAGAGGGGAGTGTGAGACACGGGCGACGTGACTGCAGGGTCTCGGACTCCAACGTCGCAGCGTATCCCCCTTTCCTAGGTCTTCCCGATGGTGATGAAAAATCTTGGAGATGGGATGCGCGATGCCCAAGTGTAACGGGGGTAAAGGGTACCGTAGGTAGGGTTTACGTACGGTGGTATCCTGGGAGAGAGTTTCTTTGCGTATGGCAGATCGCGTATGGCAACAACTGGTCTGTGGGGGTAGAGAGTAGACAGAGCACCGGTGCCGAGGAAGTCGGCCTTGGTTCCCTCTTGATTCACCAGCCGCGCGAGGAGATGACCCGGTCCAGGATTAAAATACCGTCGTAGGTACCTTTTTCTTTGTTCGGTTTTTGGGAGAGGGGTTGCGGGGCTTACGAGAGATCCGGTACAGTAAGGTCGGGGGGGGGGGGCGGGGGGAGGATTGTGAGTGATGGCTTGCGACGGCGAGGCTGTCCATGTGAGTATCGACGGTAATTATTTGAAGTTATATCATTCTCTGTAGTTAGTTATCTCTCGTCATAATAACTTGTAAGTATCTCTTGCAAGTATCTTCTGATCTGCGATATTTCCTGCAATTACTCCTGGCCGTAGACTTGTGTTTTAATTGTCATCGACTCTTTATTTATTCCTCTCTTGATTTGGTGGTCTTTGGTTCGGTCCAGTCCGTCCCCTCCCCATCCCCCTCTCCTCGATCGGAATGCCTTGCGTTGGCCCCCCCCCCGTCCCGCTCCGCCCCGCCCCTCCCCTCCCCCCCCCCCCCCCCCTTCTCAACCCCCCAACCCTCCCCCTGTGTTTGGGATTCATCTGCTCCCTCCCGCCCGCATGCAGCCCTCTCGCCCGGTCCCCGCTGGTAAACGGTAGGATGACTCTTGATTGGTCAGCGGCGCGAGATCACCAACGATAATCCGGAGACGCTGATCAGGGATGCGCATTCATCTCGGAATCTCTACTTGCGGTGTTGGGTTTGGAGCGGGAGAGGGAGGGGGAGGGGATGGGGTATCGCAGGAGACCCTCGGAGTTTTGACAAGTACTCTGTCTTCCTGGACTGTGCTGGGCCTCCTAGATAGCCTTGACCATCTGTTTGTTGGAGGCTCTGGCGCCGGCTCTGGCCCGGGCTTGGCTTTTTCTTTTTCTTTTTCTTTTTCTCTTTCTCTTTCTCTTTCTCTTTCTCTTTCTTTTCTTTCTTGTTCCCATTGCTTTTTCTCTGCCGGGCTTTGCCTCGCTACTCTTTGTCGACCGAGCAGAGCGGGGGGGGGGGGGAGGGGGGGAGGAAGGGAAGAAGTCCTCGAAGTTTGAGGTATTATTCAGCACCCATTTTAACAATATACTTCCTATAACTCCTACTAACTCACACTAACTCTCACAATAGACTCCCACTCACATCCACTCTCTTTTCTCGTATTGAATCTGATCATATGCTCATCCTCACCCTCATTGTCAGATTCCACACACTCATCCTCATCCTCATCCTCATCCTCATACTCATCCTCACACCCACCCTCACACCCATCCACCCTTCCATCCTCCGTCGACGTCTCGGTCGCTGCCGATACCTCAGCCTTACTTACTGCTTTTCCACCTCATTCCTTTCCCGTTTCCCCGCCTCCACACACAACTCGAAGCACATACCATCCCTAATCCGACAATACCAAATATATACATATATATATAAAATATATATAAAAGAAGAAAAAGGACCGGCCCGACAGGGATCGTGACACTAGCCCCGCTTGTCGTTCCGTCTTAGCCCCTGCTCCCAAGCCTTAGCGCCTTAGCGCTTCCCCTAGTGCCTTGCCTTATCAGGCGAGTGACCAATCAGTCGCAGCTGGCTCCACTTTCTGAGCCAGTCCAGTGCCTCGACCTGAAAACACTCCGCAAACCCTAAAACTCTTTTTTCCCATCTCTGATTCTCTCTTCTCCATCCTCTCCATCTCCATCATCATCTCCATCTCCATCCCCATCGTCAGCTTCCAGCTCTCAACCTGCTCATCCCCCCTCCCGCTCCACCTCGGCACTCCGCCTCTGGACTGCTCCCATCCTTCCCGTCGCTCCCTGCAGAACGGAGAGAGTATATATCCTCACACCTTCGTCACCTTCCGATCCCGCAGTCGAGTCCGACCGCGACAGGTCATCCATCACCTCCGTGTCGATCGCCTATCTATCCATCGCCTTTGCGCGCGCCCGGCAGCTCAGGATTAATTAATTCCTCCCGCGATCTTCCTCCAACGATCTTCCTCCTCCCCAATCCAAGACCACCACTACGACGACTAACTACTACTACGACTAAAACTACTGCGACCACGATAACCACGACCACTACCTCTTACTACCTAAACCCTTCCACTCCCCTCCCCCCCCCCCCCAGGCGCGGGTCGCACGGCCACTCAGCACAACGTACCTGGATTCTCCCGATTCACGTATTCGACTGCTCACATCTCACAACACTCGCGATACCCACTTTCCCTTCCCTTTCTGCATTCTCGCCCATCCGCCGCCTCCTCCTCGTTGGAGGCTCACCTTCACTCGCCGCGACGGACACCTAGACGACGACCCCTCGCGCTCCCCCCGGTCGTCGGGGTCTGGGTCTGATACTTTTGATACTTGATAACTCGATTGCCTCGCCACTACATCATTCGTCACGTCACGCCCGGCCCACCTGGAAGCGCGTCTTCACCACCTCGATTTGTCGGCGCCGCTCGTCGCATCCACACCACTAGATTTGTGCAACGAGAGCAAGAGGCATGAGCGCCGTCCAACAATTACTGCCGGGTGCGAGCACAGCATTTCATTCATCCTACACCCAAAATTATTCGTCGTCAGATCGCGCAACATCCTCGACACGGCAGCATGCCATGAGCCCTCCCGCCTTCACCCAACCTGGCCCGGCCTTTCGTACCTCCCATGCATCTCAACCCCCATACCAGTCACTGACAAGGGCTGCTATGAGCCCTTTCGCACCAGAGAGTATAGCGAATGGGGCGCAGGCTGCTGCCGGCGCATTCACCTCGGGGCCATGCGCGATTCAGATCCGACGCCTCCCTCTGAACACAACCGAGGATACGTTGCGATTGATGGTGGTCTGGTCCAAGGACTTCACCGAGGCCGAGGTGGTGTCGCCCGACGGGGCCGAGGACCCTGGATTCCGCTCGGCGATTCTGCGCTTCAAGTCACACGCAGGTGCCCTCGAGGCTAAGAATATGCTCGACGGGAAGCCGAACGTTGCAAATGATGCACAGATGATCGTCGAGATCTTTCACGGCAGCCCTACCGCCGCGTCTCGCCGATACCCGGGTGACAACACATCGGTCCCGGGCCCCTCCAGTTCCACTTCATCCACCGCCTCGTCGGGCGGCCCACCCCCTCGTCAGTCGTCGCGCTTCAACGGGACCTTTCAGACGCCGCAACGGGTTTCGCCCACCATCAATAGCGCTTTCGCAAGTAATGACCTGGCGAACCCAGAGAAGAGTACCCACTACCAGAGCCTATTTTCCCCCCAATCTCCTATTGGCAACCACCTGAGCGAGCGGACCAGGATCACAGGGAAGTCGTTGATCAACAATGACTCGACTGACGACGACGAGACAGGGGAACTCTTGAAGGATCCGGTCGGTTATGCGGAGAACGGGTCGGCGCAAGGGCGCCGGCAGACCCTTCCTCACCTTCCCATGTCTCGTATGGCGGGGCTGTCGCTCAAAACCACTGCTGCGGGCCCAGCAGTCATGTCTTCGACCTTTGCGACTCCGGCTGCGCATGCTGTAAACGCCCACAACAACCCCATGTCTCCCACCCTCCCCAGTGGCGGCCCGCCGGTGAACTATCAGCTCGGAAGTCAGCACTATCAACGACACAACTTCCCCCCCGTCAACCCCGCAGATCAGAACCCCCCGTGTAACACCTTGTACGTTGGGAATCTTCCAATCGATACTTCGGAGGATGAGCTCAAAGCTATGTTCTCGAAGCAACGCGGCTACAAACGTCTCTGTTTCAGGACCAAGCAGAATGGTCCAATGTGCTTTGTCGAGTTCGAGGATGTCTCTTTCGCCACCAAAGCCCTGCACGAGCTCTACGGTCACCCACTCCACAACAGCATCAAGGGGGGGATCAGATTGAGCTTCTCCAAGAATCCGCTGGGCGTGCGATCTGGCCAAGGAATGGCTTCTCCTGGCCCGCCGAGCGGTCCAGGTGCTATGCAGGGTATGAATGGGCAGATGCTCGGGGGACCAGCGCCCTTCACCACGGCTAGCGGGCCTCCGCCAGGTCTTGCCGCCCCACCGGGTCTCGTCACTAGCAGGATGTATCCCGCAGTCATGCACGGAGCGGCTGCTCAGTACGCGGCCACTTCGTTCGCGGGCCACAGCCATGGCTGGTCTGCTCCGGCCTACAAGACGATGACCGCTGGAGGTCCGGCCGCGATGGTCCATGGCGCCAGTGGTGTGCCTCCTGCATACATGATGGGGAGATAGAATCTCTCTCGGCGGGCGTTCAGATTCTTTCTGCGGGTCGCGTCACTTCTACCGCACTGGTTGCATGCTGACTAGCATTGTACACGAGACCAGTGTTTCTTCTTCATCTTCTTCATTTTTCACAATACTGTACATGGGCTGGAGTACGGACGGCATGGCGTCGCAGGGTTGCATTTGCGCTTTTCGTATGCTTGTAGCGTGGTGTTCATTGATCATGAGATTCCCCCTACGCGTCGTCGGTTGGAGCAATCAGTGGAGTTGGGCAGGACCGCGTGTGGGAGGGATGGTAGGTAGCATGGGTTCTGGTGTTTGTTTGGCCTTTTCCGGGCCAGAGTAACCACTTCTCGCCGTCTCGGAGCGCATGCTGTGGACTTATTTTGCTGTCTTTCCCGTCAGGCCTCACGTCCCCCTATTGCTGTCGTTGGAGAAATGGGTTACGAAGCGGGAAGCTGACAGGCTGCATGCAAACGTTCGACTTCGGTTGGGTTGTACGAGCGACACGGAGTCTGGGACGGGCTTCTCACGAAAATCAAACACGCCTTTATAGTTAACTTCTATTATGTTTCTGGCTTTTCAAAGGACGAAAAGAAGGAGGGGGGGGGGGATGGGGCGCATCTGAGTCTTGGCGCTGAATCCGTTTGGGGTACGGCCACGAGCAATTCAAATTCACAACAATTTTCTTTGCTGTCTTTTATATTCTTAATTTTTTCTTACTGGGCCCGTAATAATGACGGAAGAGGGGATGTCAGCGGGTATTGGCTTGGCACATTCAATTACACACTGGGCGTTCTACGATATCTGTGCTCGTATACGACGGTTGCTGGGATGGGATGGGATTGGACAGGGCGGAGAGGATGTTTGCTATCTTTAGATCTTTTTATCTTTACAGAGATTTTGTTCATAGGCTATGCTGCACTACTCGTCTCATGCTTGCCTGACGGGTGCTTGTGCCCTATGCATGTGCGTATGCCGATTCAACGCCAGACGAACCGTGATGCAGACGGGTCTAGCCTCGGGGTGGGGGATCTTCACCCGCAGTGGACCCCTAAGGATTGTCATCTACTGCAAATTCATTCTCCCGAAGAACAGTCATCACCGTCAGGGACTCTTTTTCGTTCTCGGCTGCATGAACAAGGGGGCATAGTATCTGCGAAGTATATGCGACAGTACCTCTGCCCGCGCTTCTTACGTCTTCCCCCGCACGCACGCTTCGCGACGGCCTTGATGGCTGGCTTCTCTGGCACGAAGTTCGTAACGATAGGAGAAGAGAGTGCGTGTCGGACGACGAGTCTCTGAGCTAGCTCGACATCGTGTGTATTCCTGGGTGATTATCGCTGGGGTAGCGTAGATAAGTAAAATACGTAGATAGTAGGGGAGGGGTGAGTGCAGGGTCTTGTTTGGGGGACGGGTTCTACTAAGCTCAGGATGGATTTTTTGCATGTGAGGATGAGGAGTGGACATGGTGGGATGATTGATTCGCACGATGGCTTGGAGGGACGGGCTACTGAGGGCGAGTCCCGAAGTTGATGTTGGTGTTGATGCTGGTGGACATGCTGCATCGGTAAGAGATGAGGGGAGGGAGAGTCTCTCTACCGCGATATATTCAAAATATAGAGCTTGGATACTCATCATCCAGATGGGTTTTAGGTGAGCTGGAAACGAATTGATCAACTTGACACGTGACACATATATATTCTTCTTCTAGCGCCCGCTAGTGCCCGCCCATCGGCATGCTTCTCAACTTTTTTACTCGGCTAGCTCTCCCACTCCCTCTTCATGTCGGTCATCAACAGCTTTCTTTGCACCACCAGCCACTCTGCACATTCTCTTGCTACAGACATACATGTCTGCGAAAACAACCTATCCCCTGGCTGACGCTTAGGTTGCATTGAACTGCGAAAAATAAATGGTGAGCTCTTCCTTTCGTATTTCTGCTGGAAATCCAAAGTACAACCCAGAGGCTCTTCCATGATGAACTTTCGTGTCGCCCCTATCATACGAGCTTGACAAGGCTCTTCGTGGTGATTAACCTGTCTTAACCAAACGGACTATCTGATCTCTATCCTCCCCTCATACCTCCGCGCTGTCTTCCTCAAGAGACACTCAGGGCTAACGTGCTCCGAGACAGATGACTGTGAGTTAGATACGAACCTCTTGGGAAGACAAAGAGAGAAACGGGGCCTCCCAGCAAGATGATGACCAAAAAAAATACTATCAAATGCCGATAACCAATGACGAGCAAACTGGTTCGATTACCTGATATTGCTGCCGTGGACTCTGTTATCACCATATTTTCTCTATGACAGGATATACGAGACGTAGACACTGACGATGTTCCGTATACAGAACACACAGTATTGCTATACACAGTGCATGGCTGTGTAATCCATAGTACGTATCCAATAATGTTCTCTGTGAGCAAGAGATGGAGGCAGAGCTTATGATGTAACAATTCCATGCTAATGCTGATGGTACTTGTACCGGATGCTGAAAAAACTTTAGACTTTTCATCTTTCAACTGAGGCTCTTTGGTCTTTTCTTTCGGCCCGGATCTTTGGTGCTGGGCTTTGGCTGACCTGTTCATGAAGTTTAGGCAGATTACGATCGTCGTCACGAGACAAAGAGCGGTCGAGTCCAGAGGGAAAGCGGAGCATACGGACGGGTATGCTGGGGAGGAAGGATGGCTGCAGCTTTACGTACCGAAACCACTTGCTGCAAACATGAAAAAGTCTATTTACAAGCGAGCAGACTCGTCGTGCATGCGAATTACTCCTGTAGCATGCGCAGTCAAGAGGTGAAGGTTTGCCAACTTCCATCATCAATTATATCACACCTACTACCTACCCTGTGCCGGT
Organism: Diplocarpon rosae; assembly: GCA_032760415.1. Classification (NCBI taxonomy): domain Eukaryota; kingdom Fungi; phylum Ascomycota; class Leotiomycetes; order Helotiales; family Drepanopezizaceae; genus Diplocarpon; species Diplocarpon rosae. Next base: position 1,104,522 of record JAUBYV010000011.1, read on the forward strand.
TGCTCACTTCACTCGCCACAGGCACATGATACTCCTGCTTGCTTCCCTTCTGAGATATTAGCCCACATATCTTTCCAATTGCTGTTCCGTTCCTCAATTCACCACCGCTGCCGCATGCCCCTCCTCAACTCCCTTGGCGCACATTTCCCTCCCTCCCTTCAGTTCAGCTACAGGTCTCGCAACCAGCTCTCGATCTCATCCCCCCCCCAACAACAATAACCCCTACTCTACCCATCCGAGTCTTCAGCCCCAAATCCCGGCATTGATAGAACCCCCATCACTTCATCCCTCCCCCTTTTCTTCCCAATGAGCTTGAGAAACCTGCCATACCCGTATCGATACAGGAAGCCCAAATGTAGCGCCAAGCAAGAGCCCGAGTACTGGGCGCCGGAACACGGACTGGAAACGTATGTCGTCCCTCCGGGCGAGAGGCCCAGGTGCGGATCTGAGCGGAAGCCGCCTCCGCACCTGGAGAGCTCGCCTCTTATTTATATAAGTAGTTGTGCTCCAAGCCGGGTCTCAACGAAGTCCCAGGCGCCCCGTGACAATAACGATGATGATGATGATGATGATGATGATGATTCTCGATTTGCGCCTGTCATCCTCCGAGCACGAGAGAAAGAAAGAGAGAGAGAGAGGTATTCAATTTCTCTCACTTCCATCTCAAGTCCAACCAAGACACCCTCCAACAGCAGCTCTGAACCTCCGCTCGGCCGCTCCGAAAGGGTCGCGCTCGGCACGTTTGTTTATATATATATACCTACCCGCCTTCTCATCTCTCAACACCTGTCCCCCCCTTGACGAGCCCGACTTTGCCGCTTCTGCGAGCGCTTTGGTTGGGTATTTTTATTTTTATTTTTATTTTTACTTTTTGTATATTAAAAAAAAAAGTGTTTCCTGCCCGACCGCCCGTGCAGCGGAGGCGGAAAAGCCACGGCCCTTTGTTCGCCGAGCCGTCTCCCCGCCGGGGTAGAGTGTGCGTATCGCTACGGGATGTCCTTCTCGTCGTGCTGGTTTGCCGGATTCTCGGGATCGTATCGGACCGGAGCCAGCCCCTCGCGAGGAGATGGGTGGTCTCGTGAGCTGTAAAGGAGACTGCTTGGGCGTAAATGTGTGGAGGAGTAGTCAGTCATTGGCTACAGGGGGGCGGGGATCAAGGCGTTGTTCGTGGTATGGCACCATCGTCAGAATCCGGGTCGAAATTGCTGGTCTGTTTGTTGTACGTCTTTCTGGAGCCGTCTCAAGTAAACTGATAAGCGTTTACCGCCTGCACCACGAGGTTGGTAGAGCGTCCGGCTTTGCGGGCTAGCAGCTCCGCAAGGTGCTCCTACAAAAACACCTCTCCTCGTAAGAGGGTTGATGCTGACCGCCCAAGGTAAGGCAAAGCTAGAGAAGGAGAGAACAAGAGAAGACGCCTCAAGATTCGGTTGAGGGGGATGCAGGAAACGGCACAGTATCCGAGCGAGTACAAAGGCTGCGAGACACGCACACCACGATTGGATTCTACGGGGACCTACTTCTGGTCTCACAAAGAAATAGCTAACAAATGTCACACGCTGACGTCCCGCCAAGTGTCTGTCGAAGGACGCAATGAAGGGGTGAAAAATCTTGAAATAATCACTCGTCAACAACCAATCTCGGCTCCTCTGCTCTACTCCCTCTCTACTCCAATCAAAATTTCCCTCGTTCGGGTCGAGAGAGAACAGAATTAAATGTATCGATTGGCGTCATGTACACCGTGTATTATCTTCATCCTTCCCATAGCAAGTACTTATTCATTACACAAAAAAATTGGAAGATTTGCTGATCTGTTAGGATCGTATGATCAAGGCCGTAATACACGCGCTCCGTAGATGGCGGTGGTGTTTTGCTTTAGGAACCAAAAAGAAAGACGTAGCAGTCGTAAAAGGAAATCCGTGACGAGACATTGTGAGGTTGCAGGCCGTTTAGTCGGTGCGCCGTAATGTGCTGTTGCGGCTCTTATTGTTATTGCGTGGCGTGGGGCTGGGTCGAGATCCAGACGCCGTTCCGATTGTGGAGGCGTGGCGGCTCTTGACTGAATGGATATGTAGGTGCCCAACGTCGTGTCTGCCTGTGACCATGTCAGTGAACACCGTTGCTAGACTGAAATCCAGAACTTACCATCACAACATGCTCTGACATTCTCCAGTCTGTCAGATTCTCTATCTTGCTTCTCATACTGCTCTCTCAGATCTTCGGCGCTGTCGTGAACCCCACTAGCTTCGTAGATTCCACTGTTCTCGCTGACGCTGTGCCTGCCCCGACGACTTGAATAGCTGTTGGATTTCCCTATCTCTCCTGGCTTCCAGTAATTGCTCAGTCGCGAGAATGTGCTGAGCGAGGGGCGAGAGGATAACGTTGAAGCCAGGTGTGGCCGTGCTGTAATTCTGGTAGACCTTACAGGGGACTCATTTCGAGTTGTACGGCTATTGTAGGAAGAGAGAGACGCAGGGCCTCGACGCGTGCTACGGTTTCTGAGCCCGGGATTAAACTCATCGACATCTTCTTGTGTCAAAACACCATTAGCAACAGAGGCGGTATCCTCCGCAGCATGCTCTCCCGTCCGAAGAAGCAGATAAGACAGGGCGTTGAACCATGTCTCGTGACGTTGACCAGTCGTCGCAGTGAACTTGACAGAGCGGCCGGGAGTCATAATGATCAAACTCTTGCGATGCAGACCAGGAGGCATGGGGTTGTCATCGGTTACCACTCTGACTGCTTCGATAGGAACGCTCTTCGCCTTCAACTCGGCTCGGCCTGCCCCAGATGGGTCACGGTCGCTCCAGTAGAGTGTTCTGGTGTACGGATGGACCCAGAAGTAGCGTCTGTGTCGGTTGTCCGACATGGTACCACGCCCAGCCTTTCTAGTGTACTTCCAGAGATACTCTCCAATCATGGTTTGCGTAATAGCATTGATCATGCGAGGGTCCGTACCGGGTTCAAGACCATGTGGCATACCCGAATTCATGTTGAAACGGGTATCAATCTCAGAGATGAATGACGAGACAGACGATGCTCTGGACTTGCCGATTCGAGTAGGTGAGTGGATCTCTGCCGTGCCAGCAGAAGAGTGGGTAGGTCTTGGGGTTGTGCCAGCTCTCATCGAGGAAGGGCCCAGCGGCGGCTGAGAACCTGGTGTTCTAGGTCTCAGTGAGGGGTTCTTGTAAGCAGAAGCCGGTAATGACGGAGGGCCCATGCTGCCGACACCTCCGGATGATGAGCCAGAACGTTGGGTAGAGTTTGGTAAGGATGGCGGTCCCATACTACCAGCTCCTCCGGAAGACGAACCAGAACGCTGTGCGGCGGCGGCGATGACTTGTTTGTGGTCCATCGGCAGTGGCGGGTGAACGCTGGACATCGAGTTGCGTCTACTCCCGGCGCTCCCAGGTCTCTTTGAAAGAGGAAGAACGTCGTGTACGCCGTCAGGCTCGGCTGTCTTCGATCTAGCTCTGCTCACACTACCAATACTCTCTTGCGACTTGCGAGCCCGGAGACCTGGTGCAATAGCGGCTCCACGTGGTGAAGAATGAGGTGGTGCTTTGAAGAACCCATCGGCATTATTGGAGTCTGGCCGCCTGCTGCGTTGCATCTCGTCGATCTGCTGCGCTGTCAGAGCGGTTTGTGAGCTTTCATCAATAGTCTCAGCGCGAGCCTCGTTTGCAGTACGTTCATGAGAGTTCGCGGAGACCTCCTTCAATGGACGCTGGGACTCAGGCGTCTCTGCAGCTGGGGAATCACTCGGCGATTGGCGAGTATCATCTTCTGCAATGATGAGTGTAGCGGGCGTCTCCGTTCTATTCCGGCCAAAAACACGACCAAGGAAAGTATCTTTCGGCATTTCTGGTTGCTCCTGGGCAGCTGATACATCATCAATCGAGTCGTCTCTTGGAATGATAACAGCATCTCTCCTGGGACTCCGAGGCGAAATCGGTTCTGTGTCAACGAACTGAATTGCAGAAAGTGCCAAATGTGAGGGTTTGGGAGCAGTTGGAGGCGTGGCTGGTAGGATTTCCCTCGTGATACTTGGAGTTATAGAAGAGTTTGCATCTGACGGCTCTACATGTTCGTAAACAATGTTTGACCTGGTCAAAGGGATCGATAATGCCTCAAGGCCAGCTAGACTTGTCATAGGAGTGTGTCCGCGAGACGTTGGAGGAGACGGGAACTTGGCAAGATTTTCTCCCATGACTTCCGGATCATACTGCGAGCTCCGATCGCTGTATGATGAAGCTGAGATTGGTCTCGACCGGCCCTGGACAACGGCAAGGTGATTGTTGATCTGCTCATCCAACTGTTCGTCGTGCCATTGGCTTGCAGCATCGGCCATCCTTACTCTGACTGGTGTGTCTGTCGAGGTGTAGCTATCGTTTGTAGCACGCATTGGCTCTGGATCAGTCAAGGTATGGCCGTCACTCATAACGCGAACTGGTTCTGGCTCAGTTGATGTGTGATTGTCGCTCATGAAGCGTCGAGGCTCGGATTCAAGTAAAGTATGGTTGGTGTCTACTAAAGGTCGAGTATCTGAAACGATGGAAGTACTGCTGGTAGCCAGGTGTACTCCGTCTGCCAGTACGGCACCTGCCAAGCCCCCGGCAAGCAGAGGAATGGAATTCTGTGGCGAGGCTGGTGCTGGTTCCCACTCATCGGTCATCATGCTAGAATCCACCATCGGTAGTCTTGGTACAGTTGGTAACGAAGGAAGAAGAACTGGAGTATCACCAAGAACTGGCTTGGCGCTGCTGGGTCGCGACTCTGGCGTTACTGATTGAGACACAGACTTACTATGACTTGGAGTACTGTTTATCGAATCTTGCTCATCGCTCAAGTCGCCAAGTTCAGCAAACAAGCTCTGGCCTGCAGCTTGAGGGGTACCGTTTCGACTACTGCTGGCAAAACTGGCAGGACTGCTCTGTAATTGAGGCTCTTCACTAACAGCTCTTGAGCGTCGGTTTTGGCCACGGCTAACTCGTAGTCGGATGCGTTGAGGCTGCTGCGCAGTGGGTGTCTTGACTTCTTCATAGCTATACTCGTCGCCAGATGTAGATGCCGTACTCTGGAACGAGTTACGATTTCCTGTTTGGCTCAAAGCAAGAGGATTTGGTCTTGATCGCATAGTACTTGAGAGTATTTCAGTCTCCGTAAGATCATCGCTACCACTCATTTCCTCGGCCCCAGTCTGAAAATCTTCCGTTTCTGTTCCACGCTCGTTGGCTGTTTCGAAAGCATCGGTCGTGTCCTGCTCATTGGCGGTCTCGAAGACATCACTATCATTGACTGATCGGAAAATATCTCCCGCTGCAAAAGCAGTTCGAGCAGCGGGCACAGCGACATGGCTCGGGCTCTTCTGCCCGTTGTCATCTTCCCACGTCGCTTCTTCAATGAAAACTTCGCTCCTGCTATTTCTCAATCCTCCAAGTTGGCCTAGCTTTAGTGGCTTCTTGAATTCCTTTGACTCAACCTTACGGTTTCTCTTACCGTTTCCAGACCCAAATTCTCCTCGGCGGGCGTCCAATTCATCTCTGGCATCTTGTAGCATTCGTTTGAGTTCTAACTTCTCCGTCTTCTCTCTGTGAATATTACCCTTCAGGTTCTGTATCATTCGGTGAGCATGGTGCAGAGAGCTCTTGAGAGTCTCCGATTCGAGCATACTGTGTCGGGGAGTTCCTTTCGTAGGAGATGGTGGTGGGGATTGTTCAGGGGTGACGTTGTCATGTGCTGTGTCAAAGTCTTCATCACTATGTCCCCTGGCGTGTACTCGATCCTCGAGCCTCCCCCGTTGGTGAGCAATGGCCCTAGCGAGCTCCTGGTTTTGGCCCGTCAGATCTTCAACTCTTCGTTGGAGAGCACTTCGCTCGATATCCGCCACATTCATGCTTCGTTTGACACTTCCCATTTCAACTTCGTGGTGTTTGAGAGTCGATGCATGATCTTCCGAGAGCTTTGCATGGCTTAGCTTGATGTCATCGAGTTCCTTTTGAGCGGCACTCTTTTCAGATTGCACAATACTGAGATTGTTGTTCAGCCTCTTCTCTCGGTCCGCAGATTCCTTCGCCGCTGCAAGAAGATCATGAATCTGGGTCTCTAGGTTCCAATTCTCGTCTTTGTATCTGTGTTCACTCTCGTCGAGACTTCTGAGGCGCTGACTGAAGCCTTCCGCCTCAATTTCCAGTCTGGATTTCTCCAGCGTAACAGTTTTTAAGGATTCCTCTTTTTCTGCCAGAAGAGCTTGGAGATGCCGTACTTGTGACAGCAGTGATGTACTGATTTCTGTCGCGAATTCAATATCATGGACTCGATTTGAAGGCTGATTCCGCTGCTTCCGATTCGGTACGCTCAGCTTGGAAGGGGAACTTGTAGCTTGACTCTCGAATTTAGTAGGGCTTAAGGATCGCTGTAAGACGTCAGCAGTGCTCATTGACGAGCTTGGAGAATGTGTTACCTTGTCACCCGCGAAAGGTGATCCTCCAGCCATTTCAGCACTTGACACTCGCGACTTTGGCAGGAACGCCCTCGCGCTCTCGCGGCCGACTTCATTGTACTCTTTCTCCACCTCAACTAGCTTCTTCCGTAATTCCGGGGAAATATCTCCTTCGCTCTGTTGCTTCTCAACATCTTTTAAACGTTCTGCCAGATCTTTCCGTTGTTGTACAAGAGTAGTCCCTAATCTCGAAGCTTCTTGTATGCGGCGTTCTGTCTCGGCGAGATGAGCTTCCAGAGCGCGCTTTGCCTGTTCAGGAGATGCTGTTGGACCAAGGGCAAACAGCTGACTGTCAAAATGGGAGAATCTGTGGTGACTCGAGGTTGAAGCAGAGAGGAATGGGTCCTGCTGCTCTGAGTAGTTCGTGTCAGGTTGGGACGCCGGATGCGGCTGATTAGCTGCCAAAGAGGAAGACATTATGCTGGTCCAAAGACCAGAGAGCTTCTCCGAAGGGGCACCTGAGCTCGAATGGCTGCCAAAGATGCAAATATGGTACCACGCTACGGCCCTCCTGTGTGTCTTGCTCCTCTTCACACGATCTGCTGATGCCTGGGATGTTTGACAGCTGTGACGTCGAAGGAAGGAAAGGTCACACAGTACAGTGCCCAGCACAAAGAGTGCGCTGTTCCTCTTGAATATCAGTGGTATTGTTGTGAGAATCCCAATCAAGGTCTGTCGATTGGCACTAGGGCGCGCGTTCCTGGATAGTTCCCTACTAGGATGGTGACAGTTAGATATCGTAAGCGTGAGCAACGGATTGGATTGCCAGTGAGAGTGCGCGACGCAGGAGGAAAAGAGAGGAGAGTGAACAAGACAGAGCGCTTTCGGGGAGCCAGGTGAGCAGAAAGAAAAGCCTGTTGACCAAGATGTAAACAAGCAAGTGCAAGCAGTCAGGCCTGGCTACCTACCAGAACAGCGTGAACTGGGCTGGAAAATACGGCAATCTATGTAGCCTAGCGAGCAACACCAGTTGTTTTTCTCCACTTGCTACTCAAAACACCAGCTGCGATTTTTCGTTGTGCATCATAACTAATTCTATACTTAGACACTTCATATAGAGCAGGGCACGACTGCATTGATAATGTAATTTCGGTACAGATGGTATTTATTGCTATACGCAAGGTTCACCATCCTATCTACAGAACCACTGGAAAACAGCTGGTGTGGCGGACGTAAAGCATGCTTTAGTCAGCTTTCTAGCTGGTTCAGCCTTATCTGCAGCCTTTCGGCGTAGCATCTTCCCCTCTTATCCTTGTCCCCTTGACGTTGGACAGCAAGAACCAACCCATAATGAATTTTAAAGAAGAAGCGAAGTCCTCTGCTCCTGTGGCTTTCTTCAAGAAACGCGCCGGCAAGTCCAATTTCAGAAAACGAACTGCCACTCCGACTCCAGCCTCAGACAGCGATTCTGGGGACTTTTCATCGTCAGAAGATGAGAGCGGACGCAAGATCAAGAGGAGGAGGGGAAATACTGGCGCCATCAAAGTATCCTCCACAAACGCCGCTTCAAGTACCGCCGAGCGTACAGCTACTACGATATACACCGCAGACCGAAGCAGTACCATCAAAAGTTCCAATGATGCTACCAAGCAAACTAACTGGTACGAAAATACCACAGATGCCCTACCCAGCAAGAACCTACTGGGAAGCACCAGAGCTACGTCCTCAGAAACAGCAGACGGGACATACAAAGGTCTAGCCAACGCCACCTCGTTCATTCAAAAAAATCCCAACGCCCCATCCCGAGTGGTAGGCCCTGTAAAAGCACCCACCAACATTCGCACCATCACCGTCACGGATTTTGCGCCTGATGTGTGCAAAGATTATAAACAGACAGGGTTCTGCGGCTTCGGAGACAATTGCAAGTATCTGCACGCAAGAGAGGACTACAAAGCCGGCTGGCAGCTGGATAAGGAGTGGGAGAACGTGACGAAGGGCAAGAAGGTTCTAGGCGGGACAAAGATAGCGAGTGCTAACCGCAATGCTGACGAAGAGAACTCTGGTGATGAAGATGCCATTTTGGAGGGCATACCATTCGCGTGTGTTATTTGCATGAAAAAGTATCAGGATCCAATCGTCACAAAGTGCGGGCATTACTTCTGCGAGAGCTGTGCCTTGAAGCGCTATCGAAAGGATCCCAGCTGTGCTATTTGTGGTGCAGGCACTGGAGGGGTGTTTAATGTGGCGAGAAATCTGAAAAAGTTGTTGGAGAAGAAGAAGGCGAGAGCGGCGAGGAGGAGAGAGAAGGCTATTGAGGCCGGAGACGAAGTGAGTGAGGATGACGAAGAAGAGGAGTGAGGCACAGCAAATCCTAAGCGACTGCTACCTAAGACGCCCATGGCATGTGTGCTCAGTCGATTGTGGAGACAAGCCATGTTGTTGTCACCCCCCTGGCAGCGTCAGATATCAGTGTCCTCATTCTGACCTCAGTATCACCTGGCTGTGAAAACTTCATTTAATATCGCTCCCCGGAGGATCAAGTGAATTATTTACTCATCGCTCATTTACAAGGGTCTATTTACAATGAGCCTGTGCTCGCACGAGTACATCAAGAACAATTTAATATCGTCGCGGCCGATTCTTGTGCCACTGTTTTTCCAGCTTTCCACTCTCTCTCGATCGGGGATTCAACCGCACTACAATTTCCGCATCTGTTTTCCAAGTTGTAGCACTGTCATAAACATGGAGAAAGCTGCCACGGCAATGTCGACGATGCTAAAAACGAGCCTGCTAGCCATGAGATAACTAAACATCGTGAGCTTCACCTAAAATTAACATAATCTACATATGCTGGTCTCGTCCCACCTCGAATTAGAGTAGGTCCACCGGCTGTCTTTTTAGAATAATCTTAGTTTTCGGTACGTTTATTATAATAACATTTCAAAGGGGTGCCTCCCAAAACTTCGTTACTAAGATTGAGCAATTTATGCCGCAGATGGTACTTCAGGCACTGTTTCGAGATAGCCTTCTTCCTCTAGCCATCCGGGTTCTACGCATCTACTTTGGATACATTACTCGGGAGTAGCATGATTTACTTTCCCCAGAGTAGGAGACCACACTCACTGGCCAGTCTTTTGGGGGGGAGGGGTGGGAGATCCACCGAACAGGGTACTTCGAAGTATAGAGTTCAACAAGCAAAGAAGGAGGTGACTTTGCCAGCCAATCGTTGCAAACACTTCATTCTCACCGGCCAGGTCATAGAGGGTGAGCATGGAATATCCAATCATGTAGTTCAGCCGCGGCAAACAATCCTTTACCAATGACACCTTTCCTGAGTACTTTTGAGGTCCAAGCAATGATCACTTGTTTCAGGCTCTCCATCCCGACGACCATAACGACGACGACGATTGTATTGTAACGCCTACCTCAGGTACCATATACTCGCGCCCGGCTACTAATACCTGGAAAGAGGGTTGGTGATTAATCAAATTGCATATTGCTCTTGTGGTGCGGCGACAGGATAGTTGCAGCCCCAGACTACCTATTCGTCTATCTGTTTGTAGCTTTTCCACACTCTCTGTTTTTTCTCTCTCTCTCTCCCTCTCTCTCTGTATCTCTCTCTTTGTCGGTCTTCTCTACATTACCATAAGTTACTCCATACCGCAGAAGATTCTGTTAGAAACTGCTCTCTGCTCTCTCTCTCTCTCTCTCTCTCTCTCTCTCTCAGCTCTCGTGCTCTCGTGCTCTCGAACCACCACCTACCGAGAACCACTGCACTCCTATCCATCCACCCCTGACCTGTACTAACCATACACCCCCTTCCCTTTCGCCCACGCTTCCTATACTTCCTTCGCTCGCGCCCTACGCCTACGCTCACGCCTACGCCCACGCCCTCTTCCTGGCATATCTCGCCCTCCCACCCCTTCCCCCTTTTCACTCAATCAATCAGTCAATCAATCACCTTCAACTTGCACAGCCTGTCTCAATCAATCAACCCTGTCACAACCTCTCACGATCTTTCTCTGCCCTCTCCATCCGACAGAACATGACACTTTGACTGATCCCGATTCCCCACGCTCATTGTGTTGTCTCTTCGTTCAATTCACCTCCAGCTGGACTTCTCCACCTTTTGGCTCAACTCAATTCAATACGATTTCATACTATACCACACCATACCATACCACACAGTACAACACATTACAACACAACTTATCCACGCCATCTCTGGCTGGACAGGTTGTCAGCACCGCAGAGGCTCTGAATCTTCCCCTCGTCGTCACGATATTCCCAGGTGCTTGTCCTCAGTCACGACTTATCTCAGCTGAAACGATTCCCCACCTGCACCATCCTTCACGCTATTTCTGCGTGTTTGTCGCGTAGCTCCTATCGACTCATGACATTCTCATCTTCACATCTATAATTTCAACCTAATCTCACTCACTCCCTTCCAGGCGCTACTAGCATTTACACCGCTGTTCCCTATGCCATCATACGGATCGCTGCATTCACCATCACTCCGCAAAATGAACGGCGGAATGGACATGAAGGGCCGGAGGACAGCTAGCATGCGAACGATGAGTATGGATAATATCCTGGGCGACCCATTTGCGCTGGCGACAGTATCCATTGCCTTGGTATGCTCCATACTTCTCAGCTGCCTATGTCCAAACCTAGACTGATGCGTGAATCAATAGCTGGCCTGGTTGATTGCCTTCATAGGTTCTATCATCGCGACCTCACAACGCCTTGATACCGCCTTTCCAAATTATTCGTGGTTTACTATTGCGTATATGCTGTGCTGTATAGCTGGAGTATTTGTAGTCATTGCGTCCGATACAACTCAGACATACCATGTTGCTATCGTTGGGTACCTTGCATGTGGGCTCGTTTTGACCAGCTCTTCCGTCAACTCCTTGATCTATTCCCCGAACGGGGCTAAGGAAGCAACTGCCGCTGGCCATATCTTGCTTTCTATGGTAAATGTAAGTTGCTTCTCAATGTCCTGGCTTGCTTTTCGATGCTTCTACTGACTGAGCTCAGATTGTATGGATCTTCTACTTTGGTTCCACTCCCTCGGCCATTCCCCGCGCATACCTCGACTCCTTCGCCCTCCACAAAGACCACAGAACTTCGCAGGGTGGACGTGGAATGACCAGTACCTATGGAACTGGACGACCAGATACCTCCGTTTCCTCAAATGCCCCCCCACAGATGTATACCTCAGCCCAACTTGGCGGGTTTGAGACTTCTTCGCCAGTTGCGGGATTCCCTGGTGGGGTAGGAGCAGACCGCAACTCATCCCAACCCAGGTTTGGCAATGGGCCTGGTCCACAACCTAGCAATCTCGGAACAAGCGGACCCATAAGCAGCGACCAACAAACACCGGGAGAAGTCGTAGCGCCAACAGACTACCCATATAGAGCAAAGGCTATCTACTCCTACGAGGCCAACCCTGACGATGCGAATGAGATTTCGTTCTCGAAGCACGAAATTTTAGAAGTGTCCGACGTCAGCGGTAGGTGGTGGCAAGCGAAGAAAGAGAGCGGGGACACGGGTATAGCACCATCGAATTATCTAATCTTGTTATAATGGCCTTCGCACAACCGGCTCCAGAGATAGTGGGCTCTGCTTGGGCCATGGAATTCGGGACGGGAAAACGGAGTGTAGGAGTCATTAATAAGTGAATGTGTTACGACTGGTTCTCTGTTTTCTACAACCTTCGATTCGTCGGCAAGCTGGGTATCGATTTGGATGCCCCTCCATCGATCGAAATTACTTCGCGCTGAGCCGCCAGTTCCTCAGACTTTCTTTGCACATGCACGAATGGCAAACAGAAGCTGGATGAGGGGATCTATCGAAAGCCCGGCCGCTTCACTTCACCTCTCAGCAGAAGAGACCGCGTCGGCCCAGGCCCAGGACCTGTTGTCCAATGGGGGGACTGACGGTAGTCCTGGGACTTGCTCAGGACTAGGAACCGGCAGCTATATTCAGGAGCACAAGAGCAATTCGGGCATGGATTTGGCGTTAATGTTTTCTTCGTCCATCGGGACTCAGATGCATGGATGGCGGGGAATCGATGTGTAACGTAAACTTGGGCTTGGCTTCGTCGTTTTATATCCAGGAAAGAATAAGTGCGAGTCTCTTGAAAGATAATTGATGAGTAGTCCCTTGGCGATTCTCATGCTACGTCAGTCTTGGATGGTATCCATGAGTAACTTGAATAATACGGCGATAACTGGAATTCTTGGGTGCTGCAATTGTTCCACTTCGTATCAGCAGCTAAGCTGGGTGTTGGCTCTTGCTCATTGTTTTGCCAGCGAGAACTCCTGCGTGTATGAAGGTATTCTACAAGCTCTGCTGTACTTTTTTCAGTTTGCTCTGACTGAGCGTTGGTTGTAGCAAGGCGATGTGTAGTTGCTCATTCATCCGTGACTTTTTGCTGACTTGCCATTTATATGAAAACGACATGGATCACGCCATGGTTTGAAGAACTCGGAATAGGCTGTATTTCCACACGTTCCTCTTAAGAATCGCCGTGGGACATGGCCAGACATCAAGGGAGAAGCCAACTCATTCAAGGATTAAAACACACCGACTGCCATGATCTCAGGTTTGCACATCATGCATCGACTCAAATCATATCATGCCTGTCACTAGAAAGAAACACATCAAATGAAGAACTGAGATTGGGTTTGGAAGTCGTATATGGGTGACAGAGTTCCCCTCTGCTTGTTGTAGTACAAGGAGAAAGGGGGTATGCATCTAGACTGTGCTGAGCATGAAGAGCCGCATATTACAGGATAAAACGCCCGCACACCAATTTTGTCTTGTTCGTTTGTTTCGTTCTAGGAATGCTGCGCGCCATAATGCCTTCTATCCCTCCGCAAAATCAGTGACAGCACCAACTCCAGTTTCTCAGTCCTCTAAACGCCTTTATCGCACCCAATGCGGCCCAGTAACTCTTTTCGGTCGCTGTGTGGCAAACTAACTCCACTAGCGCTTCCAGACCCCTTTTTGTAATGCTTGGCACTAGACTTCCGACCCTTCAGGTTTATGGCTTCGACGCCGACTTCTTCCTCATAGGGTGGTGGCTCCATCTCTTCTATTTCCTCGATTACTGAAACCATCTTCTCATCCAAGAGCTCCTCATCGTCATCGCCTTCATCGTCGCTTCTGACATCGTCCGCATCTCCGCCCTTCAGCACCCGAATTGCTACCTTGACAATCATGGTGAACCAAACGATGGTTAGAAATTGAAGGAACATGAGCGCGCTTAGGAACCCCCACTTTATTTTGTGGTTGAAGCACACGGTACCCCCGGGGTTGCGGAATGGGTCGACAATATGTCCTAGACGATCGGGTGGCGGGAATGGTCCTTGGATTGAGCCATTCTTACCACTGTAGCAACCGTAATCGATGGTTGCTGGGATGTCGGCCCAAACAGAGTAACAGATCATGACAAAAAACACATGTCGGGTGATAAACCAGATCGTTATGAAGAGACCGAAAAGTACATCGCAAACTGTGGTGTAGCCCAGGTATTTGAGGCACTTTGCTAGCTGTTACGAATTGTTAGAGCCGACAATTGCAAAGCAAGCTCAACAACTTACTGGAAAGACTAGATCCACGGAGTCCATTGTACAGAGGATCAAGTTCGCCACTTTGGTTTGATGATAGCCGTAGCTTGTGAATATCAATGCGCAAGTAACAATATGGTGGGCCAGCATTTGCCAATGGTCTTTCCTTCTCTCCTCGAGATTGACAACGAGAATCTGCTGGAGCCAAAAGGCATATTGGACCAAAATGTACCACTTTCGGAGGCCATCCATTTCTCGGTTTGGCCAATTTGTCCACAGCTCCTTGAAATTGAACAAGTACTCTGAGTTCCACAAAAGGTACTATGTCTGTGAGTACATCGAAACCGGTACCGTGAAAGTAACGTACCACTCCTAAGCACCAGAAAGTTGTGGTGTATATGGCAAGCCAAGCTTGCTCGGCGAATCTGATCTGTTCTCGCTGGCCCTTTGCACCTCCTTTCTTCGCAACGGGTATGAATATGTACTCCATTGCTGCAGCGCGGAGGCCAGTGAAGACAACAATCCAAAAGGATACCATCCAGGCATCATTCCACCCTGCACGGTATTCGCCCGAGTCGGGGTTGTAGTATGAGAGTTCAAAGAATTTGCGAGCATGCCTACGAGCTCGAGGAAAGCAGAGATGCGTCAGGGAGAGAAGTATAAGGAGGTTAACGGAAAGACCTAGCAGACCTGAAGTAAGCAATTGATTTCTTGAAGCTGGGGCAAAGTAAATACCAATCTGGTGCTCAACTATCCAGCCACATATGATTTCCAAAGGTCCATCTTCTTTTCTCTTGGTTTTTCTCCTGACAGTCATTGCGCGCGCAGCATAGTTCTTCTTCCCAGTATTTCGAGGGCTTAATTTTTGCTCGATACCGCCAACATTGCTGCCTTGTGGGTGTAACCATTCGTGCGCCGCGTTGAAATTCTCGTGCTGAATCTCGACAGCCGCCGGGATGCCACTCATTGTGTACGTTGCGCGCAGGGAAAACAGGGAGGTAGCGAATGGATTGGCACCGATCGCGGAGGGCGGAGGGCGGAGAGCGGAGGGCGTAGAGCTCCCAATAGTTTGCAGTCTGTCTAAACGTCTTCTGGCATGAATTTTAGGGTAAAATGGCCGAAGATAATGGAATGAAGCGAATGAATTATTGAAGTTTTGGAACTTGAATCGCTGGGCTAGTTTGAGTAAAGCGGTGTGAAGTTTTGGCTTTTTACTGCCGAGATGGAGTTTGGCGCTGGCGGATATTGGAAGACAAATGACTGGTCAAGCGAGTAAGGGGGGATATTGCCTTTGTTGTCAGGTTGTTCACTCTCTGAAGCTCCACGAGAGAACGTCTTATGCCAGTGTATTATTCATTTATCACCTTATTCACGCATACCCAGGCAGTCCGCTAGAATGAAAAATGTAGATAGTAAGTGCCAGTTACCACAATTGTCATGTTAATGGCTATCAATTCTACTTAAAGAAGAGAACCGCACAGAAATCTACCTTGGTAATTCATCCTCCTAATTTTCTTCATCATAGTATCAAGAGTCTAAAATTCGTCTGTTTTAGCCTTCGTTTTGGGATTTTATTGGTTCTCTTCCCTCTCTCTGAACGACAAAGTTCCCTTACAGCATGCACGTTTGAAAGACGCCGTGTTGTCAATCAGCCCTTCCTCTCGATACTCTCAGGCCAAAACTTGGAGATATGAATCCACGTTTCAAAGACTCTACTATTCAATTAGTTAATACTTTTGTTCAAACTACACAGTCTTATTGTTGTTAAACAATATTCATGCCAAACGAAACTTTTATCCGGTCGTAAATCATATTTTGACACATGCTTATGCTTGAAGAAAACTACTGCAACTGATAGGAAAAGCTTTTATTTCGTAGCTGCGTAGGAAATATATCAAATTCGAAAATCGGACAGGGCCTTGATGTGAGTTTCTTTCTACTGAGATGAGCAATTCATATTGTTTTAGGTAGAGCCGGCAAGATCATTCAATTTCCTCACTATATCCGGATTGGGAAGTCGAAACTAGCTCGGTAGTTTTCGTACAGAGTGCGATGCGAGCCCAAAGTATGGGTTTCAATATGAGTGCTTGCATTGCATGTTCCCTGATAAAGTAAAAAAACAGTGGCCTACCCTTCCCGCAGATAAAGTCCCACGTTCTTGTCCATCCAACATCTACAACGCAGGAAGCCCATGCCATTAGAAGCCTCATGCCTCTTCTCATTCGATGTGTGTCATACTTACGAGCATAGTTATGAGCAACGATCTGAGCGGTTCGATATTTTGAGCCCTCTTCTCAAATGCCGAGTTTTAGTTGTTCTGTTGGCTGTTGAGAATGCGTAGAATATTCAGAAACAAGTTAATAATATCCAGGTAAAGACTGATTGCAGCAGCAATCTCTTCTTCAACATGATGGTGTCTCATGATGAGCTGTGTGTCCACCAAAATGTAACCCGAAAATATAAGGGCACCGAAGCCTGAATACACCAATTCCGTCGTGCTACTACGAGGGAAGAACGCGGCCATAAATCCGAATAGAATCAAAGCCTAGAAAAAAACTCGAAATTAGTATTCCATCTTTGAAAGATTTATCTGTGCGCTAGGTTGACTCAGGAAGTAAGAAGCATATCTGGAGCGGAAATTGTGTCTGAACCTCCCGAGAAAGCCTGTAAGGAACAATAAGAGCTCGAGGAACACGCACCCAAAGCCCGCCGAAAAGATACGGCGCCCACGATGTGAAGTCGTACTTTGACTGGCATGCAAATATGGTAAGGGCCACAAAGATTCCAGCAGTCAGCAGTACCGCTTGGAGAACGATTCGGGACTGGTAAAATGATACGATGACGGACACGGAGTATGCCTCAAAAGCTGTAAATCCGCTAGGTGTTAAGTGTCAGCAGCAGGTGGGTTAGGCAGTTACAGAAGCTAGATACCTTAAGAAGAGAAGGTTTGTCGGGTAAGACTTTCGTTTCCAAAAGGTAAGAAGCATGAATCCGATAGCGCCAAAAAGCTAGCAATGTTAGTAGTACCTCATGATAACAAGAGTGTGAGAACGTACTGAGACCCACATCATCCACTGATTGCTTTGGATCCATGATCTATACGTGTCGCTGAAGAAGGAAACAGAGCTCAGGACTGCAGTAGCTATGAGTTGGACAGAAAGAATGGCATAAACCTTGCGGACGAAGGCCATTCGAAGGTCTATTGATGCTTCGGCTACGGAGCCTCCAAACTAGGGCCATGTCAGAAACATGTTCATTCTTAAGTAAATACCCTACATACCTTGAAATCATTTGGGATGTTGTCTTCGCTGCTTCGTGGGCTTCCTCCCAGAAGCGCTGCCTGATCCGTAGAGCTTGATGGTTGGTCTGCATATGAAGGAGGCGCCTGGGAATAACTCGCAGTTTCATCAAGAGAGTCGCGCTGAAGCACCGCCGTGTATTTTTTTGTTCCGGACATTATAGCTGCGGTCGTTCTGGTGAGTTGTGGTGTAAGTTGGTATGTTGCAATGCAGAGGGTGGCGTTGACGGACCATGACGGGATAACGATGTGGGGAGCGGGCACTAGCGGATGGCAGTCCTTTTGACTAGAGATGAATAATTCTCCAAAGAAAGCCGTACCAGTGTACAAGCTGACTTCTCAAACGCTGACAATCTCGTCGCACGCCTCTGACGTTAAGTATGGTTGAGTATATATCCTGTCTGTCTGAATGTTGCGATACTTGGCCAGGAGAGTTTCGTGATAATCAGAATCTGCAATCAATACTATCCATCGGCGACCGATATCTTGCCCTTGGGGCACCAGCCACCAACCCTTGAGCTACAGAAATTCAAATAAGCCCTCACTACTTACGTTATATTACCTTACTAAAAGTCGTTAACTATAGGAATTTGAATCACAGGGCCACTTCTAAAAGCTTATAAAAGAGGCGTAAGACTATGACTATCTGAATATTTCAATTAGATATATCAACAAGGTGTTGTAAAGAAAACATAAAGCATTCACAGCGATCTACTTGCGGCTCCATAAAAACTTGGAGAGTGAAGTGAAAGCAATCAGCCACGCATTAGAAGTTGATAAGAAAACAGGTGATTTGATTTCCGGAACCTGAGTAGTTCGTGCAAATGCCTTCAACGAGCCGCGAAAGAAAAACCCCAAGCTCCGGTACCTCATCGCCAACCTAGATCTCATAGCAAACCAAATCGTTGCCAATGTTGGCTTCGAACTCGATCTCAGAAGTCTGCAGTATTTCGTAGAAATCAATACTATGCCTCGGAATCAGCGTGCGTTCCGTTTGCAGCTTCGAGATGCGCGCTTTGCTCTCGGTGCATTCTGGCCTCAATCTCCTTCAGCTGACTCTCACGAGCCAACAACTCTTGTCTCTTCTCGTTGATTTCCCTTTGGACCTTGACCTCGATCTCTCGGAGCTTTTCCTCCTCACGTCGGAGCTGCTCTTCCTTCAAACGAACTGATTGAGATGCGAGATCCTCAGGGTTCATTGAAGAATCACTATAAATCCTTTTAGCTTATGCACAAGAGGTTGTAGCATAATAACCTACGCTCCAGCACCACCATCAACACTCTTACTAAGCTTCTCGGTACGGTAATTTTCGTACAGGAAGTCGTGAGTGATCTCTTTCAAATCTGCCAAATGGCTGTGGAGAAGGGCACTTCTAATGGCGAGGAAATCGGAATGTCTTGGGTTGTCTACCTCTACAACTCCCCATGGGTATTGTCGAGCTCGGGCCTTGCGGCCACCAATCTCAACGACCTCTTCGGATCCAACAATGGCAAAAGGCATTAGACTGCGGAGTTCGGCGTTCTCTTCCACAGTATCCTCATCATCCTCTTCAATATCGTACGGGAAGTTATAAACAGGAATTCTGTAGTGTTCAATATCCTCCATAACAAGCTTCTTCGACTCTGCAAGCTCAGCAGGTGTTAGGGAGTCGGCTTTGCCAATGACTGGAATGACATTAACCCGAGGAGAAAGACGCTTCATGAGCTCGATATCCAGCTCGCGGAGGCTATGTCGCATCAGAAAATGCAGCATTCGGAGGGATAATGAAGCACCGATATACTTACCCATGTCCCGTAGGAGTGATAAAGTAGAGAAGAGCGTGGACTCGATTGTCCCGGAATCGAGGGTTGCGCTTGATACGTGACTCTTCAGCGAGAATATCATCATACTGTCGCTCAAGGTATCCAACGATTTCACCGAAACTATATCTGGTAAGCACACTGCAGTAACCTCCTTCCACAGTGTCCCTACCTTGCCTCATTATCGATCTGATCCCCAAAGCCTGGCGTATCGACGATGGTCAGAGAAATTCGAGTTCCTTCTTCGTCCAGCTCCAATTCTATATGGAGGTCAGCTGTGAAGCTCGACGATTATAAGGTCAGGGTCATGAAGCGCACCAACGGTGATAGGCTTGATTCGAACACCCTCCTCGATGTGAGCATTCGTCGCATCATCTGCATCTTTTCCAGCGAGGACTTTTTTCCCGCAGAGTGTGTTCACAAATGTAGTTCGACCTATACTATTACTCGATGTCCATCAATATTTTGTTTCTGTTGTCCCACGTACCTGTGCCTGAAGCACCACAAACCATCAAACAGAACTGGATACCCTTCTTGACATTTTTCTTCCTGCGTATCTTGATCTGTAGAGGGCAAGGTCAGTAATGGCAGAGAAGTATGTTTCAGTGCGGAAACTAAACCCCAGCATGATACCGCCAGGCAGCATTGTGATGAGAAACATCAAAAGGGGGAAGCGGCGAGAAAATCAACATACTGCACCCAACGGAGAAGACATGTTGCTGACCGTACTAGTCAGATGTGTTCACGGCGTGTGTACTACGCGCGTACTGGCGGATGTCTAGATGTCAAGAAAAGTCGTAAAGTCGTGTGATGAGAGTTCTCATGAGAAACGATCTCGCGGTTGCGATTTCGTGTTAGTTAGCTTCCTACGCGAGATAGGACTGGGGAGGAAAGAAGAGATAGGCGCTACAGCTTGTTTAGGTCACCATAGTGGCACAAGGCTGACATCTTGGCATTTCGTTTCATGATGTGAGTGACATGGAGCTATCAACCCATGTATTCCTTGATTTTAACTGCAAAGGCCATGCGATCAGACATGCAGAAGTATTTATTCGCACGCGCATGCTTTCTATATCATCTCCTCGAAGTCCCTGCCGCCAACTGTGCCTAAGACAGAGTAGGGTAGGGGTGCCATCAATTTAGGAGAAGCTGCACGACAGTGCTAGCGCATCCGATAAGATCGCGCCGGAAGAATGTCATTTCGTGCGGCTCCAATGCCTCCAAGTTAACAAGCAAAGCAGCCGGGGACAGACGTGATTTGAACGACAGATGCACGAAACATGGTCGCAGAGCCATAGCAGCTGTCAGATATCTTTCTAGTCTCACACCACATCTTGAATAGCTTGCATCAAACTCGCAGCCATGAACACTAGACCAGCCTTAGAGAGCTCGAGTATTCCGGTAGCCTTGTGCGTGGCTTTCAACCACGATGCCAGCTGTTTCTCTGTCGGACTCGACACTGGATTCTGCAGTAAGTTGTGGGGTCTTGAATTAATATCTTCACTAACATTTCCCGCCAGTCTTCAATTCTGAGCCATGCCAGCTCCGGGTCTCCCGAGGTACAACCCACCGCAATTCGCACCCTAGCAGTAAATACTGAAGTAGCAGATTTCAACGCTGGAATAGGCGCAGCGCAGATGCTAGGAAAAGCAAACTTCATTGCCCTGATTGGGGGAGGCAAGCAGCCGAAGTTCCCGCAGAATAAAGTCAGTTCGTTCGACACAATGACGAAGAAACAGCTGACTAGTGTGCAGGTAGTGATTTGGGATGATGCGAAGCAGAGAGTCGCGATACAAATTCCTGTCCTGACTACGGTCAGAGGCGTACGGCTGTCCAGAACACACGTTGTCATTGCCCTTCAGAATAGCGTTCGAGTCTACAAGTTCCAGAGTCCAGCTGAGCTGTGGTCTGTCTTTGAAACTGCCGACAATCCTCTAGGCCTGTGCTGCTTAACCTCAAAGTCTCTCGCTTTCCCTGGAAGAACACCCGGCCAGGTCCAGTTGGTCGAGCTATCCACAGGGAATGTCAGCATCATACCAGCCCATGGCTCGGCACTAAGAGCTATCGACATTAGTCGTGATGGCGAGGTCCTGGCAACAGCAAGCGAGACTGTAAGAGAAACTACGTTGACCCTGGCATCCTGTCACTAAGTTCTCTAGGGGACCTTGATCAGAGTATTTGCAACGAGTAACTGTGCTCGGATTGTAGAACTAAGACGTGGGGTTGATCACGCAACAATATACTCTTTGGCGATTGCTCCCTCTGGTCAACTGCTAGCTGTCACGTCCGACAAATCTACTCTACACTTGTTTGATATACCACATCCATCCAAGCCACCAAGGAGTGAATCTACTCCAACAAATCGAAGAATGACAACGATGGGAAGGGGAGGGAGAGCGGGAAGCCCGCATCCCAGCGATATTGACAACAGTCAGAAATGGGGAATCCTCGGCCGTATCCCTCTCCTACCCAGAGTCTTCTCGGATGTGTATTCATTCGCTTCCACACATTTCGAAATCGGCGAAGAGCCACTCTATGGGAGCTCAACGCCCCTGAATAGCGAAGTAGCATTTCGGCCACCTAAAGGTGTTTTGGGTTGGACGAGTGAGGATAATATTGTCGTGATTGGTGCCGGGCGAGATAGTAGATGGGAGAAGTTTATTATAGCTATTGGCGAAGATGGCCGTCGGTATTGCGTGAGAGATGGGTGGAAGAGGTATCTTACTGTGAAGTAAGCGATTGCTCCCATAATTGTTGCCGCTTTTTTCAAGCGTGGCGTATCGGTATCATTTTTTGGCGTTGTGGCATGGCATCAGCATGAGGTGGATGGAGTTTTTCTGCAAAATGGTCGACGAGAGGTTTCTGTCAAATTGAGAACAGGCAAGGACGAGTCTTAGTCGAAGAATGGATATTTGAACTTATGTCAATCATCTGAGGCTGTTGCCACTTAGAAGTACCTTCTGGAAGAATGGCGGGTATCTTCTACAGAGCCTTCTCTCCTAAGTCGTTTCTTAAGCCTGTCTCGGCCTCCACGATCCCGAATATCCCCCTCATCTGGACTTCTTTGGCGGAACTTTCGCCCTCTCTCTTTCTGATTAGTATACCCGGAATGTCTATGATATTCTGACCTCGACGCGCCTGCGTTTGGAGAACGCTGTCCTGATCGAGACCTGCTCCTCTCTTGCCGTTCACTACGATGACGAGAATCATGACGGCCGTCATTGTAGTCCTTTTCCTTCGGCCGGTGCAACCTGTGATGATTCCGAGACTTAGATTTGTCCAGCTTGCATTTATCCTTCAATTTCGCTAGTGCCATCATGACCTCTTCTTTCTTTTCGTCTATTAAGAATCCCTTCATAGGATCCTCATCGTCGTGCTCTTGTATCAGCCTCGCCAGCTCGCGCTCTTCTTGCAGCATAGGCCTCTGGTTCTCACTTTCACTTCCACTTGCCTCTCGTCTCTTTCTCCTGCTTTCCCCTTCGTTTTGGACCGGCGGTAGTTGCGTGAGATCATGTCCCTCTTCAGTTTCGCCGTCCTTCTTCTTGTACCTCGTATGATCTACTTTCAGAATTCTTCCAAGAATCACAGTGCCTCCAAGGTTGTCGACTGCTAGATCGGTGCTGCGTTGATCTTCATACTTCAGAAATGCAAAGCCTTTAGATTTGCCGTTCTCCTTGTCCCGAATAAGATTAATGTAGGTTGGTTCGCCAAATTGGGAGAATATTGTAACAATATCGCCTTCAGAGAGCTCGGTTGGGAGACCACCGACATAGATGTATGCTGTGTCGCGGTAGTCTGCATGCCATGATGCTTCAGGGGAGCTGCTATCTTATTAGTAAAGTGCCCAAATATATGGGAAGGTATCACCTACACGCCAGCTGCAAGCTCACGCTTATTCAGCTCTTGAATTTGCCTGATACTTTGCATCGTAAGAGTCTTGGATTTCAAAGATGGCACCGCGAGGATGTGTATTCGTGTTGGGATGCTGCATACTGACAGCCTTGTCACCAACCAATTTGGTCTAGCCTGGCCTCGCGCCCAGAACGCGTTCCATAAGACAAGTTAAGGACCTTCGGCTGAATAGATGGTAAGCTACAATAAATTCAAGCCGGCAACTGATTTGAAAGCTACGAACCCAGGGCAGGTGAACCTGAGAACTTGGTTGGTCCAGCTACAAACAGACGACAACATCTCGCTGTCCAGAGCATTGCTGTCACCTGTCACCTTCACCTCCTTCAGTACCTTTCTGTCACGATGGCTTCCAACAAAAGGGCTTCAACATATACTCAGGTGCCTACTTCAGCCGATCATGAAATACTGGAGAATGCAGAGAAAAATCTATGGTCATCTATGCTGGATAGTGTAGCCAGTGGAAAACGACTTCCCGAGAAGAACATCCTCGTTTTGGGTATGTGGAAATAGATATTTTGCTGATTAATGTTGTTAAAACCGAAGCAGGGGGAACAACTGAATCGCAGAAAGAATTCCTCGAAGCCCTTAGAACTGAAGATCCCAAGAAAGCGCAGGACCGGCAAAGTAATAGGCAGCCTCCTATAGCCAACAGTTTCGCCCTGGGATACACATACTACAATGTCCTTGATGCGGATCACGAAGGCATGCATGCAGAAACCCTCATGATCTAGCATTTAGCTTATTCTCTGCAGATATTCTTGCCCGCCTTTCAATATACCTCCTGTCAGACCCCTCAACATCCTTCACGCCTCTTTTGCAACCACTCTTAACACCTCAAACTATTCCGAATACTCTTATAGTCATACTGCTAGATTGGTCGCAACCATGGTTCTGGCTTAGGCAGCTACGAGACTGGATAAGACTTCTACGGACACTTTTAGTGTCTTTAGATAAAGACTGCAAGGAAAAAATGGAAGAGGTTATGTATAGCTGGCGAGATAGAGGACGCAGCGGAAATAGTCTGAATGGTGGGGGCGTGACCAATTCCACAGAAGCTGATGTTAGTTTACCATTAGGACCTGGAGAATGGGAGGAAGCTCTTGGGCTTCCGTTATGTGTTGTATGCCAAAATGTAGGTCCAAATTTTAGTTACTGGACTACTAGATCACTGCTCATTCTTTACAGTCTGATAGGATAGATGCATTGGAAAAGGAGAGCTCATGGAAGGAAGAAGAGTTCGATTTAGTTTTGCAATTCCTTCGAACAATCTTATTGAAACGTAAGACTTGGCAGCATCCTTTAATGAGATCAACAACTAACATACTCCTCAGATGGTGCATCTCTCATTTATACAATCCCTTCAGCAGCGAGTCCACTACAGAGCCTCGTGCATTCGTCTCTCGGCATACACTCTCTATTGAAACGACAGCCACTAAAGCACAATATCATTGACCGTGATAAGGTGCTTGTACCACCAAACTGGGATTCCTGGGGCAAAATTAGAGTACTCAGGGATGGCTTCGATGTCGAAGCTATCAACAAGGGTTGGTCACTGGACATCGAAGAGTCTTCCGAACCAAAATATTATGGCGAAAATGTTGTGAACGGCAACGCAGCTGCTGATCGAGCTGCACCACCTATGTCAGGCGGCGCCGTAGAATCATTTCAAGAATTGATTCGTGACCCTAGCCTCGATGCAATTCAGGCAACAGCAGTATCTCACATTCATGGTCTGAAACTGGAGATTTCGAGCCAGGACACTCAAACCTTCTTGGCCGCACAAGTTGAAACGCTCGAAAAGATTAGACAGGGTGCCGAGCCCAGCAGCTTGGACAGCACCCATGGAATCCGTGGCCGTCGCTCTTCTCAAACAAGGGTTGATGATGTCGATGAAGATAAATACGACGAAGCTCGCGTTAACGAGCACATTGGTCCCGTGCAGTTCAATATGGGTGGTATTCAGGTGGACGCAGACGATATGCTGCAGAGGCTCAAGGTGCGGTCTTCAATGTCCATGGTTTGGCATGTTTTTACTGACTAAATTCCCTCAGGACCGTCAAACCTACCAAACTCCGGAACCAGAGACTCCTGGCGGACTAGCCTCTCCGGACGGGAAGAATCAAAATGAAGCCCTTGCATCATTCTTCGCCGGACTGATGAAAAGAGGCGGTGGTAGCACAGCTAACAGCCCCAAAACAGGAGCCTCGTAGTTTGCTTGGTTTGTGCTGTTGAGTAATGTGTATGCTAAGATTGTGGTGTGTCCAAATAGATTGGAGTTCCGGGGTGGGTTAATTGATGAGTTTTGCCGCTTGGCTCCACGGGATCGCGGCTCTTAAATGATACCCTGCGGCTTGGTGTATGAATAGCTCTCGAGATAAAAATTTATTATCAATGTCAGTCGCGACGAGATAAGTTTCATCGTGAATGAGTCATTTCAGTACGTAAGTATCTCGGTCCCTATTATTGTGTTCTAACGCTGTGATAACCCAGGTGTAAAATCATTCTTCACTATAAATTCATTGATATTGCTAGAGAGTGAGGCCAGACTGAAGAGTTCAACACCTGATATCCATCACTCAATAGTTGAGGCTCTAAGACTTGGCGACAGCAATAAAAACAAGTTTTTTCCCGCCTGCTGGTATCACAAGATCTCGATCTTCTTGAAATTCCAAGAAGCGCATGGTGGCCAGGCTCCAGATTTATTCCAGCGGCAAAATGGTCCAGATTTTGACACACTGTCCTTCAAAATAGATTTGCGCAGTACTGCTCAACACAATGGTTCTCAACTCGCGAAGATCAATCAACATTGGATCTTTAGCATCTTCTTGTCTGTATGAGCAAAGCACAATGAGTAGTTGTCCAAACTCCAATGTCGCCAAGTGGTCGCAATTCAGGGTATAGAGCCCCCATAGATGCATGTCTCCAAAGTCTTAAATATCCAATGCCTGCAACCTATTCCGCCCAAGGCATGTTTTCTTCCTTTCTTCTCTGATTCATCTGAGTACACAGTTTACTCGACAGAGATCTTGATAGCAATTTCTTCTGTCTTTGCTCCTTTCTGCTTCAATCTAATCCCTGATCTGTTGGGTTTCCATAGACATGTTGAGCAACTCAAAGGACAAAGGGAAAAGAAAAGGAGATGAATGTTACATGCCACATAATGGATGTTCTGTATCTCTCTGTGTGAATCTTTCATGTGCCTCTGCAAGCTCTGAAGTAGGTCATAAGTTGCCTTATGTCTACTTTATGGGCTTATGGTGAGCTTGCTGAAGCTTTGGCAAGTGGGTTATGTAATTGTTCTGACATCTGATGGGTTTCTTAAGCCAAGTGTCTACTTCTTGTTTCTTACTCTCATACTTCCTCCTTTTCTCTCTCATCTCCTAGGTATTCTCTCAAACCCAGATTGCTTTGCCTTTAATATTCTAAGCACCAGTAACTGACTAATAACACCTGTTACAACTGCCAATAACTTAGCTTCTATGGTATGGCCTGATGATATCGAGAGCCAATGCGAATAATGAATACTTGTTCCAAATTGAATTCTTCCCTGTACTGATACTAAGTAGGTTTTTTTACACTGAACATGGTAGCATACGCATGAGGATCCATGTTACTGTGATCAGGGACCATTTGCTCATGTGGTTATTTTCGACCTTGCTTGCCATGACATCCAAGAAACCATGGATTTTGTCAGTAAGTACTGGCATTATACATTCATGTTTTATACAACTCAAGAATTCGATTAAAAATAGCTGTCAACGCCAGCATTGTTCAATGTCATCCAACGCCAGAGCAATGCAGCCAGTTCCGCCCACGCCTCACCATGCATTTTACCTAGCATATTTTCGCAACAGCTCAGCCTAGGCAAGCAAAAGCATTAACGCTTGGTTGTGCGCAAATGTTTGTAAACCGCCTCAAAGGCTTTTACAGCCAAAAGACTCCGCGCTATGTTGCATGTAATTATACACAACACTCTTGTAGTTGCGGCCATCAAATACTTGATAACTAATTTTTATTCTTCCCCTTCTCACTCTCGTGTTTAATCTTACTGGTTTTCTCCTTGTCCTGTCTGAGTAGTAAGGTGAGCTGGCTCTTGCTCCTACTCAGTGGATCGGCAGCAGGTGCTGCTTGAACTGGTTGGACATGTATCTTGGCGAACATGTCAGCCTGCCGAGATTCCTCACCTTCCTTCCCTTTGCCCTTTTCTTCTTGCACAGGCGTTGCTGAGAGTTGAACCGTGTTGAGTTCACATATCCCGATGTCTACTCGTCCTGTTGCATCAGCAAGTGTTGGTGCGAGGCAAGGGGCGCCTTTCGGACCATTATGTATGAGACGAATTGCTTCCATTCCCTCGGATGATGAAATATTTCCAGCCGATTTAGACCTAAGCGACTTGTGTAATACTTGAAAATGCTCGGATCCCGGGTCCTGAGGGCGCTCTCTTTCCTGTTTGCCCTTTGACTGAGCCCGAGCGTTCGCCTCTGCAAGAAGTATTCTCTGCATTTCGAGCTCCTCACCTTTTTCCGGTACAAGCTGTACTTTCTCGATTGGATGCTCTGGTTTTTTTTGTATGCGGCCAGATTGGGTGGATGGGCCAGGATCACCAGTCGATACTGCTACCCCATATAGTTGGCTGGGCCTGACACGACTTTTGACTGATGAGGCCTTTGACAAGGAGGGTTTTCTCGGCGAGGTACGCTTAGAATCCCCAGCTCGCTTTTTTGTCGATTGGTTCTTGACAGACTTTTCTGGAGATAGTGAGAATTTCTCCTGAAATCTAGATTGGATTTTCGCAGGTGGAGCTTCCAGCGATGACCGTGCTCCAGTCGCTGCCTGTGCTTCAGCATCTCTTGCTGCATTTTCCACGGACGATTGGGATGTCTGGGAGCTTTGTCGCCTCACTATTACCGGGCGCTTTTTCTTGGAGGCTGAGAACCCAGGTTTCTTCTTGCTCGAGGTCCCGCCTCCTTTCTTCTCGGGCTTCGCATCCCGTAGATCGGGCGACGGGGGTTGCACGACAACATGAGAGTTTGGACTGATGGACGAGGTGTGTCCCTCATGTTCCGACTCATGGGGGGAGATAAATCGTGCCGTCGGCCGTGGTCCGCTTGTCGATGGGCCTCTTGTCTTCTTCAAGATAGGGTGTGGCATCGGGGCGGGAGATTTGGACGCCGTCTTCGAAGAGGATGTTGCTGTAGTCATGCCCGTACTTGGCTGCTGAGGAGCGGCGGCGCTCGAGGCTCTGGGCTCATGCTGGACTCTTGTGTTCTAATATTCGAAAATTCAGTACGGCACGTCATGACTTGCAAATAGTGTATCATACCTTTGTAGCTCCCTCAACGCGGTTAGGAGGCCCCCGTAGTGGTAAAAAGGTTGGTCCGTCCGATATGTGAGCAAAGAGTCGAGCGATCGTCGTAGCATCGAGGTACTTCCTGTCGCTGTACCAGATGCGCCACCAATAGTTCTCCAGCCGTTCGGCTGTGGGATCTAGAAGTCTCCGTTTGGTGGTCGTATACACTGTTGGAAACCTACGTTAGCTGGGCCAAAGCAGATGGCCTTGCGAATAGAAGCTACCTTTCCAGACCCTGGCAATATCTTCTTGGTCCAATGGCTTCGCAGCAATCCGGTTGATATTCTCGTTGATCTGATCACTGTTTACCACAATACCTTTGGGCAGGATCAGTGCCATAGCCATTCTCGCAGCAAAGCCAAGGCGCCCAGGTCGATGATTGACAGCAGCACTTTCAAGGCAGGTGGGAAGCACCTACCTGAAAGATGCTGCGCCAAACTCTAGAAGTGTCAAGGAATCCGCATCGACGAGGAAGGTAGGACGTGGTAGATTCGGATTATATAGAGCGGCCACAAAAATCTTCGAGGCAAAAAAAGGCTTCCCATCGGCAAACCCCCCAACTATCTTGTTGAAGCCTTTTTGGTCAGGAAACCGGAGAATTTTCAAGGCAATGCCCAGCGTCGCCTAGAATAAGGAGGAAGTATTGCCGGCTTATATGATGCGTTATCGGAGGTAAATGAGGAAGGGAGTCGAACATGAATCAAATGTCATTCTTTAAGTATGAAAAATCAAAACCCGAATGAACATTCAATGAAGTATTGTGCTACTAGGGAGACTTTTGTCTGCTTTTTTTTGCAGGGGTCGAGGAGGGGGAGCTTCCGAATAGGGTATAGTATACAAGGCAATATAGGCTAAGGATAACATTTGACCTAAGGACTAAGCTATTTCTTAGATGCAACTTATGCATATGAATTAGTATCATACTAGCAACAAAAGTCATTATTAATATGAAGTTTATTAATCGTAATTAAGATAGAAGATAGTATAATTTCAATAATATCTGTATCACAATCCAAGGGATCACATGTGTCTTGGCCCTGAGGCTTAGCAGCAGCCTTGGTATATAGAGAAGCTAAGATAAGGATAAGATTATAGGACTAAGGGTCATATAATATGCAAGTGTAAAACAGAATAAGTCCAAGGTATCTTCATATGGTAATAGAAGCATATTCATTTTTCTAAGGGGCTCCAAGGGGAAGCCTCTATATATGGCTCTCCTATTGTAGCTCAAAGTTAATTAAATATAAGTTGTCAGGTGACTAAAATGTGACCAAATAAAACCATAATCTATATGATATACCCTTTAGCTAAGTTGTAGTAGTAATAAGGGTTAGCTAAAAAGTATAAAATTAGAATTAATAGAACAAAGAATTAAGAGTATTCTATATAGTAAGAGTAGAGTATTAATGAAAATAGTATAGCTGTGACAGCAAGAGCAAAGCATACGTCAATGGAGTCGATGAGATTAATATGCTATAATCATATAAAATTCTAAAGTAAAGAGCATAGGTATAAGGTAGGCCGACCTATTTATCTATAAAGTTGCTTAATCTTTTATTTGCATATAAAATAATCCCTTTTTATATATTAAAGCAAAGAAATAGTATATTATCTATTATAGTGCAACATAGGGGCAGAGTGGTAGTGCAAGGAGGAATAAAGCACTAAGGTGACCTATTGCCTTAGTATAATGATTCTAGGCAATATACTATTTTCTTTGCTCTAATATATAATAAGAAGTAGTTATATGCTAATAGAAGACTAAGTAATACCTTTGATAAATAGGTTATTTTATCTTATATCTATCTTCTCTTTACTTTAGAATTCTATAAGATTATAGCATAATAATCTTATCAACTGTTATAGGGAGCATTGTTCTAGTGATTAGTAGAGTGAAGAAAGATGCTTTCTATATGATAGTTGTGCTAGCTACTAAGTAGCATTATTAGAAGGTAGTTGACTCCTTCTAATGATGCTTTAGTTATACCTATAGAAGGTGCCTATCATCATATAGTGCACCTATTGAATGGTGCATATAACATCAACTTTATTAATATATACTTTACTTTTGCTATTATATAATTCTAAAGTTATTTCTCTTTAGCCTTATAAGGTGATATAATATACTTAGTAGAGGACTAATACCTTCTTAGAGATATCTCTTATTAACCTTTTTACCTTAAGATATTAATATATAATACCACTTTATGAATTAGCTTCTTTATGGCTTAATAGACTACTATTATATAATATACTTAACATTTGGTACCTTTCTAAATTAAAACTAGAAAGAAGAGCTAATAGGCTTAGCTTGAAAAATTCGCTAATAGTTAGTATTCCTTAGCTGACTTAAAAAGAAACTAAAAGACTACTTATTAAAGAGTATCCTAATAATAGTATTATATAGGATGCTATCCTAAAAATAAACCTCTATAATCTCACTAACTTATATATAACTTAAGTTGATAAAGATATTAGATCTTACTATTAACTTTAGTGAACTTTTACTTAAAAAAGGAATACTTAAATTTCCTATCAACTAACTAACCTTTATAAAGCAACTAATCTACTAGTCTAATTATTCCTTTAGGCATTTACGCTTCTCTCTCTAATAATATAACTATAAGGTTAGCTAGCTTAGCATAAGCTACTATTAAGAATTTCCTTAACCTTATATAACCTCTCACTTAGGCCAACCTAAAGAGCAAAAGGGATAAACTCTTTAAGCTATTTAAGTTAAACACCAAAAATAAGAATTATTCTTAATACCTAAAAGATTAGCTTAAGGTAGAAGAATAACTAATAGAATACTTTTGCTAATATATTAATTAATAAATATTTATAATATATATTCTTTAGGAATAGATTAATTAAACTAAAGTTAACTAACCTTCTTTTGCGCCTACCCTTTATAATAATAATCAACCTAAAGACTCTTTAGCTAAGAATATTACTTATAATAGAAGCATACAACCTACTAATAATCTTGCTTTTTACTAATAGCCTTATCTAGCTAAGATAAAGATACTAAGTCCCTTCTTTAGTAGAAGAGAACTAAAGGTTAAAGATTAGATCTTTAATATAAAGCAAAAGATAAATATTAATTATACTAAGTTCCCTACTAATATAATAGCTCTAATATATATAGCTAGGCTAACAATTAATAATATATATAGCCTTATTTAAGACTAATTAGCTAAAGGATTTATTAGATAGATCTACTTAGCTTAACAACTCTTTTAGATTCTATAATAAGTATATAGAGTTAGCTAAAAGATAAAAAGATAAAATACTAAAGACTAATAGAATAAGTTGCAATAAGGTGGTTTAGCCTTTTCTACCTTCTAAGTAGAGTTTTATTGCTTAGCATTAAAACTTAATAAATCAACTAATAAGCAATATAAGGCGCTTTAGGATAAAGTATAAGTCTTATTAAAATAATTATTAGATAGGAAATTCAACTATCTTAAGGATTTAGCTAATTAGTTTATAGATAAAGAGAATAATCAATTATATTTATCTTTATAATATATTAACCCTATAGAGTATAAGCAGAAACTAAGACTAATTAGCTAATTAACCTTATCTTAATAAATAAGACTAATTTGCTAGGAATCCCTTTAGACTATAAAAGTTTAAGATCTTTTAGCAAAAAACCTTAGGCCTTATTCCTTTTAGGTTCTTAAACAAAATCTCTCTACTAATAGATAAGCCACCTCTAATAATATATGCTATAAATATAGTAAGAAAGAATACTTTATAAGAAACTGCTTTAACCAAAATAAGATTATGCCTATTAAAGAGGAGAGACCTAATAAGACTATAGAAAATAATAATTAGCCTTATACTAAGGATGATTATATAACTAATTTAGAAAATAAGTTGCTCTAAGAGTATAAGTATCCCTCTTAAAGCATAACTAATACTAAGAAGCAGTCAACTTAAGAAAGCTAATTAATAGGAAATAATTCCTATTAAAGTGCTATCTTTAACATAAGAATAAGTATATAGACCTTAATACTCTAATCAACTATAAAGCTAATATATTAAGCATAATTAATCGCAAAAAGCTAACCTCTTTAGCTAAGCTACTATAGCCTTTAACCTATTATCTTAAATAGCTAATACTACTATAAGGATTTAATAGACAACTTAGTAAAGCTATTAAATATATTATCTAATGCAACTTTACTATTAATAACTATACCTTTAAAGACTAATACCTCTTAGCTGCTAACCTAAGGTTATATAATATAATAATAGGTTGCAAGTAGTTAGTAGAAAATAATATTATAGTTGATTATTATCAAAAGAAACTTTACTAGCCAAGGATATACTAATTAGATTAATAAGATATTATATAATAGGACTAAGCTTTTAACTCTACTCTAACTAAAGTACTCCCTTTGCTAATCAACTAACTCTTTATATCAATAAACAACTAAGCTAAGCTAATTTAGGACTTTGCAATTTGATTAGCCACCTATTAGAAGCATAAATAAGAGCTAAAGCTAAATATTATTCCAACTACTAAGCTAACTAGTTAAATTGCTATTATAATTATATTAGTCTTTAAGGCTAATATATAATAAACCAAACTATTAGTTAGTATAATAACTATAGTAAAATTAGATTATATTCTTAAGAAATAATAATAACCTAAGGAAGAAATATACTCTATTGATAAAGATAATTCTAACGCATTAAGGAACTAAGTTGATATAAAACCTAATAAGTCAACCTAATTGCGAAAATGCCTATTAACCTTTCTATATAATCTGACTAAATGCTTTTTGAAGACGCTAATATATTACCTCCTTTTAGGCTAATCAACTATAAGATTATATTTAATAGACTTAAACTAAGAATAAAGATAGCTTACTTATATAAAATAAGCAAACTAAAGTTAGAAAAAATAAGAGAATACTTAATTAATAATCTAAAGAAAAGATTTATTAAACCATCCAACTCCTTCTACTTATCACTTATCCTATTTGTCAAAAAGCCTAATAGTAGTCTCTAATTCTATATTAACTATTAATAATTAAATTCCCTTACTAAGAAAGATTAGTACCTATTGCCTTTAATCACTAAGACTCTTAACTAACTAGCCTATTCTATTATATTCACTAAGCTTAATATGCAATATGCATTTTATTATATTCTTATAAAACCTAGCTCTATAACCTAAGCTGACTTTAGGATGTAATATAGCTCTTTTGAACTAATAGTACTACTATTTAGGTTATGCAATAAACCTATCATCTTCTAATAATATATTAACACTATCCTAATAAAGTATTTAGATAATTTCTACTTTGCGTATATTAATAATATCTTAATCTTCTTAAAGAATCACTAAGAATATTAATGCTATATATAGTTAGTCTTAGAATAGCTTTATAATATAAGCTTATAAGTTAACATTGATAAATATAAGTTTAAGGTAACTAAGACTAAGTTCTTAGATTTTATTATCACTAATTAAAGTATAAAAGTTAATCCTATAAAAGTATTAGTAGTATAAGATTAGAAACTACTAATAACTAAATAATAGGTTTAATTATTCCTAAGGTTTATAACTTCTACTAGAGATTTATTAAAGCCTATTAATAAATTGCTTAGCTATTAAATCACCTTACAACCAAAGATATACTATCTACTTTTGTATTAGATAAAGAGTAGTAAGATTCCTTCCAACAGCTAAAGAAGAGGCTCCTAACTGCGCTTATACTCTTATATTTTTAGAACTATTAATCTATTTAAGTAGAAACCAATTATTCTAACTTAGCTACTATTAGAGTATTTACTTAGAAAAGTAAGAAAGACAACTAATAGCATCCTATTGCCTTCTTCTCTAAAAGCTTATATAATGCTAAGACTTACTATAAGATATATAATAAAGAGATGCTTATAGTAATATTAGCTTAATAAGAATAGGATATAGAATTGCATAATATATTAAAGTTCCTAATCTTAAGAAACTATAAGGCATTAGAATATTTTGGATCAAAGAAGCTTCTTAATAAGAGATAGATCTAATAGATAGATGTATTATTTAACTTTGAAGTATAACTATAAGATTATCTACCAATTAGGCAAAGAAAATACTATTGCTAATATACTCTTTTGAAAAGACAAATTAACATCTACCTAAAAGGCGGCTAGAGAAGTAGAGCAAACTTAATAACTCCTTAACCCTAATAGTATTATAGCGCCTATTAAACCTTCTAAAGAATCTACCTTAGGCATCAACTCAATTCGAATAACTAAGTAGGTCCTATAAGCAAATCGCTTAGAATCTCTACTAAAAGACGATTAATAAAAAGCAGTAAAGAATAAGAAGCTATAGTTAATGCTCTCTAATAGGTTATTATTATATAATAATAGGCTAGTTATCCCTAAAGAACCCAATAACTTATATACCCAACTCCTTTAGTATATTTATAATAGTATTATAATAGCTTATCCTAATAGGATAAAGATAATTAAATTAGTGCAATAGTACTATTAGTGGCCTATATACTAATAAGATATAGAGTACTATATAGCTAATTGCTATGATTATTAATAAGTATATAGACCTTGCGACAAAACTCTAAGACTGCTTAGACTTCTACTTATCCTACTAAGGATATAGGATGATTTGTTAATAGATTTTTATACCTTTAGTTCTATTAGCAATAGTTATAATACTATTTTTATTATTTTTAACTATTTATCTAAGCAATATATTAGTCTATTAATATTGAAAAAGGCTATAGCTAAAATAGCTGCCTCCTTATACTATTACTATATATAAAGATTTCATAATAGTTCTTTGACTATTACTAATAATAAAGGACTATAGTTTATCTTAGACTTTATGAATAAAATATTTATTCTATTAAGAACTAAACTCTAGCTCTTAATAGCTGAGTATACTTAAATGGATAAATAGACTAAGATTATTAATTAGATAATTAATATATAACTTTATCCTTTTATTAATTATTTCTAAGATAATTAAGCTTATCTACTTCTTATATTAGATGCTGCTAAGGCTACTTATCCTTATAAGTCTATTAGCCTATTACCTTCTATAGTCGACTATAGCTATAAGCTAAGATTAGATTTTGACTAAATATTAGCCATTTGAAAATTTAATACTACTTAAGAAAAGCTAAATTAAAAAGAAGCCTAAACCTAAGCTAAGAGAATCAATAAGTTAGTGCACTTTGCCTAGGATTTAATGACTAAAGCTTAAGAGAAATAGTTATTCTAAGCAAATAAGAAGCAATATACTTTTAACTTTAGACTAAGAGACTTTGTTTATATCACTAAAAAGTCCTAAAGAACTAATTAACCCTTTGATAAACTCAACTTCCTTATTATTAGACTATTTAGAATTAAGAAGATAGTCTACTATTTATATAAAGTAGAATTATTAGAATTATTCTAAATTTATAATATATTCTGTAAAATAGTAAGCTAGGCTGATAGTGTAATAGAGAAAGAGGTAAGAGTGAATTCAAGAGATCTTTTACAGACTTTGGAAAACTTAATTCTCTAAGCTATAGGGGAGAGTAGTCTTTATATACAAAATATCTAGCTCTAGAATCTTCTATTATATAATTAGAAGATCCTATATTTATGCTAGATTACGAATTAGATCAAAGGAATATTAAAGGAATATTAAAGGAATATTAATTCATAATATAGTTTATAATCAACTCCTTCTATGACTTATATAATACTACTAAGTATAGTAATACTAATTATAGTAATACTAAATATAGTAACACTATATATAGTAATACTGAATATAGTAATACTGCTGTGATTTGCAGATCAACATACCCCCTAAATCATAGCTTATAGTAATAGTTAAAACAGTTTTAAAATGTGATTTTAACTAAAAGGGAAAGAATGAAAAGGCTAGCAATTTCATCTTCTAAAAGCTCTTAATTAAGAGCTAATTGCTCTAAAAAGCCAATAAACTAAGGTTTAGCAAAAGGCTTAGTAAAACCATTAGCTTTTTGATTTAGTATATTTATATATATGAGATCTATAACTCTTTTGTTAATAAGATCTCTTATATAGTGATATTTAACTGCTATATGCTTAGTCCACTTATGAAACTAAGGATTTTTCGCTAATAATAAGGCTCTATTATTGTCTATATATAATAGGAGCTTATTTTGCATATATAAGCCTAATTCAATAAGAATTTGCTTTATATATATAGCTTTCTTAGCAGCTGAATTAATAGCCATATATTCAGCTTTAGTTGTACTTTGAGCTATAACTAACTATAGCTTAGATTTCCAGCTAAATAAGCAATTTGCTAAATAGAAGTAGAAACTAATAGTAGATTTAGCTAAGCTGATATTTCTAGCATAATCAGCGTCGCAATATCCGCTAATATATTTATTAGGGCTATTTTTATAAATAAGCCCTAAGCTTCTAATACCTTTAAGGTACCTTAAGAGGTTTTTGACTGCAATTATATGATTTTCGCTAGGATTTGAGGCAAATCTAGCTAATTTTATAACTATATAGCTAATATTAGGCCTAGTTGCTAGCATTAGGAATAGTAAGAAGCTTATTATTTGCTAAAAGCAAGTAATTTCGCTAGGAGTAGCCTTATTAGGATTAGGCTTTAGCTTTAATTTAGGCTCTATAGGGATTTCCTTAGCTTTGCAATTTAGCATATCAAATTAGGTTAAGAGCTAAGTAATATAAGCTTTTTGATTTAGCTTTATATAACCCTTTTTATAGTTATATTTGATATTTATGCCCAAATAGTCTCTAATCAGCCCTAAATCCTTTAATTTAAAGAATTCTTTAAGATTCTTAATAAAGGATTTAATAGAATTAATATTTGGGCCAATTAGAGCTAAATCATCTATATATATACAGATGATTATATTTAGCTTTTTATTATATAGAATGCAATTATCTGCTAGTAAGGTAGTAAAGCCTAGTTTCTATATAAGGACCTTTTTGAGAGTAATAAACTATAGCTTAGCAGATTGCTTAAGGCCATATAAAGCTTTGTTAAGCTTTAGTAGCTTATTACTATATTTTAAGCTATATATACTTATAGAAGGGGTAATATATATCTTATAATTAATATTGCCTTATGTAAAAGCATTATTTATATCGATTTTCCAGATAATCCAGCTATTTAATACTGCTAAAGCAAATATTAGGCGCTAAGCCATTTGCTTAATAATGCTAGCAAAGATGTCTATATAGTTTAGACCATATAGTTGCTCAAAGCCTTTAGCTATAAATCTAGCTTTAAATTTATAGTATTCTTTGTAATCTTTGAGCTTATAAACCCATCTAGTTTTTAGAGGTTTATAAGTAGTAGTACTCTAAGCCTTTTTGGGTATAATTTCCTATGTTTTTAGCTCTTCTAAAGAGTCTACTTCCTTTTGCATAGCTTTTAGCTAATACTCTTTATAAGCTAAGTTAATAGCTTCTTTATATTTTTTAGGCTTTATAGGAATATTCCTAGATTCTTCCTTTTTGATAATAATCTTAGTATTACTCTTAGTAAAGTATACTTTTAGAGTAGGATTATTATCATTTGCCTTATAGCTTATAAAAGCTAAAGAAGCTAAATGTGTTATAGTTTTATAAACTAATAATGCTTATATATCTTCATCGATTAATCAGTCATTTAGCTTAATAGCTAAATTAGAGCTGTTTTCACTAGGGAATACGCCTAGTAAGTTAGGCTCATTAGGGCTTGAACCTTATATATTAGGTTGTTGTGACTTCTTAGCCATAGCTCTTATAGTAACATTAGGAGATAAATTAGAATAATCTTTAGCCTTGCCTCTTATTTTAGGCTTTGCTAGGCTTAGATTATATAATTGTTGATCATATGATTCTTAATTATCTAATTCATCACCTAATTCTCTAGAGTCTAATTATAAATTAGCTCTTTTTATAGGAAAATCATTATTACTATTAGGTAGAAGATTTTCTACCCCTTTGATTAAATCAATATAGTTATTATATATTAACTCTTTGTTAGAAGTACTATTATAATGCTTAGTAAGGTATATGTCTTCCTTAATAGCTATATTTTTAGAGCTTATAATAGCTTTATTTCTTAGTATATATATAAGGAAATTATTAGGAGATTCAAATCTTATTAAAATTCCTTTATTTGCCTTATTATTAAGCTTATTACCCTTTTGATTCTTATTTTTAAGAATATAAGTAGTAGAGCCTAATATTCTAATATTGTTGATCTGCAAATCACAGCTGTATTACTATATATAGTACTACTATACTTAGTATTACTATACATAGTATTACTATATTTAGTATTACTATAATTAGTATTACTATAATTAGTATTACTATACTTAGTATTACTATACTTAGTAGTACTATATGAGTCATAGAAGGAGTTGATTACAAACTATATTATGAATCAATATTCCTTTAATATTCCTTCAATATTCCTTTGATCTAATTTGTAATCTAGCATAAATATAGGATCTTCTAATTATATAATAGAAGATTCTAGAGCTAGATATTTTGTATATAAAGACTACTCTTTCCTATAGCTTAGAGAATTAAGTTTTCCAAAAGTCTGCAAAGATCTCTTGAATTCACTATTACCTCTTTCTCTATTATACTATTATTATATCTTACTATTTTACATAGTAGCAATTCTTTCTTAAGCTTTACTAATAAGAGATAAGGCGCTTCTCCACAAATCGAATCCTTGCAGCTAATTAGCGAAACTCACTTAGGCAGACTTCTGCTCAACTAATTAGAGCAACTTTGCTAAACTAGCTAATCAGCTATTAAGGGATAAAAGGAGCTTCTGTTATTAGCTTTAATTGATAAAAAGCTAGGTGCAAATATACTATATATAGTAAGATTGCTCCTATAAGACCTCTACTAACCACTTAGAGCTTGAAACCAACCATTAAGGCCTAAGTCCCTAAGACTAAGTACTAGCGTCATAAGCTAGCTACCTCTAGAGATAATAGGAGTATGATCTGCGGCCCTAATTAGCTTATTTAGCAAGCTTTTAAAGCTAGCTAAGGCTATATACTAGGCACTATTATCATTTTCTCATACTAAGGTGCCTAGACCTATATGGTATTATATGAGACTCTTTAGGTAATACATCTAAGCAGTAGGGAGTGGCTATTAGACTAGCTCTTTAATCATATTATACCTTATATATTAGGGTCTTATTTTAGCTAAGAAGCTATCCTTAGAGAGGGTGCTAGAATAAGATACTAGTTATATTGTATAAGATAAAGTAAACTAATAGTTTTATATTAGTTTGTAAAGGGGTTATAAGAAAACTCAGCTTCCTCTGCTTATTAATATATAAGCGAAACCTTTACTAGCATAGCTTCTTATAGCATCAAGTTTAGCTATTATATCTAAGGCAAAAATATAAGATTCTTTACTAAAGAATTTTATATATATATATATATATATATATATATATATATATATATATAAACCTGCAAAATGGCTACTTTCTAAAGAGAGCTATTAGTTGGAAACTCTAATTACATAGAATGGATTAATATAGCTAGCTTATTCCTAGAGATAAATGGCCATATGTCTTATATAGATAGCTTAGAATCACCTTCTAAATGCTCTCTCTACTTCAAAAAACAGGGAGAGAATTATATACTTATATTAGAAGAATTAGCTATAAGGTATTAGGAGAAACTAGGTGATTATAAGAGAGCTAGCAATAAGGCTCTAGGCGCTCTAAAGTCAATTATATCTCTAGAAAATCAAGAGAGATTTAGAGACAAAAGCTTAGCTAAAGAGCTTTTTAGGGCTATAAAGTCGATATATGACACTAAGGGGCTAGAGCTTATATCTTAATATATAAACAAAATCATAGATAATAGCTATAGCTCTTATAGGAATATCAATAAGTATACTAATGCTATATAATCTAATGCTATATACTTAAAGCAACTAGATTGCCCTTTGCCTAAGCTAATAATAGCTAGCCTGATATTTAAGGGTCTACTTAGCTCATTCGACAGCTTTGCCTCTAGAAAATATAAAGAGATATCAAATAACCTAAAAGATATCGACTTAGAGAGCTTAATAAATGACCTAATATCAGAAGAAGCTTATATGGGAGCTAATGCAGATTATAAAGCTAATAAAGCTTAAGCTAA
Source organism: Diplocarpon rosae (assembly GCA_032760415.1). Lineage (NCBI taxonomy): Eukaryota > Fungi > Ascomycota > Leotiomycetes > Helotiales > Drepanopezizaceae > Diplocarpon > Diplocarpon rosae. Next base: position 1,145,071 of record JAUBYV010000011.1, read on the forward strand.
TAAAGCTTAAGCTAATAAAGCTTAAGCTTAAAAGGCTTTTACTAAAACAGATGGCAAATACTATATGCACTATAAGCTTAATAGTCATATAAGCGAAAAATGCTTTAAATTACACCCTAAATTAAGGCCTTAGAATCAGAAGGCTAAAAAGGCTAGAGAATCTAAAACTAATTCTAGTAAGATGCTAATAAGCATATAGAATAATAATTCTAGTATTGCTTCTTAAGAAGCAAAGAATACTCTTATAAAGAGTAATTCTTATTTACTTAGCTAAGCTAATATAGATTATAAAGACAAATTTATACTAGACTTAAGGGCTACTAAGCATTATTCGCCTAATAGAGATTAGCTTATTAATTATAAACCAATCTCTAATAAGTCTATTATAATAGAAAATAGCGAAAATATGCCTATTCTAAGTACAAGAGATATTCTTATATAAGCAAATGCCCTTAGCCTTATAATTAAAAGGGTAAACCATATACCTAGCCTAGCAACAACCTTAATAAGCTCTAAAGAGCTTACTAATAAGAATTAGTCAATCAAATTCAGTTGAGAGCTTACTTAGCTTAGTCATCCTAATATAAGCAAGCTAATTAAGATAAAATAAGAAGAGAAAGCCTATTTTATCCAAATTCAACTAAATGATTCTTATATAAAGCAAACTCTATTTCAAATATAAGCTCTTAGTCCTAATAATATTACTCTATATTATAAGCGACTAGTACATATAAATAAGGAGCTTATACTAAAGACTATAGAGAATAGCTTTAGACTAAAGAAAATCTAAGATCTAAACTTAAAGCTTTATAAGTTATATATTTTAGCTAAAATTACTAAAAAAGGCAGCAAAAAGCCTATATTAGATTCTCTCTTATTGATTATATTTAATATTAATATAGCTAGGCCTTTTACAACTATAGGTCTAAAAGAAGAGAGATATTTTATAATAATCACTTGCAAAGGCTTTAGAGCTATTTAAGTATATGCTATTAAGCTAAAAGCTAATATATATAATATATTAATTAATTTTATAAATATTATTAATATTTAATCTAGTAATACTAAGCTTATATCAGCTAATATAAAGGCTTTTAAGCTTAATAATGCTAAGGAATTCAAATTAGAGAAATAAAGCAATTACTATAAAAATAAGAGGTATATCTGCGAATATACTAGCCTTTATTCTCTATCCTAAAATAGCATAGCTAAGCAACTAAATTAATTTTTAATCAAAAGGCTTATTAGCATCTATAAAGAGAGGAATATACCTTTATACTTATAGCCTTAGATATTATAAGCTATTGCTTATATAAAGAATTAATCTTATAACTCTATTATTAGAAAGATGCTTTACAAAGTATTATATAGTAAAAAGCTTAATATAGACTATATTAGAATATTAGGCTCTACTACTTATATTCTTAAAAACAAGAATCAAAAGGGTAATAAGCTTAATAATAAGGCAAATAAAGGAATTTTAATAAGATTTGAATCTCCTAATAATTTCCTTATATATATACTAAGAAATAGAGCTATTATAAGCTCTAAAAATATAGCTATTAAGGAAGACATATATCTTACTAAGCATTATAATAGTACTTCTAACAAAGAGTTAATATATAACAACTATATTAATTTAATCAAAAGGGTAGAAAATCTTCTACATAATAGTAATAATGATTTTCCGACAAAAAGAGCTAATTTATAATTAGACTCTAAAGAATCAGATAATGAATTAGATAATTAAGAATCATATGATTAATAATTATATAATCTAAGCCTAGCAAAGCCTAAAACAAAAGGCAAGGCTAAAGATTATTCTAATTTATCTCCTAATATTACTATAAGAGCTATAACTAAGAAGTTACAACAACCTAATATATAAGGTTTAAGCTCTAATAAGCCTAACTTACTAGGCATATTCCTTAGTGAAAATAGCTCTAATTTAGCTATTAAGCTAAATAACCAATTAATTAATGAAGATATATAAGTATTATTAGTTTATAAAACTGCAATATATTTAGCTTCTTTAGCTTTTATAAGCTATAAGGCAAATGATAATAATCCTACTCTAAAAGTATACTTTACTAAGAGTAATACTAAGATTATTATCAAAAAGGAAGAATCTATGAATATTCCTATAAAGCCTAAAAAATACAAAGAAGCTATCAACTCAGCTTATAAAGAGTATTAGCTAAAAGCTATGCAAAAGGAAGTAGACTCTTTAGAAGAGCTAAAAACATAGGAAATTATACTCAAAAAGGCTTAGAGTACTACTACTTATAAACCTCTAAAAACTAAATGGGTTTATAAGCTCAAAGATCACAAAGAATACTACAAATTTAAAGCTAGATTTATAGCTAAAGGCTTTAAGCAACTATATAGTCTAAACTATATAGATACCTTTGCTAGCATTATTAAGCAAATAGCTTAGCGCCTAATATTTGCTTTAGTAGTACTAAATAGCTAGATTATCTAGAAAATCAATATAAATAATGCTTTTACATAAGGCAATATTAATTATAAGATATATAATATTCCTCCTATAGGTATATATAGCTTAAAATATAGTAATAAGCTACTAAAGCTCAACAAAGCTTTATATAGCTTTAAGCAATCTGCTAAGCTATAGTTAATTACTCTTAAAGAGGTCCTTATATAGAAACTAGGCTTTACTACCTTGCTAGCAGATAATTGCATTTTATATAATAAAAAGCTAAATATAATTATCTGCGTATATATAGATGATTTAGCTTTAATTGGCCTAAATATTAATTCTATTAAATCCTTTATTAAGAATCTTAAAGAATTCTTTAAATTAAAGGATTTAGGGCTAATTAGAGACTATTTGGGCATAAATATCAAATATAACTATAAAAAGGGTCATATGAAGCTATATTAAGAAGCTTATATTATTAAGCTTTTAACCTAATTTAATATACTAGATTATAAAGCTAAGGAAATCCCTATAGAGCCTAAATTAAAGCTAGAGCCTAATCATAATAAGGCTACTCCTAGTGAAATTACTTGCTTCTAGCAAATAATAGGCTCCTTATTATTCCTAATGCTAGCAACTAGGCCTAATATTAGCTATATAGTTATAAAATTAGCTAGATTTGCCTCAAATCCTAGCGAAAATCATATAATTGCAGTCAAAAACCTCTTAAGGTACCTTAAAGGTATTAGAAGCTTAGGGCTTATTTATAAAAATAGCCCTAATAAATATATTAGCGGATATTGCGACGCTGATTATGCTAGAGATATCAGCTTAGCTAAATCTACTATTAGTTTCTACTTCTATTTAGCAAATTGCTTATTTAGCTGGAAATCTAAGCTACAGTTAATTATAGCTTAAAGTACAACTAAAGCTGAATATATAGCTATTAATTAAGCTGCTAAGAAAGCTATATATATAAAGCAAATTCTTATTGAATTAGGCTTATATATGCAAAATAAGCTCCTATTATATATAGACAATAATAAAGCCTTATTATTAGCTAAAAATCCTTAGTTTCATAAGCATACTAAGCATATAGCAGTTAAATATCACTATATAAGAGATCTAATCGACAAAGGAGTTATAGATCTCATATATATTAATATGCTAAATCAAAAAGCTAATAGTTTTACTAAGCCTTTTGCTAAACCTTAGTTTATTGGCTTTTTAGAGCAATTAGCTCTTAATTAAGAGCTTTTAGAAGATGAAATTGCTAGCCTTTTCATTCTTTCCCTTTTTAGTTAAAATCACATTTTAAAACTGTTTTAACTATTACTATAAGCTATGATTTAGGGGGCATGTTGATCTGCAAATCACAGCTGTATTACTATATATAGTACTACTATACTTAGTATTACTATACTTAGTATTACTATATTTAGTATTACTATATTTAGTATTACTATATTCAGTATTACTATACATAGTATTACTATATTTAGTATTACTATAATTAGTATTACTATACTTAGTATTACTATACTTAGTATTACTATACTGAGTATTACTATACTGAGTAGCACTATATGAGTCATAGAAGGAGTTGATTATAAACTATATTACGAATCAATATTCCTTCAATATTCCTTTGATCTAATTCATAATCTAGCATAAATATAGGATCTTCTTATTATATAATAGAAGATTCTAGAGGTAGATATTTTGTATATAAAGACTACTCTCTCCTATAGCTTAGAGAATTAAGTTTTCCAAAGTCTGCAAAAGATCTCTTGAATTCACTTTTACCTCTTTCTCTATTATACTATCATAATAGCTTACTATTTTACATTTTGAATAGTTATTGCTTTTTTATATCTTTCTAGCAACTGATTATTTTAGCATATAAGCTTTAAAGCTAGCATTCTACTCTAAATCTTATACTATAGTCTAATAGGTTATAACTGCTTTACTTAGCTTTAGCTTCTCTTCTTTTAGCTAAAATATTATTTCTAATTTATAATTCCTTAATATTTATATAATAGCTATTAATAAGTAGCCTTAAGATATCTTTTAGTAATTATATTTTATTAAATCTTATTTGATAATATTACTATAATTATCTTAGGATTTAGTTAACTATTATAGCATTATAGTTATAAAGCTATTTGAATTAGCTATATTAGATATATTAATATTATTAGTATAATATTATTATTATTAGTAAGCTTATACTAAAGGGCTTAATTTAGGATAATATCTATTCCTAATATAAGAGTATTTCTATAATTTTAGTTAGCTTAAGTCTTATAGAATTATTCTTAGCTAATATAAATATTAGATATAATATAAGTAATAAATTATAATAAAATATACTAAGCTTAATATTCTGCTTTGCAATAATATAGATAGTTGTTTCAACTATAGATTATTAGATACTTAGGAACTCTAAGATTATGCTTACAGCATAGTCAATAGCAAATTAGAAGTAATAGTTAAACTATTAAATAATATAATACTTTAAGCATTTATAGATAGAGAAAAGAAGAAGTAGTATTTTACTAATATAAGCTAAGAAGATTAGCTATATAAAGATTATTTGCTTATTAATATTATATTACTAAATATTATTTTTCGTAATTAATTATAACTTCTGCATTAAATACACTTTTAGAAGGTAATTAATCAAATAAAGTATATTATTAGATAGTATTTTTAAAACCTATTTTTATAGGTTAGTATCTTAAAGCAGTTTAAATAAAGTAGATTAAGATTGCTAAATAATAAAGGCTAAAAAGAAATAAAGTGGTTTAAATAAAGCAGTTTAATAAGAATAGTTTATTAAGAGTAGTTTAATTAAGGTAGTTTAATAAGGGCAGTTTAAGTAGAGTAATTTAAGTAAAGAAGTATAATCTAATAAAAGTATAAAGAAAAGCTAAAAAAAATAATAAGATAGTATAATCAGAGCAGTTTAATAAGCATAATTGCATAAGCAGTTTTAGTAGAATAGTATTAAGAGTAGTTAAACTAAGGTAGTTTAAGAAGGATAATTTAAAGAGGATAGTTTGCATAAAATAATTTATATAAGATAGTTTAAGGAGGGTAGTTTATATAAGGTGGTTTAAAGAAGGTGGTTTATATAAGGTAGTTTAAAGAGGATAGTTTAAGGAGTAATTTGAATAGGGCGATTAAGGAGGGTAGTTTAAGAAGGGCAGTTTGCATAAGGCGGTTTGCATAAGATAGTTTAAAGAGTAGTTTAAGTAAGGTAGTTAAGGAGGATAGTTTAAGGAGGGCAGTTTAAGGAGGGCAGTTTAAAGAGTAGTTTAAGTAGGGCAGTTGAGGAGGATAGTTTAAGAAGGGCAGTTTAAGGAGGGCGATTTAAGGAGTAGTTTAAGAAGGATAGTTTGCATAAGGTAGTGTAAGGAGAATAGTTTAATAGTATATTTAATCAACTATATAATATTAAATCTATAGAGTATAATTATATAGTATTTTAAGAAACTCTATCCTTATATAACTTAAATAATATAAAATATTTAGCTTTATATAATAAAATAAATATCTTAATCTCTTTTATTTACCTTAATATAAAACTCTAAAATACTAATAGCTTATTGCTATTAGATCTTATTATAAATAATACTAATCTAAACTCTTTTGCTTAGTGAATATATTCTAAGATTAGCTAATTAATTGGATCTAATAGTATTAGTAGATTATTTGGATTATATAATCTTTTATTTCAAATAAAATAATTTAAATCTATATCCTATAGGATTTTATAGATTATTCTCTATTTAAGGTGCTTAGGATATATATCTTTAGGCTTTGAAAATCTATATTCTTTAATTATTAGTATACTAATCCTTATAGCAATAGACTTTAACTCTAAGAACTTTAAACTAATTAGATATACTATAATATTTCTTTAGATTAGAAAAGTTATAAGTCTTATCTTATATATTATATTTATAATCTTATTAAGTTTTGCTATTTGTTTATTATTTATAAGTATAAAATCTCCTAATTTATCCATTTATATTCTTTTATTTAGAGAATTTAATATAATAGTTAAAGTATCTAATAAGCTAGCTAATAATATCTTTGCAGTTATTAGTTTTATAAATAAAAGTAGTATTTAAGGTTGCACCTTTTGCTTTAATTAAAGAATAAATATACTAGATAGCTATAGATTAGAATTTATATTTTTAGATAATATATGTTTAGTAGACTTAAATCTACCTTTGCTAATACTCTTCTTCTAAAGACTAGCTATATATAGCTTATATATAAGAAAATATCCTTTTGTTTAAATAATCTTATTATTAGACTATAGTTTATTATTACTATCTTAAGTTAATTTTATTAGCTTTATAGCAACTAATTTAGCTTACTTTGGCTAAATATATTTTATTATTAAGAGTAGCTTCTTTATAAGTAGACTCTTATAGGCTTAGTCTTATTATTCTTTGAAATCCTTAGCCTTAATGTCTAAGACTTAGAGAATAATAGCATTTAGTAATACTTAGGCGCTAATGTCTTTTGCTTATATATTGCTCTAAAGCTTCTAATCTAAATTCCTCTCTTTTATAAATTATACTTCTTATCTAATATTATTATTAGCTAGCTAAAGAGTAAATCAAAGAGTATTCTTATTTAAAAATAATTAGCTTATTTAGAAAGGATTTAAAGTAGTTAATTTACTATCTGCTATTTTATCCTTTAATTTTTTACTTATCTACTATAGCTTATATTAGATAATAGAAGAAGTAAAAAAGGTATAGTAAAATAATAGAGCTAAGGTTAGATTAAAGAGAATTTATTAAGAATAAGAATTATATTATAATAAAACTTTTGTCTTATATTCTAACCTTATAATATTAGAGACTTATAATAAATAAATATATAAGGAAATATATAAAACTAAAGTATAATTATCTATTAGTCTTTATGAATAATAAGAATATATATAGCTAATTCTATTATTTTCATAATATGCTATTTTAGGTAATATTTGCTATAAACTATTATATATTCCTTAAATTATAATATTAGCTAGTTTTGCTATTTTTATAAAATACTATCTAAGTGATATTTGCTATAAATTACTATATATTCCTTAAATTATAATATTAAATGATTCTACTGCTTTTATAATATATAATTTAAAGTAAGATTTACTAAAAATCACTTTGCATTCCTTAAACTATAATATATGAAGAATAATAATAGCTTAGAAAATATTAACATTAAAGAGAATATCTTTAAAGAAAGAAGTAACTCAACTTTATACTAAGACAAAAGTAGGACTTAATTCTATTTTATACTAAATATAGACTTAAACAAAGGCTTAACATAAGCTAAGTTATAATAAATCAACTGCTTTACTTTAAATACTTAAATTCTTAAGGTTCTTTTATTATTATTTTCCTTACCTAAAAAACTTCCTCTTCTTCCTCTAAGAACTCTTCCACCTTCTATTGATAGAACTATAAAGCTAGCTTTTAGCTCTTTTATACTCTTTGCATCTTAGCTCTACTTCTCTATATTAGTAAGTAAGGTTCAACTTTATTATTAAGTATAATAATACTAAAGTAGTAGCTAAAGCATTTGCAGAGATAGATTCCCTATTAGAACTACCACCTTCTTAAGTGCATTTAGATATTAATTAGAGTCTAAAAGTTATAAGAATAGATAAATCCTTACTTATTTTTAATGCTTATTTTTTAACTAATAATACTTAGGTAAAGTAGATCTAGCTACTTTAGAAATTGCTTCTCTAAATATATTATAGCTAATACTCTAATAATTGCGCTTATAATTAATTAGTCTATCTGCTATAATAGCATTTGAGTCTTAGATAATTACTATTAATCTTTATATAAATATAAAGAATAATATTACTAATAAGTTTATTTTTAAATTTAAGATATAACCTAGCTTTTTGCTAAATGCTATATTTAGAGATATACTAAATAGTATTTCATAGCTTAACTATTTATTATATAAGAAGTTGAAAGATTTCCTAATAAATAAATAAAAGACTAATCTTAATATATGCTAAAATAAGTTAAAATAGGTATAATAAGCAAATGAAACTTCTAAAGGCATATATTATATAATTACTTCTAAATTTACCTTTTAATTAGCTATAAGTTGCTTATAGAATAATGCAAAGACTTAGCTATTTGTCTAAGCTATTTATTTGCATCTATAAAAGGGTTTATTAAAGGTCCTAATATTAGGAGGCGCCTTTTGAAAGAAGAAACTAGCATTAGGCCTATAGGGAATGCCTCTACCTAATCTAATTCCTTAGCTTAAACTAATACTTTAGCCTAAACTTATATCTCTATAATAATCTATATCTTTAAGTCTACTAAGACCTACTTCTCTACTAAAATATGCTCTTTTGCTAAAACCTACTCCTCCGCCAGAACCTAGTAAACCTTCCTAAGACTAATAAGTTGATCCTTTTTAGCAAAGGAACCCTCCAAATAGAAGAAATAATAATAATAAAGAAAAAGATAATAATATTAATCTTAATAATATAATTAAAGAGAAGAATATTAACCTTAATCTACTTAAGCTAAATAAGAAAGACTTTAAAGGTGATTTAAATAGGCTAATAGATATATAAAAAGATTATTAAGAATATAAAACAAATAAATCTCTATAAGAGTTTAAATAAAATTCTTATCTGATATATATAAGTACTAATATTTATTTAGAATATTAAACCTAATAGATAGTAAAATTATTATATATCTTATACTAAAAACTTAGCCGAAAGTTTACTTTTTGTTTACTTATAATATAATATGTTAAGACATAGGCTATATTATTAAAGTCTTATATTTCATATGTTAAATACTACTAATATAAATGTTTAGTGCTTATATAGCATTAGAATTTTAGTATAATATTATATTACAGCAGCAAAAACTTTTCCTGCTAAAGAATTAAAGTTTGGCTATTAGCGCTAATAATATGCTGCAGCAGTCATTCGGCAGCCTTAGGCCTACTTCTAATTAGTCATTTGCTATTTGCCCTTAGTTGGCACTTATTACTTACTATTATTATTATAAGCCTACTATTTATAATAATCAAATATTAATAAAGATATTATATTTATATATTATTATACTAAATAGTTCTAGCACTTAGTAATATTAATAGGATAAGTCTGACTTTATTATTTAAATTATATATCCCTTAGGCTATTAATTAAGCAGTCCTTAAGGATACTAAAAAATTCTATAATTATACTAGTATTATAATAGTAAAAGTAAGGCATCTATTAATAGAGTTGATAAGATTAATATGCTATAATTATATATAATTCTAAAGTAAAGAAAAGATAGGTATAAGGTAAGCTGACTTATTTATTAAAGGAGTTATCTAGTCTTTTAGTAGCATATAATAACCCTTTGTTATTTGTTAAAGCAAAGAAAATAGTATATTATCCTAAATTATTATATAAAGATAATAAGTTGCTTTAGTGTTATATTCCACTTTGCCCTTAGTTATATTATAATAATTACTACTAAGCCTTATATAAGGGGTTTCTATTAGTAGGAAATTTATAATATAAAAACCTAAGTCTATAAGACTTAAAATAGGTAGTATAATATCTAAGGGTAATTCCTTATAGCACTTCCTTTAGCAGCTTATATAAGGTGGTTTATATAGTAGTATAAGTTAAGTAGTTGTTAAAGGCAATTTGAAGAGAGTTATTTGACTAAGGCAGATTAAAGAGGCTAGTTTGTGTAAAGTAGTTGTATAAGGTGGTTTAAGGAGGATGGTTTATATAAGGTGGTTTAAGGAAGATAGTTTAAGGAGGGCAGTTTAAGGAGGATGGTTTAAGGAGGGTAGTTTAAGGAGGGCGGTTTATAAAAGGTAGTTTATATAATAGTTTAAGTGGGGTGGTTTACATAAGGTGGTTTAAGGAGGGTGGTTTAAGGAGGGCGGTTTAAGGAGGGTGGTTTAAGAAGGGTGGTTTAAAGAGGGCAGTTTATAGAGGGTAGTTTATATAATGGTTTAAGTAGAATAGTTTATATAGGGTGGTTTAAGGAGGGTGGTTTAAGGAGGGCAGTTTAAGGAGGGTGGTTTAAGGAGGGCAGTTTATATAATAGTTTAAGTAGAGCGGTCGAAGAGGGTGGTTTAAGGAGGATAGGTTAAAGAGGGCGGTTTAAGGAGGGTAGTTTATAGAGGGTGGTTTATATAATAGTTTAAGTAGAGCGGTTTATATAAGGCGGTTTGCATAGGGTGGTTTAAGGAGGAAGGTTTATATAAGATAGTTTGCATAAGGTGGTTTATATAAGGCAGTTTAAGGAGGGCGATTTGCATAAGGTAGTTTAAGGAGGAAGGTTTATATAAGGCAGTTTGCATAAGGCGGTTTGCATAGGGCGGTTTAAGGAGGAAGGTTTATATAAGGCAGTTTATATAAGGTGGTTTACATAAGGCAGTTTATATAATAGTTTAAGTAGAGTAATTAAGAAGGGTGGTTTACATAAGGCAGTTTGCCTAAGGTAGTTTAGAGAATATAGTTTATATAGCAGTTTAAGTAAAGCTTTTATTATAGGCAGTTTGATAAGAGCAGTATAGTTTAATAAGGATAGTTTATAAGTTGGTTTTAAAATCTAATTAGAAAAGTTATATTGAAAAACTATTACTATATATATAATAAAGCTATTAACCTTTTGCCTTTAAAAGACTATATCTTATATTATCTATATGCCTTTATCCTTTATCCTTCTATTCATTTTGATAATATATTTAGTATTAATCCTAATCTATATAATTATTAACATAAAAGATATTTAATCTTTGCTTTTTATCTTTTATATAGCTAGAAATAATATAAGCACTTTAATAAATATCTATTATCCAAAAGAACCTCTTTCCTTAAAGTTTTATTAGTCTAAGTGCTATTAATACTTATACTCTTATTACTTTAATTATACTATATAATTTGTCTAATTATCCTAAGTTAGTATACTACTTCTTTAGGTTCTCTACCTCCCTTTGAAATAAGAAGACATCTGCTAATGCTCTATAATAGGTTAGTAGGCGCTTAGCTATATTCTTTAGCTTTACCTTTAGATTAAGTATCTTAAGCATAACTTATAGCTAAGCAACTTATATGCTATTCTATAGATTTATTGTCTTTTGTTGACTAATACTACTAAGTATACTCTAGGGAAACGCCTATAACTAATAGAAATCTTTTTAGACTTTATTACCTCTTTAGTTTTAAGAATATTAAAGTATCTTCTTAACTATTACCTTTAAGTCTATTTTATCCTTTTCTAATTGCTTCTAACACTTAATAGCATTTAAAAAGATAATAAGATAGTCTACTACCTAAGCTAAGTCTTTTAGGCATAATTATATATAATCAAAGGGTATAAAATACCTTTGATAGCATTTCTGCTTTTGATATATAAATAAAGCTAAAGCCTTTAAAAATCTAAGGAGATTTATCTCTTATATTATTTCCTTAGTAGAAGTCATATACCTCTTTGTAAATTCTAAGTGGTGTAGTGTCTAATATTAAAGGGATTAGGCTGCTATTGGACCAAAAGAGCTATAGTAGTTATATAAAAGTAGTATAGCTATTGCTTTTATCATTTGAACTATAACTTTTATATTCAAAGCTAACCTAATAGTCAAATAATCTAAGATCTAATATGCTATAGCCTTTAGGTTATTCGCCTAAGTATTATAGCTTATAATTTAGTCTAAGTATATATTGTTTTTATTTATTTGCTTATAGAACTCCTTTAGCAAAAACTTATATAGCGCCTCTAAATGCTTAGTATTAAAGCTATTTAGCACTCTAAATTATTTAATAAAATCTATATAATAGCTAAGCATATGAAATTTAGGCGTATTCTAGTTTATATTATTTTATATATTTGGCTTATACTTATTAAATGCCTCCTTTAATGCATTAATCCTATATAATGCTAACCTAAGGTATCTAATTATAGACTTATTATATATTATTAATTATATAATTAATATAAAATCTATAAGTGCTTTTAAGTATGCTAATGCTTCTAATGCCTTTTCTAAGAATAGTAGAGTTACTATAGGTATTTAGATTCTAATCAAATTATACTCTTCTCTACTTATCTATTATATAATCTAATTAAACTTATTAAAATGCTTTAGGCCTTAGAACCTTAGGATTCTATTGAATCTAGCATTAAGTTGTATTAGTCTAATAGACTATTATAGCTTATGATTTACTTTAGTGAAAGCCTTTAGACTATTATAATAGTTTTTTGCTAAGTAGAGATTATAGACTAATTATATAATTATATTAATTAGATTTCAAAATATGCCCTTCTATAAGCTATAAAGTATATCTACTATAAGATTTGCATATATATTAGAATATAAGTGCTGCCAAAAGAAAGGTTCTATTAGATGCACCTATTATAGATCTTCCTTCTTAAGCTTCTTCCTTTGCTATTTTTAGATGCATTTCCATATATTTTGCTTAGTTTAAATTAGCTAAGCAGCTATAATATCTTATAAGTAGCTATACTTTACCTTATATTATATATATTATTAATTATGCTTAATTCCATATGCTAAGCAAACTTCCTTATGATTAATAGATATAGGTCCTAATACTAGAAAGTAGTATCTAATGAATCTATTAGTATAATTAATAAACTACTTATTAATTATTAATTATTCTATCTCTAATAAATATTAGTTATTTCTTAACTTAATTGTAAAATCCTATATTTACTTTGAAAAATCAGACTTATATAATAATAATATAGCTTAGATTTAATGTTAGCTATTAGCTTATTATTTATAGATTTGGAAATTGCTTAGGATATTAGAAGAAGATCTAATAGTATTATTAATAGAGATTGCTATTATCTTCTAAGGCATTAAGCATAATTACTTATTTGGAGATATATTAGCTTAATAACTTAGTTGCCTTTTAGCTTTATTATTATTATTTTATCTATTATGATTATAACTAATACTAAGGTACCTTTAGGTAGAAGACTATTTTGCATCTTCTACTATTAGTTATTAGTATTTAGCTTATTATAGACCTATTTACTATTAATCCTATATGATTTCTTTATTAGTCCTTAGGCTATATTAAATGCAAAAAGAGTATAGCTTAGTAGAAACTCTAAGTAATATTATATAAAGTAATGCCTTAGTTCTAATGTCTTAAGCTTATTATTAATAGCTTAAGGTTATACTTATACTAAGACTTTCTTCTATATATTATTATATAATATACTATATAGGATACTATATATTGCTTTCATTAGGCTTATATATAATTAGATTAACTGCTTATTATCTTAAGTTGCTTTAATACATTTAAATTTAATAAACTATACTTTAATATTGCTTTTACTAATATTAGCTTAATAAAACTAATTTGCTAAATCCTAATTAACCTTTGACTCAAAAGGCTAATATATATTATTATTAGATATAGATAATATTAAATATAGTTTATCTTTTGCTTCTAATTTGTCAACCTCTTTTAGTATTAATGCCTTTTTTGCCTTTATTTTATTTTCGAAATATTAAAGATATATAACTTCTATTATATTACTAGACTTTAGATCTTTGTTTTAGTAGCTATTACTATTCTTTTAATTCTCACTGCAAATTTTAGAATTAGCTGCAATTAAAGAACTTATTATCTTTGCTATATAAGCTAGCCTAATATATAGATAATCCTTAGGTTTATTGATTTCCTCCTCTTTTATACTATTAGCATTTATTTACTATACTTAAATTAATATAATTCAAATAAAACTAATATATTCATAATACTAATAGTCTTTTACTTATATTATTATCTTATATTTTATTAGTTGTAAAAGTAATTATACTAAAGTTTATATTAATACTTATTATATTAAAGTATATATTAATAGAAGTATCTTTATTTGTGTTTAGTTCCCTTTGAATTTGCTAAGCAAAAGATAGGATAAAAGTCCTTAATTTTCTTTTTAGCAATTTTCAAGCAATATTTGCTATAAGTTTGCATTTATATCACTTAAGCTTATTAATACTTTTGATTAGCTTAAAGCATTTCTTGCAGCAAATAGTTGGTAGTATTATAAAGATATAAAAGTAAGGCTATATAATATAGCTAGCTATCTGATAGAAAGTATTATTAGAGGTTAAGAAGGGTAGTTTAAGAAGGATAGTTTAAGGAGGGTAGTTTAAGGAGGGCAGTTCAAAGAGGGTGCTTTAAGGAGGGCAGTTTAAGGAGGGTAGTTTAAGGAGGATAGTTTAAGGAGGGCAGTTTAAGAAGGATGCTTTAAGAAGGGCAGTTTAAGGAGATAGTTAGTATAGGATGCTTAGTATAGTATAGTTTAAGAAAAGCAGTTTGAATAAGGCAGTTTAAGGATGATAGTTTAATAAGAATAGTCTAAGTAGAGTAGTTTAAGTAAAGAAGTTTAATCTAATAAAAGTAGTAAGAAAAGGTCGAAAAATAGTATTAAAGGAGGTTTATATAAGGTGCTTTATATAAGGTGGTTTGCTTAAGGCAGTTTGCTTAAGGCGATTTGCCTAAGGTGATTTGCTTAGGGTGGTTTGCTTAAGGTGATTTGCCTAAGGCGGTTTGCTTAAGGCAGTTAGCCTAAGGTAGTTTTCCTAAGGCAGTCTGCCTAAGGTAGTTTATCTAAGGCAGTTAGCCTAAGGTGGTTAGCCTAAGATGGTTAGTCTAAGGTGGTTTGCCTAAGGCGGTTTATCTAAGGTAGTTTATTTAAGGCAGTTTTACTAAGGCACTTTAAGGAGTATAGTCTAATATAAGCAATATAAGTAGGGCAGTTTAAGAATATTAAGTAAAGAAGTATAATTTAAGAAAGGTAGTAATAAAGGCATAAAAATAATATTATAGGATGGTTTAAGGAGGGCAGTTGAGTAGGGCAGTTGAGTAGGATAGTTTGTAATTAGAGTATTACTTATATAGCATAGTTTCAATAAACTAAGTATATGATTAAAATCATCTTATTTTGAAAAGCATTAATTATATACTAAACTCCAAATATTAGTCTATCTTAATAGCCCCTTAGACTCTTATATTCTACTTTTGAGTTTAGACTTATTAAATCTTTAATTATAGTATATTAATATTAAAGATTTATTCTTTTATAGGGTTTTTATTATTTTAGATTACTTATAAATATATAATAGTATTCTTATTCCTTTAGTAGTAATATCTATAGAATCTTTGCTTTATTATATAGGCATAATAATCAACTTTAAGGAAGCAAATAGAAATTGCTTTTATAAGTATTAGGCTAATAGCAATTGCTGAACTTATTACTATAAGAAAGTAGGTAGAGCATTAATCTTTAAGGGGTATATTAGATCTAATATTAAGATAAAACTTATTAAGTATAGCTATTTGCTCTATAGGGCTTATTATAGAATATACTAAGAATATATTATTAGGTATATATCTTTTAATATATAAAAGCTACTTAAAGAATATATTAGCTTTATTAAATACTAAGGTTAGATGAAGTACTCTTATATTATATACTATTTTGAAAATATAAGTAATAATAAAGAAATATATAGTTACTATATAGTAAGATAGATGCCTTTCTATATTTAGAAATCCTAATAGTTGAAATTATGCTAATTTGTTTTTTTAAGTAATTAGCTTCTTAGATGATTTATATATCTCTTTTAAATTATCAAAAAAAGGATCTTTAGTAATGCTAGGCTTAAATAATGCTAGCTTATTATCACTAGAGGTTGTTAACTCTTAGAACTTATTATTAGTAAGTCTAAAAGGAAGATTTATGCATAGATTAATTATTATAGTTAAGAATAGAAATATAGCAACTACCTACAAATAATAATAGAGATTTGCTAGTTTCTAATTAGTCTAATCTTAAGGATAATTCGCTTTATTTGCTAAGAATTTTGCCTTAGCCTTAAGATTCTTATTAGTATAGATTTAGTAGTTATTTAGCATAATCTAGCTTACCTTCTTTTGCTATTTGCCTAAGTAAGTTGCAAAGATAAGCTTAAAAATATTCCTTAGGATAATTATAATTAGGCGATCTAAAAGGATACTCTTTAATGTGAATCAAATGAATAAAGCTTTAACTAATTATAGAAGTGCATATAAGACTTATTAAGTAACTTCTTTATCAACTATACCTTTTTTGATATTCTTTGCCTATTAGAGTCTTAGTCTTATAAGTTCCTTATAATATTATTTCTTAAGTTTAGGATCTTAAATCTACTTATCTTAGACTATTAGCTCTACTAAAGGTGTAATATCACTTAGGCTAAAAATAAGTAGTATTTTATTTAGCTAATTTAAGCTAACTTTGATAAATCTTAGGTTGTTATATTAAGTTTTTTCGAATTCTAAATATAGACTATTACTCCTTTGTATATATAATATAGCTTAAATGCCTTTTATTGTTTAAGATATTCAAAGATAAGACTTATCCTTTTATATAGTTTATATAATACACCTTTAAGAAGCAGAAGATATAATATAAGTAAGATTCCTCTTTTTTAAGCCTTTTCTCCTACTATCTTTAGCTTTTGCCTTATTATATTTTTGCATATTCTATAAATAAACTTTGCAATTTGATTAATATAAGAGAAACTTCAAATTAATTAAGTCTATTGTTGAAAGTATAATAACTTAGCTATTCTTTCTTAGAGGTGAGAATTAAGATATCTAAGGCACTCTATTAATAATCTTTCTATTTTTAGTAAAAGGTAGAATTTCTTCCTTTCCCTATAGAAGATTCTATTAATCTATAGTTCGTAAAGCGCCTTTATAAGCTTAGGCTAAGCTATAACTAAATCTATTCTAATATGCATTAGAATCTCTTAGATCTAAATAAGCATTAAATTCTTATATCTATATATCTAGTAAACCTATTAGAGATAAGACTAAGGTGGCTTTAGTCCTTAGCTTAATAAAATAACTAAAAGAAGAAGATAAGCAAAAGTAGTAGAATCTATATTCTTCAAATACTAATTATACTAAAGGGTATAGTCTTATTATATTATCTACATCTTTGCTAATATGCTAATTTAGATTTTGATTAATTTTATCTTATAGAATATTATAGATATTCTAGATATAATAGATAATAAATGCTATAGTTGTCTTACTTAGACTTATTGCTAAAGTAAAGAAAGTATATAATATAATGCTATGCTGAAACTCTAATGCTATATAAGTACTAAATATTTATACTAATAGTATTTAATATGCGAAATATAAGACCTTAATAATATAGCCTAGGTTTTAACATATTATATTATAAGTGAATAAAGAGTAAGCTTTCTGCTAAGTTTCTAGTATAAGATATATGATAATCTTACTATTTATTAGGTTTAATATTTTAAATAAATATTAGTATTTATATATATAGGATAGGAATTTTATATAAACTCTTATAGAGATTTATTTGTTTTATATTCTTAATAATCTCTTTATATATCTACTAGTCTACTTAGATTACTTTTAAAGTTCTTCTTATTTGGCTTAGATAGATTAGGATTAATATTCTTCTTTTTAATTATATTATTAAGATTAATATTATTATTTCTTCTTTTATTATTATTATCTCCTTTATCTAAAGGGTTCTTTTGCTATAAAGGATCAACTTATTAGCCTTAGGAAGGTTTCCTAGGTTCTAGCAGAGGGGTAGATTTTAGCAGAAGAGTATATTTTAGTAGAGAAGAAGGTCTTAGTAGACTTAGAGACATAAATCCTTATAGAAATATAGGTTTAGGCTAAGGTATTAGTTTAAGCTAAGGAATTAGATTAGGTAGAGGCATTTCCTATAGGCCTAGTGCTAGTTTCTTCTTTTAAGGAGCGCCTCCTAATACTAAGACCTTTAGTAAACCCTTCTATAGATGCAAATAAATAGCTTAGATAGATAGCTAAGTCCTTATATTATTCTATAGGCAACTTATAGCTAATTAAAAGGTTAATTTAGAAGTAATTATATAATATATGCTTTTAGAAGTTTCATCTATTTGCTATACTTATCTTAACTTATTTTAGCATATATTAAGATTAGTCTTTTATTTATCCTTTAGGAAATCTTTCAACTTCTTATATAATAAATAGTTAGGCTGTAAAATGCTATTTAGTATATCTTTAAATATAGCATTTAGCAGAAAGCTAAGTTATATCTTAAATTTAGAGATAGGCTTATTAGTAATACTATTCTTTATATTTATATAAAGATTAATAGTAATTATCTAAGACTCAAATGCTATTATAGCAGATAGACTAATTAATTATAAGTATAACTATTAAAGTGCTAGCTATAATATGTTTAAAGAAGTAATATCTAAAGCTATTAGATCTACTTCACTTAAGGATTATTAGTTAAAAAATAAGCATTAAAAATAAGTAAGGATTTACTTATTTTTGCAATATTTAGACTTTAATTAATATCTTAATCTACTTAAGGAGATAATAGTTCTAATAAGGAATTTATCTCTGCAAATGCTTTAGCTGCTATTTTAGTATTATTATACTTAATGATAGAGTTGAATCTTGCTTACTAATATAAAGAAGTAGAACTAAGATATAAAGAATGCAAAAGAGCTAAGAGTTAGCTTAGTAGCTTTATTAATAGAAGATAGGAGAATTCTTAAAGGAAGAGAAAGAAGTTTTTTAGGTAAGGAAAATAATAATAAAAGAACTTTAAGAATTTAAGTATTTAAAGTAAAGCAGTTGATCTATTATAACTTAGCTTATGCTAAGCCTTTGTTTAAGTCCACATTTGGTATAAAATAGAATTAAGTTCTACTTTTGTCTTAGTATAAGGTTGAGTTACCTCTTTCTTTAAAGATATTCTCTTTAATTTTGATATTTTCTAAGCTATTATTATTCTTTATATATTATAGTTTAAGGAATATAAAGTGATTCTTAGTAAATCTCACCTGAAATTATATGTTATAAAAGCAGTAGAATTAGCTAATATTATAATTTAAAGAATATATAGCAATTTATAGCAAATATTACCTAGATAGTATTTTACGAAAATAGTAAAATCAGCTAATATTATAATTTAAGGAATGCCTACTAATTTGCAGTAAGTATTACCTAAAATAGTATGCTTTGAAAATAGCATAATTAGCTAATATTATGATTTAAGGAATGCATAATAGTTTATAGCAAATATCATTTGAAATAGTATATTATGAAAATAGTAGAATTAGCTATATATATTCTTATTATTTATAAAGATTAGTAAATAGCTATAGTTTAGTTTTATGTATTTCCTTATATATCTATTTATTATAAGTCTCTAATATTATAGGGTTAGGATATAAGACAAAAGTTCTATTATAATATAGTTCTTATTCCTAATGAATTCTCTTTAATCTAATCTTAGCTTTATCACCTTATTATACTTTTTTTACTTTCTCTACTACTTAATGTAAGCTATAGCAACTAAGTAAAGAATTAAAGGATAAAATAGCAGATGGTAAATTAACTATTTTAAATCCTCTTTAAATAAGCTAATTATTTTTAGATAGGAATACTCTTAGATTTACTCTTTGGCTAGCTAATAATAATATTAGATAAAAAACATAATTTATAGAAGAGAAGAATTCAAATTGGAAGCTTTAGAGCAATATATAAGCAAAAGATATTAGCACTTAGGTATTATTAGATGCTATTATTCTCTAAGTCTTAGACATTAAGGCTAAGGATTTTAGAGAATAGTAGGACTAAGCTTATAAGAGTCTACTTATAGAAGAGCTACTCTCAATAATAAAATATATCTAGCTAAAGTAAGTTAAATTAGTTGCTATAAAGCTAATAGAATTAATTTAAGGTAGTAATAATAAACTATAGTCTAATAATAAGACTACTTAGATAAAAGGATATTTTCTTATATATAGGCTATATATAGCTAGTCTTTAGAAGAAGAGTATTAGCAAAGGTAGGTTTAAGTCTACTAAGGATATACTATCTAAAGATATAAATTCTAATCTATAGCTATTTAGCATATCTACTCTATAATTAAAGCAAAAGGTATAACCTTAAATATTACTTTTATTTATAAAACTAATAACTGCAAAGACACTATTAGCTAGCTTATTAGATACTTTAACTGCTATATTAAATTCTCTAAATAAAAGGATATAAACAAATAAATTAGTAGATTTTGCACCTATTAGTAATAGACAAATAGCAGAACTTAATAAGATTATAGATATAATGCATAAGATAAGACCTATAACCTTTCTAATATAGAGAAATATTATAGTATATCTAATTAGTCTAAAGTTCTTAGAGTCAAAGTTTATTGCTATAAGGATTAGTATACTAGTAATCAAAGAATATATATTTGCAAAGCCTAAAGACATATATCCTAAGCACTTTGGATAGAGAATATTCTATAAAATCCTATAGGATATAGATTTAAATTATTTCATTTAAAATAGAGGATTATATAATCCAAATAATCCACTAATACTATTAGATCTAATTAATTAGCTAATCTTAGAATATAAGTCACTAAGCAAAAGAGGTTAGATTAGTATTATTAATAATAAGATCTAATAGCAATAGGCTATTAGTATTTTAGAATTTTATATTAAGGTAGATAGAAGAGATTAAGATATTTATTTTATTATATAAGGCTAGATATTTTATACTATTTAAGTTATATAAGGATAGAGTTTCTTAAAATACTATATAATTATACTTTATAGATCTAATATTATATAGTTGATTAAATATGCTATTAAACTACCCTCCTTAAACTGCCCTTCTTAACTGCTCTACTTAAACTGCTCTTTGAACTGCCCTCTTTGAACCGCCTTATATAAACCGCCTTATGCAAACCACCCTCTTTAAATCGCCTTATGTAAACTGCCCTCTTTGAATTATCCTCTTTAGCTGCCCTACTTAAACTACTCCTTAAACTACCTTATGTAAACCGCCTTATGTAAACTGCCCTCTTTAAACTGCCTTATGTAAATTGCCCTTTTTGAACTACTTTATATAAACTACTCTATGCAAACCGCCTTATGTAAACTGCTTTATATAAACCACCTTATGTAAACTGCCTTCCTTAAACCGCCTTATGCAAACTACTCTCCTTAAACTGCCCTCCTTAAACTACTTTAGTTTAACTGCTCTTAATACTATTCTACTAAAACTGCTTATGCAATTATACTTATCAAACTGCTTTTATTATACTGCCTTATTTTTTTTTTAGCCTTTCCTTATACTTCTATTAAATTGCATTTCTTTACTTAAACTACTCTACTTAAACTGCCTTTATTAAACTACCCTAATTAAACTGCTTTTAAAAAACTACTTTTATTAAATTGCCCTACTTAAACTGCCTTATTTCTTTTTGGCCTTTATTACTTAGCTATCTTAATCTACTTTATTCAAATTGCCCTAAGATATTAACCTATAAAAATAGCCTTTAAAAATACTACCTAATAATATGCTTTATTTAATTAGTCGCCTTCTAATAGTATACTTAATGCATAAGTTAAGATTGATTACAAATAAATAATATTTAGTAATATAATATTAATAAGCAACTAATCTTTATATAGCTAATCTTCTTAGCTTATATTAGTAAAGTATTACTTCTTCTTCTCTTTATCTATAAATGCTCTAAGTATTATATTATTTAATATCTTAACTACTACCTTTAATTTGCTATTAATTATGCTATAAGCATAATCTCAAAGTTCCTAAGTGCCTAATAATCTGCAGTTGAAACAACTATCTATATTATTATAAAGCAAAGTATTAAGCTTAGTATATTTTATTATAATTTATTACTTATATTATATCTAATATTTATATTAGCTAAGAATAATTCTTTAAGACTTAAGCTGACTAAAGTTGTAGAAATACTTTTGTGTTAAGAATAGATATCATCTTAAATTAAGCCTTTTAGTATAAACTTACTAATAATAATAATATTATACTAATAATATTAATATATTTAGTATAGCTAAGTCTAATAGCTTTGCGACTATAGTGCTATAATAGTTAACTAAATCCTAAGATAATTATAGTAATATCATCAAATAAGGTTTAATAGAATATAATTACTAAGAGATATCTTTAGGCTGCTTATTAATAGCTACTATATGGATATTAGGGAATTATGGATTAGAAATAATATTTTAGCTAAAAGAAGATAAGCTAAAGCTAAGTAAGGCAGTTATAACCTACTGAACTATAATATAAGATTTAGAGTAGAGTGCTAGCTTTGAAGCTTATATGCTAGAATAACTAGTTGCTAAAAAGGTATAAAGAAGCAATAACTATTCGAAATATTACTAATAATAGTATAAATATAAGACTATATTGGAGATAGATATTCTAACCTCTTATAGCACATATAAGAGAATATTAGGAATGCTTTTTGCTTATATTCTAATATATTAAATCTAGAAATATAAGAGAGTTTTTAGAAAATAATAGCATAAGATTATGCAATTTTATTACTAGATCTAAAAGAGGTATATTTTCTATTTGATAGTAAGTTTAAGTAATTGCTAATTAGTTTACTAAGCCTAAAGTAAAAAAATGGACTAATAATATTTTAGTTAAGTGTCTAATACTGCTCTATTAGGTGAAAGGTTATTAGGCTTAATATAGTTATAATAATATATTCTTTTAGTTTAATCTATTATCTAGGATAATAATAGTAATTATTGCAATAATAATTATGCTAGCTTGCTATAAATAAGGATAAAAGGCAAAATCAATTCTAATTAGTATCAAAAATGATATATATAAATTCTATTTATTATTAGTTGTTTATACTTAATTTTAATTAATCTTATATTAGCATTATTTAATTTAGTAAAGGATAGTTAGAATAAAATAGCTTTTAAGCAATATTAGGTGATTCTTATAAGAGTTGCAAAGAAAATAAATAAGGTACTAATAAGGAGATTAATTGCAATATATGAAAAGCCTATTGAAACTCCTTATGATAGGAACTTAGATGATTTATTAGATGACTTAAACTTTATAAGAATAAGTTGATTAATAATTTTTAATAAGTATTATTATCTTATATATAGCTAACTATTATAAAGCTTTTAGGTTTAAGCATCTAAGAATTAGCATAGAAAATGTATAAGCAAAATATGCCTTTATAAAAAGTCTAAGGTTATATAGATTAGGATAATAAGCTTAGCTTTAAAGAGGATTAATCAACTTTCTAAAGTAAATTAGAGTTAGGTATATTATTATATTACTATAATTAGAAATTTACTAATAATAAATCTTATTAGATTTGTTTAATATAGAAGATATAGATTATTTTGATGATAATTTGAATAATAAGATAAAGCTTCTAAAGTTGAAACAATTAGAACTATAGCTAAAGAAGTAAGCTCTAATTTACTAGCAAAAGTAGAAGGTGGCTATTAGACTATAATCTTCTAAGGTATAATACTCCTAATTATCTAATAATTATATTGATTATATTAAAGATAGCTTTGATTTTAAAGAGGCTAATTAGCAAGAAAATAAGTAAATAGGTTTTCTATAGTATAATATTAAGAAGAATATCAACTAGCTAATTTTCTCTTAGGAATTAAGGATTAGCATTTAAGTCTTTTATAAAGTATCTTAAAGTTTAATAAGTGCACTTAAAAGAAAGTCTAAAGTTAGCATATATATTTAAGCTTAAAGATATAATATTTTAGTTAGACTTAATAGAAACTATTAGTATAAATATAACTAAAATGATTTTTATAATAAGCTAAGCAAAATAGGATAAATATTAGCATAATAGCAATAGTTTTGCATTATATAATAAAAAGAATCTATAAAAGTTATAAGAAAGGTTTAGATCTAATCTAATATAAAAGACTATAATACTTTATAATGCAATTAGTTAATAGCAGTATAATCTTAGCTAATAGAGTTGGATTTCTTTAGCTAATTGACTTATAGGCATTTTAAAGGTGCATTTAATAAAATGCTTTTAATAAGGCGCTTTTGATAAGGCGCTTTTAATAAGGCGCTTTTGATAAGGCGCTTTTAATTAGGCGCTTTTAATAAGGCGCTTTTAATAGAGCGCTTTCAATAGAATACTCTTAATAGGGCGCTTTTAATAAGGCGCTTTTAATAAGGCGCTTTTAATAGAGCGCTTTTAATAGAGCGCTTTTAATAGAGCATTTGCAATAAGGTATTTTCAAATAAAGCGCTTTTGATAAGGCGCTTTTGATAAGATGCTTTTGATAAAGCGCTTTTGATAAGGCGTTTTCGATAAGGCATTTTCAATAAGGCATTTTCAAATAAGGTGCTTTTGATAGGGCGCTTTTAATAGGGCGCTTTTGATAGAGCGCTTTTAATAGAGTATTTGCAATAAGGTATTTTCAAATAAAGCACTTTTGATAAGGC
Organism: Diplocarpon rosae; assembly: GCA_032760415.1. Classification (NCBI taxonomy): domain Eukaryota; kingdom Fungi; phylum Ascomycota; class Leotiomycetes; order Helotiales; family Drepanopezizaceae; genus Diplocarpon; species Diplocarpon rosae. Next base: position 1,169,925 of record JAUBYV010000011.1, read on the forward strand.
GCTTTTGATAAGGCGCTTTTGATAAAGCGCTTTTGATAAGGCGTTTTCGATAAGGCATTTTCAATAAGGCATTTTCAAATAAAGTGCTTTTGATAAGGCGCTTTTAATAAGGCGCTTTTGATAGAGCGCTTTTAATAGAGCATTTGCAATAAGGTATTTTCAAATAAAGCGCTTTTGATAAGGCGCTTTTAATAAGGCGCTTTTGATAAAGCGCTTTTAATAAGGCGTTTTCAATAAGGCATTTTCAATAGGGCATTTTCAAATAAGGTGCTTTTGATAGGGCGCTTTTAATAGGGCGCTTTTGATAGAGCGCTTTTAATAGAGCATTTGCAATAAGGTATTTTCAAATAAAGCGCTTTTGATAAGGCGCTTTTGATAAGGCGCTTTTGATAAAGCGCTTTTGATAAAGCGCTTTTGATAAGGCGTTTTCGATAAGGCATTTTCAATAAGGCATTTTCAAATAAGGTGCTTTTGATAGGGCGCTTTTGATAGAGTGCTTCTAAAGAAGTATTTAAGTATATATATATAAACTTTAAAGTAAATTTTATGATAAATTCATTTATATATATAACTAATTATATATCAAATATAGTTTACTCAAAATAGCATATATATATATATATATATATATAGATATTTTGTTCTTAATAATACTATTTATATTATTAATATTAGGAAGAATTATAATATACTTTAAGCTATAATTATATTTTATATCTTTAGAGCTTTTGCTAATATATATACTACTATAGATAGATGCTAAAGTGGTAAATATATAGCTAATAATATAATTATTGCTAATGCTATATTATATAGGTTTAATACTTTAGGCTTTTATTATAAAGATAGCATTAAGGGAAGTCCTAAAGCATTTGAAATTTAAATTACTAAAGGTATAATTAATGCCTAAAAGGAAATTAGCACTCTAAGTGCTAAGTATACTAAGGTCGCCAAAGTAAAATTCTATAATTAGCTATTAGTACTAAAAAATTAGATATGCGTTTAAGGTGCTATTAGCGTGTCCAGCGCCTATAGCAGCCTTTGACCACTATTAGCCTTCACATTTTTTTGCAGATATATATACTTTTCTTACTTAAGCAATAAGTCTAAATAAGATAACTATAGCATTTATTATCTATTATATCTAATATATTTATAATATTCTATAAGATAAAACTAATTAAAATCCAAATTTATATATTAGCAAAGATGCAAATAATATAATAAGACTATACTCTTTAGTATAATTAATATTTAAAAAATATAGATTCTATTGCTTTTGCTTATCTTCTTCTCTTAATTATTTTATTAAGCTAAAGACTAAAGCTACTTTAGTCTTATCTCTAATAGGTTTGCTAAATATATAGATATAAGAATTTAATGCTTATTTGAATCTAAGAGATTCTAATGCATATTAGAATAAGTTTAGTTATAGCTTAGCCTAAGCTTATAGAGGTATTTTACTAACTATAGATTAATAGAATCTTCTATAAGAAAAGGAAGAAATTCTCCTTTTTACTAAAGATAAAAAGATTATTAATAGAATGCCTTAGATATCTTAATTCTCTCTCTTAAGAAAGAATAGCTAAGTTATTATACTTTTAACAATAGACTTACTTAATTCAAAGTTTCTCTTATATTAATTAAATTACAAAGTTTATTCATAAGATATATAAGAATATAATAAGGCAAAAGCTAAAGATAATAAGAGGAAAGGCTTAAAAAAGAAGAACTTTACTTATATTATATCTTTTGCTTCTTAAAGGTATATTATATAAACTATATAAAAAGATAAGTCTTATCTTTAAATATCTTAAATAATAAAAGGCATTTACGCTATATTATATATATAAAAGAGTAATAGTTTATATTTAGAATTTGAAAAAACTTAATATTATAATCTAAGATTTATTAAGATTAGCTTAAATTAGCTAAGTAGAATACTACTTATTTCTAACCTAAGTAATATTACATCTTTAGTAGAGCTAATAGTCTAAGATAAGTAGATCTAAGATCCTAAACTTAAGAAATAGCATTATAAGAAACTTATAAGACTAAGACTCTAATAAGCAAAGAATATTAAGAAAAGTATAATTGATAAAAAAGTTACTTAGTAAATCTTATATATACTCTTATAATTAGTTAAAGCTTTATTCATTTGATTTATATTAAAGAGTATCCTCTTAGATTGCTTAGTTGTAATTATCCTAAGGAATATTTTTAAACTTATCTCTATAACTCACCTAGGCGAATAGCAAGAGAAGGCAAGCTAAATTATGCTAAATAACTATTAGATTTATATTAATAAGAATCTTAAGGCTAAGGCAAAATTCTTAGCAAATAAAGCAAATTATCCTTAGGATTAGACTAATTAGAAACTAGCAAATCTCTATTATTATTTATAAGTAATTGCTATATTTCTATTCTTAGCTATAATAATTAATTTATATATAAATCTTCCTTTTAGACTTACTAATAATAAGTTCTAAGAGTTAACAACCTTTAGTAATAATAAGCTAGCATTATTTAAGCTTAGTATTACTAGAGATCCTTTTTTCAATAATTTGAAAGAAATATATAGATTATTATAGTATAGAAAGATCTTAGGTTCCCTCATATGGTGAAAGAAGCATATTCTATTCTAAGGGAGCTCTTAGGGAGCCTTTATATATTGCTCTCTTAGTGTGGTTTTTAAAGTTTAATTATATGCATAACATTAGGTGAGGGGAATATGACTTGACCTAACTATATTCCATATGATGATATACCCCTTAGCTGAGTTGTAGTAGTAATAAGAATTAGCTAAAAGGTATATAATTAGACTATATAAAATAAAGAGTAGAGAATATAGTATAGTAATAAGAGAGTTTTTCAATGGATTTAGAGTAGCTCTAAGGAAATCAAACAAAGAATTAGGTTGATTTAAAGAAAGGTTAAAGTTAGTTATACCTCTTAGCTTTATTTTCCCTTCTATTCACCTCCACCTACCTCTTTTATTATATATTAGCTTAATATAAATGCTGCTTCCTGCCGCCAGCCTATTTAAGGCTTTATTTATCAACTTGCTTGCAAAGGTTATATTTATAGCAATATCTTAGGAAGAAGGGATAGTATTTGCTATAATAGCAACTTTAGATTTTATTGCTTCTATTATGCTATTAGGAGCCATAAGTGCTCCTAAGGCATAGAACCTATGTGAGTAGCTTAGAATGTGTATTTGGACGCTTGCTAGCTTCTTAACACCTTAGTATATACTTTACTATTATTCTCTTCTTATTATTGTCAAAATAACCTCCTCTTAGACTATTGTCATTCGAAAATAGGAGCTTAAGGATATATTAAAGAAAGAGAAGAAAGCTCCTAATATAGTTCTAATAACTATAGAAGAAAGGAAAGCAAAGATTATATTATTACTTAGTCAAGTAGTAGAATTAGTGGTTTATGCTAAGTAGAAAGGCTTCTTCTTTGCGCAGTAGTAATAGGCAGCTATTATAGCTAAAGTATAATATTAGTTCTTAGAGTTAATAGTACTTTATATAGTTAATATAGGAAATTGGGTTTTTAGAGAATAAGTTATTTGATAGAGGCTCTTGCATCTTAGAGATTTAAGAGCTTTATAAAACCTTTAAACTTCTATCTTAAGAGGTTTTTAGTAAGACTATCTATATGCATCTTATTAGTAGGAAGATAAGTTACTTTAAAACTTCTATTCTTATATTCTTATCTTAACTATATATTATATATATTAATATAATAAAGCTTAGTTGTAATTCGCTAAAGGTCTCTAGTGATTAATTATATAATCTATTAATTATCATAAAAGATAGTCCATTTGGTCCTCATTTTGAGTATTAGCTCTTTGAAGAAATGCTTTAGAGCTATTATCTCCTTAGCTATAGAGGCTACTCCTAAGAGCTTAGCTTTTATTATAGAGGTTATGATAGTAGATTATTGTAAAGCCTTTTAGATAATTGCACCTTTGAATAGGAAGATTATATAACCTTATAAGGAGTATCTTATCTTAGGGTTATCTGCAAAGAATGCATTAGAAGAGATTATTAGCTTATTGCTTTTACTATATTTATCAAAGGTTATACTTAGAAACCTTATACTCTAGAGATATCTAAGCATCTAATTGATAGCATTAAGGTGCTATTAGCTAAGGTTTATATAGAATTAAGACAGCTAAGAGGCAGCATATATTATATCTAGTTGGAGCATAATAGCTATATATAGTATTAACTTAACCTTTTCTTAGTATTCTTTGATTATATTTATAGAAGAGGTCTTATAGTTCTTTTATAGTTTATATTAAGGGAGAGGTATTATTAATATTTGTGTTTAAAGTAGATCAAATTTATTAGTAAGCTTCTTAATATATGTGTTATAAAGTAAGGTGATCTTGCTATTCTCTTTATCTCTTATGACTTTTACCCCTAAGAACTACTTAATATCCCTTATAGTAGTAAGCTTATAGGCCTTATTTAAGCTATTTATAATTCGCTAAGCTTCTATAGAGTTTAAGGTATAGTAGATTATTTGTATATTATTAATGTAAAAGGCAAGAAATACTGATTTTGACCTATTAGTATATATGCAAAGCTCTTCTCCTATTAGCTCTAGCTTTAGAATGCATAGAGTATTAGTAAAATCTCTATACTATAAAGCAGGTGAGTTGTAGAGGCTATATAAAGCGCATTAAAGCTCTATGAACTTATTCTTTTGCTTTCAACTATTAGGTAGATAGTAGGTAACTAGAGCGCTCTATAGGTCTCTCTTTGCATTAATAAATATATTCACAATATTATATTATTTAAGCTTTATATTGAATTTAGCTGTAATTGCTATAAGAACTCAAAAAGAATATAAAGCAAAAGTAGCTATATAGGTGGAAAATATTAATGCTTTATCTTATAGGTCTTCTTATACAACTATTCTTAATCTAAATCATATTATCTCTCCTAATAAATTCAGCTTATAGGTGAAGACCTATTTCAAAGGTATAAGAAATAAGGTTGCTTTTAACATATTAATTACTTTCTAATAATCTTTTGCTTTTAGGTTCCTAATCTTTTGATATGCTTCTTTTTTAAATTACTCTCTATAAGGATGATTTTAAAGTTCCTTTCAACTTATAGAAGCTTTTGAAAGCTTATCTTAAACTAAGGTAAAAAGGTTAGAGTTTCCTTCTCTTGCTTCTATTTAAGTAGTAGTAGCAATAATACTATAGACTACTTTAAACTTATTGCTATTAGTAGCTATAGGTTTTTAACTTATCTAGAATATTATAATAAAGTTATCTACCTTTTGCTTTTAGCTTATTATAAGTTCTTTAAGTGCTAGTAGAAGGTCTTTAGCTATTAAGGCATAGACTATATCCCTACTCCCTTTTCTCCTCTTTTGCCTTCTAGGAGTTTACTCCTTTTAGAGAGCTACTTCCTATGCTTTAAAGGTCAACTTTCTCTTTCTAATAGGTTGATTCTATATAGGGCTAGTTGGTGGAGTTAAAGTAGGAGCTTTAGACTTATTATATTCTACTTTATCTATCATTAGAGAAAGCTTCCTTTCTTATGTTTCTATAGCCTATAGTATAAAGTCAATATATGTTAGATTCTCTTAAAGTTCTCTCTTATATTTAGGTATCTCCTAAAGCAACTTATTATCCTTATTAACCTCTTTCTTTAGAGTTGATTTGGTTTTAATAGAAGTTTATACTCCTTTATTCCTTATTGCTTAGGGTAAAGTTTCTAGTTTAAGACTCTTTTGCTATACTTAGTCTACTAGCTGCTTAATTCATATAATAGAAGGAAGTATATTATCATATGCTTCCTTAATAGAATAAGCTTTTAAGCTGCAAAAGAGGTTGCTCCTAAGTAGATCTGCCTATCTTGCGATCTTAAGGTCTTTTTCTCAACTTTCTTCTTAAGAGACTAGAACTATACTTTATCTATTAGTAGCATTTACTCCTAAGGTCTAAACTAAGAGCATAGACTCCTTATCTTCATCCAAAACCATTAGTTTACCTCTAATAATAGTATTAGTATTTAGCTTATTTAAACTCTCTTTTTTATTAATATTCTTAATATTTAGCTTAGTATCCTAAGTCTTAATATCCAATAAATCTTCCTTCTTAATATAAAAGATAATCTCTTTTAGCTTTAGGAGTAGATAGCTAGCCTACTTCTTAGCTTTAGGAGTAAAGAATTAAGATTCATCAAAGTTAATATTTCTAGAGATTATAACTCTCTAGAGTTAAAGCACCCAAATCCTATATATATTAGTAGCATAGTAACCAACTAAGTATCCAATATGCCCTTTTAGTTTAGTCTTAAAAGCTCTCTTATTGCAAAAAGCCTTTCTATCTTTAACTAATGGATATATATAAGAACTATATGCTTTTATACCCTTTTATTTTAGTCTTAGGTTAATAGTTAGCTTTGTGATAATCTTAGGATTATACCACTAAAAGTATTATCTAAACTAGCTATAAAGCACTTCATTTAGGCTCTTCCACCCTCTCTTTTGTAAAAGCAACATATTATATAGGTATACTATAGCTAATACTGCCTTTAGCCAAAGATAACTTAGTAGATTCGCAGATAAGAGCATTATAAGTGCCTTTTTGATGATTTCTGCTTTAGCTCTCTCTACTCCTCTATTTGGCTCATATATATATATAGGTATTATCTCTACCTTTATTCCTTCTTCCTTATACTATTCTCTATATTTGGAAACTCCCTAAGGTAGGAAAATAAAGATATTATTATTACTTCAAAGTATACAAATGGAAAGGCTATATTAGCATTTAACTTATGCTTCAAATTTCTATATAGTGCTAAGTACTAAGGTTAGAGTCTTTTGGATAAGAGTATACCTAAAGATTTTCCTATTATATTTATCTTTTATCAAAAGGAGTTAATTGTTAAGTATAAGCTTTAAGGTCTTATAGTTAAATAGATCTTAAGAGCACTTATAAAAGAGTCTAAGAGATTTATTATCTAATTCTCTTATTAATATAACCTATTTAGCTTTAGATTAAGCATAAGCTTTACAACTAATTTAGAGTACTCCTTTGATCTTTACCCCCTTTGCGCTAAAGATAAGCTTCTTTAGAGCTTTAGCTCTTAAATGGCCCAAATGAAGGTGCTATATATATGCTTTATCTTCTCTTAGATATAAGTAGGCGCTGCTTCGAAAACTATAATTAGCTTAATATTATATTATTAGGAAGAATAAAGCTATAGGTTATATATAATTAGGATAAATAAAAGATTTATAAAAGTTAAGTAGCTTATATTTAAAGACTATAATATTTAATCTATACTTTAGCTTCTTTAAAACTATATTATTATCTATTATCCTCTTCTATAGAGTTATATCTAATCTTATATACTAAACGCTAGCTCTCTTTAATAAAGGCTTAGAGATTATATTAATGTTGAAACTATCTATAAGAGCTATATTCTAAAGCTTTAGATTAGAATTATCTGCAAAGACCTCTTTAAAGAGATAAGTACCTTATCCTCTTACTAATAGACTAAAGCTCTTAGCTTCTATGCAATTAGTTGGGTATAATTCAACTAAAGAATTAGGAACTAGAAGCTCCTTTTGGTTAACTAGATGAGTAGCAGCATAATTATCAAAAAGGGTTATATTTGAAAGTAGATAAGGAGCTCTATCTAGCATAAAATATACATTAGGTGAGAAGTCATTAAATACCTTTAGATCTAAGAGAGCAGCAACTACTTTGCTAAAAGAAGAAGATATATATAAAGCTCCCTTATCTTTAGCTTTACCTTTAATAATCTAATTAATAGGTAGAGTCTTAACTTTACTTAGCTTATAGTAAAGGTCTTTATACTCCTTTTTAGCATAATACTCCCTAATTTGTTTAATCTTATTAGAGGTAGGGAAGTGTTTAATACTATCTTTTATTCTATTAAGGGCAAACCTAAGCTTCTTATAGTCTTCTAGGTTCTAATAGTGCTTGCTGCTTATTATAGCATTGCAAAGGCACTTAGTACACTTTGCAGATCCCTTATATCTACTCCTATTGTCAATTGATTTAGAGCTTAAGCTTAGAGCACTCCCTATTAAAGCATATACCCTTATAAATTGCTTCGCTAAGGGGTTAGCTAAGGAGTGCTCTATAAGGCTCTTAAACTAGTTAATATAATAGATTATATTATAAGAGTAAAGTATACTTATCTTATTGTCTTAGAGAATCTCTGCTTAGTATTATTACAACTAGTTTAGAGCCTAGCATTATATTGCCATAAGGAATTTAGTTATAGCTAAGGTCTCTTTTATCTTAGGAATTTAGTAGATTCTTATATCTTAATATATTTCCTAGAAACTATTAAGCTATACTTTTAGATTAGTCTTACCATAGGAAGTCTTAGTAAGCTTATTAATATAGTTATCCCTTAGAGTTTCTTTTATACTTACATCTAAGGAAGTAAGCTCCTTATGCAAATACTTAATGATCCATTAGATAGTATCTTTGTCTCTATCTTAATAGTCTTGCTAAGTAGAAAGTAGAAGAGGAGGAGCAACTATATTAATAATCCACTTATAGAGTTGACTATAATAATGCTTTATAGTCTTCTAATCATTAAGCTCCTATTAGTATAGCTTCTAGCTAATGCTCTAATTTGCATATATGTCCTTTAATTCAAATGGCTTTAGCTTTTAGGTTTATCTTAAGTAGATAGTTGAGAGGTATTTAAGTCTTCTTGCATTAAGCTATATTCCTAATTTAAGAGCTTCTCTTAGTATTCCTTTTCTATTTGTTCATCTTATTCCTTCAAAAACTTATCTATTCTAGGTGTTATAAGCTTATATATAAGAATATTTGGAGCTTTATTTATATATATTAGCATATTAGGATTATTTAGAGTATTATTCATAAATCAAATATCTATCATAGGATATTTAAGCTATACTAAAAAGCCAACGACTTTAGCTTAGAATTAGAGTTTAAAGTACTATTGCTATTATAATCTATAGTTGGTAAGCATAGCTCCAAAGCTAAAGAAAGACTAAGTATAGTTAATCTTAGTAGAAGAAGATATCTTATGAATAATTTAAGGAGCACTAGTTGCATTATATATAGAGAAAAGATATAGGTAAAAAGATGAATATAGCTATAGGTAAAAGGTAATAGCTTCTTATAGGGTTTCTAGATATTCTACAAGTTGATTAATTAATTGAATTAGCTTATAAGAAGCTAATAATGCTAATAACTATAGTATAGAAAGATCTTAGGTTCCCTCATATGGTGAAAGAAGCATATTCTATTCTAGGGGAGCTCCTAGGGAGCCTCTATATATCACTCTCTTAGTGTGGTTTTTAAAGTTTAATTATATGCATAACATTAGGTGAGGGGAATGTGACCTGACCCAACCATATTCCGTACGACAATTATCTAAGCTAATTGCTTAGAAAAACAAATAAGTATAATTTCTACTACTAAGATTTCTAAATATAAAAGAGTATTTATCTTACTATATAGTAATTATATATTTCTTTATTATTGCTTATATTTTCGAAATGGTATATAATATAAGAATACTTTATTTAACCTTAGTATTAGATAAAGCTAATATATTCTTTAAGTAGCTTTTATATATTAAAAGATATATGCTTAATAATATACTCTTAGTATATTCTATAATAAGCCCTATAAAGTAAAGAGCTATACTTAATAAGTTTTATCTAAATATTAGATCTAATACACCCTTTAAAGATTAGTATCCTACTTATTTTCTTATAGTAATAAGTTTAGCAATTATTATTAGCCTAATATTTAGAGAAGCAATTTCTATTTATTTCCTTAAAGTTAATTATTATGCTTATATAATAAAGCAAAGATTCTATAGATATTGCTGCTAAGAGAATAAGAATATTATTATATATTTATAAGTAATCTAAAATAATGAAAACCCTATAGAAGAATAAATCTTTAATATTAATATATTATAATTAAAGATTTAATAAGTCTAAGCTTAGAAGTAGAATATAAAAGTCTTAAGGGCTATTGAAATAGACTAATATTTAGAGTTTAGTATATAGTTAATGCTTTTTAAAATAAGATAATTTTAAATATATACTTAGTTTATTAAAATAATATTATGCAAATAATACTCTAATTGCAAACTACTCTATTCAACTGCTTTATTTAACTATCCTCCTTAAACTATCTTATAATATTATTTTTATACCTTTATTGCTACTTTTCTTAAATTATACTTCTTTACTTAATATTTTTAAATTACTCTACTTATATTATTTATATTAAACTATATTCTTTAAAGTGCCTTAGTAAAACTACCTTAGGCAAACTACTTTAGATAAACCACCTTAGATAAACCGCCTTAGGCAAACCACTTTAAGAAAACTACCTTAGGCTAACTACTTTAAGCAAACCACTCTAAGCAAACTGCCTTAGATAGACCGCCTTAGGCTAATTGCTTTATTAAGCAAACTGCCCTAAGTAAACTGCTTTACTTAAATTGCCTTAGATAAACTACCTTAGGCAAACTGCTTTAGGCAAATCACCTTAGGCAAACCACCTTAAGCAAACTGCCTTAGGCAAATCGCCTTAAGCAAACCGCCTTAGGTAAACCACCTTATATAAAGCATCTTATATAAACCTTCTTTAATATTATTTTTCAACCTTTCTTTACTACTTTTATTAGATTAAACTTCTCTACTTAAACTACTCTACTTAGACTGCCCTTATTAAACTATTATCCTTAAACTATCTTATTTATATTATCCTTCTTAAACTATATTATACTAAGTATCTTACATTAACTAACTTCTTAAACTATCCTCTTTAAACTGCCCTTCTTAAACTACCCTCCTTAAAGCATCCTCCTTAAACTACCCTTCTGAAACTGCCCTTCTTAAACTGCCCTCTTTAACTTCTAATAATACTTTCCATTAGATAGCTAGTTATATTATATAGCCTTACCTTTATATCTTTATAATGCTACTAACTATTTGCTGCAAGAAATACTTTAAGCTAATTAAAAGTATTAGTAGGCTTAGGCAATACAAATATAAACTTATAGCAAATATTACTTGAAAATTGCTAAAGAGAAAATTAAGAACTTTTATTCTACTTTCTGCTTAGCAAATTCAAAGAGAACTAAATACAGATAAAGATACTTCTATTAATATATACTTTCATATAATATTATATTAACATAACTATAGTAAATAGATGCTAGCAGTATAAAAGAGGAGGAAATTAATAAATCTAAGGATTATCTATATATTAGGCTAGCTTATATAGTAGAGATAATAAGGTCTTTAATTAGAGCTAATTCTAAAATTTGCAGTAAAAATCAAAAGAATAGCAATAGCTATTAAAGCAAAGATCTAGAGTCTAATAATATAATAGAAGTTATATATCTTTAATATTTTGAAAATGAAATAAAGGTAGGAAAAGCATTAAGACTAAGAGAGGTTAACAAATTAGAAGTAGAAGATAAACTATATATAATATTATCTATATCTAATGATAATATATATTAGCCTTTTAAGTTAGATGTTAATTAGGATTTAGCAAATTAGTTTTATTAGGCTAATATTAGTAAAAGTGATATCAAAGTATAGTTTGCTAAATTTAGATGCATCAAAGCAACTTAAGATAATAAGCAGTTAGTCTAATTATATATAAGCCTAAGAAAAGCAATATATAGTATCTTATATAGTATACTATATAATAATATATAAAAGAAAGTCCTAATAAAGGTATAACCTTAAGCTATTAATAATAAGCCTAAGATATTAGTACTAAGGCATTACTTTATATAATATTACTTAGAGTTTTTGCTAAGCTATACTCCTTTTGCATTTAATATAGCCTAAGGACTAATAAAGAAATCATATAGGATTAATAGTAAATAGGTCTATAATAAGCTAAATACTAGTAACTAATAGTAGGAGATGCAAAATAGTCTTCTGCCTAAAAGTACCTTAGTATTAATTCTAATTGCAATAGATAAAATGATAATAATAAAGCTAAGGAGCAACTAAGTTGTTTAGTTAATATATCTCCAAATAAGTAATTATACTTAATACCTTAAAAGATAATAGCAATCTCTATTAATAATACTATTAGGTCTTCTTCTAATATCCTAAGCAATTTCCATATCTATAGATAATAAGCTAGCAACTAATATGAAATCTAAGCTATATTATTATTATATAAGTCTGATTTTTCAAAGTAAATATAGGATTTTATAATTAAGTTAAGAAATAACTAATTTTTATTAGAGATAGAATAATTAACAATTAATAAGTAGTTTATTAATTATGATAATAAGTTTATTAGATACTACTTTCTAGTATTAGGACTTATATCTATTAATTATAAGGAAGTTTGCTTAGCATATAGAATTAAGTATAATTAATAATATATATAATATAAGGTAGAGTATAGCTATTTATAAGATATTATAGCTATTTAGCTAATTCAAACTAAGCAAAATATGCGGAAATAAATTTAAGAATAGCAAAAGAAGAAGCTTAAGAAGAAAGATCTATAATAAGTGCATCTAATAGAATCTTTCTTTTAGTAGCATTTGCACTCTAATATATATGTAAATCTTATAATAAATATGCTTTATAGCTTATAGAAAAGTGTACTTTGAAATCTAGTTAATATAATTATATAATTAGTCTATAATCTTTATTTAGTAAAAAACTATTATAATAGTCTAAAGGCTTTTACTAAAGTAAACTGCAAGCTATAATAGTCTATTAGATTAATATAACTTAATGCTAGATTTAATAGAATCCTAAGGTTCTAAGGCCTAAAGCATTTTAATAAGTTTAGCTAGGTTATATAATAGATAAGTAGAAAGGAGTATAATTTGATTAGAATCTAAATACTTATAGTAATTCTACTATTCTTAGAGAAGGCACTAAAAGCATTAGTATACTTAAGAGTACTTATAGATTTTATATTAATCATATAATTAATAATATATAATAAGTCTATAATTAGATACCTCAAGTTAGTGTTATATAAGATTAATATATTAAAGGAGGCATTTAATAAGTATAAGCCAAATATATAAGATAATATAAACTAGAATATACCTAAATTTTATATGTTTAGCTATAATGCAGATTTCATTTGATAATTTAGAGCGCTAAATAGCTTTAATACTAAGCATTTAGAGGTATTATATAAGTTTTTGCTAAAGGAGTTCTATAAGCAAATAAATAAAAATAATATATACTTAGACTAAATCGCAAGCTATAATACTTAGGCAAATAACCTAAAAGCTATAGCATATTAGATCTTAGATTATTCAACTATTAGGTTGGCTTTAAATATAAAAATTATAATTTAAGTAATAAAGGCAATAGCTATACTACTTTTGCATAACTACTATAGCTCTTTTAGTCTAATAGCAGCCTAATCCTTTAATATTAGATATTATACTACTTGGAATTCATAAAGAGGTATATGACTTCTATAAAGGAAATAGCATAAAGGATAAATCTTCTTAGATTTTTAGAGACTTTAGCTTTATTTATATATTAGAAGTAGAAATACTATTAAAGGTATTCTATACCCTTTAATTATATATAAATATATCTAAAAGACTTAGCTTAGATAGTAGACTATCTTATTATCTTTTTAGGTGCTATTAAGTATTAGAAGCAATTAGGAAAGGATAAAATAGACTAAAAGGCAATAATTGAAGAGATATTTTAATATTCTTAAGACTAAAGAGGTAATAGAGTATAAAAAGATTTCTATTAGTTATAAGCATTTCCTTAAAGTATACTTACTTAATAGTATTAATTGACAAAAGATAATAAATCTATAGAATAGCATATAAGTTGCTTAGCTATAGGTTATGCTTAAGATACTTAATCTAAAAGTAAAGCTAAAGGATATAGCTAAGCGCCTATTAACCTATTATAAAGTATTAGTAGATATCTTCCTATTTCATAAGGAGGTAGAAAACCTAAAAAAATAATATGTTAGCTTAGGATAGATAAACAAATCATATAGTATAATTAAAGTAATAAAAGCATAAGTACTAATAGCATTTAGACTAATAAAACTTTAGGAAAGGAGGTTTTTTCAGATAGCAGATATTTATCAAAATGCTTATATTATTTCTAGCTATATAAGATATAAAGAGTAAAGATTAAATATCTTTTATATTAATAATTATATAGATTAAGATTAATACTAAATATACTATTAAGATAGATAAGAGGATAAAGGATAAAAGCATATAAATAATATAAGATATAGTCTTTTAAATGCAAAAGGTTAATTGCTTTTTTGCATATATAATAATAGTTTTTTAATATGACTTCTCTAATTAGATTTTGAAACTAATCTGCAAACTATCCTTATTAAACTATACTACTTTTATTAAACTACTTATAATAAAAGCTCTACTTAAACTACTATATAAACTATACTTCTTAAACTGCCTTAGGCAAACTATCCTAAGCAAACTATTATAGGAAAACTGCCTTATGCAAACTACCTTAGATAAACTATACTACTGAAACTATTATATAAATTATCTTATATAAATTGCCTTTTTCAACCATCCTACTTAAACTATTATATAAACCACCTTATGCAAACTGCCTTATGCAAACCGCCTTATGTAAACCTTTCTTCTTAAACTACCTTATGCAAATTGCCCTTCTTAAACTATCCTCTTCAACTGCCCTACTTAAACTATTATATAAACTACCCTTCTTAAACTGCCCTTTTTAAACCACCTTATATAAACTACCCTTTTTAAACTACTCTTCTTAAATTATCCTACTTAAACCATTATATAAACTGCTCTTTTTAAACTATTCTCCTTAAACTACCTTATGCAAACTGCCCTCCTTAAACTGCCCTTCTTAAATTATCCTCTCTAAACCACCTTATATAAACTATCCTCCTTAAACCACCTTATAAAACTACTTTATATAAATTAGCCTCTTTAATCTGCCTTAGTCAAATAACTCTCTTCAAATTGCCTTTAATAACTACTCAACTTATACTACTATATAAACCACTTTATATAAGCTACTAAAGGAAATATTATAAGGAATTACCCTTAGATATTATGCTGCCTTTTTTAGGTCTTATAAACTTAGTTTCTTATATTATAAACTTCCTACTAATAGAAATCCCTTATATAAGGCTTAGTAGTAATTATTATAGTATAACTAAGGGTAAGATGGAATATAGCACTAAGGCGACCTATTGTCTTTATATAATAATTTAGGATAATATACTATTTTCTTTCTTTTAATAAATAACAAAGGATTATTATATGCTAATAGAGGATTAGATAACTTCTTTGATAAATAAGTTAGCCTACCTTATATCTACCTTATCTTTACTTTACTAAATACCATTTTTCTAAACTAACCCAAAGGTTTAATAATCCTACAACTATACTCCTAAAAAGGCACCTAACTATTAGAAAGCTATTAGGAACCCTTTTAGCATAGCTATACTAACTTTTCTAATGTTTCTAGGTTAAATAGCGCCCTCTACTCTTAAAACTATAGTTTTAGGAGTTTAAACTATAGATTTTATATATCTGCAATAACCCTTATTTTCTACTAATCTATATACTTTAAAGAAATAATAGTCTTAGCATATGAATACTCTTCCTTCTTCTTATCTCTCCTTTAGTAGCAGCATACTAGAAATCAACTTAGCTTAAGTTGCAATCTCTATACAACTAAAGGCATATAATTAAACTGCTTAAATATGCTAGGAAATCTTAAATAATACTATAAAAGCAATAGACAACTTTATAAACTCCTACAAAAAGTAGGCTAACTTCTTTTAATATATATAAAAGTTATAAGACTCCTTTATTGCATATTTGATAATAGTAAACTATATAGATATAAACAACTTTATACTCATAGGAAGACCTTCTTTCTCTCCTCCTATGACTTTAGACCTTTACTCCTTACAACCTTTTTGCTTAACCTCTAATGTTAGCTAGGCGGATAGAGTTTAAAAGGATTTAACTATCTTGAAAAACCTAAGGGCTACTAAGCTAGCTTTAGCTAAGATAAACTCTTCTTCTTCTAAAGAAGGATCTGCAGATAGAGCTTTACTTAGCTTAGCAGAAATTAGTATTGCCTTAATCCAATAAGATAAAAGGATTTTAGTCAGCATTAAGCTAGCCTTTCGAAAGAACTACTAAGAACCTTATATAATCTATAAGGAAATCTGCAAATAGATCCTTAGCATTCTTATAACTAAACTCTTAAGAGTTATAGAGACTGCCTAAGGCTAAGCCTTTCATCTGAAGAATCTTACTATTTAGGATAAGCTAATTATTCAAGAGAATAAGGAGATTCTCCTATAGATTATGCATAAGAAAGCTATATGTCTTTTAGAAGTATAATATACTTATGCTATCTAAGGCATTCTATTATATATATAGGATATCTAAGGTAAGCTTATTATATTAATATTTCAACTAAAGAGGTTGCTATAAAGGCCTTTACTTAAATCATAAGGCGCTTAATTAGCTATTAGCTATTATAATATAGCCTAAATGTTACAACTTTCTAGATTATCTAGCTAATCTCTTTTAGCAATCTAATCCTCTTTTTCCGCCTTTTTAGCACTAGTAAGCTCTTTAAGCTAATAGTTAAGAAAACACTAATCATATAATATAACTTTGGCTACTAAGGGTATTATAACTCTTAGAATTATATTAAATATAAGAGATATAATTACTATAGCATTATAATTAATTAGCATAAAGGACCTTTAAATACTAAGTGCTTATATTTAGCAAAGTATATAAACTACTATACCCTCTTCTTAGCTGGCTACAACAACTGCCCTATAGCCTTAGTCTATAGAAAGGGCAAACTAATTAAGCTAACTAAAGCTAAGCTAAGTATAATCCAAAAGGCTAATAATAGGCTTTTCTAAGACTTTATTGCAAAGGAAACTGCCCTTATAGCTAGTTAAGCCCTTAGCACTACCTCCTTTAGAATACTAGCTTTAGAAGATAGGCTAAAAGTGCTTAAGAAAAAAAGAGCTATTTAGACTATAGACTATAAAACCTAAATAGCAAATACCCTCTTAGTAATAATATCTACTATTAGTACTACTAAGCCTATAGAGATAGAGCTTATACTACCCTAAGAACTAGTCTTAATATAGCCATCTAATAATAGACTAATTAAGTCTAAGATAGTCTGCAAAAACCTTAATAAGGCTTACCTCCTTTAAAGCATTAGCTTAGATGATAATAGCAATATAAGAATAGCTCCTTTTAACCCTATATATTAGGAAGCCAACTATAGCACTATAATATATGCTGCAATATATAGCCTATGGATCTTACTATCTGCTAGGCTAATATAAGGAAAGGTTTTAGCTATAATACTCTACTAAGCATAGCCTATAAATAGGAAATTAATATTATCTATATCTAAGAACTATAGATATATGCTAACTTTATAACAAAAACGCATCCTAATTATTATATATATATACTAATAGACTATTAGAATATAACCTTAGACTACTCCTAAATACTTATATATATCTAAAAAGGAATACCCCTTAAAGTCTAATAATAATATCTAATTGCTTACTAAGACCTCTTATAGCTTAATATTAATAGCTTTATAATCCTTAATATCTATAGATAACCTTTGACTAATATAGTTATAAACTATATTACCACTTTTACCCTATTAGAAAAGTGCTTAATAAAAGGGGATTTTAATGCCTATTATAATATATGTAAGCTAAGCATAAAGCTCTTCTCTAAAGGAGTAGATTTAGTAGAATAGTTGGCTTAAAGCCTTATAGATTTCATTAGTAAGCTTAGCATAGCAACATAGGACTATAGATATATCTTAGATCTAACCTTCTCAAATATACTATAAGCTTACTTAGTTATAGTCTTAGAACTCTCCTATAGTTTAGACTATTATACATAGGTTATTATTATCCTTAGCAAAGGATAAGTCCTTTTAGAATAGTTTTAATACTAAGTCTTAAAAGGGCAATTACTAAAGCTAGCGAATCTAATACATAATAGCATTATACTTTTCTTAGACTTATAGAGGATTATATCTATTTAGCAAATTAATATTCTTATAAAAGCATTTAGTTTAATCTTTCATATAGCAATTAAGGCTATTAGTAAGCTATAGCGCAATAAGGGATAAGTAGCACCATAATAGACTAATAAGGTCTAAAACACTTAGTATAAACACCTTAGGTTACTTAAAAACTATAATAGTTTTAGCTATAGAAATAAAGCAACTAAGGAAATAAGATACTTTTATAAGGTCATTTAGAAGGCTAAAAAAAAGTACTAAAAGTTAGTCCTAAATAATATTAGAGATAATAAGTCCCTCTATAAGGTAGGTAGTAGCCTAGCATAAGAAGATCCTAAATATTAAGGCCCTACCTTTAGTTGTTAATAAAAGGATAATCAAAGGAATCTTAGAAAAGGCAAAAGTACTTTAAAATAAAATACTAAATAGATTTAGTATAGCTAATAACCTTATAGATAATCCTTTAGAGAATAAAAACTAAACTAGAACTATAAAACTCCTATAGACTAATATAATTACTACTAAAGAGGTAGAATAATATATAATTAGAGTCTCTAGCATCTCCCTAAGGATAAATAAAGTTATAATTCAACATTTAAAAGTATATTAAGATTATATAAGAGATGCTATTTATGCTCTTTTTAGTGCTTACCTAGCCTTTAACTACTTCCTTAACTCTTGGAAATACGCTAAAGTAGCAATACTACTAAAGGTTAGGAAGAAGAATAAGGAATCCCTAAGGTCCTAAAGACTAATTATACTCCTCTCCTATATTTCCAAGGGACTTAAACATATTATTACTAGCTAAATCTCTTAAGCAGCTCTTATCTATAAAGTCCTTAGCCCTTAATATAATAAAGCTCTACTAAAACACTTTATAATAGATCTAATAGCCTACTTTATATATAATGCTAAGTTTGCTTTAGCTAATAATTTGAAGTTTATACTAATTATAATAGATGTCCAAAGGGCCTTTAATGCGCTTTTAGTATATAGGCTGCTTAAAAGAATAATAGAATAAGAGTAGCTATATAACCTAATCTACCTATGTGTGACGGCGAGAGCAAGGCATATGTCGATATAGTCGATGAGATTAATATGCTACAATCTTATAGAATTCTAAAGTAAAGAGAGAGTAGATATAAGATAGGACAACCTATTTATCGAAGGCATTGCCTAGTCCTCTATTAGCATATAACCCCTTCTTATTATATATTAAAGCAAAGAAAATAGTATATTGCCTAGAATCATTATGCTAAGGCAATAGGTCACCTTAGTGTTTTATTCTTCTTTGCGCTACCATTTTGCCTTTATATTATGCTATGATATTACCCCCCCCTTTAGAGAGCTTAAGATAGCCTTATCTTCGACCTACTAGTCTATAAAGTCATATATTGTTCTATTTTCCACCTTGCTAAGAAATAATCTTATTTTTACTAAATCTATAGTACTATTAGTATATATAATAGTAATTCTAAGCTTAACTAATTTGTCTAAACCATCAAAGGCGCTAATTAATTTTCTATCTTTAGGATTTTTCAAAGTGTATTAGTCCCTTGTCTCCTTATTGATTTACTTAGACTACTTTAAAGCTTTTTATTGCTTTGCATTATTATTAGTAGCCTTAGTTGCTTTTCTTTTGTTTAGTGTAGTAGCAATAGGTAGGATAAGAGCATCTAATGCATTAGGTGTATTAGAAGCACTATATAGCATTTCAATTTGCTTACGTTGGGATTCGACTTATTTGGTAAGCTAATTGTTTTATTGTTAAGTAGTATTAAGGTCTATATAAAGCTTATTGAATTCGACAGCTTTGAATAATATAACAAAAATCATATGTTTATGCTATAGTAAGTTGCTACCCTTAGTTTTAATCTTTGCAATAATTTGGTCAACATTTGCTAATAGTCAGTTGTTATTAGAGGCAGTATTTATTATAGTTTTCCAGATTTGCTATTTAGATACTCTAAATTATAGTAGCTTTAGCACTATTTATAGCAGGTTGAATTAGCTAATTGCTTATTATAGTTGTTCTTATAATTGGTTTTATAATAGATAGAATATACTTAGTTGGGATTTCTTAATAAGTATACTATCCTTTTATAATACTTAGTTGTTATTCTTCTTTATCTTAATAAGCATCTTATCTTTATTATAATTATTTTCTAACTCATCTTTAAGCTAATTGGATGGCTTTCTGACTATTATCTTATATATAATAGCTTTGCTGTTTCTTGCTAAGATAAGTATAGACCTATTAGCTTATCTTACCTTATCAACTTCTTCTTATTATTGCTATAATGCTTATTCCAACTTTTTGCTTATAATAGTTTTTATATTCTCAAATTACTAATTGTTTTTATTATTATTATTATTATTATTATTATTATTATTATTATTATTATTATTATTATTATTATTATTATTATTATTATTATTATTATTATTATTATTATTATTATTATTATTATTATTATTATTATTATTATTATTATTATTATTATTATTATTATCTTCATCAGATGTTATTAGTTTATTAAGCTAAGCAACTAGCAGTTGTAGTAGGTTAGGGGTAGTAGGAAGCTCTAAGGAGTAGGGGTTGTTATTATTAATAGGGTTCTAAGTAGAGGTTATAGTAGTTAGGGCAGCTTTGGTGATAGAGGTTTTTAGTCTATCTAATCTATGCTTATTATAAGCTTCTAAGATAAGGATATTATCTTAGAGTATTTCTTAGGCGTCTTTAATCATTTGATTAAATGCGCTAATATCTGCTATTATCAACTTATTAACTATATCTACTAGTACTATAATTTCTTTAAAGCTATAGTCTATTATTATTGCATTAGGCGGAGGGTTAATAGCAGATCTTAATATAAGGTTTATAACTAAAGCTAAGGCTATAGCGTTATCATTCTGGTTATATAGGTCGCTTATAGTGCTTATAGGGGGTGGTATACTTATGGTGATAGTTGTTAGGGCAGATTTTATATATAGTTGGTGCTATAGTAGTATTTTCGGGGTGAATTATTTGATGTTTAGAAGAGAGTAGTAAATAATTATTCTTAAGGGGATATCTTTAAGTTTAAATAAAAGAATCAAATAAAGAAGGACGCTAAGCAGCCTTGCTACTAATAAGGCGCTAGGCAAAAAACAAAGAAAAAGAGCAAAGGTGAGATTCTTTAAGTAAACAAAGGAAACAATTTGAGCCCTACTTAGCATATATATATATTAGGTTAAAAGGGGACTAAGGAAGCTTAATTCTTTCTTTATCTTTACTAATAAATACTAACTTTTATTAGTTGGCTATTAAAAGGGTGGTTAGGATTAGTATTATTATTCTAAGTAGCTTATAATCAGTTATCTAGCTAGACTAATAGTCTAAGTGTATTAGGGTAGGTATTATAATATTTCTTAATTAGAGAGGTAGAATTCTTAAAATTAGTAGTAAGATACTATTAGTTGTCTAAGTCCTACCTTATTTAGCTAACTTTATAGTATAGCTATTTATTCTATATATTAGATGATAAGATTTAGTTGACTTCCTACTCTATATAGCTATCTACTTTGATAGGTAGTTATAGAAGGTTGATCTATTTTAGAAGAGGGTTAATAGCAGCCTTATAAAGTCTATTAGCATAGAATATATTATGAATTTGGAAGGATTTTAGCAACTCTACTTTATATAAATAGTAGACTATCTTTTTGATTCTAAATAGTCTTATAATAAGGAAATTAAGATTATTAGAGGGTTGATTGATTCTTTAGGATTTCTTAGTAATATAAATAAGGTCCTTTAGCCTAAAGTCAAATGTATATTGCTTTTTATTTGCTTAAAATAACTATTTCTCCTAAGCTTTAGTTATTGATTCTTAGGCGAAGTATACTACTTTATTGATTCTCTTAGCCTAGGATTAGGCTTCTTATTAATTTAGCTTTTCCTAGATAGTATCAAATTTTCGAATAGCTAATATTTAGTCAAAATCTAATCTTAGTTTATACTTATAGTTGACTATAAAGGGTAATAGGCTAATAGACTTATAAAGGTAAATAGCCTTAGCAGCATCTAATATAAGAAGTAAATTAGCTTAATTATTTTAGAAGTAATTAATAAAAGGATAAAGTCATATGTTAATTATTTAGTTGATAATCTTAGTCTATCTATCTATCTAAGTATACTTAGTTATTAAAAGCTAAAGTTTAGTTCTTAATAGAATAGATAGTTTACTTATAAAGTCTAAGATAAACTATAGTCTTCTATTGCTAGTAATAGTCAGAGGACTACTATAAAGTCTTTATATATAGTAGTAGTATAAGGAGGCAGCTGTTTTAGCTATAGCTTTTTTTGATATTAGTAGACTAATATATGGCTTAGATAAATAGTTAATAATAGTAAAAATAATATTATAGCTATTGCTAATAGAACTAAAGGTATAAAAATCTATTGATAAATTATCTTATATCCTTAATAGGATAAGTAGAAGTCTAAGCAGTCTTAGAGTTTTATTATAAGGCTTATAGGCTTATCAATAATTATAGCAATTAGCCATATAGTATTTTATATCTTATTAGTATATAGGCTATTAGTAGTACTATTATACTAATTTAATTATCTTTATTCTATTAGGATAAGCTATTATAATACTATTATAAATATGCTAAAGGAGTTAGGTATGCAGCCTTAGAGTCTTATTGTAAGGCTTATATGCTTATTGATAGTTATAGCAATTAGCTATATAGCGTTTTATATCTTATTAGTATATAGGCTATTAGTAATACTATTGCACTAATTTAATTATCTTTATCCTATTAGGATAAGCTATTATAGTACTACTATAAATATGCTAAAGGAGTTAGATGCATAAGTTGTTGGGTTCTTTAGGGATAATTAGCTTATTATTATATAGTAGTAACCTATTAGGGAGTATTAACTATAGCTTCTTATTTTTTACTGCTTTTTCTCAATTGTCTTTTAGCAAGGGTTCTAAGTGATTTGCTTATAAGATTTGCTTAGTTATTCAAATGGAGTTAATGCTTAGGGTAGATTCTCTAAGGAATTCAATAGGCGCTATAATGCTATTAGGGTCAAAGAGTTGATAAGTTTGCTCTACTTTTCTAGCTGCCTTTTAGGTTGGTGTTAATTTGTCTTTTCGAGAGAGTATATTAGCAATAGTATTTTCTTTGCCTAATCAATAGGTAATCTTATAATTATACTTAAATAGTATATCTATCTATTAGATTTGTCTCTTATTAAGAAGCTTCTTTGACCTAAAATACTTTAGTGCTTTATAGTCTATTAAGATTAGGAACTTTAATATACTACTATATAGTTCTATATCTTATTCTTATAAAGCTAAGATTATAATAAGTATCTCTTTGTTATATATCTTATAGTAAGTCTTAGCATTATATAGGCTTTTTAAGAAGAAGGCGATAAGGTGCTATTAGTTGTCTTTCTTACTTTTCTTAGTTAATACTCCTATAGCAGCTAGGTTAGAATAATTAGTCTCCACTTAAGTAGGTTAACAGTTCTAAAAATATAAGAGCATAAGTATAGTTAGAAGTCTTTTCTTTAGCTATTAGAAGGAATCCTATTGCTCTTCAGTTAATGCAAAAGTAGATAGTATATCTTTAGTTGTAAGGTGATTTAATAGCTAAGCGATTCATCTATAGGCTTTAATAAATCTCTAATAGAAGTTATAAAACCTTAAGAATAACTAAACCTATCATTTAGTTATAAGTGGTTTCTAATCTTATACTATTAACACTTTTATAGAATCAACTTTTATACTATAGTTGGTGATAATAAAGCCTAAGAATTTAGTCTAAGTTACCTTAAACTTGCATTTATTAATATCAACTTATAGTCTTATGTCGCAAAGCTATTCGAAGACTAACCATATATAGCATTAATACTCTTAGTGATTCTTTAAGAATATTAGGATATTATTAATATAAGCAGAGTAGAAATTATCTAAATACTCTATTAGGATAATGTTAATATATTGCTAAAAGGTGGCAAGTCTATTGTATAACCCAAATAGTAGCATTACTAATTCAAAAGAGCTATATTGCATCCTAAAGGCAGCCTAAGTTATAGAGTTGGGTTCTATAAGAATACAATAGAATACATATCGCATATTAAGCTTAGTAAATATAATAGAGTAGGCTAGTTGGTTAAGGGTCTTAGTGATTAAAGGCAATAGGTACATACTTAGAGTATCTATAGATAGAGAGAAGAAGAAGAGTTACTTTACTAATCTAAGTTGAGAAGATTAGTTGTATAAAAATTAGTTGCTTATTATTATTATATTCACAAATATTATTTACTTGTAATTATTTCTAACTTATTTATTAGGTGTATTATTAGAAGGTGATTGATTAATTACTAGATGGTATTTTTAAAAGCAGGTTTAATAGGTTATCATTATAAGGCGGTTTGAATATAGTGGATTGATATAGCTAAGTGATAGAGGCTAAAAAGAAATAAGGCGGTTTAAGTAGGGTAGTTTGATAATGGCAGTTTTAGTAGAGTAGTTTAAGTAAAGGAGTATAATCTAGTAGAAGTATAAGGAAAGGCTAAAAAATATAAGAAGATAGTATAATAAGAGTAGTTTGATAAGAGTAGGTTAAGTAGAGTAGCTTAAGAATAGTAGTTGAATAAGAGTATTTTAACTAGGATAGTTTGAGTAAAGGAGTATAATCTAATAGAAGTATAAGGAAAGGCAAAAAATATAATAAGGTAGTATAATAAGAGTAGTTTAATAAGTATAATTGCATGAGCAGTTTTAGTAGAGTAGTATTAAGGGGAGTCTAACTAAAGTAGTTTAAGGAGGATAGTTTAAGGAGGGCGGTCTACATAGGGTAGTTTCTATAGGATAATTTATATAGTGGTTTAAGTAGGGCGGTTTGCTTAGAGTGGTTTAAGAAGGGTGGTTTGCCTAAGGTGGTATGCCTAAGGCTGTTTACTTAAGGTGATTTAAGGAGAGTAGTTTATATAGTAGTTTAAGTAGAGTGGTTAAGA
Source organism: Diplocarpon rosae (assembly GCA_032760415.1). NCBI lineage: Eukaryota > Fungi > Ascomycota > Leotiomycetes > Helotiales > Drepanopezizaceae > Diplocarpon > Diplocarpon rosae. The sequence goes on from JAUBYV010000011.1 coordinate 1,195,054, forward strand.
TAGGGCGGTTTAGTGGCACATTTAATCAACTATATAATATTAAACTTTTAAAGTATAATTATATAGTATTTTACGCAACTTTATTATATAACTTAAATATTATAAAATATGTAGCCTTATGCAATAAAATGAATATCTTAATCTCTTCTATCTACTTTAATATAAAACTCTAAAATACTAATAGCCTATTACTATTGCATCTTATTATTAATAATACTAATCTAACCTTTTTTGCTTAGTGACTTATATTCTAAGACTAACTAATCAATTGGATCTAATAGTATTTGCAGATCATTTAGATTGAATAATCATCTATTTTAAATAAAATAATTGAAATAAGGTTAATCAGCTGATTAGTCTTAGTTTCTATCTATAGTCTATATAGTTGATATATTATAAAGACAAATATAATTATCTATTCTCTTTATCTATAAATTAATTAGCCAAATCTATAGGGTAGTCGAATTTCCTATCTAACAACTATTCTAATAAAAAGACTTATACTTTATCCTAAAGCGCCTTATATTGCTTATCTATTGATTTATGAAGTTTTAATGTAAAGCAATATTATGTCGCCTGATAGCGAGAGTATAGCATATGTCGATAGAGTCGATAAGATCAATGCGCTATAATCTTATAAAATTCTAAAGTAAAGAGAAGGTAAGTATAAGGTAGGCCGACCCATTTATCAAATGAGTCGCCTAGTCCTCTATTAGCATATGATAATCCCTTGTCATATGTCGAAGCAAAGAAAATAGTGTATTATCCCAAATCGTCATACTAAGACAATAGGTCGCCTTACTACTCCATTCCACCTTGACCCTTGTCACGCTGTGACAATAACATTATACTTATATTATTAGACAGAGAAGCACAAATGCCTAAGGAAACAACTAAAGTAAATGATTAATTGCTCTTGAAAGGTTAGTTAATAGAAAAGACAAATATTTCCTCTTAAAGTGAAAGCTTACTAAAGTTTATAGCAAAGTCTAATATCTTTTGTCAACTTAGGTTGAGTATAAGTTAGTTCTTAAAGATCATAAAGGTTTTATTCTAAGATAGCATCCTATATTAAGATATATGATTATTAGCAAAAGCATATCTACTAAGGATGAAATAGTAAGTAGAAGTAGACTTTATCTTTAACAACCTATATAGAAAAGGTCTAATAGAATAGTATATTAAACTAATACTATTTAGGAATATAGTATTTATAATTAATTACTTAAGTAAGTTAGGATATCTTATAGTAGGCCTCCGCCTATTGAATAAAGCTTATATTAAGGATATATATCTTATATCTTTGCAATTAGATATTATTAAGGCAGTTTAACGAAAATGATAAATTATAATTATTAATAGATTAGCATTCTTCTATTAGTTTCTTATACATCCTAATAATAGAGATAAACTTATAGTAGTTAGCTATTATAGTTAGGAAGTTTTAAATATACTCTTAATAGGTTTTTGCAACTTAGTGTAATATATCTAAAGATATATAAATAAGCATCTAAAGCCTTTCTTATACCTCTATAGATGCTTTATTAATGATATTATTATATTCTTAGATATACTAGAAGAATATTTTAAATACCTTTATATTATATTTCAACTCTTTTGCAACTTGAAGCTTTTATTATCACCTAAGAAGTTGTTTATTAGATATGAATCCATTAAGCTCTTAGGCTATTAGGTTAATACTTTGACTACTAAGGAATAGATTATAGCCATATAGAGAATTAGATTCCTAGTACTACTAAAGGGACTTAAATATTATATTAGCATGATGATAGCTTTAGGTATTCATATTATACTATGCTTAAACTATTAAATTATTATAATAACATAATAATTTATTGCTAGAATAAGGATAAGAGTAGAGTATTATAGCATTTAAGTTAAAGCGCAAAGGATTTAAAGCATAAATAAAGTAGGTTCTAATAGAGAGTAAAAAGAGAGTATTCTAAATACTTTAAAACCAATTATCTTAAGGCAATTTTCTTATCTACTTTTTCTTAGAATAAGTCTTATTTCTTAACGTTAATGCATTAGCATAAAGAGGTTTCTTAGTAATAGTCTTTCACCTTTGGATAGATATAGCATTATCTGCCAACTTAGTCAACTTATCCTTTGCTATAATTAAGTTAATTCTTTTTATAAGTAAGCTCTTAAGCCCTTCTGAAATAGCTTATAGCTTATTAGAGTTAGAGGTAGTATGCTTAGTATAAGTCTGCCGCAAATTGCGACTAAGAATCTAATTCAATCGATAGAAGATTATTATCCTTACTAATTATGCTATAATAAGAGGCATATATAATTAAGTGTCTTTTATGATATTAGACTTTTTAAAAGCAAGTCTCTAATGAGTATATGCTTTATAATACTTATCTTAATTTGACTTGGACATCTAATACTACTTAGGACAACTTAATATTATTCTAAATATGCTATTAAGACTAGAAGAGATAAAGGATATCTTAAATGATAATAATTTAAATAATATCTACTTTAGCAAAAAGGTAGTAATATTATCTACCTTTAAGGCTAAATTGCAAAAGGGCCTTTGTAGCAACCTAAAGTTGAAGTAATACCTTTTACTCTTAAGCATAAATAAGATAAAGTAGTTCCTAAATTAGCTTAAAAAGGATAAATACTTATCTTAGATTAAGGATAGCCTCTTATAGCATATTAATAAAGCTTAGAAATTATATATATCTAAAGTAATGATAAAGACTTTCTTAGAATATATATATAATAATAAGCACTACTTTAGTATAAGTTGCATATTATATAAGTTAAAAGACTTTCATATACCTTAGCTTAGAAAGTATCTTAAAGACTATATTAGGCATTATCTAATATACCTTTTAAATGCTATATTAAAATCTAAACCTAATAGTAGTCTCCAACTTATCTAAATACTATAAATTCCCTTTTATATAATTGCAATAGACTTTATGCTTAGACTTCCTAATATCTAAGTAGTATTACTATAAGCACTAGAAGGAAAACTATTATTTGATGTACTCCTAATATAAGTCTATAAGAAAATAGGCAAAATTTTGCTTTTGCTTGGATATAGCTTATATAGAGTAGTAGAATAAGCATAACTTTATTTCTACTTTTAGCTACTACTTAATTAGGGTATACCTAAAGTAATAATCTTAGATAAAGACTCTAAAATAATATTAAGCTTTTAGAAGATAGTCTTTATAAGCCTAGGTATTATAATACTAGCTATTATAGTATAGCACTAGCAGGCGAATAAAGTAGCTAAAAGATGCAACTAAGAAGTTGATATAAGAATTAGATTCTTTATATCTATATATTTAGAATAGCTATAGTCTAATGTTATTATTACTTTTTAGGCAGCTATAAATAATACCTACTTAGCGCTAATCGAATATACTACTAATAAGCTACTATATAGCTTTAAACCTACTATAGACATCTTACTACTACTAAGGAGCATAGAATCTGGTGATATATATAAGGTACTTAGAGAGATTAGGTAGAGAGATATAAGCATTATAAGAGAATTGGCAAATAATATATATATAAGTTATAATATAACTTAAAATATATGCTAATTACTATAGATATAAGAGACTAGTCTTATCTGCAACTATATATAGGCTATAAGCTCCTAAGTATAATACACCTAAAGCTATCTAAATAGCATATTAGCCTATTTAGGATTACAAAGTGCTATAGTAACTTAGCTTATAAGCTAGAATTGCTGCTAAACTAAAAGATCCATAATATTATATTAGTAGCCCATCTAATACTAGTGCTAAAGTGATTAGACTTATATAGCTAGCAGCCTTAATAAGGAAAGAAGCTAGTCTAAGATATTCTAGGCAACTTATTAGAATAGATAAGCTAAGAATTAGAAAGAATAGTTGATAAGTAGTATATGAAATATAGCAAAAAGAATAACATTAAATACTTTATTAAGTATTTAGGTTAAGGCAATAAATATAGTAAATAATATCCTACTGAACTGCTTAGTAATATTACTAAGCTAGTATAAGAATATAAGGAGAAATGCGCTAAACTCCTATAGTAGTAGAAGTCTAAGGGATAGCTAGGAGATAAGGCAGCTAAGATAATTAAAGCACTTAGCATAAGTATAGTAATACTATTACAATATAATATATAAATCACCTTCTTATAGCAACTAAATAGCTATTATTCTTATCTTAGCTTAGTTTATTGCATCTTACTCTTAATAGAGTTTATTTATATATTAATAAATTGCTTATAGAACTTCATTTGCATATCTTCTATACTAATATATCACTTATTATATTCCTTAATATAATACTTCTCTTATATTATATATATGCTAATTACTACCTAAGCTAATATTATGGCTAAGACTAATAAGAAGCATAAGGAGTTGGCTTAGCTAATCTATAGATATATTACTAAGAAGATAAAAGAAGGCAAAGTTGTCTTATGTATAGAATTAATGCAACTAATGCTAAAGCTTAGGTATAATATGATTAAGTATAATATAATCTATAAGGCTATATAGAACTTTAGCAAAGAATAATAAGCCCACTTTAAAGACTTCTGCAATAGGTATTTACTAGTAGCATAAGCTCTTTTAGATTAGAGCATTCTAATGCTTAGCAAAAGAACCTTAGGTTAGCCTAAAAAGGATTAGAATACCTTCTTTAGCTTTAAGACTATTATTAAAGGACCTTTTAAGAATATAGCTACTAATAATTTAACCTCTATTTATGCTATCTTTAGGACGCCTAAGTGCAATGCAATAGTGATTAGTAATAATATTAGTAGCAACTCATTAGATAAACTAATATATTATATATTAAGCAGATAATAAGAAAAGCAAATAGAAAATAATAATAATACACTTGGAAAGATTAAGCTATAGTATTATGCTAATAATACTATACTTAATAAGCTTTTTAATAATAT